>OY992536.1:159189251-159802584 GCA_963921195.1 Pegoplata infirma | reverse complement strand
TTTTAGAACTACAAATTTTTATTTTTTTGAATTTTTGCAATCATTTTTAAAAAATTATATTGCTGTTATATAGTTATGTATAACTATATTTAATTTATTATAAAATTATCTATCATTTTTGGGAACCCGAGTTCGATTCCAGAAAAAAATATATTTTTTTAATTTTTTTTAAATGGAAAACACTTTTTTATTGCATTTGTTTTTTTTTAGAACTTAAAAAATTTTACTTTTTGAATTTTTGCAATCATTTTTAAAAATTTATATTGCATTTATATAGTTAATAATAGCTATATTTGGTTTAAATTATCAATGATTTTTGGAACCCGATCTCAAATCTAATTCTGATTTCCTGATTCCATGAAAAATTTCAAATTTATAAGCCAAAGTCTTATTTCACTTTTGAAGCCTATGACTTGGAAATAAGGCATACCGCTACATTAAAATTATTGTTCAAGCTTACCATGGAAGCCCCTAATAGCGCTGTACGTCATTCCAATTTTTTTTTTTTGTAAATTTTATCAAAAATTTTCTAAGTCTTTTTGAAAATTGTGTACAAGTGAATAACATATTTAATTGGATATAATCATATATTACTATATGTTAGATCAATTTGATATAATTAGATACGATCAATTTATTTAAAACTAAGTCTTTTAAAGTTGTTATTTGCTAACAACGTCCGCTGGTCTAGAGGGTAGAGACTGCGATTACAAAACGGAAGACTTGTGGTTCTAATCCCCGTCCGTTCGAAGTTTTTTTTTTTTTTATTTATTTTCAGTTTGACATTATTATATCTAAAAATAAATCTAAAAACAGAAACATTTTTTGGATAAAAATGTATCCAATAATTTTTTTATACAATTAAGATATCAGATATTATAAGATAACTTTTGCGCGGCCAAATTTCGGATGAAATTACATTATATAATATCCAATTTAATATAAAATCATGATATTGGATATTTTAAGATAACTTTGGCGCGGCCAATTTCCGGATGAAATTACATCATATTATATCATATTTAATACAAAATCATTATAATAGATAATTTGGGATAACTTTGGCGCGGCCAATTTCCGGATGAAATCACATACAATCAAATATTAAACTGTAACTTCATATATTATATGATGTTATGAGATAACTTTGGCGCGGCCAATTTTCGGATGAAATTTAGCAAAATCAGATCCAATAAATTATATATAATTTTATAAGATAACATGTTTTACCATACAATTTTTTTTTACTCGGGCGAGTAAAAATTTTTGTATGGAGCAATATATGTTCTTATATTATTCCAGATCTGTTGATAGATCCGAGATTTGAAAGATCAGCACTGATCCGAAAAATGGATCGCTTAGATTAGTTTTAACCGGACGGATACAATTTGATCCGAAAAATGGGTTTATCTAATTAGATCAGTTTTAATCGGTGGGATACAATTTCATCCTGAAAAATGTTTGGATCTTATTAGACCTAGACAAAAAAAAAGATTTTTTTAGCTGGATAAAAAAAGATAAAATTTTATACGAAAGAAAAAAAAATTATTACAAAAAACTCTAGATAGATAAAATTTCATCCGAAAAAAATCTATTTTTAGAACTACATATAATTTTATCCGAACAATAAAATCTATTTTTAGAACTGATAAAGTTTTATCCAAACAATTTTTTTCAATATTGAGATATACATATATATAATTAAAATTTATTTAAAAAAAAAAAAAAAAAAACTTCGAGCGGCGGGGGACTCGAACAGCTACCAACTGTTTTGTAATCGCAATCTCTACCCTCTGACCCAGCGGACGTTGTTAATAAATGACAACTTTAAAAGACCATGCCCGAGTAAAAAAGTTCCTATATAATTATATATAGTTTTATACATACATATATTATTTTGTAAAACTATATGTATTTTTTGTTGCATCATATGTGATTTTATATATTTGCACTTCTAATTTGTTTCTTATATAAAATTATATAACAGAAAATATGGACTTTTATATAATAACATATGATTTAAAGTTCGTTTATATAATTACATATGAACTTTAAAATTCTGTCTTCTTTTTTATATAATTTGATAAAACAAAATATTTTAAGAAATTTTATATAAAACTTTATGCAACTGTTTTTAAATTATATGTTATCTTATATGAGTAAAATTTAAAAAAAATCTAAGTCCTTTACATATAATTCAATATAACTTTTGAAAATTTTTCTAAGTCGAGATGTTTTTTTTTTGAAAATTTTCAAAGTCCTAAAAATATTTTTAAAAATTTTTAAGTCCTGGAAACAAATTTTTATTTGTCAATTTTTTGCGTTTTGGGGGAAAACATTTTTTTCTTATATATAAATATATTTAATTATATATAATTGCATCAATTTTATACAAAAAAGGGTCCAATTTTCGCATATAACTATATAAAATTATATTAAAATTATATCAAATTTGATCAGATTTGATCAAATTTGATAAGTTTTTATATCGTTTTATCGACTCATTTTTCGCATTAAACTATATATGATTATATGTGATGGCTTTATATAATTTTATATGAATATATATGAACTTTTTTACTCGGGTGTTTAAAAAAACTTAGAAAATTTTTAAAAATCGTTTATCATATATAATTATATTAAGTTTAACTTATATATAATTAAATCCAGTTTATCTTATCGTGTATATGATTGCATCAAATTATATTGAATTTGAACAAAATTTCAAAAAAGACAGAAAATTTTTGCTAAAATTTGTGATTTTTTTTTTTTTAGTTTATTTGCTGGGCTAATAGGGGGTTTAATACTGAGTTCAACAACATGATTTTCATCTTCCAATGCTCTTAACTTTCCAAGTTATAAACCTTTAAAGTAAAAACGGTTTTTGGCTTATGAGCTTCACATTTTTCATCGTATCCAAATTTTCTTTCTGCCGTTGTATATTTAATAAAAATACCTTTAAAATGGTATAAAACATGTATAAACTTTTTTACTCACCAACGGCCAAATAATGAGTTTTAAGTTTTTTTCGGAAGTTTTTTCAGACAAAAATAATTTTATCTGAAAATATTGCTAATATAAGTTTGAACCAAATACACTTTTAATTATTGGCAACAAATAAAGCTTTGATTTGAGCTTGATCTAAGGACTTTAGCTCCCCGAGTAAAAAGGAATTTATATAAATGTATATTATTTTATATGTTTTCATAAAATCATATACAACTATATGAGTCAAAGTATAAAATTATATCTCACTTTGAAATTTTCCAATTTTTTTAAATGATGTCATATAAAATCATATCTAATTATATTGTTCATAATATATTAATATAAATGGTAGATGTAATCATACGTTGCACATAAAACTTAATCCGATTTCATACATTATTATACGTTACTTTATATCTAATTATGTATAGGACTTTACTAAACAAAAAATCCAGTATCAATTTATGTATAATTATATATGACTAATATAATACCATTTAAAATTATATATGGTTCCATACTAAAAAAATTTCCAACAAAAATAATAGATATAATTATATGTGTCTTAAACGATAACATATCTGTGTTTGTATGGTACTATATATACGCAAATTTCGTCAAAACTCAATATATATTTATAAATGGTCGCATATGTAATGGAATATAGATTTTGATATAATCATGTATAAAAAAAATATTTTTTTGGCCAAACAACTAGCCATATATAATTATATATGCCAGTATTTCAAAATTTATTTTTGTGTGTCAACATATATGGTTATACAAAACTTTTTATTGTATCATATAAGATTACATATGATTTTTGGAAACCCGAGTTCGATTCCCGGCCCAGTCGAGAAAAAAAAAGTTTTTTTTTATTTTTTTTAAATAGAAAACACTTTTTTATTGCGTTTAATTTTTTTAGAACTTAAAAATTTCCATTTTTGGAATTTTTGCAATCATTTTAAAAAAATTATTTTTCTTTTATACAGTTATATATAACTATATTTGATTTATTATAAAATTATCTATAATTTTTGGGAACCCGAGTTCGATTCCAGAAAAAAAATATATATTTTTTTTTTTTTTTTAAATAGAAAACACTTTTTTATTGCATTTATTTTTTTTTAGAACTAAAAATTTTTATTTTTTTGAATTTTTGCAATCATTTTTAAAAAATTATATTGCTGTTATATAGTTATATATAACTATATTTAATTTATTATAAAATTATCTATCATTTTTGGGAACCCGAGTTCGATTCCAGAAAAAAATATATTTTTTTAATTTTTTTTTAAATGGAAAACACTTTTTTATTGCATTTGTTTTTTTTAGAACTTAAAAAATTTTACTTTTTGAATTTTTGCAATCATTTTTAAAAATTTATATTGCATTTATATAGTTAATAATAGCTATATTTGGTTTAAATGATCAAATTATCAATGATTTTTGGAACCCGATCTCAAATCTAATTCTGATTTCCTGATTCCATGAAAATTTTCAAATTTATAAGCCAAAGTCTTATTTCACTTTGGAAGCCTATGACTTGGAAATAAGGCATACCGCTACATTAAAATTATTGTTTAAGCTTACCATGGAAGCCCCTAATAGCGCTGTACGTCATTCCAATTTTTTTTTTTTTTTTGCAAATTTTATCAAAAATTTTCTAAGTCTTTTTGAAAATTGTGTACAAGTGAATAACATATTTAATTGGATATAATCATATATTACTATATGTTAGATCAATTTGATATAATTAGATACGATCAATTTATTTAAAACTAAGTCTTTTAAAGTTGTTATTTGCTAACAACGTCCGCTGGTCTAGAGGGTAGAGATTGCGATTACAAAACGGAAGACTTGTGGTTCTAATCCCCGTCCGTTCGAAGTTTTTTTTTTTGTTTTTATTTATTTTCAGTTTGACATTATTATATCTAAAAATAAATCTAAAAACAGAAACATTTTTTGGATAAAAATGTATCCAATAATTTTTTTATAAAATCAAGATATCAGATATTATAAGATAACTTTTGCGCGGCCAAATTTCGGATGAAATTACATTATATAATATCCAATTTAATATAAAATCATGATATTGGATATTTTAAGATAACTTTGGCGCGGCCAATTTCCGGATGAAATTACATCATATTATATCATATTTAATACAAAATCATGATAATAGATAATTTGGGATAACTTTGGCGCGGCCAATTTCCGGATGAAATCACATACAATCAAATATTAAACTGTAACTTCATATATTATATGATGTTATGAGATAACTTTGGCGCGGCCAATTTTCGGATGAAATTTAGCAAAATCAGATCCAATAAATTATATATAATTTTATAAGATAACATGTTTTACTATACAATTTTTTTTTACTCGGGTCTCTTAATACCAGAGATATTGATGGTTAAACATTAATAAAGTTTAAAAATATTTTTTTCTTCGGATTAAATAATATATAATTATATCAAAATATAATTATTTTTGAAATATTTTTGTTAAAATTCAGGGATTTAATTTTTTTTAAATTTGAAAAACGAAAACGCATTAAAAAGTCATTTAGATTAAAAAAAAAATAATTTTTTTCTTGACTTAGTCGGGAATCGAACTCAGCGTCCTCAAGAATTATATATTATCATATATGATGCAATATAGAAAGTTATAATAATCGGCCCTATTACGGTTGGCGTAGTCGTATTTCGTCAACTGTCGTAGTCGTTGTCGTATTTAAAATTTTGTGGTACCATGTAATATTTTCGACAACGACAATTTTGTAAAAGAGCCATATTGTAATAGATGACTCTAAATTAATTAATTATGAAACGCCTTGTTATGTAAACTGTCAAAAAAAAAACAGCTGTTTATAAAAACAATTAAAAAAATTACCGTGGTATACAAAAAAAATATTTCTTTATTAAATTCATTAAATAAAAATGCTAAGTGTGTCATTTTATTCATCTTCTGAAGATGAAGAAACATACAGTGTTAAGGAAATGAATGCTAAAAGACGACTTTTAAGGCAACAATCCAACATATTTGCACTACCAAATATAAAGTAAGTTTGAAATTTTTTTGTTGGTTAAAAACTAACTTTACATTTTGTTATAGATTTGTTAGTAATTTTAGACTGAACAAAGAGGCATTCAAATATGTTTTAAGCAAAATTTCACCAAAATTGGAAGGTCCAATAAGAACATCAGGTGTATCCAAACTTTTAAAGTTAACAGCGACAATGAGAATATTAGCTGAGGGGAGCTACCAGAAAGGTGCTGGTAACGATAATAGTGTAAACCTATGCCAATCGTCTGTTAGTGAATCGTTTAATGAGTGCATTGACGCCATGTACAGTGAACTGTGTCCAAGATGGATTTCATTCGAGATGGATGAAGAAGAAAAACATGAAATTAAGACACATTTCTATAGAAAAACAAAATTCCCTGGAGTAATAGGCTGCATTGACGGAACGCATATTGCAATTATACCAACCTCAGTTGATCAACGTTTCAAGTATCATAACAGAAAGGGTTTCCATAGCCTGAATGTAATGTTGGTAATTTCAAATACAAAATCTTATGTTGTGTATGTTTTTAAGCTTTTTTAAAATCCTAAAGGTATGCGATCATAAACTTCGTATTAGATACATTCAATCTCATACTGCTGGAGCGTCCCATGATTCCCTGATTTGGAGTGTTAGTGACTTAAAACACTATTTAAAAAATAACTATGACAATGGAGAAAGAAATACCTGGTTGCTTGGTAATTTAAACAATGTAACTTTTTTTTAGACCAACCCGGCTAAAAATGAATTGTATATGAGCATATATGAACACATCTGACCATACATCATTAATTCGAAAACATATATGATCAGATATGAACATATATTAAAATTGGCGCTTATTCAATATATGACCATATATGGTAAAACATATGATAATATGCGATCATATATTGGTCCACCCTTAACATAAATTATCATATATGATCGTACATGAGCTTGTATACATTATTTTTAGCCGGGAAGAGTTAATTTTTTTGTTTGTTTAATTGTAGGAGATGCAGGTTATCCTTTAGATTTTTACTTGATAACACCATTTCGATCAACACAGGAAGGGACTCCAGAAAGTAAATTCAATCATATACATGCCAAAACAAGAAATGTAGTTGAGCGAACCATAGGGGTTTTGAAGAACAGATTCCGCTGTTTACTCGGTGCAAGACAACTGCATTATACTCCAGAAATGGCAGGGAAAATTACAGCTGTTTGTGCTGCCTTGCACAACATATGTATCCACTACAATATAGATTGGCCTGATATCTACTTAGAAGATGAGTTAATAGAATCTGATAGCCTTGAAGAAGATAATTTGAGCGCTTCAAATATTACACTCAAAAAAAAAAAACTGTAAAGTTGGCAAAAAATTTAGTTAAATTTAACTAAAAAAACACCTGATTTTGAACCTACTAAATTTCTAGTTAATTTAACAAAAAATATTTAGTTAACTTTTCGTAGAATGAATGTAGCAAAAAAACAGTAATTTTAACTAAAAATTCAGCTAAAAATTTCGTAACATTTTTTATTAGGTGAATTCAGCTAACCTTTTTTTTTAAATAAAAAAAAAAAAAAATATTTTTCACAGCGTTAAGTTCAGCTTAAGTAGGACTAATGAGATTTGCATAGGAGGCTACACAAGAAATGTTTAAAATTTTCAACTTCACAAAAATGTTACAAAAAATCAGCAAATTTATTAGTAAAAATTCGTAAACTCAGTTTTAAAGTCAACAAAAAAAATTAATTCCAAATTTGTACAAAACTAGTATTTTCGTAAATCGAACTTAACTAAAAAAAGTAGTTAAAACGCTGATTTTAACTAAAAATTTGCTAAAAAGCCAGTAAACTCGAGTTAACAAAAAAAAGTTTGTTAACTTTACAGTTTTATTTTTTTGAGTGTAGAATAAAAATAATGGACGCTTTAAATAATTAATTTTAATTTTTTTATTTACGATAGTTTTTTTCGATACTTTTTTTGTGGTATAAAGATAAAATAAATGAAATTCCGTTTTTATCAAATTCATATCAGAATCGGTATTACTTTTGTTATTTAACAAGGACAAAAAAAATTGAACAAATTGTTTAAAATCAAAAAAAAATTAAGAAAAAAAGTTTTAAAAAAATAACTTTGTGTTTTTAAATACCACACTCAAAAAAATAAAACTGTACAGTTAGCAAAAAATTTAGTTAAATTTAACTAAAAAAACACCTGATTTTGAACCTACTAAATTTCTAGTTAATTTAACAAAAAATATTTAGTTAACTTTTCGTAGAATGAATGTAGCAAAAAAAACCGTAATTTTAACTAAAAATTCAGCTGAAAATTTCGTAACATTTTTTATTAGTTGAATTCAGCTAAACTTTTTGTAAAAATTTTAAGTTTGGTAAACATTGGTTTTAAACACTAACACTTCACTTATTTTTTCTTTTTTTCACAGCATTAAGTTCAGCTTAAGTAGGACTTATGAGATTTGCATAGGAGGCTACACAAGAAATGTTTAAAATTTTTCACTTGACAAAAATGTTACAAAAAATCAGCAAATTTATTAGTAAAAATTCATAAACTCAGTTTTAAAGTCAACAAAAAAAATTAATACAAAATTTGTATAAAACTAGTATTTTCGTAAATTGAACTTAACTAGAAAAAGTAGTTAAAACGCTGATTTTAACTAAAAATTTGCTAAAAAGCCAGTAAACTCGAGTTAACAAAAAAAAATTTGTTAACTTTACAGTTTTATTTTTTTGAGTGCACTTTATAATTTTTCAAGCTCGACTTTTTTTATTTTCACTTCAAGCTCCGCTTTTCTAATCTCTAAAAGAGCTCTTCTGTGTTCATTTTTTTTTTCTAATTCACTTTTGTATAGTTTTAACTTTTCTTTTTTAACTTCATAAATTTTTCTTGTATACCTTTCTATTTCAGAAAGTTTATTCTTTAGATCCATATATAATTCTCGTTGAAGTTTTACTTGTTGTTCCAAAAGCGAAATTTTTTCTTGAGCCTTATTTTTTCGAACTTTTTTAGGAGCACTAGGAGAAGAAGAGATATCCTCAATTTCGTCGCAACTAGTTTCAGATGTTACAATTGCTTCAGGATGTCTTTCACCTGTTTCAATTGACTCATGACCGGTTACAACTGGCACAGGACCTGTGGAATTACTTCGGGCTCGCTTTAAACCAAATGATTGCCCTTTGGGACTTATAATGGATCGTAGCTCCAACAAACTGACTGCTGCTTCTTCCACTGCTGACAAAACAAATTGCTTAAAAGTTCCTCCACCTGTTGCATGACTTTCTGCCTTGTTGAACACCAGTTTTTTCTTCAACTTAAATTTAAAATCAGCCCACACCTTCATCCAACCTTCACCTGTACGAAGTGGAGGGCCAATGCTATTTAAGTCTTCTGATATTTGGTTCCATTCCCCTTTAATATTGATTTTGTTTAAGCTCATGTGATAGCCTTTTGCTAAGTCGGGGTTTCTCTCCATTATTTCCACCAACAGCGCAAACTGTTTTGGTGTAGTTATTTTTATTCTAAAATTTGGAAATCATCAAAATTGTTAATGAAATAAATAAATTGTATTTTTTAAAAACTTACGCTTTGTTTACAGCCATTTAATTTTTTATTTCAATGCTGTCGTGATCAAAATTTCTAACGACAGTTTTTGCCTTTTTTGACAGGCAAATACGACAAACACGGTACGCTTATTTTGGTATATTTGTAATAGATTTACCCACAGAGTTGTATTTTGGATTTAAAAAAAGTGTATATTTGGCGTTTTCGACAAACGTAATACCGTTTTGTAAAAAACGCCAATTTTTGAGACGAATACGCCAACCGTAATAGGGCCGAATATATATAAATAATATTTATTTCTAAATATTATCATAAAAAATAAATTAATCAATATTTTTAAGTTTAGTAAAAAATTAAAGCTTCTAAAACATATTTTCTTTAAAAAAAAATTAAAAAAAAACAACTTTTTTTCTTAGCTCTGCCAGGGATCGAACCCAGGGTCCCTAGGAACCATATATTAACTTATATGATGTAATATATAAAATTATATAACTATAAATAAATAATATTTATTTTTAGATTTTATCATAAAAATTTAATTATTCAATATTTTTAAGTTTAGAAAAAACAAGAAGCTTTAAAAACATATTTTCTTTTTTAAAAAATTAAAAAAAAATATTTTTTTTCTGGGTTGAGCCGGGAATCGAACTCGGGGTCCCCAAGCATCATATATTATCTTATATGATTTTATATAAAGTTACAACTATTTAAGTAATATGCATTTTTTAAAAATTTAACTTTTAAAATCCAATATGCATTTTTTAAGTTTTAAAATACAATGGATTAAACAGATTTTTTTTTTTATTTAAAAATTTATAGAATTTATATATATTTTTTTTTACTGATTTACAGGCCTATTCACAGTTATGACTGGTTATGACTAATTTTATTATTTTCAAACTTCATATTCCCTGTATTTGTTGCAAACACAATCATAAAAAGTCTCAAAATTTTAAATTATTTGTCAATTTTGAGACGATGTGGGTAGCATGGGTTTATTTTTTTGAAATTTTCAAACAAAATTTTAATTTTTTTATGATTGTTTACAACAACCACATGGAAAAAATTGAGTTATGATTGAGTTATGACTTTTTTTGTGAATAGGTCCCTTAAGGTGCTTTGAGAATCATATATAATTATACTAGCTCTCTTGTATACTTAAATAAAAATATATATGATGCAACATTAAAAAAAATATTGAAATACTGTCATATAAAAGTATGCATAATCTATATAAATAAAAATCAATTGTCGTTCGTTGGTAACCGCATCAGTTGAGAACGGCTGGACCGATTTGGACAATTTTTTTTTGAAATGTTCGCCATAGTCCACTTAGGTTTTTACGTAAAAAAAGTTGACCACGCCCACTTTTACGCCCACTTTTTTTGATTTATCTAAAATCGGAAAACGGCTGCACCGACTTGGGTAATTTTTTATTTAAATGTTCGTAGTAATCCAATTAAAGTTTTTAGTGAAAGAAAAATCGACCACCCCCACTTTTACGCCCACTTTTTCAATTTATCTAAAATCTGAAAATGGCTGGACCGATTTAACTAAATTTTTTTAAATGATTTTTTAATCATATTCAAACTTTTGTTTTTACGAAAAAAGAAATTGACCTCGCTCACATTGGCTAATTTTTGTTGAAATTTTTCATCATAATTAAACTAAGGTCTTTACGGGTAGTAAAATTTCCCACGCCCACTTTTTTTATGTATCGAAAGAACTATAACGGCTAGACCGATTTGGTTATAGTCCGCTAAAGATTCTTAAGGAACAAAAAATTGTCCACGCCTACTTTTACGCTCACTTTTCCCGACATATATATGTTAAATCATGGAATGACTAAATCAATTCGTCTATTTTCATTTCTACGCCCACTTTTGAATGGAGGGACCGAGTTGGTTTAATTCAAATAAGGTTTTTACTTTAAGAAAAGTTGTTTTCGATATATATAAAAACTGCTCTATAGAATAATAAAATATAGAATACCCGTGTAAAAAAGATTATATCAAAATGTATCCAATTTGATCAAATTTGATCAAATTATATCTGAATAGATATGGTATCAGATAAAATTGTATATGTTCATATATTTAAGCAGATGTATTCATATCTGACGATATATGATATCAGATATTTTCATATCTGATCACATATGATTTGATATGGTCATATATGATATCTTTCCAAATTTTTAAATATCAGATATAATTATATCTGGTCATATATAATATCAGATATGTTTTTATCAATTCATATATGACATCAAATAAACACCATACTTGTGTATACCTCCCTTTACTCAGAGTTACTTCCCTTAAATGTTTTTGTTTTTAAATAATTTTCAAAAAAAAATGTCAAAAAATTTTCAAAAATAACAAACACATTTATTTGTTAATTTTTTTTTTTTTGGAAAAACATCAAAAAGGCAGAAGAAACCACCAAAAAGGTAAGCAATTTATTTAAGAAAAAGTCAAAATATATATATTGATAAATTTTCATTGCAGATTTTTGATTTTGGAGAGGAATACTTAGCTGAATGAAACGTGGAAATACATACTATGAGTTATGTAGGGAACCCAAATGTGGAAATTATGTGTACATTAAAACTCCTTGATGTATCTGCAGTTGGAGATTTTTTATTATGTATGTATGTGATATTGTTTTATAATAATAAAAAAAATTAACAAGAAAAAAAATAAAAATTTAATTATTTTTACAAATAACGCATACATATCTGCTCAGATATGATGTCAGATGTTTTCAGATCCAATTTGATAGACTCAAATTACGGATCTGAACCCATATATGGATCAGATCTGAATTCATATATGATCATATCAATATTTTTTACTCGGGTAATAAATATAAATAAAAATCAAATGTAGTTCGTTGGTAATCGGATCACTTGAGAACTGACTGATTTGGATAATATTTTTTTTTTTAATGTTCGTCTTATTTTTTTTTTAATGTTCGTCTTAGATTTTTTCTAAGAAGAATCTACTGGCGTTTATTAAAGCATCAAAATGGGACGCATAAGGCGAACAACTTAGGACTAAACAGAGAAGAGGAAAAAGAATTAAAGGAATCATAATGGGCCATCACGTGGCCTCTATGGACGCTGGTTTCCGCCAGCGTCATCCTTCATAACCTAACCTAACCTAGATTTTTTCAGAAAACATATTAATCACTCCCACTTTTACGCCTCCTTTTTTCGATATATCTGAAATTGGAGAACGGCTGGATTGATTTGACTAAACTTTTTTTTTAATGTTAGCCATTGCCCAACTTAGGTTTAACCGTAAATAAAAATTTTTCACGCCCACTTTTTTTTCGATGCAACTAAAATTGAAGAACGGCGGGGCCGATTTGGCTATTTGTTGACGTTCGTGATATCACAACTAAGGTTTTTACGGAAAGAAAAATTATCCACTCCACTTTTTTCAATACATCTAAAATCGGAGAACGAATGATTGATTTGATAATTTTTTTCTTTAATGCTCATTATAGTCCAAGTAAGGATTTTACGGAAATAATTATTGTCCTCCCCCACTTCAAAGCCCACATTTTTCAATATCCTAAAAATTTGCAACAATTGAGAACGTCTGGACCGATTTGGCTAATTTTGGTTTGTTTTAAATGTGCGTCCATACAATTTTCAATATACCTAAAATTTATTTTTACTCCAATTCGATATATTAAAAAAAAAAAATATTTCTTAATAGATTCCGCATAAACTTGGTACAAATGACAAGTTTAACTTACCCCACAAATTTTAACGCCCACTTTTGTCTAAATATGTCGACTACTAATGACCGGATCATTTTTTAAAATTATAGTTCTAATTAGGTTTTTAAGGAAATATAAATGAGAAAAGTGTCCTGAAAAAATTGAAAATTTGGGAAAACTGTAAAGGGTTGTTGGAACTTAAGACAATAGCTCACAGTAATAACGAAGAATATGCCTAATTCATTTTTATGTTGTTCATAATGATACTAAAGAAGTTTTAAATTTGTACAGTTTGCAAAGTCGAACATATGGTAGTTTTTTTTGTTCTTGAAATATAATTTTAAGATGATTATCTGCCTAATCGGGTCTTCAAAACCACGCCCACAAATGTTTCTAAGCCAAGAAATTCATTAAATTTTTTGCAGGGCTATATATTTGAAGTGAGACGAAATATAACATTCTTATATTTGGGCCAGCAACGCGGACCGGGCCAGCTAGTTATATATAAAATATTGTGAAAGAAAAAAATATTTTTTACCTTATACAATTGCATAACATTTTATATGGCGTTACATGTGCCACCATTTAAAATTATATATAGAGTTTAAAAAAAAATTGTATTTATATGGTACCTTACAAAACTATATACGGTATCTCATAAGCCATTTATAATTATATCTTTGATAATATTAATATCTCATAAGCCATTTATAATTATATCTTTGATAATATTAAAAAATGTTTGATGCCATGCATAGTTGTATATAACTGTATATAGAGTTATATGTGCGACCATATATAATTATATTTGCAAAAAAAAAAAATCGTTTTTTAAGATGGAACCATATATAGTTTTAAATGGTTTCTTGTAAGTCATATATAATTTTAAATGGTTTCTTGTAAGTCATATATAATTATATATATAATGATATTGGATTTTTTTTATTAAATATGCTCGTATACGTTATTTGATATTAAGTCACATATAAATATGTATGCAATCAGATTAAGTTATATATTAATATGGCTATCATTCATGCGCGGGTACAAGGGGGGGGGGGGGGGAAAGGGGAAATTTCCCCCCCCCAGACCAAATTTCGAAAAGAAAAACAACCCGAGTAAAAAAACTAATCTGGTGCTTTATATAGTCATATCTAAATTAATCTGGTACGAGCTCTAAATTGATCTAATCTGATCTCAAAATTGGCTGTATCAGAAATTATCTAAAATTATCTTATAATATCATATATGATATTAATAGATTTATTTAGATCCGAATTTTGGTCTAATCCAGTTGTGTAAAATTTTATCCAATGATATTAAACATTATATAAATTGATATTTCATATCAATTTGTTTAAAAAAAATTGGAATAAAAATTTTTAAAAATAAAACAAATATTTTGTATGCAGTCATTGAATTTACTTGTGTTTCTTTTCTTTTATGTAATAAAAAAATGTTAATTTACTTACTTCGGCATTTCCGAATGTGTTAACACCATCCAATTTAAAAAATATTGTTTGTAAAAATTCGTAATACATTAATTGTAATTCGAAAAAAATTAAATGTAATTCGAAAAATATCAATAGAATTTCAGTTGATATTTAGAATTGATCTTTTACGAATAACAATTGATCTTTTTCGAATTACAAGTAGAATCTTCGAATTACAAGTTGTTATAAAATATGAATTTATTGATGTATTTTGTAAATGTTTTTTTTTTCAAATAACCCAACATTTCATTATCATATGTTTATATTTATGTGACCCTACTAATTAGTATTTTTCTAGCATGATAGAAAATATTTTAAACCCCACAGTATTATGAACCTGACCTACGATACGCTACTGCGTTTACAAATATTATTTTGTCAACTACTCATCTTAATATGTACGTACCAACAATTGTAATATTGTGCATCTTGGTATACAATACGCTACTGTATTTACATACCTATGTTTTTTTTTGGTCAGTTACTCATTCCAATAAACAGATTAGTTCTCACGGTCTCTTAAAATTTACCGATCTTGTTGTAACTATGTATCGATGTGCGTGGGAACAAGACAAAAGAAAATTTTGCAGAATTTTGTTTTAATCATTTGTTTTGACATTGTCGCTGACCTTATTAAATTTTAATAAATCATTAAAATTTAATCAGTATTCAGTCTTTGAAAAGTACAGTCGAAATCCCTTAAAATAAAATAAATTATTAAAAATATTTTCAAATATTTTACATGTGGTGCATATAAACTAACTTTTTTTCTTGTTTAATTAATTTGATTAAAGTTTAAATAATAAAATACCAAGTTAAAACCAAAATTCTACAATCATCTTGCTACGTAATAAAGGTATTAATTATACTTTAAATTATTTTATGTCAAAGAAAGGAATCAGTTATAATAAATTAATTTTATTATTAAGGTTCGCGGTTCATACATAGTGTTTTCCTTACCAGAACATTCAACTGGATGGTAAAGGAAAAATTGGTATCATTTGGAAATTTAACAACGATCCCTGCCTACCAAAAGCGGAATCATTTTACCTGCTGACGCCACTAGCGTCAACGAATACGCGAAACACACTATTAAACTACAAGCCACGTGACCTGGATTTGATAGACATCACATAGTCAAAACTTTTGTGGTCTACAACACCCTGGTTTGCAAATATAAGAGGAACAAACAAAAAAACAAACCATTGGCTAAAAAGCTATACGTAACTATAACTGGAAAAATTATTATACCCAATTTTGACCCAATTGCAGTAGCAAATGCACTTTAAAATTCACCTTACCTAACCTAATATTTTTTTATATAAAAAAACAAAAACGAAATCTCGAATTTAGATTCAATTCCTAAAAAGAAAATTAATTCCTAAATTTCACAATTAAAAAAAAAACTAATAATATTTAAACCAATTTTTCATAAGTCAAAATTGAATATATATATATTTAGAAAATAACATTTTTTTTTCTTTTTTTTTGTAAAATATTATATGCTAACAAGGGAGTAAAAGATTTTGTACCATTTTGATAATCCATTTGTTTAAGCCACGTTTAGCTACTTGTTTGGTAAGATGGTACCATCATCAACTATACGCATGATCATTGCTGGGCCCTTCGATGGAATGACGTAGATTGAAACAAGTCGTAAGAACAATAATCAAATGTAAGTTGCTTTATATTAGATCATTAAAAGACACACAAAACCTTACTCTCAGTCTGTCCGATTTCATATTGTCTCAGTCCGAGTTAAATTCGTAAATTTAATTTGTTAAATAAAATTCCACTATTTAGTATATTTGCGACACTCAAAGGGCAAACACAAATTAATGGAAATTAGTCTGTATTTTTATATTTTCTCATATTTTTTTTTATTAATAAATGAATTTTTGTAAACTCTAAATAAACATGAACTGCTAAAGCTTTTATTTAAAAGGGAATGTCAATCGCTACGAGGTATGAGACTATGTAAGTAATTGCCTATCATTGTAAGGGACAACTGGCAAATTATGAGGTACTTCAGTTGTCAAGGCGTTGAACGATAATCGTCGGGCGGGGAAATTGTACCTTAGAGAGTAGACATCTTAATCTCTTTACTTTTCTGAATTTTTTTAGTTTAATGGTCATTCTAACATCTATTGTTTTGCTCTTTTAATAATTCTAATGGCATGTTTTATTTTGTTATGTGGATGTGCTGATAAACATTGGGTTGAGAACCTTTTTCTTTTTACGAGTAGCTAGCGGAACATCTTTTATCATGCCTATCGACCTTAGCAGCACACTACATATTGGCTCCCAACGTTAAACCTAAGTAAACAAAAACAAATTAGTTAATAATTTGTTTGTACAGACAATTTTACTAACAAATTTCAGAAACTGTAAAACTTTTTGGAAGTTACAAATTGTAGAATCTAAAATCCAAAATTTTACCACCATATACTCTTCCAAACTATAGTAGTCTTAGAGTTTTGAATATTTAGTTTGAACATAATTGCACTATAATTTTGGAAAGTGTTTTATTATTTCTACAACCGGTAATAATTATATAATTTTCGTAGTCCAAGTTTTGAAATTTAAAAAGTTTCAATCTCATGTTGCATGAAAATAATATAATGATTCGTGATTAAATTGAAACGCAAGACCGTAAAAGGTTATTTTATAACTCATATGAAGCGGCGTGTAAATTTTATCAGTACCTAAACAAAAATTACCAAAAAGGAGATCCGCAATTTAGCTTTAGGCAGAATTCGTTGCACTTTTTGGTTATGATATGGTATTACTTATATAGGACTTTTATATTGTTTCGGTTGACATTCCCATTAAATTTCACATATACATACAAACAAATTAAACATATTTTTTTAACCATTTTTTTTTATTTTAAACTCAAACTCTATTTTTATTAAACAAAATCTTATAATACAATTATATATTCTTCACATATTTTTTTTTCTCCACAAAAACCTTTTCTTAAAAAGAAATAATACCTAAAATTTGCTTTTTAAAAGAAAGAATTTTTTTTTGTTCGAAAAATACAAAATTTTTAATTTCGAAAAATACAAAATTTTTCATTTCGAAAAATTTATTTATTTTTCTTCTTATTTTTTTTAAATTATGGTATTAGGAACCAGAAATAATCCTTCTCGCGGTGCTACTCCCAAAAATTCTTCGTTTCGTGGGAATAGTGCAGGAAGTAGTTATCGTGGTAGTAGAAACAGTCTCTCTTCAAATAATATACCAATTGAACTTCAGTCTGATCTGCAACCTAGTCGTGTTGTACATACACCAGTAGCTAAAAATACATCAGATTCGTTTACTGATTCACAAGTACCAAACAAATCCTCTTCACAATCTTTTTCAAACGAACCAAATTTAACTGATAATCAACCTAGAAACTTATTAGCTGGAATAATGGATTCCACGAATCCCCCACAGAATCCAAGTGCCGTCAATCTGCCATTAGATTTGCAATCGACAGTACCCCCAATTTATAATACTAACCAGGCAGGATCAAATCCTCCTTTAGTAAATATTAATCCTTCAAGAAATTCAAACACATTTACCATGGATGATTTAATGACTATGATGCAACAAACTATTCAGTTAACGAAAGAAGAGTTTAGAAAAGAGTTAGCTACAGTAAGAAAAGATATTTCACAAATTGGTAGTGACAATCAATCCTTAAATGCTTCCAATTTGAATAATAATATTCCTACGAATCGTGAAATTCGTTTTGATCAATTTCCATTTTCTCATAATACTGCTCCAGCTAATTATAATGCTGCTGAGAGTAGTCCCAATCAACCCGTAATTACTGAGGAAAAGGAAAATTTGGAGAAATGGAAAATAAAGTTTGATGGTACTGGTTCAGTTTCCGACTTTCTTTTCAAAGTAAAGACTCTTAGAATCCGTAAAAAGTGTTCCGAAAATCATGTTCTTTCGAACTTTCACGTTCTTCTTGAAGGGAAAGCCGAGGACTGGTATTGGTTGCATACAAAACAGAACAGAAATATCACTTTTGCTCAGCTGTGTACCGCAATCACTGAAGAGTATGGACACTTAGAAACAGAGCTAGACATTACTTATAAACTTTTAAACCGCAAACAACATGCCAAAGAATCGTATGACGATTTCCATTCGGCAATGGTATCCATGAATTTGCGACTTAGAAGTCCAATGGAAGATCACGCCTTAATTGATGTTATGAAAAAAAATTTAAGCCCAGGCATGAAATTTTTTTTGTTTCGATCTGAGTCTAGACAACTTGGCCAGTTCAAGGAGATTGCGCGTGAAGCAGAAAAGGCCGTACAAGAAACTAAATCTTTTTTTCCTATATTGGGACAAAATCGTAATGTTAGTGAGATAGAAGATTTTTCTGACGATCTTGATGATTTCTGTATTCAAGATCCACAACTAGAAGCAATCAGTTATACAAAACGCAATAAAAAACCGGATTATTCAAGAATCCAATGTTGGAATTGCTTGAAATTCGGACATTCCTATATATATTGTCCTTCGGACATTGACAAATTTTGTTTCAAGTGTGGGCAAAAGGGTGTCACAACCATTGATTGTCCTAAAAATCATGTATCGGGAAACAGCAAATCAGGCGAGATGGCGATCGGGGACGCTCGTCTACCCCAACCAACCCCGAGTTCCAATACCAAGTAGATTTTTTTGAAAATGTAAATGAGAATCAAAACCACATAATGCTACCAAACAAAACTCCCATAGAGAAAAATGAAAATAAGAATCAAAATTTAATACTGCTAAACAAAACTTTCACAGAAAATGACGCAAATTCAGATCTTTTAAATTTTAATTTCCAGTTAAAACCTACCAAAAAAATAGTCAATTATAATTATAAAACAAAAAAACCATCCAGTAGAATAATAAAGTGTAGAAATCGATTTCGAAAACGTAGGCATTACCGAAAAATGTTAGAATCCACTATATTGTCTAGTTCAGATTGTCGTCCGTTTGCCAAAGTTACAGTATGTAACGAAACCATAATAGGTCTTTTAGATTCAGGTGCAAACATTTCCGTATTGGGTAAAAATTCATTATCCTTTTTAGAAAAAATAAATGTATCCTACAAATGCTTAGAATCATCACTAGCGACTGCAGATGGTTCTCGACAAAACGTGTTGGGTTTTTGCGTTCTTCCCGTTCAATTTAAAGGCGTCACCAAGAATATCAATTTTTATATAGCTCCTACACTTCAGCAGGAAGCCTATTTTGGAATTGATTTCTGGAGAGAGTTTGCATTGGCGCCAGATATACTTAACGTTTCAGAAGTAGAGCTTGAACGCTGTAAAGATACTAATTTTCATGATATAACCCCTGAGCAGAATCTTATCCTTGAAAAAACAGTTATGGAGTTTCCATCTTATGAAAAACTCGGACTCGGATGCACTGATCTATTGGAGCATCATATAGACACAGCAGATTCTGTCCCTATTAAGTCAAAGCATTATCCGCTATCGCCCCCTAGACAAGAAGAGGCATATAGGGAAATAGATAGACTTTTGGCAATGGGTGTAATCGAGGAATCTAATTCCCCATGGTGCTCTCCAGCTGTGCTGGTCCGAAAGCCAGGAAAAGTGAGACTGTGCATCGATTCAAGAAAATTGAACGCGGTCACAAAAAAAGATTCTTATCCCTTGCCTCATATCGGAGGTTTATTAAGTAGGCTCAAGGACACATTTTTTATTAGTGGGATAGATCTAAAGGACGCGTTTTTACAAATCAAACTTACAGAGTCGTCTAAGGAAAAAACGGCGTTTGTTGTCCCAGGGAAGCCCCTTTTTCACTACAAAGTAATGCCATTCGGCCTTTGTAATGGACCCCAGACTATGAGTCGCCTCATGGACCGGGTAATACCGTCACGTCTGAGAGAAAACGTATTTATATACCTCGACGACCTCTTGGTTTGCAGTCCGGACTTTAATTCCCACATTAATATTCTAAAAGAAGTAGCTGCCTGTCTTAAATCAGCAAAATTAACAATAAATGTCGCTAAAAGCAAATTTTGTCAAAAAGAAATTAGGTATTTAGGTTATCTCGTAGGAAATGGGTGTCTCAAGGTTGATCCTGAGAAGGTGGAAGCCATACGAAATTTCCCTAAACCTAAAACCCCCAAACAACTTCGCCGATTTATTGGTATGGCAAATTGGTATAGGACATTTATCAATAATTTTGCTAATCTTGCAGGTCCTTTAACAGACTGCCTTAAAAAGTCCTCCAAGTCGTTCATTGACTGAGTCTGCAATTCAGTCCTTTGAGAAACTTAAGGACGCTCTCTCTTCGGCACCCGTACTGGCACAGCCTGATTTTAGTAAAGAATTCATAATACAGTGCGATGCGTCCACTATTGGTGTTGGAGGGGTTTTATACCAGTATGATAATGAGGGTAAAGAGAGGCCTATTGCTTACGTTTCTCAAAAACTCAATAGGTGCCAAAGAAACTATACAGTCACTGAGTTAGAGTGCATGGCAGCGGTTGTATGTGTGAAACGGTTTCGGCCATATATTGAGGGTCTACCATTCCGCATTATAACTGACCACTCTAGCCTTAGATGGCTTATGTCCCAAAAGGACTTAGGTGGCAGGTTGGCGAGATGGAGCCTCAAACTCCAAAGCTTCGACTTCAAAATAGAGCATAGAAAGGGCTCTTTAAATATAGTTCCTGATTCACTATCAAGGCAAGAAGTCAATGAATTGAGCTTAAAAGATCAAAACATTGAGGTCAATTTGTCGTCTCCTGAATTTGACGATGAGGAGTATGAAAAACTCCGAAAAGTTGTCACTGAGAGCAAAGACTCATTGGCCGACGTTTGTATTTTGAATAATATGGTGTACAAAAGAGTTCTTTTTAGGCAAGGTGTTCAAGATGAGGAGGACAGCCTTTGGCGCTTATGGATTCCTCAATCTCTTACATTAACAGTTATTAAATCGGCCCATGATTCGATTGTGTCTTGCCATGGTGGATGTGGCAAAACTTTGGCGCGTGTTAGACAAAAATACTTTTGGCCATCCATGGCAAAAGATGTCAAAGCATATGTCAATAGTTGCGATCAGTGTAAAAGCGTAAAGTCAAATAATCAAATTTTAAAACCTCCTATGGGATCACAATTTATTACAAATCGTCCTTTTGAAAGATTATACTGTGATTTTTTGGGACCATATCCCTTAACCAAAGCAAAGAATACCTGCATTTTTATCTGTATGGACCATCTTACGAAATTTATTTTCCTTAAGCCGCTCAAAAATGCAACGTCTGCCAATATTATAGGTTTCTTTCAAGCTGAAATATTTCCAACTTTTGGTGTTCCCAATTATATTCATAGTGATAATGCAAAGCAATTTGTATCTAATGAAATGTCTCAATTTTTTTCCTTGTATGATATCAAACATATCAGGACTGGATTCTACGCGCCTCAATCCAATGCCTCTGAAAGAGCGAACAGAGAAATCATAACAAAAATTAGAATTTTTTTAGAAGATAAGGACAACCATTCGGAGTGGGACAAATACATCCCTCAAATTCTTTCTGTTCTGAGGAGTGATTACCACTCAGTTATAAAATGTTCTCCATATTATGCTGTATTTGGGCAAAATATGATACAACACGGCTCATCGTACTGCATCTTGGAGAAATTAGGTTGTTTGAACGGGGAAGATGTAGAAGTTTCGAATAGCCCGGATAAAATGAATAGGATACGTGAAATGATTCGTAACAACCTGAATATTGCTCACGAAAAAGCAAGCAAAACCTACAACTTAAGAACAAGGCCATCAAAATTCAAAAAGGGGCAAATTGTCTTTCGAAAAAACCACATTCTAAGCAATTCATCAAAACGCATAAACGCCAAGTTTATGCCAAAGTTTCTCAAATGTCGAATTAAGGATAAAATAGGGAATTGTCTTTATGATATTGAGGATCTTAAGGGAAAATACGTTGGTCGATATCATGCCTCTGACATAAAGTCTTGACTTGCTTAGTTTTCCCGGCTTACGTGGGTCGTGCCACACTTAAACCTAAGGCTAATGACAAAAATTATTTTCCTGTTCATCTATTGTTTTTTTTAAACTTCTCGATGAAGCAGTTTTGTTATAAAATATGAATTTATTGATGTATTTTGTAAATGTTTTTTTTTTCAAATAACCCAACATTTCATTATCATATGTTTATATTTATGTGACCCTACTAATTAGTATTTTTCTAGCATGATAGAAAATATTTTAAACCCCACAGTATTATGAACCTGACCTACGATACGCTACTGCGTTTACAAATATTATTTTGTCAACTACTCATCTTAATATGTACGTACCAACAATTGTAATATTGTGCATCTTGGTATACAATACGCTACTGTATTTACATACCTATGTTTTTTTTTGGTCAGTTACTCATTCCAATAAACAGATTAGTTCTCACGGTCTCTTAAAATTTACCGATCTTGTTGTAACTATGTATCGATGTGCGTGGGAACAAGACAAAAGAAAATTTTGCAGAATTTTGTTTTAATCATTTGTTTTGACATTGTCGCTGACCTTATTAAATTTTAATAAATCATTAAAATTTAATCAGTATTCAGTCTTTGAAAAGTACAGTCGAAATCCCTTAAAATAAAATAAATTATTAAAAATATTTTCAAATATTTTACATGTGGTGCATATAAACTAACTTTTTTTCTTGTTTAATTAATTTGATTAAAGTTTAAATAATAAAATACCAAGTTAAAACCAAAATTCTACAATCATCTTGCTACGTAATAAAGGTATTAATTATACTTTAAATTATTTTATGTCAAAGAAAGGAATCAGTTATAATAAATTAATTTTATTATTAAGGTTCGCGGTTCATACATAGTGTTTTCCTTACCAGAACATTCAACTGGATGGTAAAGGAAAAATTGGTATCATTTGGAAATTTAACAACGATCCCTGCCTACCAAAAGCGGAATCATTTTACCTGCTGACGCCACTAGCGTCAACGAATACGCGAAACACACTATTAAACTACAAGCCACGTGACCTGGATTTGATAGACATCACATAGTCAAAACTTTTGTGGTCTACAACACCCTGGTTTGCAAATATAAGAGGAACAAACAAAAAAACAAACCATTGGCTAAAAAGCTATACGTAACTATAACTGGAAAAATTATTATACCCAATTTTGACCCAATTGCAGTAGCAAATGCACTTTAAAATTCACCTTACCTAACCTAATATTTTTTTATATAAAAAAACAAAAACGAAATCTCGAATTTAGATTCAATTCCTAAAAAGAAAATTAATTCCTAAATTTCACAATTAAAAAAAAAACTAATAATATTTAAACCAATTTTTCATAAGTCAAAATTGAATATATATATATTTAGAAAATAACATTTTTTTTTCTTTTTTTTTGTAAAATATTATATGCTAACAAGGGAGTAAAAGATTTTGTACCATTTTGATAATCCATTTGTTTAAGCCACGTTTAGCTACTTGTTTGGTAAGATGGTACCATCATCAACTATACGCATGATCATTGCTGGGCCCTTCGATGGAATGACGTAGATTGAAACAAGTCGTAAGAACAATAATCAAATGTAAGTTGCTTTATATTAGATCATTAAAAGACACACAAAACCTTACTCTCAGTCTGTCCGATTTCATATTGTCTCAGTCCGAGTTAAATTCGTAAATTTAATTTGTTAAATAAAATTCCACTATTTAGTATATTTGCGACACTCAAAGGGCAAACACAAATTAATGGAAATTAGTCTGTATTTTTATATTTTCTCATATTTTTTTTTATTAATAAATGAATTTTTGTAAACTCTAAATAAACATGAACTGCTAAAGCTTTTATTTAAAAGGGAATGTCAATCGCTACGAGGTATGAGACTATGTAAGTAATTGCCTATCATTGTAAGGGACAACTGGCAAATTATGAGGTACTTCAGTTGTCAAGGCGTTGAACGATAATCGTCGGGCGGGGAAATTGTACCTTAGAGAGTAGACATCTTAATCTCTTTACTTTTCTGAATTTTTTTAGTTTAATGGTCATTCTAACATCTATTGTTTTGCTCTTTTAATAATTCTAATGGCATGTTTTATTTTGTTATGTGGATGTGCTGATAAACATTGGGTTGAGAACCTTTTTCTTTTTACGAGTAGCTAGCGGAACATCTTTTATCATGCCTATCGACCTTAGCAGCACACTACAAAGTAGAATCTTATAATCACAATTGATCTTTTACGGGGGTGTCACAGACTCAATTCCGTTTGGAAGTGATATAAATGGTTTGCTCGTAAAACGAATATTTTTTCGGAATGAAATCACTTTTACAAATCAAAGTGGATAGCATGGAAGTGGTTTCATTACGAAAAATTATTTTGTTTGACGTTTTTAGAGGAAAACTTTGAAACCACTACCGAACGAAATTGACTCTATGACAGGCCCCTTCGAATTATATCCGTTAATGGTGTAGTGAAGGGTATACAAATAAATAATAATTTTAACACTCTCCAACCACAGTATCGCGCATACTCATTTTGTCATTCCATGTGATCAGTGATCGATTCCAAGACATTCTAGCGATGTCTGTCTGTACCTCCGTCCGTCTGTGGAAGACACAAGGTTGGCATAAATATGTCCCACACAAAAAGTTCCTCCTCGAACATGATTTTTGCACTAAAGGAATACAATTTTATGTGTAGTTATTTAAATTAATATTTTATACGGCCACAAAAGGGATCGAACCGAAAAAATTGCATTTTCTAATCCCCTGGATTTAAATACAGTATTTTGAACTTTACGAACTTACCAGCCTATGATCATAAGGCATTCATACAGCGACAAGGGCAGCTAAGAGTAAAAAATCACCGTGAGCGCAGGGTTCTTTTTGATTTTTGGCCCAATTCCAAACAATAATGTTGTTTTTACAATAGAAAACGTTTTGATATTATTTAGAAAGTGTTAATAAAACAAAAACAATGTTAATTACCATTTTTCTTTTACGATCCTAAATATAGTGGTCGATTACAGCCACTGGACGTATTTATTTTTATTTTTTTTAACTCTATTGAAATGTTGGTCAATGACTAAGCAAAAACGACCAGGGTTTCCCACAAATGGTCCATAAATCCAGAGTTAATCCATTGCCTTTGCAATGGAGGCTATGAACCATGTATACTATTTATATGAGTTGAATGGATCTCCTCCAGTATTATTATACATTCCATATAATATATGGGTTTAATGATCTATCCTCCTCCAGTAGTTGTAAATTATTTGAGTTTAATGGTTTATTCTCCTCCAGTAGTTGTATATTGTTTGAGTTTAATGGTTTATTCTCCTCCAGTAGTTGTATTTTGTTTGAGTTTAATGGTTCTCCTCCAGTAATATGAGTTTAATGGTTTTTTCTCCTCCAGTAGTAGTAAA
Organism: Pegoplata infirma; assembly: GCA_963921195.1. Classification (NCBI taxonomy): domain Eukaryota; kingdom Metazoa; phylum Arthropoda; class Insecta; order Diptera; family Anthomyiidae; genus Pegoplata; species Pegoplata infirma. The sequence goes on along the minus strand of OY992536.1, from coordinate 159,776,281 downwards.
ATTGTATTAATTATCCACAAAAATGTGGTTAAATGCAAATAGCATAGCAAAACACGCGGCCGAGTAGCGGTACCGAAGTCCCGTTAGTCGTTGTGAGACGCCATCCCAAATGCGAAGGTGAGAAGAGTGCAGAACTAGCGCAAAAAAAATTCAAAAAGTCACGTAGCCAGCATTACACAAAAAACCAGCACGAAACGATGTTTAATCAACGCGATCCAAACTACGACTCACGTATTTATTTAAACAATTAACATTTTTCTATGCATTTTTTTTTTTTAAATTCCCGAGTAAAAATAATTTAATATGATCTTATATACTTTTATATAGTCATATTATTTGATATATGATCATGTGTGACACTATGTATTGCAAGATAAATTTATATAATAAATTTTGATGTGGGATTTTTTTAAGATATCGCCATACATAACTATATGTTTTAACATCTGGTCCCATGCATCATTTCAAATTTCTAAGTGTTTTATATAAAATTTTATATGCCTCCATTATTTTTTTATTTTTTTAAGTGTTTTCCAAGAACATATTTTTATCGCAAATATTTTCAAAGTGTTTTATATAAAATTTCATATGACTTCATATTTTTTTATTTTTCTAAGATTTTTCCAAGCACTACTTTTTTATCACGAATATTTTCTAAGTGTTTTATATAAAATTTTATATGACTCCATCTTTTAAATTTTTTCTAAGTTTTTTCAAGAAACATTTTTTTATCGCAAATATTTTCTAAGTGTTTTATATAAAATTTTATATAACTCCATTATTTCAAATTTTTCTAAGTTTTTTCCAAGGACAAATTTTTTTGAAAATATTTTCTAAGTGTTTTATATAAAATTTAACATGACTCCATTTTTTGAAATTTTTCCAAGTTTTTTTTCAAAGAACAACTTATTTTTATTATTTTAATTTTTCAACTTTTTATTAAAAACTAAAAAAAAACATCCGATTTATAAAATTGTATAAATTTTAATATAATTTTATATCATTGGATTAGACCAAAACTCGTATCAAAGTCGATATAAAGTTATATAAACTGATATTATTAGATATTATTCGATCAAATCTTATGAAACCATTTTTCGTATATGATTATATCAAAATAGACACGAACCCATATTAAATTATATATTGTGTCATATCAATTTTTTTACTCGGGTTTGGTTTGTTTTTGTTTGTTAAGTGATGACAATGATGTCAACAATGTATCGCCAAAAAACCGCTACACAATCAAAAAGGATTGTGTATTTGCCAAAAACACACTAAATTGAAAATAGTGGTTGGTGCTTATTCACAATGCAGCAGCAAGCAGCAGACATAAAAAATTAAAAGGATTGCATTTTATTGCAATTATAATTAAATACCGTTATTATTGTTTCTTCACATTAAAATTGCATACACTAATGTGGAGTTCACAATTACTACCTTAAGTGTCCAACCTGAATCAAATTACGTCGCGTAAGGCGTAACGCCCAATAATTTTTCGTTTCTAATATTTAAATGTAAGTTACCTAAATCAAACGGACGTAAAAATTTCAAATTTGATGTGTTTGTTTTTGTTTTTTTTTACGTCTTGCGCTACGCATTTGATTCTGGTTCGACCCTAAAGTTGTTTAACAAACCACAAGTAACAGAATAAAAACGCAATGGACACAAAACAAAAGAATTTTTCAAACATGTCGCCCTTGAACACTCAGCAAGTGTGAACTCCGCATAAGCTGCAAACAGAGCGGCGAAGTATTTCATTCCAGAATTCGATTTGCCATTCTGAATGAAAATTTAGTGATTTCATTCCCCAATTACATTTTAGCGAATTGAATGAATTCACTTTAGACTCATTCGACTTATAAATATCGAATGCATTCGATTTATTTTTAATTCGACTTTCAAAAATCGAATGCATTCGATTTTTTTTCATTCGACTTTTAAAAATTGAATGAATTTCATTGCGAATGTAATCTATTTTCTTTTCATTCAATTTTAAAAATCGAATGGCTTAAGGGCAGTTTACATGTTAACTCTCTTATCTACTATTTCGCTGTATTGGTAATACGATTTGCAGGGCTTAAATAATTTTGTATGAAAAATTATTTAAACCCCATTATTAGTATCGCAAACACTCTTCACATGTGTTGATCCCAACGGGCCCTAATTTTAAATCTAAAAAAATTGGCATTCCCGAAAATTTTTAAATGAGCATATCTCGCTAAATACTGCCGACACGACAAAAAATCCAAAATCAGTTTTGTAGCTATTGGCCCGCATAATACGACCACCAAATACCTGAAAGCTCTCCGAGTTACCGTTTTTTAGTTACTCATTTCCAAAAGTATCCGTTTTTTAGTTACTTTTAGAAATTCTCAAGACCCTATTAGGCCCTTAAATTTCTGTATCTTGAAAATTAAAAGGTAGACATAGATTTGTATCCAAAATTTTTATCCGTTTTGAACTACTTTGCTTCGTTTTCGAGATACTGGAATTAAAGGGTCCTGTAGGTCTTTTGAATTAAAAAAACTGGATAACTAATAAACAATTACTCGGAGAGCTTTCGGATATTCGGCGGTCGTGCTCTACGAGTCAAGAGCTACAAAAATGCTTTTGGACTTTGTGCAATTTTAAAATTTTCGGGAATACCAAATTTTTTTGATTCAAAATTAGGGCACATTAGGGTCATCACATATAAAGAGGGTCGGCGATACTAAGGACCAAAATTTGGCTTCGTATTGCTCTATCTATTTGAAAAATTTCATTCGCAGTGGAATGATAAAAAATCGAATGCATTCGATTTTTCTAAATCGAATGAACAAGAAATCGAATGAATTCCAAGGACTGCATTCAATGTTGATTTATGAAATCGAATGCATTCACTGACTATGAAAATTGAATGGTTTTTTTTGAGAATTCCTTCGAAAAGGATTTCATTCTTCGAAGCTCTGATAAATACATGCACAAAAGCTCCCACGTACAGCCACACATACACTAGGCAGCACAGACCAGCGATGATAATTTTGTACTAAAAACCATACCACTATATTGGAAACATAGAAAAAAATAGAAATGAAACAGAGTCGTATTTCGCTTGAATAAGTATTAGTGACAGCACTTTATGTAACTTTTGACGTTTAATAAAAACAATGCAACATAAAGGAGAACAACAACAAAAGAAAGAAAAAAGTTTTTAAACTATTAATAGTGCGTATTATTTAAAAAAAAAAACGTTGAATAAAGCAAAATAAACAATTAATTTAATTTAATGAAAGACAAATACCATTTTTTAAAAACAAAGAATCTAATTTGATATTAAGGGGCATGTCACAGACTCAATTCCGTTCGGAAGTGGAATAAGTGGTTTACTCGTAAAACGCAAAGCAAATATTTTTTCGGAATGAAACCACTTTTATGAAATTCAATTCCATTTGATTTTTGAAAGTGATTTCATTCCGAAAAAAATAATATTCGTTTTGCGTTTTACGAGCAAACCACTTTTTTCAAATCCGAACGGAATTGAGTCTGTGACATGCCCCTAAATACGTGTGAGATGAGGAAGAACAAGCATTTTGCCACCATATTGGAAAATACATCAAATACAACACTGCGTACGTTCTAATCTTTTCTATGATTGGAAAGTACGCTATTAGCAGCATTGTTTGCATACTAGTCTGTACTGTTGCAAGTAGTCTGCGTAGTCTATTTGGCCCATTAGTGTTTCTTCACAATACAGCACCAAGCAGCAGACAGCAAAATTTTTACATGTATTTTGTTGTTGCACCAACAACAAAATACATGTAAAAATTTTGCTGTTTGCTGCTGTATTGTGAAGAAACACTTAGCCTCCAGGCCTTTTAATTTAAAAACGCAATTTCACGCATAAAAAACGCTCCATGGTACAACACTTAACAGTTTTTTTGCTATACACAAAAAAAACGCTAGATTTGCCAGAATAAAAAAACATGTTCGCAACAGTGTGATAGATCTTATTTTAGATAAAATGAAGTTTACGGTTTACAAGAAAAATAAAAAGCCACCACCACTTAAACTTAACCAAAACTTGGACTCGGAGCCCCCTGGAGAATCGGGATGCAGGTCTTTGAATTTTTTCTGACATTAAAATGTTTCATTTACTTAAGGATGAGTTCTTCAAGGAGGAACTTCTCTACACTGCACTATAGGAAATTTTACCCATTTTTTGGCCAAAAGTCAAAATTAAAATTTTTCAAAACATTATTTTTTTTTACATTAATATAAAAAAAACTTAACAAAGTAAACAATTCTTTCTCAATTTTTCGACAGAATTGATGTACTGTCACTTTATCAATAGTTTTTCTTGCAATTTCTTACTTAGTTATAAAACAACGATTGAGTGCAGCGAATTTAGTGATAGCTTCTAACAAAAGTTTTTATATTAAGAATTTATAGTTTTTAAAAACTAAAAAATGGAAAATAATGTCGAAGGTGAGTACTTTAATGATAAATAGTGAAATGTTGGTGAACTCATCTATTAGATCGATTTAATTGGAAAAATTGAAGTGACCTTAAGATGAACTTATTGAAGTATAAATTGGAATTTTATTTTGACTTAAAAAAAAATGATAGCATATGTTAGCTATAAAACCATAAAAGTTCTCTAGGACAATCAATTACCTTCCGAATTTACCAAATTTCAAGGTCGGATATGTGCAACTTTTTTTTTAAAACGCATTTTTCCAGGTGACTACTGAGTGCCAAATTCAGAGTTATTTAATACATGGCGAGAGAAATAAATCAGAGGTGGATAAGGAGCCGCTATTTCTGGCCATTTCTTTTCATACATTGCTGAGAGTGAATGTTTCGAAAACTTTAAACAATATATAAAGGAGGAATTAAGAATATTTTGTTCAAATATAAATATGAAAAGGATTAAAAGTTGAAGGAGTTTGAAAGTTTTTGAAAGACAGCATGCTGTTTGGCTTAAAGGCAATACTTGGCTAAGAAAACTTGAAACGCAGCCTGCCTCCACTAAATCGAAACCGGGGCGGCCGCAATTAACTTTTTTGTCAAAATCTACGAGAACAAAAATACGAGTTACAGCAGAAATCTCTAAAGATCTAATTAGGGAAGTTTAGCCCCTAGCTCTTGCTTCATCTACGGCTGCCCGTAGTGGCATTTTGAAATGTAGTTGACGACTTGGAACTAAAAAATCAAATTTTTGAATAAAATCCTTATTAAAAAGTAGATATGTTTACACTTCTTAAAATTGTTAAAATAAATTTCTACTGTTATCTTCGAAAGTTAGTATACACTCAAAAAAAAAAAAAAGAAATAGTAAAAACAGTTTAGAAAACCATATAATCTATCAAGGATCTAAAAAATCTTAGATGCGGAAACTTATAACCCGGGAACCCTGTTTGGAACTAATTATTAGTTAATTTTTTAGGTAGCTTTACTAATTTTTTTTTTGAGTGTATGAAAAACTTTAAGAGTCACTCCCTCCCTCTAAAGAGTCTTCCAAAAGCCAAATCAAAAAAAATCATTGAAATCGGTCCAGCCGTTTGGCTGTAAATAATTTTGGCCAAAAAAAAGGTAAAATTTCCTATAGTGCACTGGTCCGATTTGCCATAAGAAATGTTCGTGCCAAACTTCAAAAGATATGCATCTTAGAATCGATCATTTATAACGTATGTATATACTCTATGGTGTCCTTGACCAATATTTCGATGCGATACACACGGAATGCCGAATGAGTACCCCCATCTGTGATTGGAGGGTACAAAAATTGATTAAAAAATTCGAATATCAAATTCTGTACATGTATTTCAAAGAAACCAATGAATTTTAAATTAAAAAATATATGTAAATGAAATAATATTATTATTAAATCGCTGTTAACAGTTAATCTTGTTTCCATTTTTGTACCCTCCAACCACAGTATGGGGGTATACTTTGTTATTCCGTGTGTAACGCATTGAAATTTCGATGCAGACTCCATAAAGTATCAGTATTCAATTCTAACACATAGTGATTTCCGTCCGTCTTTCTGTGGAGGACACGATACAGTCCAAAATAAAAGAGCTAGATTTCTGAAGTTTGGCACGAATATGTCTTATGGCTGATTAAGTTCAGAGATTCTTCCCTTAAGAAAAAAAATTATCCGCTAAAAAGGATAATTTCTACAGGTTTTTATATTTTTGCTAAGAAAATTAAATTTTTTTCTGTCGGATGAAGTTCTTAATCCTGTACAGGGAAGGGAATAAGGTTGTTTTTGTGGCGTAGATATAAAATATTAATTTAAATAATGATAAAATTGTATTTCTTTAGCTAAAAAATTTTAATAAATAAATTTTGTTAATTTTTAAATTTTAACCGTTTGGAGTTGTTAAAAGATTCGGCACAGCCGAATTTAATTCTCTCACTTGTTGTAATAATTTTTGTTATTTTTTCCCCTTCAGTAGTTTTTTTTACATATAATAATATCAAAACTAACTTAGAAAATTTTTCTTACATTTTCTGTTATATAATAATATATTATTTTGCATGGTACCTTATATATTTATGTGTGGAGCTGTATTTAATTTGGCCAATTTTGTATATTTATATACGGCATACATATTTATGTATGTGACCACATATGATAATATATAACTTTATATGGCACAATATTAAAAATTATTGAAAAAAATTTCCAATACATAACTTTATCTAGAAACATATAGTGTCATATATAAAAATATAGAAATTTATATTAGCATACAACATTGTATATGACTATATCATTTTTTTTTTACTCGGGAAGGAAAAAAAGAAGAAAAAAAAAGAAAAAAAAAAAAAGAAAAAAAAAGAAAAGGAAAGAAAAAGACGAAAAAAAGAAAGAAGGAAATTTTCTAAAAAAATCTCGAAGTCCAAAAATTTTTCACAGAAAAAAATTTGAAAATTTTAATAGGGAAAATTTTTAATTTTTTTAAGGAAAAAGTGAATTAATCTGAAAATTTTCTGCGAAAAATATCTGTCAATCTTATTATGAATTTTGGCATAAACAAATTACTTAGAATATGATTTTTTTGTATAGAAAAATGTTACATGATCTTAATTTGGTCTATATAAAAAGAGTTTGTCTTCCACATAGCAATAGGAAAAATATCTTAAAATTGTTGAAAATCGAACTTGTGTAAAACTATTTAAATTTTTTTTTCTAAAGAATAAACTTTTTCTAAAGGAAAAATTCTCAGAATCTGAGACTTTTTTTATTATGTGAAAAAGGTATCAAAACTTATTTATAGGACAAAGGTCGCAGAAGAATTTTTTTATGGGAAAAAAGTCTCAGAATTTCTGAATTTGATACTTATTTTAGGGAAAAAGGTCTCAGAATCTGAGATTAAAATTAAAAAGGTCTCAAAGTCTGAGACTTTTTATTGTTAAAAAATAGCCTCAGAAGTTGAAACTTACGGAATTTGTAGAAGGTTGCAGAATCTGAGACTTTTTCAACGGAACCGGTCTTAGAATCTAAGACTTTTATAGGAATAACTCGCCTCAACAATGTCATATTACGCTGGGGCATACAAATACTGTAATGAAAATGTATTAATAAATAAAAAAAAGGTCAATGAAAATGTATTAATAAATAAAAAAAAGGTCTCAGAATCTCAGAAAAATCTCAGAAAAAACTTTTTCTATAGGAAACAGGTCTCAGAATCTATGACCTTTCTATAGGAAAAAAGTCTTAAAGTCTGAGACGCTTTCTATAGGAAAAACATTTCCGAATCTGGGACTTTTTCTTTAGGAAAGAGTCACAGAATCTCCGACTTTTTCTATAGCAAAAGTGTCTTAGAATTGGAAAAGATTTCAGAATCAGAAAAAGGTCTCAAAATTTGTCACTTCTTCTTTGGAAAAAAAGTGCCTGAATTTTAAACTTTTTCTATATAAGAAAAAGCTCTCAGAATCTGAGACTTTTTCTTTAGGAAAAAGGTCTGAGAATCTGAGCATTTTTCTTTAGGAATAAGATCTCAGAATTTGAAACTTTTTCTTTAGGAAAAAGGTCTTAGAATCTAAGACTTTTTCTATTGAAAAAGGTCGAAGAATCGGCGCCATGAAATAACTCCCAATGAAATAAGTCCCAAGAAAAAAAATGCAATAAGTCCCAAAAATTTCCATACGATTTGGGAGTTATTTCATAATGAAATAACTCCCAAATCTGCGGGGATTATTTCATTTTTTTTGGAAGTTATTTCATTTTTAAGTTTGGGAGTTATTTCATTATGCAATAACTCCCAAACTATTTTAATGAAATAACTCCCAACAGTTTGAGTGTAAATTATGAAAATGAAAATTTAACTTATTGAATTTTCAAGTTTCTTTAATTTTTATTAAATACATATAATAAAAATTAGATATTTTCTCTATTTATTTTCAGGAAAAGTTAATTTATTACGGGAAAAGTAAATGACCTCGAATTAGAATAAACTCTTTTTCAATGCTTTTTGAATTATCTTGTAAATAAATTCAGAAAAAAGTACATCAATGTCAATCAAAATCCAAAAAAAAAATAATAATAATACGTTTGCTTTAAGGCGAAATACATGCTGCGAGTAATTGTGAAAAATTTCGAGTTCGTCTAACAATGGTTTTAATTTATGAAAATAAAGAGGTATTGTATGACAACCTAAAGATCCGCAACCGGTGTAATAAGAAGTTTTAGGATCCTGTTGGTTTGGCGGGCACATTAGATTATTTAAAGTGTAGGCGAAATGAACTTTCGGTTTTTTACAACCCACTCACTCTTTTGTTTATTTTGAAATATGTATATGTTGTTGGAATACGATTATATGTTTGAAAAGATTTGAATGCGTATAGGTGTGAAGAAAGCGCCGCAGGCGAAAAATTTTTACAAGAGATTTTAACAAAAAATTAAAAAAAAAATCGCGCGATTTTTTTTTTAATTTTTTGTTAAAATCTCTTGTAAAAATTTTTCGCCTGCGGCGCTTTCTTCACACCTATACGCATTCAAATCTTTTCAAACAAATAAAGGCTCTAAAAGGCTTCCAGGAATCTGCTTTCAAGTTTTATGCGTGGCTTGTTCATATTTTTATGGAGTTTATTTTCTGTTCTTCTCGCAGCCGCCACAGGGACCTGCGATAAGTCAGCTATTGCATGAAATATTATACTGATATCTTTTAAATATTAAAAGAAATTTAATCAATGTGTCAGTAAGCTGCATCCCAAAAAAGTTGAGAAGGGATATTAGGCACTTCAGAGATTTGTTTTTTAAAGAGATACAATTAAAGTGTTTTTGGGATTTAAACAGTTAAAAATTTAATATTAAAAAAAAATTGGGCTTTATTTCATTGCTATTGGCAGTTATTTCATTGGGACTTTTTTCATTTTTTGTTAGGGACTTATTTCATTTTTCTTGGGACTTATTGCATTTTTTTGGTTTGGGAGATATTTCATTTTATTTGGGATTTATTTCATTGAGAGTTATTTCATTGGGACTTATTTCATTGGGAGCTATTTCATGGCGCCCGAAGAATCTAAGACTTTTTCTATAAAAAAAGGTCTCAGAATCTAAAATTTTTTCAGTACGAAACAAATCTAATAATCAGAGACCTCTCTGTAGGAAAAATGTCTCAATAATGCTTTAAAATATGAGACTTTTTCTATAGTAAAATATCTCAAAATCTGAGACTTTTTCTGTGGAAAAAAATTCTTCGAATCTGAAAATTTTTCTATACGAAAAAAGTCTCAGATTCTGAGACATTTTTTGTAAAGAAGAAGTCTTATATTCTGATACATTTTCTGTATAGGAAGAATTTCTTCTATTAAAAAATTTTTATATTTAGACTCTTCTTATGAATACGAAAAATATACAATTTTCTTTTATATTTCTTTTAAAAATCTGAAAATTTTTCTATACGAAAATAGTCTCAGATCCTGAGACATTTTTCGTAAAGAAAATGTTATATTCTGAGACATTTTCCCTATAAAAAATAATTTTTTCACGAAAAATGTCTCAACATTGATGTTTTCTATGTAGGGAGAATTTTTTCTATTAAAAAATTCCCTTTTTAAACAAATTTAAAAAAATTGGTCTAAACGAAATTTGATCATGAAAAACAAACCTCCTTCGACAAAAACTAATAAATTTGATGATTTTATAACTTTCCCATCACCTTTTTGTATCCTTTTTTTTTTTTTTGCTCGTCAGCAAAGGTGAATTAATGATTTTTTTTCGAAGTAAAAAAAATTTCCCCCCCCCCCAAACCCAAAAGCTGTACCCGCCACTGCTATCATTAGATGTAATTTTATATAACTCCATTTAAAAAATTTGGAAAAACTCTATGCGAGATATAATTATATACTTTGTTTGATATGAAAACATATTATTTCATATGGCTATATATACATTAGGGTGGTTTTTTATTTTATTTTTTTTGGAATTTCGAGGAGCGCGCAGCGGATTTTTGTGACATTTGATGTTAAAATAATTGTGTAAAAATTTGAGCTAAATCGGATAAAATTAACCCGAGGCGCAAGAAGGTCAAAGTTTCGAGAAAAAGCAAAAATGGCCAAATTTTGAAAAAACTTAAAAAAATGTAAATTTTGTTGAAATAAAAAAAACAAAATATTTTTTATTTAACTTTCTTGCAATAATACTCAGAAAAAATTATCTTTACTTTTTATGACGGTAGTAACACTTTCAAACATGAAATACAAAAATTACCATGCATTTTTGGGGGTACCTGAAATGAGTGTTTTCGATTTTTTGAAAATTTTATTAAACAAAAAAATTAAATCTTACTATTTTATAGCAATGGATTATTAAATACATCCTAAGGCTTAAATATTTAAAAAATTGGGGATATCCATCGACTCAATTTTTTTTTTTGGAGTCATTTGACTCCTTGAAATCCGCAAAACTCAAATGACTCCAAAAAAAAATTGAGTCGATGGATATCCCCAATTTTTTAAATATTTAAGCCTTAGGATATATTTAATAATCCATTGCTATAGAATAGTAAGATTTAATTTTTTTGTTTAATAAAATTTTCAAAAAATCGAAAACACTCATTTCAGGTACCCCCAAAAATGCATGGTCATTTTTGTATTTCATGTTTGAAAGTGTTACTACCGTCATAAAAAGTAAATATAATTTTTTCTGAGTATTATTGCTAGAAAGTTAAATAAAAAATATTTTATTTTTTTTATTTCTACAAAATTTACATTTTTTTAAGTTTTTTCAAAATTTGGCCATTTTGGCTTTTTCTCGAAACTTTGACCTCCTTGCGCCTCGGGTTAATTTTATCGGATTTAGCTCAAATTTTTACACAATTATTTTACCATCAAATGGCACAAAAATCCGCTGCGCGCTCCTCGAAATTCCAAAAAAAAATAAAATAAAAAACCACCCTAATATACATACATCAAATAATGTAAAATTATATGTAGGCGCCCCAGTAGGCTAGTTGGTAGCGTGCTAGCCTATGAGTCTGGGGGTCGTGGGTTCGATTCCCACCAGAGGCCTTGGTCTGTTTCGCTACAACGAGACGAAGGTCATTGTTACCAGTTCTCGGTTAGGTAAAATTAGTATATGATTTGTAATTATATGGTAATTCTTAATAAAAAAAAAAAATTATATGTATTCATTTTTACTCGGGTGAGATCGAGTTTTTGCGTTCTTTGAAAAGAAAATCGCAAACTGTTTTTTTTTTGCAAATATCTCCAAAAAACAGAGCTAATATTAAAGTTTTAATATCATATTCGTCTTCTGCATCCCAAAATCTATTAGAAAAGATGTAAATTATCACACAATCATTAACTTTATCAAACTTTGATAATTTTAGTATGAAAATAACAACCTTTTTCTAATGTCGAGTTACAATTTTTTGCATAACTCGAGAACCAAAGGATACACCACTTTAAGGTTTGGACGTAGTATAAAAAAGAGATTAAGAAATAACATATACATATATATTTAAAGCATTTAAAAATACCCTTTTTTGAGATATTGTATCTTAAACCACGGGTTTGCTAAATATGGCTTTTGAGCATAAAAAAAATCTTATTAGATACCATTTCCTTTAAAATGAGATATCACTGAGTTTTGTATCATTTAAATTGACGGATATATGGTCAAAAACGCAGGACCACTTTAGTAAGACATTTATTATTTTTTCTCTTTTCAATCCCAGGTATCTCTGGAACTATTTGGTCCAGCGCACACAGGGCCAGCATGATCCAATTTCGGCCAAAAGTCTTTATCATTGTTGGATTCGTCTGAAAATGTGCTTCTAGAGGAATTCGAGGTCGCTGATTTCAAAATGGCGGACATTTTTTTTTAAATTGTCCGATTGAACTCAAATTTTGTTTTATGCAGGTCTTGGAGTTACCGAATAAGAATTGTTACTCCGAATTTTGAAAAACAAAATGGCGGACTAAATATGCTTCTTAAAGTTTAAAGGATGATCCAACTCCAGCCAAAAGTCTTTATCGCTGTTGGATCCGGCTGAAAATGTGCTTCTAGAGTATTTCGGGGTCGCTGATTTCAAAATTGAACTAAAAAGTAAAAAAATCAAAATGGCGCATCCAATATGGAAGACAAAATTTTTTTAATAATTGTCCGATTTAGTTTCAAATTTTGTTTTAAGGGGGTCTTGGAGTAACTGAATCAGAATTACTGGCGTGAATTTTGAAAAACAAAATGGCGGACTAAATATGCTTAGTAAAGTTTGTTACAAGTAATTAAAAAACAGTTATATTCCTTTTCTTTGCTGAAGCTAGCTGAAAGTGTGGCCTAGTAAATTTCTGATAAATTCAATATGGCGGAAACAATATGGCGGCTAGATTTTTTAACTTGTCTGATCTAACCAAAAATTAGTTTTAAGAGTATTAAGAGTGTGAAGTTAAATCTACGCACATTATTTATATATATATGGGCTATTTCACGTCAACGGGAGACCCCCACGCCCCCAAAATTCTATTGGTCGTAGAGAGTTGTATTATGGCTTAAAATTTAGCCAATGATCTCTACTTTTGAAAGCTGAGTGGCGGAAGTTGAACCCAATGGTAAGTGAGCCAATATGGCGGCGCGAATCGGGATATGCTGAAAACCAATGAAGGAGTTATCGGATTTTTCTGAAATTTGTTATCAGGGGGTTTATTGGGACGCTTATTTCAAATTTTCATTCAGATTTTAAAAATTCAAAATAGCGGATCCAATATGGCGGATGATTTTTTCGAGGTTTTCGCGTTCAAATAAAACTCGGTTTCCGGGTATATTATGGGTAGGGTTGCCATTTCCTTTTTGAGAAAAAGAGGACATGCACCTCAAAAAAGGAGGACATTTGACCCAAAAAAGAGGACAATTTTTTTTTTATAAATTAATTTAAAGAAAATCAACAACGCGGTACAATGTACAAATAAAATGTATTTTTAGTATTGGGAAAAATTTTTTTGTTTCCACTTATAATTCAAATATTTTCCATTATATTTTGAGAAAGAATATTCTCACTCAATTATTGCCAATTATATTTCAAAAATTTCTTACATTAACCAATTTTTTTTTTTTATATACATATCAGAATTTTCTGTTTAAAAGCTTTCTACATGCTTATCACAAAATTTGTATTTCAAAAATTTCCATTTTCATTTCAAAATATCTTTATTATCAATATGTTTTTCAAAAAATTCCATTTGTTAATTGAAGATTTTTGAAAGGCATTTTGAAAAATTTTTGAAATACATATATTTTGAATTTTTAAAAGTATTCAGAAATTTTTAAAATATAAATGGAAATTCTGATAAATTATTACTAAGAAATAAAATTTGTTTTATTCGACCTTTAAAATATTATTTTTTTATTTTTTGAGTTTATTCTAGCTCGAGGGCCTTTACAAATTAAAGCTATGATATTCTCATAGAATAATTTTCAAAAAAAAATTTTTTTCTGTTTTAAATTTATTTGTGTTGATCATTTTTGCGAGACTTAGTCAACACGTGTTTCGGAATTTGTCAGATTCCATTATCAAAACTATTAAACAAATAAAAAAACCATATACTACAAGTAGCAAAGGGAATTTTAGTGATAAATCGCTAAAGTTTAAACAAAAATATTAATACTTCTTCAACTCCACATACAATGAGAATTAGAAGAAAAAAATTGTACAATCTCTTAATAAGATCACGATCGACCAATAACCAACACGATAGTGATCTTACTAAGAGATTGTATAATTTTCTTCCTTTTATTCTCAATGAATGAAGAGTTGAATATGTATTATTAATTTTTGTTCGCGTTTTGCTCTAAAAAGATGACATTGTTGCTGATAAGCTAAAATACGGCCAATAATTCAAAAGTTTATAACCAAAAAAAAAGTTATGGGAAAAAGTCCAAAAAGTAGGACAACCCCAGACACTTTCTAAAAAAGAAGTAGGACTGCCCCGGACGCCCTTAAAAAGAGGACGGTGTCCGGGGAAAAGAGGACGGATGGCAACCCTAATTATGGGTCACTAAACACGATTCTGAATTTAGATTTCCAAAATTTAAAATGGCGGATCCAATATGGCGTTTTTTTATTTGTTTTTAATTTTGATTTTCTTGAAACTTGGTATCCGGGGGCTATTTGGGACGCTGATTTCGAATTTTTATTCAGATTTTAAAAATTCAAAATGGCGGACTCAATATGGCAGATGGTTTTTTTTTAAGTTGTCGCATTCAAATTAAACTCGGTTCCTGGGTGTATTAGGGGTCACTAAACACGATTCTGAATTTTGATTTCCAAAATTCAAAATGGCGGATCCAATATGGCGTTTTTTTTTTTTTTTAATTTCGATTTCCTTAAAACTTGTTATCCGGGGGTTATTTGGGACGCTTATTTCAAATTTTTATTCAGATTTCAAAAATTAAAAAAAATTGTCGCATTTAAGTTAAGCTCGGTACCCGGGAGTTTTATGAGTCACTTAGTACGAATCTGACATCAGATTTAAAAATCGTTATTAAAAAAAATATAAGAGCCATGTTGGATCCGCAATTTTGAATTTTGAAAACCTGATGTCAGATTCGTACTAAGTGACTCATAATTCTCCCGTTGACGTGAAATAGCCCATATGTATATATATTTTATTTTTTTATATAAATATGGAAATGGTGTAAATGAATTACTTAGTTTCAGAAAAGCTTTTGGAAATTGTGACGACAAATTATTCACTTTTTTTCTTTATTTTGGAAATTCAATAAAAAATCTTTGAATTTAATTGGAAATAGTGTAACTGATATTTTCCATAATTCTACAAAAAAACTAGAAATGTAGAAGGATTTTTTCGGCGCGAAGTAAATAACTAAAAAATTATAGTTATTTTCACAAAAACGCGAATTGCTGTCAGGAAAATGAGTTATATTTTTCCATATTATTTTCGTTAGAAAGGCTAATATATAGGGGTGAACCCAGCAAATCAAAATTTGATCATTAGCAATAGAAATGTGTAAAAAAAAATAAAAAATTATCTCCACTTACAAATTTTTTTTCAACTTTTTTAACTTTGAAGACCTGTCAAAGGAAATGGTGTAGTTGGATCATAAAGATAAGTTCAGGAAACCAGCTCCTATATATGTCCAACAAATTGGTATAGATATTTTTTGAGAAATTAAAGATAAGGACTTTTGGCCGGAAATCGATCTGGCTGGCCCTGTGTGCAGCGGTCCAAAAATTGGGGGTTTTTCTTTTGGTTCCTTTCCTATTCGAATACAATATTTATACCAAATTTCATCAAGTTTAAAGGGGGTCAGGTCCAAAATGCTCTGTTTATTGGATGGTTATAGATGGATTTACCCATAAGGATAAAACCAAAAAAGGACATTTTGAGATTTCTTTTAATATCCTGATGGACTCGATCGTATCGAGTCCAGATTTCTTGCAAAAGTTATTTAATTAAATTCGGAGTTCGAAGAAAAAAAAATATGAATAACTTTTACATAAACTTTTCAAATATTAAAAAAATTGTCGGTCTTGAGGGCTTGATCCTCTAAAATTGAAATATATCTCAAGAATAAGATTTGATACAATTTTTCTGATGTTATCAAAAAATTATAAAAATTGGCACGAAAAATTTATGAAAAAGAATGCAAATTTGGTTTCAAATTCTGATTTTATTTGCAAATATTTCTTGATATACTCAATGGAATTTATCCCAGCAAAAATAAATCGAGATTTTGGCGACACAGCATCACAGCAACACAGTCAACAACATTTTAGATGTAAATATTAAGTTAAGCTTATTTCTTATTGTATTTTTGTAAAATTTGTGATACAACGAAAATATTTTTTTTTAATGAACATATGCGTTCTCTGCACACAAAAAAAATATAAAAAAATTGTGACCGTTTTGGGGATAATACAACCTATAAAGTGGTTTTGGATAATTTACCTAAGTTTTTTAGAGCAAAAACTTTGGTAAGTTATCTAAAACCACTTTATAGGTTGTAATTAAACCAAAAACTGGCACAATTTTTTTAATTTTTTTTTGTGTGTGTTAACATTTGTTATCATTTTAGCTGTAATGTAATTCATAATATTTAATAACATGATTGTTTAAAAAACTCTGATGTATTTTTAAAAGACGTTGTATTTTTTTTCTCTAAAAACGGCAGCCATTGAATGACAAAACAGTAAGATATTTTTTTATTAAACTCATTTTGTATATTAATTGAAATGATTATTATTAAAAAGTATTTTTACACATATTTTAAAATTACAAACTAGTTGTAATATAAATAAACCCATCTTATTTTCTAATTGTATTTAGTTTTTAACAAAACTAATTTATAAAAGGAACAAAAAAAGAAGTCAATTCAAACAAAGACAAAAAATATTAGGAAAATTAAGATTACGCTAATTTTGCTGTTGTAACAGATATAATTAACGTTGCGCAATGTAATTAGAATTAACTTTTAAATGAACAAGTCTTTTAAACGTCGTATCTGACAACGATGTTCGGCGTAGTGAGTGAATCATACCGGCGCACAGTGTTCGGGGCTGCATGGAGAAGGCGGCCAAAAATACTTCCAGTATAGGTATCACCGTGAAACGTCGGTCACGGCTTTTTAAACATGTCAGAACTATTTAATGATAAAATGGGAGTGGTTGATTACTCATAACCACCCCCCCACCACCTACCGTACCCAAGCACCCACATTCTCCCCACGTAAGAAAAACTAAACTTTGTTTTAAATTCATAACTTTTTTACAAGATAAGTTTAAAAAATTAAAAATATTGACTTATTAAATATGAAATAATATGTAATAAAAAATTATAAAAAGGTTAAGGGGGGTTGTTACTAAAAACAGCCTTAATATTGACAATATTTAAACAGCTATAAAAAAAATACACAATAATTTTTAATTCTGTGTTTTTTATATGAAAGACAAAATCATTATATTTAAAAAGTTTTTACAACTCAAATTTTGGTCAAAAGAATTGCCAGGGTTGCCACCCAATTGTGGGAGGCTTTTTTTAAAGGATAAAATTGGCTGTAGTTGTTCAGCAAAAACTACTAATCCGATTTCGATGAAATTTTTTTTATTTGTATCATCAGCAGCGGAAACATCAATTTCTGCATTCTCCGAATCTTAATCTAGGTGTGTGATTTTAATGAAATCGACTACTATTTGGCAAGGCAATCAGTATATATATTTCGAACTCTTGTTTTTATACGATAGCATTTTTGCAAAATTCAAAATTTTTTTTTGAAATTATATTTTAAGCGTGTTTCTAATTGACTTTCTTCAAATGTGTTGCCCTTATTTTTAGTATAAATTTTTACGATATCCTTTACTTTTCAAGCTTTTTCAGCATTTGCACCAAATATCAAAAATATGTGAGCGCAAAAGTTTGCAATTATAAAATGTGCCTATTGCAAAAACTCTTTAAATGTTAAAAACTCTTTAAGAGCTGTTTAGACAATACGTATTTTCGGTAAGATTTGTCTTTTTGAAGTATGTTTAATTTTGATCCGCTTGTCAAATCATTTTTTGAATAAATTCAAAAGATGAGGAGAACCATCCGTATGTCTCATTATAAAAATTTGTTTATTTTGGCTGTGTTATAGCTGTCAAAACAAGTGTTTTGTGCAGACATTTTTGATAGGTCGTTTTACAAGTCTGCTGGTCTCAACTACCCTTAATTAGGGTTGCCATCCGTCCTCTTTTCCCCGGACACCGTCCTCTTTTTTAGGGCGTCCGGGGCAGTCCTACTTCTTTTTTAGAAAGTGTCCGGGGTTGTCCTACTTTTTGCACTTTTCCCCATAACATTTTTTTTATTACTTTTAAACTTTTGAATTATTTTCGTTGCCGTATTTTCGCTTATCAGCAGAAATGTCAACTTTTTGAGAACAAAACGCACAAAAATTAAAAAAAAAACGCTTCAAATTAATTATATTTCGAGTAAAAATTCACTCTAGGTAGTGCGAAAATAACTACGATAGCATCAAGTCTTATCAGCTGTTGTGTCTCATAAAGTTTGCTCTCCGAAAAAAGATTTTTATATCAAAAAATATATTATTTTTGAGTAGGTTTTTTTCTAGCTCGAGGTCATTATTTCCTTTACTTATTAAAACTATGATATTCTCATACACTCAAAAAAATACGTTAGTAGATTTACTAATTTTTTTTTGCTAATGCTAGTTAGCTAACTTTTAGCAAATTTTTAGTTGAGATTAGCATGTTAGCAAAAAATTCTTGTAAACTTCATTTAGCACATTAGCAATTTTAAACAAACGTTGAACTAATTTCTTTTGCTAAGATTTGAAATTGAGTTGACAACATTTTTACAAGATTTTTGCTAACATTAGCAAAAATAAATGGTAAATTTTTTTTTATTTACAGAAAACTTAAAATGGCTCTATCTCGGAAACTAAGCTAGATAGAGCAAAATGGAGGGCATTTTTGGTTCTTAGAATCTCCATACTTTCGCGGGTCCTCTTCACATGTGTGGTCCCTAATGGGCCCTAACTTTGGATCCAAAAAAGTTAGCATTCCCGAAAATTTTAAAATGCTCATATCTCGGTAAATATTGCTGACACAACAAAAAGTCCAAAAGCATTTTTGTAGCCCTCAATACGTAGAACAAGACCGCAAAATAGTTAAAAGCTCTCCGAGTAATATTTTTTAAGTTATCGAGTTTTTTAATTCTCAAGACCCTAGTGGTCCCCTATAATCACGTATCTCAAAAACTAAGCAAGGTAGAGCGAAACGGACACAAATTTTGGATCAAAAACTATGACGATTTTTAAGGAACTCAATTAGGGGTAGGCCCATCGGGGTCTGGACCTATCGGGTCCGAACCCAATGGGGTCCTCAAATGTGTCAAAAAAAATTTTTTTTTGTTAACTAATTATTAGCAAAACATTTTTGTTAACTTTAGCAAAAAAATTGTGGGTTCAAAATCAGCAAATTTTCTTGTAGGTTTACAAGCTTTTTTTTGCTAACATTACAGTTTTTTTTTTTTTGAGTGTATAATAATTTTCAAGAAAATTATATTTCTGTTTTAAATTTATTTATGTTGGTCATTTTTTGCAAGACTTAATCGACACGTGTTTCGGGATTTGTCAGATCCCATTGTCAAGATTATTTAGCAAAAATAAAAACCCTATACTACAAGTATCAAAGGGTATTTAATGACAATCGTTAATGATCAAACTAAAATAAAAATACGTATTCGGGTCTATTCCTATTGAGAATTAGAAGACGAAAATTGTACCATCGTTGTAAGGTCACGATCATCAGCTAATTAACCATCAAATATTAAAAACAGACAAATCCCGAAACACGTGTTGATAAAGTCTTGCAAAAAATTACCAACATAAATAAATTTAAAACAAAAAAATAATTTTCTTGAAAACTGTTATATGAGAATATCATAGTTTTAATTAGTAAAAGAAATAATGACCTCGAGCTAGAAAAAAAACTACTCAAAATATAATATTTTAAAGGTCGAGTACAACAATTTTTATTTTTTAATAAAAATTAATCAGAATTTGAACATTTAGATAATTTTTAAATAAAAATGAACATTACTGAAATACAATTGAATTATCTAAAATTTCAATTGAATTTATTTAAATTCAAAAGTATTTTTCTTAAAATCATTGAGAAAATTTTGAAATGGAAATGTTTAAAATACAAATGGAATTTTCTGAAAACCATTTATAAAATTTTGAATTACAAATAGAAAATTCTGATATACAATTGAAATTTTTTGAATTATAATTGGACATTTTTTTAAATTAACCAAACATTTTTGAATTAAAAATGAATATTTCTGAAATATAATTGAAAATTTCTTATATATAATTGGAAATATAGTTAAAAATTTTTTGAAATATAATTGGTATTTTCTGAAATAAAATTGGAAGATTTTCTTTTATGTATTTTTGTGATTTTTTTAGTGGAAATGAAAATTGTTTCCTTAATAAAAATGCAGTTTTTTTGCATATTGTGTCGCGCAGTTTACTTTTTTTAAATCAATTTATTAAAAAAAATTGTCCTCTTTTTTGGGTCAAATGTCCTCCTTTTTTGAGGTTGGCGTCCTCTTTTTCTCAAAAAGGAAATGGCAACCCTACCCTTAATAAGGATAAAATTAAGAAAAAAATAAAATTAAAAGTCCGTGAAAAAGAAAAAAAATCACATTTCTTTACATTCATAACAATACCAAAGCAACGCGAAAATAAATTAACAAAACACCACACAAAAATTCAAAGTTTGACATCCAAAACAACGAGGCCGTTTTGATCTGTGGGAGATAACTCAAAGACATGCAAAAATATGCAGCTGATATTACAAATTTTAGAATCTTGAAATATTAACTAATAAACCAAAAAAAATCCGATTGGAGATTTCAGGGGGAACACAACTTAAACTCTATTTGAAATTTCAATATATTGACGAACAAACACCAACAATGACACTGGAGAGATAATAATTTTATAAAAACTCCAGAACAAGCTAAACACATTGTAATTATTTTAAAATTTATTTAATACCTTCTAATTCAATATTCATTTTGATTTTTTTCAACAATTTTTTTTGATATGGTTTTAATTAATCGAAAGTAGAACCTAATTTTCCACTTTTTCACACTGCAAAAACCAACTGTTAACTTGCCATCTCTTTTGAGGCCATTCTTAAAGAGTACAGTTAGAATAAAACAAAAATAGCTCAAAATTTTAAAACCTTGTTTTTATTAGAAATAGAGATGACACATTTGGTGACAAACTTTTGACTTTGATTTTTTTATTTTTGGCCAATGGGATCGACCAGTGTGCGGCGTACGAAAACAGTCTCTCAACAGGAGCGGATGAGGGCAAAGGCGTATTATATTTAACAAATATTTTCTTCAAATTTGGGTATTTGTTGATTCCTTCCAGAGTTGATGTAGAATCAATCATGTATGCCATATACTCAGAATTTTGAGGTTGGGTTTGTGTGTTACTTGTTCCACCTAAAAATCATTAAACATAGTTTAAAAATCCTGCTTTTTTACTTGTTTACCATATAAAATTAAAGTACTCGATTTCACTCGAGTACTTTACTCGATTTCACTCGATTTGTCTTTTATTCTTTTATTAATATTTTGTATCTGCTGTTCAGTTAAATTTGGATTTAAAGCTGGAATCCAACTTAGCTTAACTGCTGGGCACAAGGCAGATGCTATTATTGCTGTGTCAACATTTGGTTCTAGTTTAAAGTATTGATCGAATCTCGATACTAAAGCGTCTTCCATTAATTCTATGAAATTCAGAGGAAATTTTTTGAAATTCGAATTGTTTTTCAAGATTCTAAATTGATTTCTTATTGTTGCTAGGGTTGGTAGCAACTATCCGAACAAAATATTTTTTTCTTTTTGCAAAAAATCCAATGCTTGGGCTATACACGGTGCCCTGGAGAGGATTTAAATAAAATTTTGGTGTTACTCCAATTTTTAAGCGGATTATGTTTTTGGACTATAAAAGAAAGAAAATGAGCCAAAAAAGAAAAAAAAGTACTTGGCGCCTTTTTTTGGCGGGCAAAAAGATGAATTTCAAAAAAACAAAAAAGAATTTATTCTTTTAAATGCATTAAAAAATTTTTATACAGATGTAAATTCATCACATATTCACTTGTCAGTGAGATTTTAATATATATGTGACATATTTTTTCAGATATGAGACTTAAAAGAATAATTTCACTATTTAGTGAGACTAAATCAAATTTCTTCTTTAATTTAATGAAAATTTTAACTCTAGCCGTTACTTCACATTTAATATTGATCCTGTTTCTAGATTTTGAAGGGGGGAAGTTACTCCAACAATACAAACAAAATTTACAAAGGATTTTTGGCGAAAAAAACAAAATTAAAAAGGATATTAAGTCCATCCATAAGTTTCGCAATAAACAAATAGTCCAAACCACTTTCTGTATCTCTTTTTAAACTATTTACTTTATTTTACTCTTCCTTAGGCATTGCAAACACATTTTTAATGATTTTTACTATCGTTTTCTGATTTTTCTTAGTTTTGAAAAAACATTTTTAACAAAAAACTATTAATTCTTTTAAAATTATATTACTCAGTAAGGTCTAAACTGAGGCAACTTTGCGTTCTGCTGTCCGTCTGAGTAGTACACTGAAAACTTTTAAGAACTTACATTTATAAATAATTTACAAGGATATATTTCATTTAGTTTCAATTAATAGTGAAATTATTCTTTTAAGTCTCATATCTGGAAAAATATGTTACATATATATCTTAATCTCACTGATAAGTAAATATGTGATGAATTTACATCCGTATATACAAATTTTAATGCATTTGAAAGAATAAATTCTTTTCTGTTTTTTTGAAATTCATCTTTTTTCCCGCCAAAAAAAAAGCGCCTAGTACTTTTTTTTCTTTTTTGGATCATTTTCTTTCTTTTATCTTTTAAAAACATAATCCGCTTAAAAATTGGAGTAACACCAACATTTTATTTAAATCCTCTCCAGGGCACCGTGTATAGGTGCTTGTATTAATATGTATTCTTCCATGTAAGCAAAAACAAAACAAAAAATTTCTAGGCTCTTATTCATAATACTTATAACAGACTTATTGTAGGTTTATTTGACAATTATTCCTGCAATATCTGTCAAATAAACCTACTTTAAATATATTTCAGGTTTTATGAATAACCACCCTAAAATTTTGCATAACTCGTTCATTTTATCCTTGAATTTTAACAATTCTTGTATAGAATTGTACAGTGAATTCCACCGTGTTACAACTGGGTATTTTAAAGACACTGGCAACAATTTTTTTTATCTTTTCTGATGTTTTAGGTCTATGGGATTTGTTCCAGATTTGTGAGCACTTCTGTAAAACCTGAAAACCAAATATTAGAGCTAATATTTACATATGGGGCATTCCATGTGAAATCGGACACTTTGAAAAACTTTTTTTTTAGATTTTCCCAATTTGTTTACAGTTTTTAGTACCCTTCGAAAACTCCTTCGTGGTAAATTTTCAGATTTTTTTGATGACCCGTTCAAAAGATATCGAATTTTTAAAAATTGGTAATTTGTTCCTTTACTCAAACTTCTTTTAATCATAACTTCTTCAATAATGGTCCAAATTTCAAATTTTTTTTATCAAAATTTTTGTTTTTTTACGTACTTTAAAAAAAAAAAATCCCAAAAAATTCTTAAAAGCGCTCTAGTATGCGATTTTTAAGTTTCAAAATTTAAATCTCAGTTTTGAAAATGTTTGTACTCTTCGATTTTTTTGAAATTTTTTTGTGTAAAACTTCTATCAATTCTACAAATTTTTTGCCCAGGAGGATCGTGGGATAACGATTATTACTATTTTTTAAAATTTTTTGAAAAAATTTTATTGCAATTTTCCAATCTTAAAATCATTTCTACTGCTCCAATGGTGCGTCATAGAGGGGTCCTTTATAAGACCGACCCCCATTAATTTTTACGTCCTAACATTTCTTTGGAACAAACTAATACCCTATCTCCAATTTCTAAGGGGGCTCCTACACAAAACGACATTTTTTAAAATTTGTTCCAACCGCTCTAACTGCCCTAATAGTGCCCTTAGAGCAACAAAATGTATGACCGACCCACAATATTTTTTTAGTCCAAACATTTTTTCTGAACACACCTACCCTCTATCTTTAACTGTTAAGGTGGTGCCCATACAATTTTTTTTATTTTTTGTAAATTTGTTTTATTTCATCAGCTTCTACCGGCCCAATGGTGCGTCCAAGAGGGGTCATTAGTGAGACCGACCCCCACTTATTTTTACCCTACAACATTTTTTCAAAACATACCTAGGCCCTATCTCCACTCCCTAAGTAGGCTCCCATACAAATAACAGTTGGAGCAAATTTTATAAAAATGTAATTTTGTATGGGAACCTACTTAGGAAGTGGAGATAGGGCGTAGGTATGTTTTGAAAAAATGTTGTAGGGTAAAAATAAGTGGGGGTCGGTCTCACTAATGACCCCTCTTGGACGCACCATTGGGCCGGTAGAAGCTGATGAAATAAAACAAATTTACAAAAAATAAAAAAAAATTGTATGGGGACCACCTTAACAGTTAAAGATAGAGGGTAGGTGTGTTCAGAAAAAATGTTTGGACTAAAAAAATATTGGGGGTCGGTCATACATTTTGTTGCTCTAAGGGCACTATTAGGGCAGTTAGAGCGGTTGGAACAAATTTTAAAAAATGTCGTTTTGTGTGGGAGCCCCCTTAGAAATTGGAGATAGGGTATTAGTTTGTTCCAAAGAAATGTTAAGACGTAAAAATTAATGGGGGTCGGTCTTATAAATGATCCCTCTATGACGCACCATTGGAGCAGTAGAAATGATTTAAGATTGGAAAAATGCAATAAAATTTTTTCAAAAAATTTTAAAAAATAGTAATAATCGTTATCCCACGATCCTCCTGGGCAAAAAATTTGTAGAATTGATAGAAGTTTTACACAAAAAAATTTCAAAAAAATCGAAGAGTACAAACATTTTCAAAAATGAGATTTAAATTTTGAAACTTAAAAATCGCATACTAGAGCGCTTTTAAGAATTTTTTGGGATTTTTTTTTAAAAAGTACGTAAAAAAACAAAAATTTTGAAAAAAAAAATTTGAAATTTGGACCATTATTGAAGAAGTTATGATTAAAAGAAGTTTGAGTAAAGGAACAAACTACCAATTTTTAAAAATTCGATATCTTTTGAACGGGTCATCAAAAAAATCTGAAAATTTACCACGAAGGAGTTTTCGAAGGGCACTAAAAACTGTAAACAAATTGGGAAAATCTAAAAAAAAAGTTTTTCAAAGTGTCCGATTTCACATGGAATGCCCCATATACATTCAATCCAAATATTTTTAGTTTGATTTGCATTTACGAAAGCCATCTGGAAAGCTAGTTCGTGTACACTAAATGACACATTTCAGATGTTTTTTTTTCAATAATTGTTTTAAGAAATAAAATACTTTTTTTAGAAAAACAGTACTTTTTAAAAACAAAAGTACTTTTTACAAAAGTATTTTTTTACAAAAAAAAGTACTTTTTCATAAAAATTTTTACTTTTTAGAAAAATAGTACTTTTAAGAAAAATAGTACTTTTTAGAAAAAATCGTACTTTTTTAGAATAGTACTTTTTTAGAAAAATATAACTTTTTTAGAAAAAAATTACTTTTTTAAAAAAATTAGTACTTATTTTAGAAAAAAATAGTACTTTTTTAGAAAAAAAATTACTTTTTTTAAAAAAATGACTTTTTAAAAAAATTAGTACTTTTGTACAGAAGTACTTTTTTAGAAAAAATAGTACATTTTTTTAGAAATAAAAGTACTTTTTTTTTAGAAAAAAATACTTTTTTAGAAAAAGAAGTACTTTTTTACAAAAAAAAAAACACTTTTTTTTTATAAAATTTAGCACTTTTTTATAAAAGTTATTTTTTAAAAAAATAGTACTTTATTAGTAAAATAGTACTTTTTTATAAAAATAGTACTTTTTTAGAAAAAACAACAAAAAAAGTTTTATTTTTTCAAAAAAGTACTAATTTTTCTAAAAAAGTAATATTTTTCTAAAAACGTACTATCTTTCTAATAAAGTATAAAAAAACTATATTATTCTAATAAAGTACTACTACTATTTTTCTAAAAAAGAACTTTTCTTAAAAAAAGTACTAAATTTTCTAAAAAATATCTTTTTTTTTGTACTTTTTTTCTTAAAAAGTACTTTTATTTCTAAAAAAAGTAGTTTTAATTCTAAAAAGGTACTGTTTTTCTAAAAAAGGACTAATATTTCTAAAAAAATATTATTTTTTGTAAAAAGTACTTTTATTTCTAAAAAAAAGTACTTATTTTTTTTTTTTAAGTACGAGCCCTAACTTGAATTCAGCGTACCCGAATTAGTTTTACCACCAGGGTGCCCAGCTTGTTAATTTTAGCGACTAGCACAGAGTAATTTACAATTTTATGGCATTCTGTTAGTCCACAAGTTTCCAGGTTTTTCTTCATTGAAGTTGCTACTAAATTTAAGGAGTGAGATGCACATCTTAGGTGTTTTGGCAGACGTTTCTCAAGGTCATTGTTGGAAAATTCAAACTCATCTTCTTCCATTACTGCTTCTCCGTTTACAAAATAACTGTCAATTCCAAATACTTTGAAGGTCTTGACGAAATTTGAACCATTGTCTGTAACAATTGCCATTATCTGTAACAATTGCCATTATCTTACTATTATTTAAATTGAAATCGTTGTGAATTGACTGAATCATGTTGTATATTGTTTCATAGGTGTGGCTTCCTTCAAACCACTTACATGCTAAAGCCATGGACACAGACTAAATACAGACTCGACAGTAGAGTTTTATAAGAAAAAATGGGGGAAAACTAAGCGATTTTAGGAGAAAACACAGCGGTTTTTAGTCCGTTTTACGCTTACATGGCAACACTTTCTACGACTTAGGAGTGAGTGAAACAACAAAAAACGATCTGGCATCCATTTTTCTAATGGTTCGTTATATTAGCTTTCTCTTTCTAACCTAATTCGTAGAATAATTTGAAAAAATTAAACATATGGTTAAGAACTACTTTTTTGACACCTGTCACTTATGTCGAGTCTGTATTAGTCTGTGCCATGGACTTCCTTTCTAAATTTTTGTCAATCCAGTGACACGTATAGCCCATAAACGATCGTTTCTTAGTTGACCAAATATCAGCCGTAGTACATACATATTCGGCTCCTTCTACTAAATCTTTTAAATTTGACTTTAAATTTTCAAAGTTGCTAGATAGTAGTTTCATTGCTATTGGTCTGCTCGGTACTTTGTAGGATTGATTTAAAAGTCCGATGAAGTTTGTAAAAGCTTCGCTTTCTAAAATAGTAAATGGCAGCATGTTGACGGCAATGAAATTCATTAAAGCATCATCTAATTTCGATTTAAAATCTTGTCTGCTATCGTCTGCCGACAACGATTACTGAAAAAAGTAACATCTTACGAGCTCTTAATGCATTTTGATTTGTTTGTTAAGTTGTGCTAACTTTTAACAAAATTAGAGTAATTTTTAGTCGAGGTGATTAAGTTAACACCAGTGATGCCAACTTAGCCCTTTTGGGGCTATATTCAGCCCTTTTTGATTGCTCTCAACGCGTATTTTTTTCTTTTAGCCCTTTTATTTTTTTGGGGGCTAACATGGCCCTTTTTGTTATATTTTTTAGCCCTTTTAGCCCCTTTTTTACCATTTGTTAATTTTTGGAGTCATTTGTTAATATTTTGCCACAATGTTTACTGTTCGGCCACAATGTTTTCTAAAATAAAGTTGCATATCTTTTAGCGTCCAACCTGAATCAAATTGCGTCGCGTAAGGCGTAACGCCCAATAATTTTTCGTTTCTAATATTTAAATGTGACGTACCTAAATCAAACGGACGTAAAAATTTAAAATTTGATGTGTTTGTTTTTGTTTTTTTTTTACGTCTTGCGCGACGCAATTTGATTCAGGTTCGACCCTTATACATGAAATTATAAACCATGAATCAAAGACTCGGAAAATCTTAGATAAAACAGATTCATTTTTGATCGAAATACACTGTTTCAAAAATTTTATCCGATTTTGAACTTGTCATCGTTTGTTCTGATTTAATTGGAAATCCATATTCAAATGCTGAAGTGAAGAGAACATTTAGTGCCATGAATTTCTTTAAAAATAAAAATTGGATGTCAATAAATACATCAAATTGTTTAAGTATTTCTGAAAAATTAGATGAAACCAATATTACGAATAGTCCAATTATTATATAAGCGCATTTTTATGGAGAAAAAAATTTAATATTGTTGGAAAACGCAAATCTTAGCGATTTCTTTTAAATCCTACATTTTTAAGTCAAATATTTCAATAATTTTTGTTTAATAAGCCCATTTTTACATTACAACGTCAAATCGATCTCTTCAAAACACAAATTAAAAAAAAATTGCTGAAAAACACAAAAACTGATAAATTTTTGAGTTTAGCCCTTTTTAGCCCTTTTTAACTGCTCAGCCGACGCTTTTTGATTTGAAATAGTTGGCATCACTGGTTAACACTACGGTACGTTTGTTATACCATTGTGAATGAAAAAAAAAAATTTTTTTGTGAAAATGCGGCAACCCTGGAGTGTGAGAGGGCGGGAGAAAATAAAATATATTTTAATTTTTTGCAGTGCCGGTCACGGTTTTTAACTGTCAATTCCTACACTTACAAAATGTAAGCTCGTGGAATCTATTAAAAAACAAAACAAAGAACAACAAAGATAAGGGCGAAGTCTTTTTGCAAATACACAACTACAATAAAATTAAAGCAACTAAAAAATGGGAGCGCGTTAGTTTTTTCATTCTCATCTTTGAGTCGTCATAACTTCTTAACCCCTAAACCTGCCGATGCGGTGGTGAACACATTATTATACCCTCAACCACAGTATGGGGGTATACTCACTTTGTTATTCCGTATGTAACGCATCGAAATATCGGTCTAGGACCCCACAAAGTATATATATTATTTATCAGTGATCGATTCTAGCGATGTCCGTCCGGCTGTCTATTAAAGACACGATACAGTCCAATAAAAGACCTGGACTCCTAAAGTTTGGTGATGGACAAAATCGGACCAGGGGGAAAAACGTTTCTCCTTATAGCTAAGTAAGTTGTTCAACGGTCAAAGAAAAAATGTTTCGAAACATCAATTAAAAAAATTTGACAGTCATATGTTTGGTTGTTTCTCGCATCAGTGCACAGTGGGTTGAAACATAGGTAAACTGAGGATTAATTCAGGGAAGCCAATTATTGTTGATATACAATTTTTTTTGGAATAACTGTACATTATTTACTGAAAAAATAAGGTTTTTGAAAAAAAAAAACTGATAGAAAATATTTTTTTATTTAAAAAAGAAGAGAAAAATTATATGTACATATATACACTCAAAATAATTAATCTGTTATATACTCTGTAAAATGACTGTAATCTCAATTTGACAGATATTTGACAAAGTTATCTGTCGTAACACAGATTTAAAAAAAATACTTTGTATTTTCTTGTGACCGAAAAACAAAATTTTGTAAAATTGGAGTTACTCGTTAAAAACTCGTAATTTTCACAAAAATAAAAAAGTAAATTTACAATTTGGAAGCATTAAAGCGGGCAAATTTAACAAAATTTTAATTTTATGAATTAAATTTTTTAAATTTTAATTAATGTTTTTGAAGCAGAGAAGTTTTATGGATTTAACTAGAACTTTGAAAATTTACAGAGTTTTTTTTTGTAAAATTTTGAACTCATAATATGCATTTTACTAAAACTTTGTAAATTTACAGAGTTTTTTTTTGTAAAATTTTTTTCGGTTTTATCAATATTTTACAGATAATTCTGTATATTTACAGGTTTTTTTTTATCGAAATCATTTTACAGAATTTTCTTCGTAAAATAACAAAAAATCTTGCTGGTTGGAAATCTATGGTATTTTCTGCTGGCTCAGCAGAGTATCTCTGTAATTTAACAGAGTGATTATTTTGAGTGTATGCATTTAAATCCATTTTGGGTATTATTGTGATAATAGCTTTAGATATCTTCAACATCATCACCATAATCATCATTATCATTATAATGATCATTATCATAATCATGATCAGAATCCTCATCATCATTGTCGCCTTCTTCGGGAAGAATTAATAATTCCAAAGCCACCTGCGGTTGCATTTTGGGTATTATTGTGATAATAGCTTTAGATATCTTCAACATCATCACCATAATCATCATTATCATTATAATGATCATTATCATAATCATGATCAGAATCCTCATCATCATTGTCGCCTTCTTCGGGAAGAATTAATAATTCCAAAGCCACCTGCGGTATTTTGTGTGTATTTTTTTTTATATTAGTTTTACTCATGCTGAAAATATATGGATCTAAAGTAAGCAGAAATCTATTAAATGTCTTCATTAGTTTTTTCCCGGCTGCATTTACGCGCAAAGTATTCCCTATTGTTTTTAAAGTCTTTGTTTCTAGCCTCTTGCGCTTCCTCTGATAGCTCACCAATTGGCAAAAGGGCATTGGATATTACTTCCGGTCCGTGTATAAAAAATTTATGAAGGATAGGTGACATTTTGTACCATGGATTTATTTTAACAAAATGTTTTGCAGTATTGTGTGCAAAGTCACTAAACTTTTCACTATTGACCTCGTGGCCAAATGACACGACAATAAGTATTATATGCATTCTGTTTATTAAATCTAGATCAATTTTTGTTATATCTGAGGAAACTTCTGCATTCTTAAAAAACCTTCTCACGGTATTGCCATCATTTGTGTTGGTTTTGGTTGGTCAATGATCAATCCAGTTTTTTCTTTAAACTCTTTTTGAATTCTTGTTTTTGTGTCTTTAACAACTTGTTTGTCTTGATCTGACCTAGCTTGCCACTTTTTAAGTGGTAATTTATATGCCACATGAAGAAGACACTCAAAAAACCTAATCCAGCCATGGAGAATAGATAAACCGAACTGAAATGTATCCTTGTTAACACTTCCGGCAATTATTTCATCAATACAGTTGAAATTTTTGCTCGTAGCACCACAAACGTAACATTTTTGTGTGGATGTTGTTTCGGTTATAGCATTACACACTTTGCCATCAATCATCACTAACATAAGTTTGTAATTTATTTTTATTGATTTATCACCTTCTAAAGCACGGAATCCTTCAGATTTTTGATTTCATTTTCTACTTTTTTTTTTCAAGTTGTGAAGTACTTACGGTTTCTTTCAAAAATTCAATTTTTATGGGTCTACAAAATCTAGTAGAAGAAGGTCGAGGATGTTGCCAAATTGTTTTATTCAATGTTATAAATACCGCAGAATCACTAGCTTCAGATCCGTGAAATGCTTGTTTATAAGAGCTATGGCCCGAACTTCCGTCAAAGCCCCACTTAGAGTACAAATTCATTTGCGATATTTCCTCGTTGTTTATTGAATCCAGTACAGAATTCTGTACCATAACTAGACGCTCAGTGGTATAATCTAACAGTCCTTGCAGACTTACTTGCGCTGATGTTTCAGAAATATTCATATGTTCTTGTTCTGGATAACATTTTTTCTTAGCTTCTTGGACTTTTGTATATGAAGGAAATTTATCAGGCGCGGCTTTTCTAATGATATTATATTGGTGTCGAGTTAACTTCGCTTCAACTAAAACCGAAAGTGCTTCCTCCGCACTTAATTGGTATGCTTGTAGGTTTTCTAAACTTTTTCTATATTTTGTAGCTCTTGTTGGAGATGATATTATTTCCTTAACTATTTTTGAAGCATCAGTTTTTTCAGAAGCTCTCAAGCTCATTTGTGTGGCGTGAGCCAAAACAGGTAAAGGAATATTGTCTCTTACCTGTTTACATTTCTTTGCTTTAGTGTTTTCTTTACACTCCTCAAATAAGACATCCTTGCGTCCTCGTTTTGTTAATGGTGTTGGAACAAAACAGATAGAAGCATCAAGCCAATTATTATAATTTTTTAAAAAAGCTTCTTCCTTTCTAACACATTTTTCCCACCGAGTCTTATATTCTTAACAGAATTTATTAAATCTTTTTATAAAATCGACCATATCTGAAGGGTTGACACGTTTGATTACATCCCACCTCAGAAGCTTAAATTTATCTTTTAGTAATTGAGGTTCTGAATTTTGCATAAAATTATGTAATTCCCGACGAGAAATAAAAGTAGTTTTGGGACTTATTCCTAAAATAGTAAGATGTCAATTGTTTATAATTTGCAAAATGTTATTCGTTTTCCCTTGTACCAAATAACGAGTAATGTACAATTACACAACACTTCAAATAAATAACATCACAGTAAACAGCACAATCAATACAAAATACAAATCAATATGGCAGTGCCAAATTTTAAATACCCTCCTAGGAAGTTTAATTAAATATTTAAATTAATTTTTTACTTCAAAATATTAATATACCATAATACATTAATTACACTGCGGAACACAAAAAAATAAACAAGAGTTATGACCATCATTTCTATATATTTCGGACATGGTGATTCGAATGGCGTACTCCATTTTTCGATGTATGGTACAGTTTTCTTGCAAAATGTCGTTAAAGATTTGCTGATTTCGAGCCAGTTTCACTAAAAGCAAGTTTTTAATCAAAGACCAACTTGGCGGTTAATTTCGCGAAAACCTCAAAAAATGAAGAAATTCGCGAATTAAAGGGCTTAAGAAGAAAAGCTTTAAACCAAATTTGCATAAGAAATATTGCTACAAGCCATATCTTTGTTTTCCATGCCATACAATTTAAAAATCATTAACTTTGCAAATTTTTTTGTTGAAAAACTGGCTTGAAATCAGCAAATCTTTAACGACATTTTGCAATAAAACTGTACCATATATCAAAAAACGGAGTACGCTATTCGAATCAGCATGTCTCAAATATGTTGGTATAATAACGTTGGTCACACCTCTTGTTTTCTAAAATAGTGGTCAGTTTTGTCACGCTGTGTTATCAACAGCTTACACATAAAAATTAAACAAACTCTAACTAAAATTAAAAAAAATTACCCACTATCAATAAGGTAAATTTCAACAAACTCTGTAATTTTACATGAAATTTCTTAAAATTTACTTAGCTTATGTTAGAAATTATTTAGAATATGTTGAAATTTACCGAATTTGTAGTAGGAATCTTTACTTGTTCTATTAAAGTGCAATGAAAACTATACTTCTATGTATGTTCACATGCTTGTGCCCAATTTTTTTATGTAGGGTACAATGAACTATAACAATTAAAAGAGATGGAAGCGTGACACGATATTTTTTAAATGCAGTGTTCGTGAGTTACATATAATTTTATCAAGAAATTTATTTATAATAACGTAAGTTATGGCGGAATTTGTGCGTTAGCTTATTTTTTAGATTTTTTTTTTAGCATTTAATATACATATAAGTATTTAAGCTTTAGTTTTGTTCGAACATTAAGTTTTTTCTTGATCATTTCGAGCTCGTGAGGTAATTTTAAATTTAATAAAAGCACGAACATATGCAAAAATTAGAATTCGGTGTAAATAAAACAGAAATTATTTTTTGTAAGTGAGCGTGAGTCAAAATTAACTCACGCAACCATCTCTGATAGAAACCAAACTCATTTATAACAATAATTTTAATACCGAAAATAAAAACAAAAGAGAGTTAAAAACAAATAAGTTGATTTGTTGTTTGTTTTTTAGATTAAGTATTTAGCAACTGGAGTTCTTTCACAAAAATTTTAATAAGTAAAAAAACGCGGTGCCTCTGCAAAAGTTTGGTGTGGAATATTTAAGCTAAATACTATATTAAAATATCACTTAATAAAATTTGCTGGATCGCAACAAGAAATTTGTTGAAACTCTGTGTATATATCGAAAATACCCCAAATATGGAGCACTTTTTAAAAAAATATTAAAAATATTTGCAAAACATTTATCTAAAAAACATTAATGCAGTTATGTAGCCAAATACCTGAAGTTGATGGTTCCATTTTAATAAAATTACTTTTAGGACGCTTAATAAGAATTATCAGCACCCAAAATATCTCAATTTTCAGTTTTAGGCACGAAAAATTTTGAAAAATTATTTGACTTTGACAGCTCACAGTCGTTAGACTAATTTACTCAAACCCAAAGTTTTTGGCAAATAGTGATGTAGAATTTAATTACCTTTTACCCAGTACCACACATGAATGTGTAGGATAAAGTTCAGCTTTTGAATTAATCCTTACTTTTGGTACATTTCAACAGCATACAAAAAATAATTTTAATTAACATTTTTTTTTGTAATTTTTGTCTATTTATGTGATTTAATTAATGTTTATAGTCCCAAGCACTTATAATTACTTAATTTTTTTCTCTATGTTAAATTTCACCGCTTTTTAAATAATCTGTACAATTTAAAAGAATTTGCTTATAGTATTGATCAGGGTGTTCAGCCGATTAATTTTTGTTCGATTAATCGAACAATTTTGGACGTATAATTGTTCGCCTATATATTAATTTATTTTTTAACAAAATAAGTCCTGCGTTTCTCTCTTTAAAATTAGCTTAGTTTGGAAATATTTTACGAAGGATAAATCTAATGCTAAATGTAACAGGTGTCCAAAAATTTATAAACGTAAAGGTTCGTTAACATCTTCACTAATTTACTACTAAGGCAGTGACCATAACATAGCACTTGAAGAAGATGCTCCACCAACAACATCAAAGGAACCTTCAAGTGGTCACATGAATAAATATTTTAAACAAGAAACTTCGATCGATCCTCTTGAGGATATTTTTTGCAGAAGCATAGCAGAGGACGGAATGGCCGTGAAAAGTTTAAAAAAATCCAAAGTTATATTGACTCTTTTAAAATCGAAGGGCATAAATATGCCCGAAAGTAAAGCAACAATTTGGACCTACATGAACAAGTTTATTTAAATTTAAAAAAGAAGGATGAAATTGTAAAGGAAATTCACCGTATAATAGAAAGTAATGGACGCTTTTCATTACAGTGGATATACATATCCCACATCAAATACATGAACGTAACTTATTTATTATAATGCCGAATCAAAAACTTTAAATATTTATAATTTGGGTTTAAAACAAATGAAAAAAGGGTACTGCTTCAAATATTTATTGTTTCATAAAAAATAAATTGGAAGATTTTGGACCGACTTTCATAAAAATTTGATACAATGCGAAAATCGATATGGAGATTCCGAAAATGCAAAAACACGTTTTGGACATAACTCCACTTATATTGTTATTGTGTTTTTCCACAGATATATTAAGAGCAAATTGTCCAAACTGTTCTTCTACGTGCATAAACCATAAGTTTCAGCAATATTTTTGCTCATTAAGGTATCATATACTAATTTTTTTTGTAATTTTGGGATAAATTCTGTTAAAAACGGTTCTAAAATTTCTATAAAGAGTATAAAAACTAGTGATGCAATTTTAAAGAAAAATTTTAATCAATTAAAAAAAATATATATTTTGATTTGGTCTGACCGTTGCAGAATTATGCCATTTTAACACTCAAAATAATAACTCTGCTAAATACTGTGTAAAATGCCTGTAATCTCAATTCGACAGATATTTGACAATGTTATCTGCCGACATACAGATTTTAAGAAAATACTTGTGACCGAAAAACAAAATTTCATCTGTAATTTTACTTTGTAATCTTTATTTTACAGATAATAAACAGAGGTTTTTTTGTTAAAATACAATTTTGGAAAAATACTTTGTTTTTTCTCGTAACCAAAATACTTAATTTCATCTGTAATTTTACTTACCGCTCTGTAATACAGTAATACTTCAAACAACATTTTATCTGTAATTTTACTTTGTAATCTTTATTTTACAGATAATAAACAGTTTTTTGCTAAAATATAGATTTTAGAAAAATACATTGCTTTTTTCTCGTAACCAAAATACTAAATTTCATCTGTAATTTTACTTACCGCTCTGTAACAGTCTGTACAGTTTTCAAATAAAAATCTCTTCAAAAAACTTCCAAATATTTCAACCCTTCTTTAAAAAGCGTCTTAAATTACAAGAAAATCAGGTAAATTTTACGAGGATGTCGTGTAAAATTGGAGGTACTCGTGCACTTTAGGAAGGAGAAATTGATAGTGTCCGACCGAACGCACTTTTTCAGACCGAACCCGTACCTGAACTTTTTTATTTAAAAAAAAAGTTGTTTTTGCGAATAATTATGAAAAAAAAAACAACTAAAACATGTGAGAGTGTTAAATTCGGCTGTGCCGAATCTTTTATACCCTCTAACATTAAAAAAAATGTAGGGGTGTCTTTTTTTGGGGGGGGAGTTTGGCGGGGATCCTTGGGGACACCTTCTCTCAGAACTTTTTCCCCCTTGTCCGATTTTGCCCATCACCGAACTTAACCAGCCTGTGACCATAATACATAAATGTGTCAAATTTCAATAGTCTAGCTCTTTTGTTTTGGACTGTATCGTGTCTTCCACAGACGGACGGACAGACATCCCTAGAATGTCTTAAGGGGCCCATACACGATACTGCATGCTGTACAATTGGCTGGATGAAAACGTGATTTTGATCGTGTATGGGCTGGTTGGACGACCATTACAAAAACAAAATGCACATGTCTATCCAGCAAGCTGTACAACGAGACTGCAAGTGTATGGGCACCTTTAGAATCGATCACTGATCAAGAATATATATACTTTATGGGGTCCTAGACCGATATTTAGATGCGTTACACACGGAATGACAAAGTGAGTATGGCCCCATACTGTGGCACTATTTTATTTGTAGTTAAAAAATAAATATTTTGTACTTTTGTATACTTAAAAAAGTGGAAATATAGCTCAAGTTGATTTTTTGGAAAAAAAAAATATAATTCTTTTTAACAATAGCCCGATTTGAGGGGTAAAGTAGTTGCACTAGTTATATGGCTTGATTTTAAAACAATAAAAAGCAATACATACAGAAGTTCGGCCAAAATTTGGCCGAACACCGAACAGAGGCCGAACGTCACATTTTGCCGAACTCCGTAACCCAACCCGAGCGTTCGGTCGGACACTAGAAATTGATCAGGAATCAAATAGTGACCGTTGTGTAAAAGCCATATCGAGCGCATTGAAAAGGTATACATATGTATAAGGAAATCGAAACATTTTTAAACGATTCCTCTTTTATTTTATAGAAGTGTTTATTGGAATGACCCTGCTCAAATGTGGAACTAAAAATAAGAAGTTTATGAAAAAAAAAAACCGTGAGAACATCCAGCGAGTTTACAAATAATTTCTACAAAGTTAAACATTCGCATGTGAAACATTTAAGCGGGCGCATTTAAATGATGGCATTTGCCTTCATTTTGTGTCAAGTTATTACTTATCCATGCTTCTTGGTAAAATTCTGGTCGATTTCATCAACATTTTACAGATAATTCTTTATATTTACAGTTTTTATTTATCGCAATCATTTTACAGAGTTTTCTTCGTAAAATAACAAAAAATTTTGCTGGTTGGAAATCTATGGTATTTTCTGCTGGCTCAGCAGAGTATCTTTGTAATTTAACATTGTTTATTTTAGGTGTAAATTTTAATGCGAGAACAAACATGGCACGGGGGACTATACAGGCGCCGACCACCGGTTTTATCTGTCAAATCGTATGGAAAAAGAGGTGCCGGGTTTATTTTGTTCCTGCTCTTAGCCAAATAAATATAAAATTTTAAAATTAAATTGAAGGGCTTATTGTAAAAACTCGATAAGCAACATTTTATTTTATGGTGGTTTTTGCCTTAAAACTTTTGCAGAACTTTTATTCCCAATATATTTGTACGAAGGGTTAAAGCAAGACTTTTGCCAAAAATCTGTTAATGGAACATCAGCAGAAGGCGAAAAACACGAAAACATAAAATGTTGCTTATCAAGTTCTTGCCCTTCAATTATTTTTTCTCTTGTTATCAGCTGCCCCAGTAATCAAATAAAAAAATAGCTTTGTGTATACAAAAGCTTTTGTTTGCTTTGAAAATTACAACAAATCACGAATTTATTTGCAAAAATCATGTAAAACTGTAATTTTATTGCACCGGTAAGTCTTTTTTTATTATGGAGAAGTCAAAAAACCAATGTGGAATTTTATTTAAAAATAGATATGCATTTGAATACCAGAAGTGTGGCTTGTGGGAAAAACGCTTGATGCCCTAGATCCGGCAAAACCGCCGACCAAAATGCAAATATGTACATACTGCAAAGATGTTTAAATTGCATGAAATAAAAAATATTCTGCCACAAAGAGCGCCAGAATGGTAACAAACAGTTTTAAGGATTTGTGGAAAACAAATCAAGAGGTCCATAACATTTTACCCGAAATTGTAAAATTGCACTCGAAGTGAGTAGTTTTAAGGGTAAATATTGAAAAAAACGTAAAACTTTTCTAGGTCGTCATTGTTACCTTACCCAAAAATTGGCTGCCTTAGCAGATTTTTGATGAACGTATCGACACTAAAACTGTTATCATATGTTAAAGCCTTGGATGATTTCTGCACTTTAACCATCTTACATGTAAGAATTTTTATATACATATATACTATAGACCGACTCACCTTATATGGGCAAAAAAAAAGTTAAAGTTGTACCCCCATCAATATTAACTTTGACATGTTTTATGAAGATTCCCAAAATATTTGGGCTCTAGCGATATTCTCCCGTGAGCTAAACCGCGTCAAAAAAGGTCCAAAAATGGTATTTTTCATGAATAAAAAATTTAGTAAATTTTTTTTTGTCCAATGAATGACCAAATATAAGGGTCGAACCAGAATCAAATGCGTAGCGCAAGACGTAAAAAAAAACAAAAACAAACACATCAAATTTGAAATTTTTACGTCCGTTTGATTTAGGTAACTCACATTTAAATATTAGAAACGAAAATTTATTTATCGTTACGCCTTACGCGACGTAATTTGATTCACGTTGGACGCTAATAGATATTAAGGAATTCTTTGATTCTGCATTAAAACATTTTAAAAATCTAACCACAGACTCGAGATAACGAGATGTTTATGTCAGTTTTTTATGCTTTTCGATTCAATTTTACTGAAAACTTAAATAACTTTGGTATTTTTGTCCGATTTTCGCTTCTAATACATCGTTAGAAAGGTGTTGACAACCGCTTGGGATTTTAGTCAAAAATTAACCCTTAACTGCACTGTCTTACTTTTGTATAACATTTACTTCGACATCATTAAAAACCATTTTATAACCACAAAAAGCATATCTTTGTGCAGGAAACACGTTTAATTAATATATTTGATCACAATTAATTTAACCCATGCATGATCAAAATTTTTTGGCAAACATTTTTAAAAAAGTTTTTGTGAAAATTATTGAGAACTAGTTGTAATACTTTAAAAAAATTAAATAAATAAGGTTTTTGTTTATCTAGACGTGCTTATAAATATCAAATAATTATTACGTGTAACACTTTCCCGGTGAAATTTGTGCAAATTAATTTTAAAAATAAAATATAAGCAAATTTTGTCTTAATCGCATATATTCGTGCAAAAAACGCATCTAATAAATAGATCTTAATATTTTTTATTATTTTTAAGTATTACAACTATGTTTCAATTATTTCGCAAACACTTTTTTAAAAATGTTTGCCAAAATATTTTGATCATGCATGGGTTAAATTAATTGTGACCAAATATATTAATTAAACGTGTTTCCTGCACAAAGATATGCTTTTTGTGGTTATAAAATGGTTTTTAATGATGTCGAAGTAAATGTTATAAAAAAGTAAGACAGTGCAGTTAAGGGTTAATTTTTGACTAAAATCCCAAGCGGTGGTCAACACCTTTCTAACGAAGTATTGGAAGTAAAAATCGGACAAAAAATACGAAAGTTATTTAAGTTTTCAGTAAAATCGAATCGAAAAGCATCAAAAAACTGGCATAAACATCTCGTTATCTCGAGTCTGTGGTTAGATTTTTAAAATGTTTTAATGCAGAATCAAAGAATTCCTAAATATCTAATATATTTGGTCATTCATTGGACAAAAAAAAATTTACTGAATTTTTTATTCATGAAAAATACTATTTTTGGACCCCTTTTTGACGCGGTTTAGCTCACGGGAGATTATCGCTAGAGCCCAAATATTTTGGGAATCTTCATAAAACATGTCAAAGTTAATTTTGAGGGGGGTACATCATGAACTTTTTTTTTTTGAGTCACTCTAATGTACTACCTTATGTTTAACTGCAAAATACATGTTAGTTATCGGAAAAAATATCAAATATTCCCAAAAATTAAACTTATACGGTCAGTTTTTGAGCGAAAACGATCAAGTTTTAAACAAATTTGTTTACAAATACGTAAGGTACAAAATTTACGATATTTTAAAGGTTACGAAAAAAGAACATAATATAAAAGGTGTTCCGAGTAGTGAATTTTTTCAGATTTTCTCATTGTACAACAATTATTATTTCTCAGAAATAATTAATGTGGACTCAAACCGAACTAAATAAAAATTCAGTTATAAAATATACAGTCCAACACTATATAAACACAATTACTAATTACAAAAACATCTAAAATTTCAATTGACCAAATCGCAATATTTTTTGTTAAACAACAAGGAATATCGGCAAAATGGAATATTGGTAAAAGGGAATGTTGGTACTAGTAAAATTAAATATTTGTCAAAAAACTACCTGTGTTGGCGGAACTCCAAAAATTAAATTGGGGATTATGTAAAGCTCAGGATCTGTGTGGCTCCTTCCAATGGTAATTTGAGATTTTCAATTTTATTGTATACACTTTGAATTGCATTATTATCTACAATGTCTTTCAAAAGAAATTGCGTTAGTATATCAAACTCATCAACATTTGTATTTTCTTCGGTAGAACTATTTAGCACACGTACAACCTCTTTATTAAGACCTGTATATTTGTCTCAAACTTTTTGTAAATATTTTATGGCTTCATTTTTATTATTTTGTGATAACGTGTAACGAAAGCGCGATCAAAATATGTACAGGCCTTTAGTATATCATTTTCCATTAATTTTAAAGATGTTTTTGTATATTAACTAACAATAAATCCGATAGTATTTTACCAAATGAGCTTTCTTCTGTTTTCTCAAGATTTTTTTTGAATTATCAACTTACATCTAAGCCACTTACAGTAAAAATCTCCATAGTTTAAGCTTTCTTCTTGAAATTGAAGAAGCAGCTCATTAAGTGGAGCAAAAACTTGTAAAAAACTATGCTCAAATTCCCAGTACTTTTTGCAACTTTTAAACAGATAATATTTCACTGTTTTCAATGTATGTTTTAAATCTTGTATCATTCGATAATCCACTTGTGGGACTCGAATTTTATTTAATTCGAAAACCGAACTGAATCTAGTTGATGGCTTTCTTAAATATTTTGTTAATGCACTTGATTGCAGCACAAATGTCTTAACGGTCTCATTCTTTATCACATCAAGAGCAACTAGTTGTGCTGTATGTGCCGCGCATCTACACACAGTGATGTCACCAATATCAAAGTCGGTATCCGACACAATTTCTTCAAGAACCATACTCCCAGTTTCTGTAATACGAACGCTATTCGTTCGTGACGAATTTGTGTGTATTTTGTTATTGTAACAAAATACATGCAAATTCGTCGCAGACGGATGGTGTTCGTATTACAGAAACTGGGGGATAATGTAGTCATCATTATCTAACGATTCACCTTCACACTGGTTCTGGCGAGAGATTTGAACAATAACGTAGTTGCTTTAAGCATGTTAGCTCCATGATCAGACGTTATTGATAAAACCTGCTGCAAGTTTA
The DNA here is from genome assembly GCA_963921195.1 of Pegoplata infirma. Classification (NCBI taxonomy): domain Eukaryota; kingdom Metazoa; phylum Arthropoda; class Insecta; order Diptera; family Anthomyiidae; genus Pegoplata; species Pegoplata infirma. Next base: position 159,734,410 of record OY992536.1, on the reverse strand, counting down.
AATTGTACTTACAAGGAATGTATCTCAACCCTTATGAACCAATTTGCTGAAACTTAAAATATATTTGTATAAAAGAAACGATTTTAAGGTTGGGGTGTCTCGGCCATACATTTGCGTAGATAGGCCTGTCTGGGGGGAGGGGGCAAAGCACCCCCCAGAATTTGAATCACTTAAAATTTTTTTTAATTCAATGTATTCTTTCATAAAAAAACCTGGGGCGGTTTAAGCCCCCCCCCCCCCCAGAATAATGCTCTTTCTACGCCAATGCGGCCATATCAGTGTTTAAAAATTTCGTTGTTCCCTTATGAAACAATGTCGACTTTCGGGAAAATTTCGATAACTCCCGAACTAACAGGAATATCGTCTAGAGCAAAAATATGTGTCGACTTAAATTTAATAAAGATTATTTCTTATTCATATGGATATCGTATATGTCTTCATATAAAAACCTCAAAAATTTGCACATTTTCATTAAAAAATCTTTCTTCTCGTATGTAAACTTAATATAGTTTCTTATAAAGTAATGGCTAAAAAATAAAAAACTATTTTTCGCTATTTTTTTACCCATGTTTTGAGTCCCTAAAGCCCCGATAAGCCGAAACACCCCAACCAAAGAATTGTCTCTTTTATCTATATATATAAAAGAGTGTGGTGACTGACTGACTTACTGACTGACTGATTGGCAATAATCATCGCCCAGTCCAAACCGCTAAAGCTAGAGACTTGAAATTTGGAATGTAGGTTCGGCTCCCGCCAAAACCACCCACTAAGAAGCGATTTTTGGAAATTCCGATTCTAAAGGGGCCAAAAGGGGGAAAATAGGGCCCTTTGGGGGATTTTGTATCTTTGGAAATAATAGTCCTAGAAACTTGAAATTTGGACTCTAGGATCCTCTCGCGGAAATAAAATTTCGAAAAAAAATATTTCTGGAAAATTCCGCCTCCAAAGGGGGAAAGTAGGGCAAATTGGTACATTTTTTATATTCTAAACAACTGGTCCCAGAAACTTGAAAATTTAAGTCTAGGAGCCTCTCGCGGAAATAACATTTTGGAAAAAGTAATATTTTGAAAATTCCGTTTCTAAGGTGGGGGGAGGGGGAAAATAGGGCAAGTTGGTACATTTTGTATCTTCTGAACTAATGGTCCTACAATCTTGAAATTTTGAATATAGGATACTCTCGCGGAAATAACATTTTGAAAAAAGTACTTTTTTGAAAAATAGGGCAATTTGGTGAATTTTGTACTAATGGTCCTAGAAACTAGATATTTGGAATATAGTATCCTCTTGGGGAAAAAAAAATTTTTTACTAAAATTTTTTCACTCAAAATTTTTTTTCACTCAAAATTTTTTTTTTTTAATTTTTTTTTTCACTCAAAATTTCTTTTTACTCAAAAATTTTTTTCACTCAAAATTTTTTTTCACTCAAATTTTTTTTTTACTCAAAATTTTTTTTTACTCAAAATTTTTTTTTACTCAATTTTTATTTTACTAAAATTTTTTTTTCACTCAATTGTATTTTATTCTTCAGTTTTTTTACTCATTTTTTTACTTAAATTTTTACTTGAATGTGTTTTTACCCAAATTTTTTTTACTCAATTTTTTTTACTCAAAATTTTTTCGATTAATTTTTTGACTCAAATTTTTTACTCAATTTTTTTTTCTCATTTATTTTTTTATTTTTGGGAATTTATTGATTTAAACACTTAAATTTAGGGGGAAATAGGAAAATTTTTAACATTTCGATCTTCTGAACTAATGGCCTAAATCTTCTGAACTAATAACCTAAAATTTGGACTATAAGATCCTCTCGCGGAAATAATATTCTAAAGAAAGTACTTTAAAAAAAAAAAATAAGAAGTGGAAATGGGGAAAAAAGGGCAATTTGCTACATGTTCTATCTTTTGACCTAATGGTCTTAGAAACTTAAAGTTTGGACTATAAGATCCTCTAACGGAAAAAACATTCTGAAACAATGTTTTTTTTTTATTTTGATTCTAGGGGGTTGAAAGTAGGATAATTTGGTACATTTTGTATCTTCTGAACTAATGGTCCTAGAAACTTAAAAATTTGGACTATATGATCCTCTCGCTGAAATTATGTTCTGAAGAAGGTTAGGTTAGGTTGGATGGGCGTCCGCCGATTTGGCGAATTCACTCGGAGGCCATAAGGCCCATTGTCTCCCTACTCCCATGATATACAAAATTCTACCTCTCAAACCACCCCGATTCCCTAAGGTATTCTGCTAGAGACGTCAATGGGACACTGTTTTTTTAATTTTGATTCTAGGGGGTTGAAAGTAGGATAATTTGGTACATTTTGTATCTTCTGAACTAATGGTCCAAGAAACTTAAAAATTTGGACTATATGATCCTCTCGCTGAAATTATGTTCTGAAGAAGGTTAGGTTAGGTTGGATGGGCGTCCGCCGATTTGGCGAATTCACTCGGAGGCCATAAGGCCCATTGTCTCCCTACTCCCATGATATACAAAATTCTACCTCTCAAACCACCCCGATTCCCTAAGGTATTCTGCTAGAGACGTCAATGGGACACTGTTTAGGCAATCTAAGTCATCAAAAAATCGTTGCCCCAAATACTTAAGACGACGTTTCATCAGACCCGGACATTCACACAACAAGTGCCTCACTGACTTCTCCTCCTCCACCTCTCCACAACTTCTGCAAAAGTCCCTGTCAGAAATACGAACGGCCATTTGGCCGATTATACAGTGTCCCGTCAGTACTCCTACTAATAGGCTAACCGTCCGTTTGCCAAAGGTAAGAAGACTTTCTGTCCTCTTAGGATTTGGCAGTGGCCACATGGTCTCTGGCTTTTCTTCAGTTGTCGAATAAAACTTTCGCCTTTTACTAAAGATGTTCTGAAGAAAGTATTTTTTGAAAATTTTTCATTCAAATTTGGGGGCGAAATAGGACGATTTTGAACATTTTCTATATTGTGAACTAATGGTCCCAGAAACCTAAAATTTGGACTATAGGATCCTCTCGCGGAAATAATATTCTGAAGAAAATACTTTTTTAAAAAGGCACTTCTAAGAAGGGGAAAAGGGGGAAAATTGGGCAATTTGGTACATTTTCTTTTTTCTGACCTAATGGTCCTAGAAACTTAAAGTTTGGACTATAAGATCCTCTCGCGGAAAAAACATTCCCAAACAAAGTTTTTTTCAATTCCACTTCTAGAGTGGTAAAAACGGGGATAATAGGACAATTTGGTACACTTTGTATGTTCTGAACTAATTTTCCCAGAAACTTAAAAATTGTTACTATGGGATCCTTCGCGGAAATAACATTGTGAAGAAAGTTCTATTTTGAAAATTTCGCTTCTAAGGGGGAAAAAGGGGGAAAGTAGGGTAATTTGGTGTCTGCTGAACTAATGGTCGTAGATCCTTGAAATTTGGACTATACGATCCTCTAGCGGAAATAACTTTTTGAAAGAAGTACTTTTTGAAAATTCCGGTTTGTATCTGCTGAACAAATAGGACTGCTCGATCCTCTCGCGTGGACTGCACGATCCTCTCGCGGAAATATCATTCTGAAAAAAGCATTTTTTGAAAATTCCGCTTTAAAGGGGATGGTAGGGCAATTTTGTATCTGCTGAAAATATGGTCCTAGATACTTGAAATTTGGAGTGAACGATCCTCTCGCGGAAATAACATTCTAAAGGAAGTACTTTTTCAAAATTCTGGGGGAAAATGGGGAAAGTAGGGCAATTTTGAATCTGCTGAACTAATGGTCCTTAATACCTGGAATTTGAACTGTACGCACGGTGAGCCTCAGCGATGTTCAGGTTGAACTTTAGTGTCGACGAAAAGTGTAAGCGCAGTTCGATTTCTACATGAATAAATGTCACAAAACTGTTAACAGCGAAATCGTAGCTGATCGCATTCGCGAGATATCGCGAAATTAGTGTTTTTGTATTTTCTAAAATTTTGACAATGAAGTTTTTTAAATATCTTCAAAAACTGGGTATGCAGTTTTAATTGTATTTATTTACATGTCACAACACAGTTAACAGCGAAATCATATCTTCTCAATTTCGCGAGAAATCGCGAAATTACTTTTTTGCTGTTTTTATTTTTGTTTTTATCTTCATATATGATTTTTTAAAATTTCATAAAAACATGGTATGCAGTTTTACTTGTGGTTAATCAAAGGTCACACAGCTGTTGACATCAAAATTGTAGGTGCTAAATTTCGCGAGATATCGCGTAATTATATATATATATTTTTTTTTTTTATTATATTTTAAACCCGGTTCTTTAGAAATGATAAAAAAAAGTGGTAAGCAGTTTGATTTGAACATGCTGGAAGAAATTAAAACTGCCCCCAAAAAAATTATAGCTGCTCACTTTTGCGAGAAATAGCGAAAAACAGCTTTTTGGGGGTATTTCTTGTTTTGATTAATAAAAGAAGTTTCTTTAACATTGTTGAAAAACACGAAATGCAGTTTGACTTGCTATTGATCAAAAGTCATAAGGCTGTTAACATTTAAATTCTAGCTGCTTAATTCTTCGAGATATCGCAAAAAAACTCGCTTATCTACTATTTATTCATTAATTTGTGTCATTTGTGGTCTGTAAAAACATATACTTCAATTAACGACAAAAATGTGGTATGCAGTTTGAATTCGAGGTTATTAGAGGTGACAAAACTGCAAGCATAAAAATTATAGACGATCAATTTCCCGAGAAATCGCAAAATTACTGTACGAGCTTTTATAATAAATTACTTTTTTTCTTTGGTATCAAAAAAAAAAAAAAATTTAAGTAACGACAAGTATATGGTATGCAGTTTAAATTCCCCGTAACTGAAGGTGGTAAAACTGCTGAAATCTATATATTAATGCTAATTTTCGCGAAAAATCGCGAAAAATTTTTCAATTTTTTTTTTCATTTATTTTGTATTGTAATAGATTTATAAATAATAGATTTAATATTAACTTTGCGATTCCTTAAAGAATTGACCACATAGAACTTTTGTGTTAGCAGTTTAATGTCTTTTTATCATGTACAAATAAAAATGCATACCACGTTTTTACACCATTTCAAAAGAATATGCAAAATTAAAAAAATAAAAAAAAAAATAAAAAAATATATAAATAATTCTGCGATATCTTGCGACAGTGTACACCTACAACTTTGATGTCAACACCCTTATGACCTTCGATCACGTACTCATTAAAGTGCATATCAGCTTTCCACAACATTTGAAAAAAACCTAGAAAAAGTTGAAAAACAAAAATTGACAAAAAAGTTATTTCGCGATTTCTCGCGAACTAAAGAAGATAGGATTTCGATGTTTACTGTTTTGTGACCTTAAAATAAGTACAATGAAAACTGTATACTCAGTTTTTGAAAATATTTAAAAAACTTCAATATCAAAATTTTTTAAAATATAAAATCACTAATTTTGCGATATCTCGCGAATGCGATCAGCTACGATTTCGCTGAAAACAGTTTTGTGACAACTAATCATGTAGAAATCGAACTGCATTTACACTTTTTGTCGACACTAAAGTTCAACCTGAACATCGCTGAGGCTCACCGTGTACGATCCTTTCGCGAAAATAACATTTTCAAAGAAGAACTTTTTCAAAAATTTCACTTCTACGGGGAAAAAGGGAGAAAGTAGGGCAATTTTGTATCTGCTGAACTAATGGTCCTGATACTTGAAATTTGAACTGTGCAATCCTCTCGCGGAAATAATATTCTAAAGGAAGTACTTTTTGAAAATTCCGTGGGAAAAGGGGGTGAGTGGGGTAATTTTGAATCTGCTGAACTCATGGTATTAGATACTTGAAATTTCAACTGTACAACCCTCTCGCGGAAATAACATTGTTAAAGAAAAAAAATAACATTCTGAAAGAAGTACTTTTTTAAATATTCCGATTTTGAGTGGGAAAAAGGGGAAAAGTAGGGCAATTTTGTATCTGCTGAAATAATGATCCTATATACTTAAAATTTGGTGTACGATCCTCTCGCGGAAATAACATTCTCAAGGTAGTACTTTTTTGAAAACTCTACTTTTAAGGGGGGAAAAAGGGGAAGGTAGGCCAATTTTGTATCTGCGGAACTAATGGTCCTCGATACTTAAAATTTAACTGTACGATCCTCTCGCGGATATAACATTCTAAAAGAAGTATTTTTTTAAATTCTGCTTTAACGGGGGGGGGGGGGGGGGAAAGGGAGAAAGTAGGGCAATTTTCAATCTGTTGAACTAATAGTCCTACATACTTGAAGTTTGGACTGTACGATCCTCTCGCGGAAAAAAACATTCTAGAAGAAGTACTTTTTTGAAACTTCTCCTTCTAAAGGGGAAAAAGGTGGAAAGTAGGGCAATTCTGTATCTGCTGAACTACTGATCCTAGATACTTGAAATTTGAACTGTACGATCCTCTTGCGGAAATAACATTCTAAAATAAGTACTTTTTGTGGAAAGTTCCACTTCTAAGGGGGAAAAGGCGGAAAGTAGTGCAATTTTGTGTCTGCTGAACTAATGGTCCTAGATACTTGAAATTTAGACTGCACGATCCTCTCTTGGAATAAGCATTCTGAAAGAAGTACACTTTTTGAAAATTCCGATTTCAAGGGGGGATGGTAGGGCAATTTTGTATCTGCTGAACTAATGGTTCTAGATACTTGAAATTTGGCTGAACGATCCTCTCTCGGAAATAACATTCTTAAGAAAGTACTTTTCAAAATTCTGGGGGAAAAAGGGGGAAATAAGGGCAATTTTGAACCTGCTGAACTAATGGTCCTAGATTCTTGAAATTTGAACTGAACGATCCTTTCGCGAAAATAACATCCTTTTTTAAAAATTCCACTTCTAAGGGGAAAAAAGGGGAAAGTAGGGCCCTTTGGGGGACTTTGTATCTTTTGAACTAATAGTTTTAGAAACTTGAAATTTGGACTCTATGATCCTCTCGCGAAAAAAAAAACTAAAAAAATATTTTTTTGAAAATTCCGCCTCCAAGGTGGGGAAAATAGAGCAAATTGATACAGGAAAAATTGAATAGGGAAAATCGGTATATTATTTATCTTTTAAACAAATGGTTCCAGAAACTTGAACTCTAGGATCATCTCGCAAAAAAAACATCTTGAAAAAAGTAGAAGGGGGAAAATAGGGCAATTTTGTATCTTCTGGACTAAAACTTTAAGTTTTGATCCTCTCGTGGAAGTAATTTTTTGAAAAATACGCTTTTTGAAAATTTTGGTTTTAAGGAGGGCCAAGAGGGGGAAAATAGGGTAATTTGGTAAATTTTAAACTAATGGTCTTAACACCATGACATTTCGCGGAAATAACATATTGAAAGAAGTACTTTTTTGGAAATTACTTTTTAAAGGGGGAAAGAAGGACAATTTTGTATCTGCTGAGCTAATGGTCCTAGATATTGAAGTTTGGACTGTACAATCCTCTCGCGGAAATTACATTCTGGAAGAAGTACTTTTTTGGAAAAATCTGCTTCTATGGGGGAAAAAGAGGGAAAGTAGGGCAAATTTGAATCCTCTTGCGGAAACAACATTCTAATGGAAGTACTTTTTTTAAAATTTCGCTTCTACGGCTGAACTAACTGCTGAACTAACGGTCCTAGATACTTGAAATTTGGAGTGTACGATCCTCTCGCAGAAAAAACATTCTGAAAGAAGTACTTTTTGAAAAATTTGTTTTATAGGTGGAAAAGGGGGAAAGTAGGGCAATTTTGTATCTGCTGAACTAATGGTCCTAGATACTTGAATTTTGAACTGTTTTGTATCTGCTGAACTTGATGGTCCTAGATACTTGAAGTTAGAACTGTACGATCCTCTCGCGGAAATAACATTCTGGAAGAAGCACTTTTTTAGAAAATTCCGCTTCTAAGGGGGAAAATTGGGAAAGTAGGACAATTTTGTATCTGCTGAATTAATGAAATGTGAAATGTGGACTGTACGATCCTTTCGCGGAAATAACATTATAAAATAAGTATTTTTTTTTGAAAATTCTGCTTCTATTGGAGAAAAAGGGAGAAAGTAGAGATACTTTAAATTGGTACTTTACGATCCACTCGCGGAAATTACATACTGGGAAAATAAATTTTTGAATTTTCGCTTCAATTTGGTACATATTGTTCCTTATGCACTAATGTTCCTTGAAACTTAAAGTTTGAACTATGAGATCGTTTCGCCAAAATAAAATTTTTTGCTACTTTAAATCTACTCAAAATATAATATTTTAAAGGTCGAAACTAACAATTTTTATGTTTAATTAAAAATTAATAAGAATATGAAGTAATAAAGTTGTTTTTATTTTTACAGCTAACCGGTAACGAAGTACCGGGCGAGTTAGCTAGTTATATATATTTCAAGTTTAATGCATGTCGGTTCATAAGGGTTGAGATACTTCCCTTGTAACACTCAAAATACAGAGATACTCTGTTAAGCCAGCAGAATATACCATAGGCTTCCAATCAGCAAGATTTTTTTGTTATTTTACGAAGAAAACTCTGTAAAATGATTTCGAAAAAAAACTTTTAATTTACAGAATTATCTGTAAAATGTTGATCAGAACTTAACCAAAAAACTATGTAAACTTACAAAGTTTTAGTTAAATGACCAGAAATTTATCAAAAAAACTCGGAAAATTTACAAAGTTTTTGTTAAATTTATTTGATTTCAAACTTGAACACATGAAATGAACTCCAGAACCTCTCTGCTTCAAAAGCATTAACAGTCTGACAAGCCATCAAAATTATTTTTGCGTATTATGTATATTTTAAATTATGATTTGAAAATTGTGTTTCCTATTAGTACTTTCATAAACATAGGGCGTGTGTGAAACGGTAGCAAAGTACTATGGTGAAAAATATTTTTTCTATGGTGATAAAATTTTGTATTTCTGCTGTGTGAAATGAAATCTTTTTTGACAACAGTAAATTTTTGATAGTTGTTAAAAAAAACAACAAAAAATGTTCAGGAAATTTGGTTTTATGAAAATTTCTGAAAATTATTACTTTTAGTAATCAAAAATCTCTTACAAAAGATTGGCGATTTAATTAATGATTGTTTTTATTGACCTTTATTTTAAAAATCCAAAGATAAATTACAAAAATAAATGTTAATTTCAAATTATATACATCCAGTCCAAATTTTAACGGGAAGGCAATAGCAAGCAGACGTGTTAAATTGTGGGCACTCCTTATGTACCATTTGGAGTTTTCCTTGATGAACACAAATTGTTAGCTGCATATTTTTGTAGGTACTCCCAATGCACCATTTGGAATTTGTCAAGAACACAAATTGTTGAAAATTTATAAATAAAATGCAAATTTTCGTATTTTTCGTTTTTATTATTTTTTGTGTTTTTTTCTGAAACTTCACAATTTTGAATTTCTATTTATTTTTTTTTTTTTGTATTTCAAAAATTTCTAATCTAATGTCAAAATTTCCACTAGCCCATTGGGTTAGTGAAATTTTATTCACCTCAATAGTGTCAAAAATTTACCAACGAACATACTTTGCTACCGTTTCACACACGCCCATAGAGAAAAATTTAAATGTGCCGGATTAAATGCACTCCCCATTATAATGGTGTGCACGCGTAACGTTTCTTTTTAATTTCTTGTTTAAATTCACTTTTCAAGTGGCAACTAAAGAATTCTTATAAATTTTCTTCGACTGTAATGTGCAAGAAGATAAGTAATAACTTGACACATAATAAAGACAAATTTTATCATTTAAATGCGCCCGCTTAAATGTGTCGCACGCAAATGTTTAACTTTGTAGAAATTATTTATAAATTGGCTATATGTATGTTTTCACGTTTTTTTTTCTTCATAAACTTCTCATTTTAGTGTCACATTTGAGCGGGATCATACCAATAAACTATTCGATAACATTAAAAGGAAATCGTTTAAGAATGCCTTGTCTTTCTTATACATTTTTTAATTCGCTTGATATGGATTTAACACGACGGTACCTATTTAATTCCTAATCAATTTCTCCTTTCGTTAAGTGCAAGTAGTGTTGACAATTTGGAAATGCCATCATGTCAATTTGCCCGCTTTAATGCTTCCAAATTGTAAATTTAATTTTTTTATTTTTGTGAAAGTAACAAGTTTTTTAACGAGTACGTCCAGCTTTAAGTTGTGAACAGAACAAGCCCGGCACGACTTTTTCCATACGATTTGACAGTTAAAAACCGTGACCGGCACGACCAAAAATTAAAACTTATTTTATTTTATCTCCGGGTTCTCTCAATCTCCCTCCCTCTCACACTCCAGGGTTGCCGCATTTTCACAACAATTTTTAATTTTTTCATTCACAATGGTGTAACAAACGTACAGTAGTGCCAACTTAGTCACATTGACTATGTGATAAGCAGGGACAGGACCTTGATGCACTAAAAAACTATGTTTTAGGCGCCTAAAATATGCACTAAAAAGTGTTGAAATATGCACTAAAAATCTTAAAATATGCACTAAAAATCATAAATATCCACATGTTTTTTTACTTTTATTTAAAAAAAAACGTAAAATTTGAATTCAGTCTGGCATTTTAAGCTTAGATATACAGTGTGTATAAAATATTATTAAAAAAAAAATTATCTAAAAAAATTTAATAATTGCTTTAATGCAAAAAAAAAATTATCAAAAAAAATCTTAAAAATAGCTACAAATACTAAAAAAAATAGCTAAAAAACTAAAATTTATACAAAATATGACCTAAAAATATGCATTTAAAGCGAAATAATAGCAAAATATGCAAAAATATGCATTTTAAGCAAAATATGCAAAAATATGCACTAACGAATCGATGCCATTTTAAAGCAAATTCAGTGATTCGCAAAGATATCTTGTTTATGCTGTTCTATGACCAAAGGGAAAAAACATGCATTTGCATGAAAGTCCTCTCCTTGGTGATAAGCGATTTTTTTCCGTAAAATTACTCTAATTTTATTAATAGTTGGCACCACTGAACAAACAAATGACATTTTTTGCCGTCGCCGTTCCCCGTCATTGTTTTGGGCCTATATTCTCCGGCAACGGCAACCGTCCCCCGTGCCGTGCTCGTTCTGTTTCTACCTTTTATTGTATTTTAAGACGCTTTTTAAGAGGGGTTTAAATATTTGGAAGTTTTTTGAAGAGATTTTTATTTGAAAACTGTATTACAGAGCAATAAGTGAAATTACAGATGCGATTTAGTATTTTGGTTACAAGAAAAAACACAAAAGTATTTTTCTAAAATCTGTATTTGAACAAAAAACTCTGTTTATTATCTGTTTACTAGAGATTACAAAGTAAAAAAAACTAAAATAACAGTTAAAATTTAGTTTTTCGGTTACAAGAAAATACAAAGTATATTCTTAAAATCTGTATTTCGACAGATAACTTTGTCAAATATTTTAGGTGCCCATACACTTGCAGTATGGTTGTACAACTTGCTGGATGTACATGTGCATTTCGTTTTTGTAATGGTCGCCCAACAAGCCCATACACGATCAAAATCGCATTTTCATCCAGCAAATTGTACAGCATGCTGTATCGTATATGCCCCCCCCCATAGAATAAAATTTACATTTTGGAAGCATTAAAGCGGGTAAATTTTCACATTTACCAATTGTCAACACTACATGCACATTAAGGAAGAAGAAATTGATCAGAAATAAAATAGTGACCGTTGTGTTAAAACCGTATCAAGCACTTAAAAAAAAAATATATAAGAAAGTCAAGGCATTCCTAAACGATTTCCCATTAGTTGTATTAAAGTGGTTATTGGAATGACCCCGCTCAAATGTGGCACTAAAAATGAGATGTTTGTAAAAACTTCTCATTTTTAATAAATAATTTCTACAAAGTTAAACATTTGCAAGCGAAACATTTAAGCGGACGTATTTAAAAGATAGAATTTGCCTTTTTTTTTTGTGTCACGTTATTACTTATCCATGCTTCTTGCACATTACAGTCGAAGAAACATTGCAGTCGAAAAAAATTTACAAAGTTTTTAAAAATATATGTAAAATTACAGAGTATTTCTCTGTAAAATTGTGATCCCATTTAACTAATATTTTACTAGAAACTATGTAATTTTTCAGTTTTTTTTGTCCAAACCATTTTACAGAGTTTTCTTCGTAAAATAACAAAAAAATCTTGCTGGTGGACATCCATTGTATTTTCTGCTGGCTCAGCAGAGTATATCTGTAATCTAACAGAGTGATAATTTTGATGCAAAAAATCGGCAAAATGCCGATAAATCGGCAAATATGGCAGCCCTGACAGTGGTGCCAGATGATATCGATGAAAAATCGGCATATTTTCAAAAAAAAATCGGCATTATCGGCACTTCAATTTAAAAAAATCGGCAAATTAAAAATAACCATTTTAAATACAATAAATAACATTTATATTGACAAAAAATAAAAAAAGAACATTTATAAATTTATGTGTTTCATATATTTAATATCATGAAAATCAATCAGAATAACCATTTTTGGTCCCAACAAAATTTTTTTCGCAAAAAAATTTTAAATTTTACAGACTAAAAAAATACTAATTTATCATTAGGGTGATTAGGCCGGTTTTTTGAAACCGGGTTACACCGGTTTTTTGTGAATTGCAACGGTCGGTTTTTTTAAAATCTCAGCTATTCGAAAACCGGTTAGACCGATTTTTTGAGTGTCGAAACCCGGTTTTTTTAAATCTACCTTTAAAAGCAGTTTTTTAAGTTTAATTTGATTGCTGAAAAAGATGTTCAAAAAAATCCCAACTGAATGCAAAACAAGTAAAAATCTAATTTCGCCTTGGCCGCATCCATAAATTTGAGTGCAAATCATTTTTGGAAGTGGTACATTTTTACAAAAATTAGTAAAAAAAATTTTAGTGAACATTTTTGTCGACTATCAAAATTTAATTGTATTTAAAAATTTTCATTTGTATTTCAAAAATTTTTAAATGCTTTTAAAAAAATTCCGTTTTTTCAACGTTTTCCATGTATATTTCAAAATTTTCTAAATGATTTTAAGAAATTTTCATTTGTATTTCAGAAATTTTCATTTGCATTACAATTTGTGCAAATGGAAACCTCTAAAATACAATTGAAAATTTCTGAAATGAAAATGTATGAAATATAATTAAAATTAAACATTTCTAAAACGTATTTAAAATTTTCTGAAATATAATTGGAAATGTCTTAAATACAATTTGTATTCTCTGAAATAGAATTGGGAATAGTGATAAACAGTACCAAATTTTTCAAAACACCAACAAAATCTGCTTTTTATTGGCCGTGATCGTAATTTTTTTGACTTATTTTGCAACAAACCGAAAAACCAGGTTCAACCGTTTTTTTTGTCAATTTACAAAACCGGTTTTTTAAAAATTGCAGATTTTCGAAAACCGGTTTTTGAAAAAAGTCGAATAATTGATCACCTATTTATCATAGAAATGATTTTCAGGAATGTTCTAATATTAACTAATATTTTCAAAAATATATTTTTTTACTATGTTCAGATTTTTCCGTTTTTTAAGAAAAAATTTATTTTTTCTACAGACAGTTGGACGGACATCGAAAGGTTGACTTAAAATCAATTTAGGATCATGAATATTAATACTTTATAGGCCCCTAGACCTACATTTTGAGGTATTAAAAACAGAACGACAAACTTATATACCTACACTAGAGTGTCCCTTATTTTGAAAATGTTGAGACGGTACCCGGTAATTTTTTTCCTTTTAACTTAAAAATAACTGAGGAAAAATTTTACGCCCCTACGACCACGCCTTCCCTACGCGACGGGGCCTTGAATAGCGAGGCCTAAAAAACGATTTTTTCATACAAACAAAAATATTTTTTTCTGATTTTTAATTTTTTTGGTATTATTATATTAATTCGTTAGCTTATTCACGACAAAAAATTTGATTTTGGTGGGAAAAGGCTGTCAGCTCTAAAAAATTTTTCGAAAAAAAAAATTTAGAGCCGCCGGGGTCCTACACACAAAAAAAAATCGAGGTAATATTTCCTAAAATTGTAGTATAATATCAGCTAAGTTCTAAGGCAACATGGCAGTTGCTAAAATTTTATGCACAATTACAAAAATAATAGGAAATTCCTATCAAATTTCTATGTTCGAAAAATTACCTATAATTTTTGGTAATACTCCTTGGAAATTTTGGAAATTTACAAACGGAGCCTTAGCAGATATTCATTTTTAAATTGGTATTTTATTTAATTTAATTAACCCATAAACGGCTAAATAAAAAGAGTTTTTTTTTAATTTATATATTTATTAAAAAAAATTATAAGATACATTAGGGCGCTCCAAACTATACCGTCAAAATTGATTTTCCTGATTCAAGCTATTCCACTTATAAGAAAAATGTAGTAAAAATCCAAATCTACCTGGAATATAAAAATCATATATACTTTATTAATATTTTAATCATACGAGAGAAAAAATTTCTCAGAATCTGAGACTTTTTCTATAGAAAAACTGTCTCAGAATCTGGGACTTTTTCTATAGAAAAAATTTCTCAGAATCTAAGAATTTTTCTATAGATAAAATGTCTCAGAATCTGAAACTTTTTCTATAGAAAAATTGTCTCAGAATCTGAGACTTTTTCTATAGAAAAATTTTCTCAGAATCTGAGACTTTTTCTATAGAAAAATTGTCTCAGAATCTGAGACTTTTTCTATAGAAAAATTGTCTCAGAATCTGAGACTTTTTCTATAGAAAAATTGTCTCAGAATCTGAGACTTTTTCTATAGAAAAATTGTCTCAGAATCTGAGACTTTTTCTATAGAAAAATTGTCTCAGAATCTGAGACTTTTTCTATAGAAAAATTGTCTCAGAATCTGAGACTTTTTCTATAGAAAAATTGTCTCAGAATCTGAGACTTTTTCTATAGAAAAATTGTCTCAGAATCTGAGACTTTTTCTATAGAAAAATTGTCTCAGAATCTGAGACTTTTTCTATAGAAAAATTGTCTCAGAATCTGAGACTTTTTCTATAGAAAAATTGTCTCAGAATCTGAGACTTTTTCTATAGAAAAATTGTCTCAGAATCTGAGACTTTTTCTATAGAAAAATTGTCTCAGAATCTGAGACTTTTTCTATAGAAAAATTGTCTCAGAATCTGAGACTTTTTCTATAGAAAAATTGTCTCAGAATCTGAGACTTTTTCTATAGAAAAATTGTCTCAGAATCTGAGACTTTTTCTATAGAAAAATTGTCTCAGAATCTGAGACTTTTTCTATAGAAAAATTGTCTCAGAATCTGAGACTTTTTCTATAGAAAAATTGTCTCAGAATCTGAGACTTTTTCTATAGAAAAATTGTCTCAGAATCTGAGACTTTTTCTATAGAAAAATTGTCTCAGAATCTGAGACTTTTTCTATAGAAAAATTGTCTCAGAATCTGAGACTTTTTCTATAGAAAAATTGTCTCAGAATCTGAGACTTTTTCTATAGAAAAATTGTCTCAGAATCTGAGACTTTTTCTATAGAAAAATTGTCTCAGAATCTGAGACTTTTTCTATAGAAAAATTGTCTCAGAATCTGAGACTTTTTCTATAGAAAAATTGTCTCAGAATCTGAGACTTTTTCTATAGAAAAATTGTCTCAGAATCTGAGACTTTTTCTATAGAAAAATTTTCTATAGAAAAATTGTCTCAGAATCTGAGACTTTTTCTATAGAAAAATTGTCTCAGAATCTGAGACTTTTTCTATAGAAAAATTGTCTCAGAATCTGAGACTTTTTCTATAGAAAAATTGTCTCAGAATCTGAGACTTTTTCTATAGAAAAATTGTCTCAGAATCTGAGACTTTTTCTATAGAAAAATTGTCTCAGAATCTGAGACTTTTTCTATAGAAAAATTGTCTCAGAATCTGAGACTTTTTCTATAGAAAAATTGTCTCAGAATCTGAGACTTTTTCTATAGAAAAATTGTCTCAGAATCTGAGACTTTTTCTATAGAAAAATTGTCTCAGAATCTGAGACTTTTTCTATAGAAAAATTGTCTCAGAATCTGAGACTTTTTCTATAGAAAAATTGTCTCAGAATCTGAGACTTTTTCTATAGAAAAATTGTCTCAGAATCTGAGACTTTTTCTATAGAAAAATTGTCTCAGAATCTGAGACTTTTTCTATAGAAAAATTGTCTCAGAATCTGAGACTTTTTCTATAGAAAAATTGTCTCAGAATCTGAGA
This sequence comes from Pegoplata infirma, assembly GCA_963921195.1. Classification (NCBI taxonomy): domain Eukaryota; kingdom Metazoa; phylum Arthropoda; class Insecta; order Diptera; family Anthomyiidae; genus Pegoplata; species Pegoplata infirma. The sequence goes on along the minus strand of OY992536.1, from coordinate 159,718,222 downwards.
CTTTTTCTATAGAAAAATTGTCTCAGAATCTGAGACTTTTTCTATAGAAAAATTGTCTCAGAATCTGAGACTTTTTCTATAGAAAAATTGTCTCAGAATCTGAGACTTTTTCTATAGAAAAATTGTCTCAGAATCTGAGACTTTTTCTATAGAAAAATTGTCTCAGAATCTGAGACTTTTTCTATAGAAAAATTGTCTCAGAATCTGAGACTTTTTCTATAGAAAAATTGTCTCAGAATCTGAGACTTTTTCTATAGAAAAATTGTCTCAGAATCTGAAACTTTTTCTATAGAAAAATTGTCTCAGAATCTGAGACTTTTTCTATAGAAAAATTGTCTCAGAATCTGAGACTTTTTCTATAGAAAAATTGTCTCAGAATCTGAGACTTTTTCTATAGAAAAATTGTCTCAGAATCTGAGACTTTTTCTATAGAAAAATTGTCTCAGAATCTGAGACTTTTTCTATAGAAAAATTGTCTCAGATTCTGAGACTTTTTCTATAGAAAAATTGTCTCAGATTCTGAGACTTTTTCTATAGAAAAATTGTCTAAGATTCTGAGACTTTTTCTATAGAAAAATTGTCTAAGATTCTGAGACTTTTTCTATAGAAAAATTGTCTCAGATTCTGAGACTTTTTCTATAGAAAAATTGTCTCAGATTCTGAGACTTTTTCTATAGAAAAATTGTCTCAGATTCTGAGACTTTTTCTATAGAAAAATTGTCTCAGATTCTGAGACTTTTTCTATAGAAAAATTGTCTCAGATTCTGAGACTTTTTCTATAGAAAAATTGTCTCAGATTCTGAGACTTTTTCTATAGAAAAATTGTCTCAGATTCTGAGACTTTTTCTATAGAAAAATTGTCTCAGATTCTGAGACTTTTTCTATAGAAAAATTGTCTCAGATTCTGAGACTTTTTCTATAGAAAAATTGTCTCAGATTCTGAGACTTTTTCTATAGAAAAATTGTCTCAGATTCTGAGACTTTTTCTATAGAAAAATTGTCTCAGAATCTGACACCTTTTCTATAGAAAAATTGTCTCAGAATCTGAGACTTTTTCTATAGAAAAATCGTCTCAGATTCTGAGACTTTTTCTATAGAAAGATTGTCTCAGAATATGAGACTTTTTCTATAGAAAAATTATCTCAGAATCTTAGACATTTTCTATAGAAAAATTGTCTCAGAATCTGAGACTTTTTCTATAGAAAAATTGTCTCAGAAAAATTGTATAGAAAAAGTCAGATACTAAGTCTCAGATTCTGAGACAGTTTTTTTCTGTAGAAAAAGTCTCAGATTCTGAGACAGTTTTTCTATTGAAAAAGTCTCAGATTCTGAGACAGTTTTTCTATAGAAAAAGTCTCAGATTCTGAGACAGTTTTTCTATAGAAAAAGTCTCAGATTCTGAGACAGTTTTTCTATAGAAAAAGTCTCAGATTCTGAGACAGTTTTTCTATAGAAAAAGTCTCAGATTCTGAGACAGTTTTTCTATAGAAAAAGTCTCAGATTCTGAGACAGTTTTTCTATAGAAAAAGTCTCAGATTCTGAGACAGTTTTTCTATAGAAAAAGTCTCAGATTCTGAGACAGTTTTTCTATAGAAAAAGTCTCAGATTCTGAGACAGTTTTTCTATAGAAAAAGTCTCAGATTCTGAGACAGTTTTTCTATAGAAAAAGTCTCAGATTCTGAGACAGTTTTTCTATAGAAAAAGTCTCAGATTCTGAGACAGTTTTTCTATAGAAAAAGTCTCAGATTCTGAGACAGTTTTTCTATAGAAAAAGTCTCAGATTCTGAGACAGTTTTTCTATAGAAAAAGTCTCAGATTCTGAGACAGTTTTTCTATAGAAAAAGTCTCAGATTCTAAGACAGTTTTTCTATAGAAAAAGTCTCAGATTCTGAGACAGTTTTTCTATAGAAAAAGTCTCAGATTCTGAGACAGTTTTTCTATAGAAAAAGTCTCAGATTCTGAGACAGTTTTTCTATAGAAAAAGTCTCAGATTCTGAGACAGTTTTTCTATAGAAAAAGTCTCAGATTCTGAGACAGTTTTTCTATAGAAAAAGTCTCAGATTCTGAGACAGTTTTTCTATAGAAAAAGTCTCAGATTCTGAGACAGTTTTTCTATAGAAAAAGTCTCAGATTCTGAGACAGTTTTTCTATAGAAAAAGTCTCAGATTCTGAGACAGTTTTTCTATAGAAAAAGTCTCAGATTCTGAGACAGTTTTTCTATAGAAAAAGTCTCAGATTCTGAGACAGTTTTTCTATAGAAAAAGTCTCAGATTCTGAGACAGTTTTTCTATAGAAAAAGTCTCAGATTCTGAGACAGTTTTTCTATAGAAAAAGTCTCAGATTCTGAGACAGTTTTTCTATAGAAAAAGTCTCAGATTCTGAGACAGTTTTTCTATAGAAAAAGTCTCAGATTCTGAGACAGTTTTTCTATAGAAAAAGTCTCAGATTCTGAGACAGTTTTTCTATAGAAAAAGTCTCAGATTCTGAGACAGTTTTTCTATAGAAAAAGTCTCAGATTCTGAGACAGTTTTTCTATAGAAAAAGTCTCAGATTCTGAGACAGTTTTTCTATAGAAAAAGTCTCAGATTCTGAGACAGTTTTTCTATAGAAAAAGTCTCAGATTCTGAGACAGTTTTTCTATAGAAAAAGTCTCAGATTCTGAGACAGTTTTTCTATAGAAAAAGTCTCAGATTCTGAGACAGTTTTTCTATAGAAAAAGTCTCAGATTCTGAGACAGTTTTTCTATAGAAAAAGTCTCAGATTCTGAGACAGTTTTTCTATAGAAAAAGTCTCAGATTCTGAGACAGTTTTTCTATAGAAAAAGTCTCAGATTCTGAGACAGTTTTTCTATAGAAAAAGTCTCAGATTCTGAGACAGTTTTTCTATAGAAAAAGTCTCAGATTCTGAGACAGTTTTTCTATAGAAAAAGTCTCAGATTCTGAGACAGTTTTTCTATAGAAAAAGTCTCAGATTCTGAGACAGTTTTTCTATAGAAAAAGTCTCAGATTCTGAGACAGTTTTTCTATAGAAAAAGTCTCAGATTCTGAGACAGTTTTTCTATAGAAAAAGTCTCAGATTCTGAGACAGTTTTTCTATAGAAAAAGTCTCAGATTCTGAGACAGTTTTTCTATAGAAAGACATTTTTCATAAGACAAAATCATCAGAATCTGAGACTTACTTTTGACGTCCAAATACAAAATTAAAATTTTAACGTGCACTTACACTTTTCTTTACCTATTCGGTACCATTAGAAAATTTGATGAGGCAATTTAACAAAACCATAGCAAATGGGAGGAGCTCATTTGTAATTGTACAATAAAAAACTTGCTGTATGTTGTGCTGTATGAAAATTTTGTTACTTTGACATCTTCGCCTAGTGGACTTCCAAGGAACAGTTTTTTTTTCTTTGTAAAGGCAGATTGGCTTGCCTTGCCTGCTCATTAAATACACGTAATCTGAAAATAATATACAATGTATTAAAACCAAACCAAATTATAATTTATACAAAAAATTAAAGACAAAATCATCAAAATCTGAGACTTACTTTTGACGTCCAAATACAAAATTAAAATTTTAACGTGCACTTACACTTTTCTTTACCTATTCCGTACCATTAGAAAATTTGATGAGGCAATTTAACAAAACCATAGCCAAAGGGAGGAGCTCATTTGTTACGGTCAATGGAGTAATTTAAGGATCAACAAACAAACATCTTCGCCTAGTGGTTTTCCAATAGGGTTGCCATTCGTACTGTTTTAAACAGTACATGTACTGTTTTTTTATAAAAAGTACTGTTTTATGCACAGCACCTAAAACAGTACGCAAATGTACTGTTTTTTAAAGCGTGTACTGTTTTTGTACTGTTTTTTTATACTCATCACCAAAATGTAACATTTTTCGAAAAATGTTTTATATTTGACAAAATTTTAGTTCAATTTTTAAAAAGGAGCTAAATGCAATTTAATTTTATACCACACTCAAAAAGAAAAATTATTTAAAAAGTGGAAAATTTAACTAAATTCAATAATGATTTAGCTCCATTGCCATTAGGGCTGTCAATCCCGAAATCCCGAAATCCCGGGATTTTTGTCATAAAATGAATCCCGAATCCCGGGATTTTTAAGCTCAAATCCCGAGATTTTTGAAATATTAAAAATGTATGAGAATTTATTTTTAAAAATACAACTTTGTTCAATTATTGTTACATTTACATTAACAAATTAAAACTAAAACTTTTTTTGAATTTTCAACGGAGCTGGCCACGAATTTTGCTGAGCTGAGAATTTTATCCAGGCTTGCTGAATAATAGTCCAACGCACTAACCATTAAGCCACAGTCACGGAGCCCTTTGACCAAAGTTGGCAGATTTTGACGAAAATTTTCTAAAAAACCAAAACATTGATCAAAGAGCGCCACGGTTAAATTTAATCCGATTGGTCTCAAATTTGTACCACATAAGTTTTAGGTCTAGGAGAATAAAAATTTTCCGGAACGTTAAAAATTGGAAGAAAAACTTTTTTTATACAAAAAAATACAAGTCTAATGTTTTATATTACAGGGGTAACTCATGAATAGTAGTGTCAGTAATAACGAAGTCGTTATCTACAGATGGCAATCTTGTTTTTGGGAACGATTTGGGAATAACGAAAAATAAACATTAAAAAATTTTAAAATTATGAATGAAAATTATTGTTGTGTCACTTGAAAATAAAAAAATACATAATAAAAAAACGAAATGAATATAATTAAATCAAAACAACCAGCAAAATTAAACGAAAAATAAAAGGTAAACAAAATTTCCAGCTTTCCCAGATACCATTTGTAAAACTAACACCACCTTTAAACGTCAAAAAGAATTGACTATTGCCTAGTCTTTATATATTTAAGTTTTTGTTATATTATTACATTTCCCCTTTAAATGTTTTTATAATTTTAAATTTTCTTTAAATTAGTTTTAAAATTATACAGTGCAACACCAAAATCGGAATGGGATGAAACCAAAAGCAAATAAAAGTTGTAATTTTCCATAACAAACCCCTTAAGGCTTTTTTTAGTTCATTGCTAAATATTTAATATTAATAATTACTTGAAAACTGCATAAGTGGCGTATACTTAACTTTTTAATTACCTTTAAATAACAATAAGAATAATTAGAAATCATTTTTTTAGTAATTTTGTTGTAGCGAAATCGACCCAAGGGTTTTCGTGGGAATCAAACCCACGACTCCCTGCTTAATAGGCTAGCACGCTACCAACTAACAAACAGTAGCCCCTTAATATGCAAAATAAAATTGAAACATAAAGAGTCTACTATTTTTTTACTTATCAAAGAAATTTAATCCCAAAAAATCCCGGAATCCCGAAAAATCCCGAAAAATCCCGTAATCCCGAAAAATCCCGGGATTTCGATTTTCAAATCCCGAATCCCGGGATTTAAAAAAACCGATCCCGTTTGACAGCCCTAATTGCCATGTTTTCCTTCTTTTTATTTAAATTTTTCTGGAAAATAAGAAAAAGAAAAAACTAGAAAATGGGGAAAAAATTATTTTATTGAGTACATCTCATTTAAAGTTCCGATTGCGGGCAGACCCCATTAGGTTCGGAACCCATGGGTCCAGACCACCTTAGGCCCAGTCCCATTGGGTCTATTAAGGATCGTCATAGATTTTGATTCAACATCTTTGCCATTTTCGCATTTTGGCATTTTTTATCGTTTCGGCAACATTTTCTGAGAAATGAGGAACGCCCAAATTTTTAGATTCAAATTGAGGAGTCCATACATTGAAAGAGGACCGGAGATTCTTTAGAGATTTTTAGAATCGAAACTGAACACTTTTTTGCTCTTTCTGGATTAGTTTTTGAAACATTTTTTTAATAATAAAAATCCTTAAATTGCATAAAAATTTACTAAACCTGAAGAAAAAACTTTATCAATTCTATGAAGATAAATATGATGAACTAATTGGTTGCAAATTATGTCAAAGAAATTTCAAAATGTTTATTAAATTTTACTAAATTGTGAAAAAAAAAACATTTTTCCGAAATTTAGTTAGGCCTTTGTTTGAGTGCAATAATACCGTCTCGCGTTTGCTTTTTAAAGTCGTGTTTTAATTAAAACACTGTTTTATGGATTTTTCATATGTTTTTGATAGGAAGATCGGTGTTTTAGTTAAGCGAAAGCATAGACTACAAAAGCTTTTCAAGTAAGATATCGCGGCAACTAAGACAAATGCTCCAAAAAGTCAATCGCAATTTTTTTCAACACTGATAAAAAAAATAGAATAAATTTGAGACGGTTTATATAAAATGTCCCACCGTTCTGTTAACAACCTTTTATGCTCGTTTTGGCTGAGATCTGTTTGAAATCAGGGTAAAAGGGCTAAGTTTTTGTAGTTAGATATAAAACAAGGCTTTTAAAAAAGTACTGTTTTTATTTGCAATGTACTGTTTTTTGAGACCAAATGTACTGTTATTCCATATTTCAAATCTGGTAACCCTAACTTCCAAGGAAGAGCTTTTATTTTGTAAAGGCAGATTGACTCTCGTGTTCATTAAATACACGTAATCTGAAAATAAAATATATCAAAACCAAACCAAATTATAATTTATACAAAAAACTTACCTTTTTAGCAGATTTTTTGTGTATTTAATAATTTTCTTGATGTTTTAAAAAATTAATTTTTTTAAATTGTTTTCAAAATAAAAATTATGTCAAACAAATTTCGAAGATGTTTCCTTTTCAGCGCATGTAAAAACAACTTTGTTTTTAGGTGAAATACTACCCATGCTTATAGGTAATAAAACTATTTTTTTTTATTTCATACAAAAAGAAAATACCTTTGCCAGTTTAGGCAATATTACATCGAAGTTTTTTTTGTGTGTACGGTAAAAATTTTTTTAAAAAATATTTTTTTTTAGTTTTGACAAGTAACGGTTTTAGTTGCTATGTTGCTTTAAATCAATGGTTCCCAACCTTTTTTTGCCCCATGCCCCACTTTTGAGTAAAAAAAACTACAGTGTCCCCCCAACACTGAAGAAAAATTTGTACATTTTTCAAATTTGTTTAAAATTCAAAATTGACTTGTGGTTAAGCAAACTTTATGTTAAAATCGTCGTTAAACGAAGTTTTTAGAAAAATTTTTTCAACAATCAACTAAATAATTTAACTAAAATAATATTTTTTTAGTTTATTTAACAAAAAAAAAATCTTGAAAATTTGCTCGTTGCCCCCCTGGAACCTTCAAATTGCCCCCCAGTGGGGCGAGAATCAAAGGTTGGGAACCATTGCTTTAAATGATATACATATATTCATAAAAATATATTATTTGTATCTGTGACATCTGTATCGTGTTTAGAACACGAAGGGTAAAAAATGCATTTTTAAGTTTTTCGATACACGATAAAGATGTCACAGGTATGAATAATATTTTTTTTTAATATATATCACTAAAAGCAGCATACCAACTAAAACCGTTGCTTGTTAAATTTAATTAAAAAAAAAAAATTTTTTTAAATTTTTACCGTAGGACCCCAACGGCTCTAAATTTTTTTTTCGAAAAAAATAAAGATGTCGGAGATATGAATAATATTTTTTTTTGAATATACATCATTAAAAGCAACATACCAACTAAAACCGTTGCTTGTCAAAACTTAAAAATTTTGTACCGTAGGACCCCAACGGCTCTGAATATTTTTTTTCGAAAAATTTTTTAGAGCTGAAAGCCTTATTCCACCAAAATCAAATTTTTTGTCGTGAATAAGCTAACCAAGTAATATAATAATTAATAACAAAAAAATTAAAAATCAAAAAAAAATTTTTGGTTTGTATGGAAAAATGATTTTTAAGGCCCCGTCGCGTAGGGAAGGCGTGGTCGTAGGGGCGTAAAATTTTTCCTGAGTTATTTTTAAGTCAAAAGGAAAAAAATTAGCGGGTACCGTCTCAACATTTCCAAAATAAGGGACACTCTAACATACACTCTAAAAAATAAGTCCAGTTTTCTACTATAAATTAGGTAAATTTCTACAAATTCAAATAATATACTACTATAAATTGTGTAGATTTTTAATAATTTTATGAAGAACTGTGTAATTTTTGTAAATTTATCCAATTTTTGAGTTCATCAAAAAATCGGCATTTTTGGACCAAAAATAGGCAAATCGGCACATTGATAATTTTTAAGCAAAAAATCGGCAAAATGCCGATAAATCGGCAAAATGCCGATAAATCGGCAAATATAACAGCCCTGATTGGAAAGAAAGTAAACGCGTTAAAAGTTTTAAAAAAAAAAATGCGAAATGGTTGAGCTGGGTGTTTTATTATTCAGACAATGTAAGTTCTAATATTTTTTATTATAATAAAAAAATAATAAAAAAAAATATTTAGCAGCCTAGAACAAGTCTAGTATGCCGCGAGAAATTGACTGCAGGAATACCAACAACAAAAGAACAGCTTCAGAAACAGCAATCAATGAAATTGAAACAACTACAACAATGACATAGCTACAGTGTTTGAAACAGAAACAACGACAACAATCATTGAATCAATGGATGCAACAACAACAATAGAAACACCAGACAATGTAACAATCTCAATAAACTTATACAGAGCAACAATTGTTTAAACAACAACATCAAACAATGACAAAACAACACCAATAACAACAAAACGAGGAAGACCAAAAAAAACATTAAATGAGGGTTCAATTACAACAGATCGGAGAGTTGCAGGCCTTATAAAAAATTGCACTCTTGAGGAACTTAAGGTCTGAACAGAACAAGCCCGGCACGACTTTTTCCATACGATTTGACAGTTAAAAACCGTGACCGGCACGACAAAAAATTAAAACTTATTTTATTTTATCTCCGGGTTCTCTCAATCTCTCTCCCTCTCACACTCCAGGGTTGCCGCATTTTCACAACAATTTTTTATCTTTTCATTCACAATGGTGTAACAAACGTACAGTAGTGCCAACTTAATCACATTGACTGTGTGATAAGCGATTTTTCCCCGTTAAATTACTCTAATTTTAATAAAAGTTAGCACCACTGAACAAACAAATGACATTTTTTGCCGTCGCCGTCCCCCGTCATTGTTTTGGGCCTATATTCTCCGGCAACGGCAACCGTCCCCCGTGCCGTGCTTGTTCTGTTTCTACCTTTAAATATGCTGTTAAGAGCATAGAAAATTCGTTAGTTTCTGAAACCCAAAAATGCCTATCAACATCCAAAACTATGGCATTGTACTTGGATTTGGATCTTTCGGAACGAAAATTCAATTTTCTACGCCAAACAATTAACGACATACATCCCAACTGTCTACCCTCTTTGTATTCATTACAGATCGAAAAGCGAAAAATTGTTCCAAAATTGACAACAACTGAAACATCGGCTGAAGTCAACCTAAAAGTTTTGACGCGTAGAACTGCAGAGTGATTAGCTGAACTTTGTGATGAACAAAAGGAAGGAGCTAAATTGTCTTTAGTCTGCAAGTGGGGTATGGATGGAAGCTCTGGACATAGTCGATATAAGCAAAAGTTTAGCGACGATACTGAAACTGATGAATTCATGTTTTTTATTGCATTTGTTCCACTCAAGTAAATTAAATAAAAAAATCACGTTACAAATGGTATACACTCAAAAAAGTATGTTATTAAAAAAATTAGTAAAACTTTTATTATTTAATTCAACTTAAATATAGCAAACCAAATTATTTAAAGTTAATTTTAGCATACTTTTTTATATATGTTTGTAAAACTCTACACTCAAAAGGAATACTCTGTCGAAAAATCTGTTAAACAACATTCATCTTGAATTAGCAAACTTTTAGCAGAGTTTTCTTCTGATATTGATATTTTAAATAAAATTTCTGTCATTTGGTTTAAGAAAATATCAAACATTTTTCTGTAGTATTACTGAATCTGTTTGCGAATTTTGAAAACTTTTTTGTGAAAATTTAGCAGATAATGAAAACTGTCGTAGTTTTTTTTTTTTGATTTTGTTAAATATAAAAAAAATCAGGAGATTATTTTGCTAGTTTTACAGAAATAATAAATAACTCAATTTTCAAAGTTATTATTTTCAGTATTTAATTTATGAAAAAAAAAACTTTAAATATTTTATTAGAAAAACCATAACTAAAACAAATTAACACTTTGAAAAAAAAAATCGAAAATTTTCTTGAAAAACATACATAAATAAATAAATAAAACATGAACTTGGGCCAAAAACAGATTGGCACCGAAACCCCGTTTAATGAGGTTTCGTGCCAAAACTCATTTGAAAATACGTATTTTCCCTCACAAATAAAAACCTTTTTGTAGTGAGGTTTCAACGAAAGTACTTTCAACGAAAGTGAGGTTTTAAATTTCATACTTCATACTTTTCATACTTTACAACTGTGAGCACTGTTGCCAGATTTGACGATTTTTGCCAAAAAAAAGACGATTTTTAAACATAACAAAAACTTGTCAATTTTGTCTACTTTTTAAAATTTTTTTAATGAAACTTTTAACAAATTGATTTATTATGATATTTACGCAATTTTATCATTATTATTTTTTTTATGGAAGTGAAGAAAAGGGCGGACAGAAAAAATACATTTTCAAATTAACTTGACCCAAAGAATATAAAGAGGAATTTTCGGAGGTAGATTCAGTTTTACTAGGGGGAACTTTGTTCTCCCTGGTTTGTTTTGTCAATTTTCAAACTGAACCATCCAATGGCCATAAGATATATTTCTGCAAACTTCATGTATTTAGCTCTTTTGGTTTGGACTACATCATGTCTTCAACAGACGGGCGGAAATCGCTTGAATGAATCAATCAATTTAATCAATGATAAACCTTTTTTATTTTAACGATTTTTTTTATAAAAATTGTACATTTTTGACGATTTTGTACCCAACAATTCTGGCAACCCTGTTTCCAATGCGGAGTTATTTGAATGTCGAAAAATTGAACCTTTGTAATTAAATTATAATTTTTTAAAAGATTTTTTCCAAATTTTTGTTCAACCAATTTTTTTAAAAAACATATTTTTTTATTTGGAGGTGCGGATAACCAGCAATCAACCAAATCTGAATTTTTTTAATAAAACCATGACACTTTTTAATTTAGTTTAATAATTAATAATTATTAATTAATTGTTTTAAATGTATTTTACTAAATGTCAAAAAAACAACTGATCTAGATTTTTTAAAAGTTTGTCTTTTTATAGATTTGAAAAGTAACGGTAAAGACTTGTTTTAAATATGCAAGAACGTTAAAACTATATGAAACATAACAAAATTACAAAGAAATGCAAATTGAAAAAGCAAAATAAGTTAAATTTAACAAAAGTAAATAAAAAAATATTGATATTAAGTTTAAAAGAAAATAGTAGACTTGTGCTTAATCGTTCAATTGAGTGAGCGCTCATTTTCTTTCATTTCAGATAAAAGACCTAGTTCGTTCATCTAGTTCAATTTCTCTTTTGTGGTCTTCGTTCAAAAGTTCGTGAACGAATCATTTTGATCGTGTCTTTTGGTCGTTCATCTAGTTCAAATCGGTCAGTTTTGCTTTCGTTCAACAGTTCGTGAACGACTCATTTTGATCATGTCTTTGTTTTGGCTTTAGTTCAAAAAATACAAAAATTTTTAATAAAAATATGAATTAATAAAAAAAAAAACATAAATTTTTTGTAAAAAAAAAAACATAAATGCTGTGAAAGCGTGCCAAAAGAGAAGAGAAAACTAACGCCTATTGAAAAAATTAACAAAAAAAAATTGAACGACCGAACTGAAAGATCAAAATGAAGTAATGACCAATTGAGCTGAATGAACGAAAAGAGCGGAAATGAACGAACTAGATAAACCGCTCAGTTAAGTGAATAGTTCAATTGAACTAGTTTGTTCGTGAACGACACAACTCTAGAAAATAGTCAATAATTATGTATTAAAGGAAAATAGAACGAACAAAAAATAAATATTACTAAAAAGAGACATAAATTAGGAAAGAGATTATTTACTAAATGAGAATGAATGTTTTGCAGGTCGACCAATTACGATCGGTTTACTTAGTTCTCGTAAACTAAGGCTGGGTTTTTGAGATATCGATTATAGTTATTTTTGGTTAAAGCAGAGTTTAAACTATAAATTCCGTTTTTCAGATGTGTTTAGGGTTGCCAGATTTGAAATAGGGAATAACAGTACATTTGGTCTCAAAAAACAGTACATTGCAAATAAAAACAGTACTTTTTTAGAAGTTTTATTTTATATCAAACTACAAAAACTTAGCCCTTTTACCCTGATTTCAAACAGATTTCAGCCAAAACGATCATAAAAGACTGTTTACAGAACGGGGGAACACTTTAGGTAAACCGTCTTAAATTTATTTTATCAGTGTTGAAATAAATTGCGATTGACTTTTTGGAGCATTTGTCTAAGTTGCCGCGATATCTTACTTGCAAAGCTTTTGTAGTCTTTGCTTTCGCTTAACTAAAACACCTATCTTCCTATCAAAAACATATGAAAAAACCCATAAAACAGTGTTTTAATTACAACACGACTTTAAAAAGCAAACGCGAAAACGGTATTATTGCACTCAAACAAAGGCCTAACTAATTTTTGGGAAAATATTTTTTTTTCACAATTTAGTAAAATTTAAAAAAAAATTTAGAAATTTCTTTGACATAGTTTGCAACCAATTAGTTCATCATATTTATCTTCTTAGAATTGATGAAGTTTTTTCTTCAGGTTTAGTAAATTTTATGCAATTTGAGGAAAATTATTTTTTCAAAAAACTGTTTCAAAAACGGAAAAATTTCAAAAACTAAGCCAGAAAGAGCAAAAAAGTGTTCATTTCCGGTTCTAAGAATCTCTGAAGAATCTTCGGTCCTCTTTCAATGTATGGACTCCTCAATTTGAATCTAAAAATTTGGGCATTCCCCAAAATTTAAAAATGCTCATTTCTCAGAAAATATAGCCGAAACAAAAAAAAAAAACAAGTAAAAAAGTTTAATTCGGCCTTGCCGAATGTAGTGATACCCTCCACAATTTCAAAAAGATTATTGCAAAAAACTTTATTTGAAAGGAAATTACTTTTAAAAAAAAAAAATTTCCGCGAAAAAAAATTTTGGTAAAAAAAATCCGCGATTTTTTTTTTTGTCAAAAAATATATTCGTACTTGTTTAAATACCATTTGGTGTTTAATTATGTTCACATATGTCAACCAGAAGCCGAATTAAAGCATTTTGTATTTTTAGGTTATGTTGAATGTACTGAAATTTTTGAGGTGTGCTTACATTTTCGTTCATAACTTTTGAACCGCTGAACCGATATCGCTCAAATGCAGTACCAAACTTCTCGGGAGAACTTCCAATAAATATGTTAAGTTTCAGTCATCTCTGTGCAATATTTTGTTCGTGACAGCATTTTCCACAGACAGACGGACATCGCTAGAATGTCTTAAAATCGATCGGGCATCATGAATATAGATACTTTATGGGGTCCCAGATCGATATTTCGATGAGTTACAAACGGAATGACAAACTTATATATACCCTCTATCACTAAGTGGAGGGTATAAAAAAAATTACAAATACATTTTTGTAGCTCTTTACACGACCGTCTTAATCCCTCCTTGTAATAGTTTTTTAGTTATCCCGTTAAGATTCTAAAGACCCTTCTGGGCCCCTAAATTCCAGTATCTTAAAAACCAAGCAAGGTAGAGCGAAAAGGACAAAAATATTGAATCGAAATCTATGACGATCCTTAAAAGACCCAATGGGACTGGACCTAAGGTGGTCTGGACCCATGGGTTCCGAACTCAATGGGGTCTGCTCGCAATCGAAACTTTAAATGAGATATACTCAATAAAATATTTTTTCTCCATTTTCTAGTTTTTTCTTTTTCTTATTTTTCATAAAAATTTATATAAAAAGAAGGAAAACATGGCAATAGAGATAAATCATTATTGAATTTAGTTAAGTTTCCCATTTTTTAAATAATTTTTCTTTTTGAGAGTGGCATAAAATTTAATTGCATTTAGCTCCTTTTTAAAAATTGGATTAAAATTTTGTCAAATATGAAACTTTTTTCGAAAAATTTTACATTTTGGTGATGAGTATAAAAAAACAGTACAAAAACAGTACACGCTTTAAAAAACAGTACTTTTGCGTACTGTTTTAGGTGGTGTGCATAAAACAGTACTTTTTATTAAAAACAGTACATGTACTGTTTAAAACAGTACGAATGGCAACCCTAGATGTGATTAAGTTTTTAATTTAACCTACCATTATTGGAGAGTTCAACTAAGTTAAGAAACACCTTTGATTTTCAAATATACTCGTTAGTGTTGCCATGTTTTAATATTTTATTGAAAAAAAAAAATGTGCGATGATGGCAACTTTTCTAATTGGAAATGTGATATTTGGTATGGCAATACCGCGTTAATCGACATTTGCTAAACTTAAACTGAAAAACAGAATGCTTGGTGAAAGCTAGTTTAAATTTAATAAAGTTTAATAGAACTTCCGTTTAAACTTAGTTTAAACGGAATGAATGTAAATACATTTTTTATTATAAAAATCATTTAAACAGCAAATTGTAGAATTTAAAATATTCCGTTTATATTAAAATTTTCAAAATACGTTTAGAGGTCAAATTGTTTTTATTTTTTTTTTTTCAAAACATAAAAATTGAAGAAAGTTTTAAAAAAACTTTATATATTTTTATATAAAAAAAATACATTCAAAATTTATTAAAATTTTATTTTTTTTACTCAAAATAAAATATTTCTATTAAAATTTTTACGCAATTTTATTTTTACATTAGAAAAATTATTATCACTTAAAAAAAAATCGGTTAACATATATTTTTTTAAACTTTGCAAATTTTGGAGCTTCAGCCTAAAATTTAGGTAAATTTCAAGGATTTTAGAAAAAATACTTATTGCTTATGACTCAAGTAATTTTTTTCTGTAAAAATATGATTATTTCTAAGTTAAAAAAAAATCAAAACATTAAAAAACAAAATAGATTTTTCAAAAATGTAATTTTAGACACTTCGAAAAAAAATATATTTAAAGTTCTACTCAAAAGTTGCAAGTGTTGTTTTTTTCTTTAAAAGATAAAAGGTCAAGGCTTTAAAAAAATTATAAAATCAAAAATCGGTTAACATATATTTTTTTATAAACTTTTGTTATTTTTAAGATCCTTACAAAAAAAAAGTGGTATTTCAAAGTCTTACAGTGTACATTAGGGCGTTTCATCAAAAACTTTTTTTTGGATTTTTGCAACTCTTGAAGCGGAATATGAATTCTTATGGCCTAAAAGATTTTTGAGATTTTTTTCAGATTTTTGGAATGTCGGGATCAACTCGCTCAAATCGATTTTATCAAAAAAATGAGGTTATGAAACATAATTTTTTTTATTTTTTGTTCTCTGGTGCCTTTTTTTAACAAAACCGGATATAATACTTCTTAATGTTGCTAGCCTCCTAAAAAAAAATATTCGCGGTCAAAATTATAAGTTCAAGGGTCACTAAGATGACCTTAAAAGTAAAAATTCAGAATTTCCCGTATTTTAACCTCAATAATTCGAGAAATAAGCTATGTATGAACGTCATGTTGAATCCGTTAGATAGGTCTTTAAAACACCTTTCATTTAAAACCAATCTGACTATTGTCACTTTTGTAGAAATGTTAAAAAAAAATAAAAAACTGGGAAAAACTCATTTTCTCTCCCATTTTATCGAAAATTGAACTGGTGCATTAGGTAGTTTTTTTTTGTAAAGTTAAAATAATAACTTTTAAAGACTTTTTATAGATTGTAGTTAGTGTTTCCAAGCCGGTTAACCAAAAAACCGGTTTTTTGTCAAAAAACCGGTTTGACAAAAACCCGGTTTTCCGGTTTGGAAACACTAATTGCAATCAAAAAAACTTCTTTTAAGTTTATTATTTCAATTTTACAAAAAAACTACTAACGGATTCCCTTCGATTTTCTGTAAAATGTGGGAAAAAATGAGTTTATCTTAGTTTTTTAATATTTCTACTAAAATGACAAATGTCATTTTGGTTTTAAATTAAAGGTATTAAAAAGACCTATCTAACGGATTCATCATTACGTTCATATATTGCATATTTCTCAAATTATTAAGGTTGGAACACGGGAAATTCTGAATTTTTACTTTAAAGGTCATCTTAGTGACCCTTGAAGTTATTATTTTGACCGCGAATATTTTTTTTAGGAGGCTAGCAACATTAAGAAGTATTATATCCGGTTTTGTTAAAAAAAGGCACCAGAGAACAAAAAATAAAAAAAAATATGTTTCATAACCTCATTTTTTTGATAAAATCGATTTGAGCGAGTTGATCCCGGCATTCCAAAAATCTGAAAAAAATCTCAAAAATCTTTTAGGCCATAAGAATTCATATTCCGCTTCAAGAGTTGCAAAAATCCAAAAAAAAGTTTTTGATGAAACGCCCTAGTGTACATACACTTTAACTTTTTTCCTCCAAAAATTTTTTTTAGTAATTGTAATTTTAATTTCTTTGTTTATTAAAAAAAAATCAAGTTTTTACGCGAAAAACTGAATTTTTGGAAATTATTTTTGTAAAATTCAAAATCATATGTTTTTTTAAATAATGTTTACATTAAAATTCCCTAACATTAGCGACCTCTTGTGGCGACAAAAAGAGTTATATCAAAAAGGATCATTGATAAATGATCAAATTACTTAATTACCTATACAAAAAAAATTAGTTTCATTAGAAACGATGACCACTTTTTTTTTATTTTTGTCAATGGGACAAAGCACTGTGCGTCATGGACTCAACAAGTCGTATCGAAATTTTTGGGAGAGAGAGAGAGAGAGGAGTTTTATCTGTGCCAGTGAAGAAAAAAGCTGAAATTTACATATTTTTATCAATCAATCGAATTTGTTGGGTATTTTTTTTTTCTCTATAATTACATAAATTATATTATCTTTATGAAAAAGCTTATATGATAATGTGGAAAATTAAGAAACCAAATTTTATAAACGTGACGATGTTAGTGTCAATTTGCCAGGTATGAAATATTTTCTTTCTGTTAGGTATGAGAATATTCAAAGGGAGCATATTCAAGAAAGGC
Organism: Pegoplata infirma; assembly: GCA_963921195.1. Taxonomy (NCBI): domain Eukaryota; kingdom Metazoa; phylum Arthropoda; class Insecta; order Diptera; family Anthomyiidae; genus Pegoplata; species Pegoplata infirma. The sequence goes on along the minus strand of OY992536.1, from coordinate 159,701,116 downwards.
TAATTTGGTGTAACCTTAAGGCGTGATTAGACGAGAGAGAATTCCTCTAGATTTAAAGTAAAAAACAACTCTGTGGTAACTTTTAAAATTGGAATGTGAAATAAAATTTTATTATATATTTTTTATTTACTTTAATTCGGCTTCCAATCTACAAATTATTGATTAAATGTGCGAAAACAAATAATAACATAATGAAAATGGTAAGCAAAAACAAGTATTAAAGAAATGAGATTTGACACAATATTTAAAGTCAAAAGTATATTACCACAGAGTTGTGTTTTACTTTAAATCTAGGGGTTTTCTTTCCCGTCTAAACGCGCCTTTAAAGAGTTATATCAAACATAATACGTATAAGGAAGAATGTCCTGATTATTGAATCAGTTTTTCAAATTGAATATGTTAAGCTCATAATGTTAGAAAAATATTCTAAAAGCTTTTTTGTTATAAGCATGGGAAACCAAAAATATGCCGTATCATGTTTTTTCCTGCGCATTGTATTGATAAATGGGTAAGATAATTTTCCATTTCAGAAGATTTAAAGAAATCTGGCATCGATTTTTTAGAGCATATTTTTGTCTTAAGAGCATATTTTTGCATATTTTAGGTTTAAGAGCATATTTTAGCATAAGAGCATTTTTTAATTTAAGTTGCACAGATCAAAAATGCTTGTCGAGTCCCGACACTTTTTTGGATAAGCTTTCGAAGCCGGCATTAGTATTATTTAAATTATATGAAATTGGTTTAAAATTTACTTAAAAAAAATCTTTAATTTCGCATGTCAAGAAAAATCAAGCTTTTTTTCTAAATGTCAAGCTTTTTACCATTTTCGATCTGGCAAGCCTAGATATAGGTCATACGAAAATACAAAAAATTTTCGTATTTCCTTTAGTTTTTACTTTTATCAATTTCTCTTTATTAATTATCTTTCTCATATTTAGAAAAAAACTTTTCACCTTATTTATTTCCAACTGGATTTGAACCTGGAACCTCCAGTTTATTAGTCCCACACCTAACTACTTGTTCCACTCTTTATTTTGAAAATTGTTTGTCTATTCATTACTTTTATACTACTTGTTAGATTTTGATTTTGTTTTAAATAAATTGATAATATTGCCATATTTTCTTTGGAAATTGAAGAGTTGCCCAGGTTATATTATTTTGTTCTATTTTCAATATCAATTAACGTTGCAAAAACGGATTATAAACACTACAAGGTTCTGCTACCGATTCCCACAGACGTAATAAGTCCTGGACCTAAACTTTGGCTTCAGCCAATTTTCTAGACCCACGTGTTCTGTTCATGAAAATAACGACTTCCGCTAATATAACTCCAATTAAATGAATATTTTTACCTCTTGCAGTCTAGTTTTTTTTTCCACAGCTCGGGTACCGTGTTTAGACCACCCCTGGTATTATCCATCCAAAAGATTTGCTTACCATTTATAACGAAAACATTTAATTTGTGAACATATTCTGTCCTTTTTGCCTGCGTTAATATTAAAATATCACGATGGAACATTTTTGTTGTTGTTATCCATTTATTGAATTCTCTTCTGATTTTTCGTTTATCTCAGTCAATTATGTATACTTGGAATCTGTGTTATTTCCCAATAAACCAAACGATACCGTTATGATATCGAAACAATATCATCAAATTATCACATATAATACTAAGACGAAACGTCGGCTCTCAAAAATGCAAATCAAATGCCACTATCAGAAAATTAAAGTTTTCGAATATAATTAGCTCCCGCTTAAATGCGTCACTTTATATATAAGCTTTAAGAATTTATAATGCAACAAAAAAAAAACAAGAAACAAAATCATCAATGTATTTCTATTATTCTATTAAAAAAAATTCCCAAAGGTTTTAAAAGAAAGCTTAATTTAGCTTATTTTTCCTCTTGATTAACTTTCAAGATATTGAAAACAATTTACAATTTCCGTCACTGTTCAATGCTTTTACAAACTGCTTCATTAAACCAAATTTAAAATGCAAGGTAGGTAAGAACCCATGTGGATCAACCAAACTTTTAAGAACAACATTTTTGCTTCCAGGCTCTAAATTTGGTTTTGAATGCCAAAAAAAATGATCTGGGATTGCAGGAACAGAACACCGGTTTTATCTGTAAAATCGTAAAAAGGACGTTAATTTGGTATTTTAATTATATCTAAAAACTATTCGAGATTGAGCAAAATGGATGTTACTTTTGCCATTTTTACCCCTCCATAAACCCTTTAGCGATCCTAGATCATATTTTTCCTTGCTAGATTTTTAAATTGCGAATAACTTCTGAAATAATCAAGACATAAGCAAAAGGACGGTTATTTAGTATTTTAATTACACTCAAAAAAAAAAAACTGTAATGTTAGCAAAAAAAGCTTGTAAGCCTACAAGAAAATTTGCTGATTTTGAACCCACAATTTTTTTGCTTAAGTTAGCAAAAATGTTTTGCCAATAATTAGTTAACAAATTTTTTTTTTTTTTTAACTTAGTTCATACACATCTGAGAACCCCATTGGGTTCGGACCCGATAGGTCCAGACCCCGATGGGCCTAGACCTAGTTGGGTTCCTTTAAAATCGCATTTGCGGTCTTGTTCTACGTGTTGAGAGCTACAAAAATGCTTTTGGGCTTTTTGTTGTGTCGGCAATATTTACCGAGATATGAGCATTTTAAAATTTTCGGGAATGCTAACTTTTTTGGATCCAAAGTTAGGGCCCATTAGGGTCCACACATGTGAAGAGGACCGGCGATACTATGGATATTCTAAGAACCAAAAATGGCCTCCATTTTGCTCTATCTGGCTTAGTTTCCGAGATAGCGCCATTTTAAGTTTTCTGAAAATAAAAAAAATTTACCATTTATTTAGCTAATATTAGCAAAAAATCTTGTAACAATTTTGTCAACTCAATTTCAAATTTAGCAAAAGAAATTAGTTCAAAGTTTGTTTAAAATTGCTAATGTGCTAAATGAAGTTTACAAGAATTTTTTGCTAACAGCTAATCTCAACTAAAAATTTGCTAAAAGTTAGCTAACTAGCGTTAGCAAAAAAAAAATAGTAAACCTACTAACGTATTTTTTTGAGTGTACATGTATCTCAAAAACTATTAACTTTAGAGATCCCAGATCAATTTTATGTTTGCTAGATTATTAAATTGGAAATAACTTCTTAAATACTCGAAACAAAGCAAAAGAACGTTAATTTTGTATTTTAATTATATCTTAAAAACTAATCGAGATAAAGCAAAATGGATGATATTTTTGCATTTTTACCCCTCCATAACCGCTTTCGCGCTATCAGATCAATTTTTTAAATTGCTAATAACTTCACCCAAAATAATAACTGCAAAATGACTGCAATCTCAATTCGACAGATATTTGACAAAGTTATCTGCCGAAATACAGATTTTATGAAAATACTTTGTATTTTCTTGTAACCGAAAACAAAATTTTATCTGTCATTTTACTTTGTAATCTCTATTTTACGTTGGACAATTTTCTATTTTGCAAAACGAGAGGACTGAACAGCTGTTATTTTCGCGTTGACTTACGTGTTTTGAGAACAAATTGTATGGAAATATGTAAACATACAATAAAAAAGTAATGAATGTGAAAAAAAAAACTCCTCCGGCAGAAGAAAATCATCGAAAACAGCTAAGCTGCTCGTTGTGATTTTTTTTGTTTTTTTCAACACTCAAAATAATCACTCTGTTAAATTACAGAGATAATCTGCTGAGCCAGCAGAAAAAACCATAGATTTCCAACCAGCAAGATTTTTTGTTATTTTACAAAGAAAACTCTGTAAAATGATTTCGATAAAAAAAAACTGTAAATTTACAGAATTATCTGTAAAATATTGATAAAACCAAAAAGAATTTTACCAAAAAAACTCTGTAAATTTACAAAGTTTTAGTTAAATCCATTTTATGAGTAAAACTTCTCTGCTTCAAAAACATTAATTGAAATTAAAAAAAAAAAATTATTAAAATTTTGTTAAATTTGCCCGCTTTAATGCTTCTAAATTGTAAACTTACTTTTTTATTTTTGTGAAAATTACTAGTTTTTAAGAGTAACTCCAATTTAACAAAATTTTGTTTTTCGGTCACAAGAAAATACAAAATATTTTTTTAAAATCTGTATTTCGACTGATAACTTTGTCAAATATCTGTCGAATTGAGATTACATTAATTTTACAGAGTATTTAACAGATTAATTATTTTGAGTGTAGGGTTGATATATTAATAAATTACCTTTACTTTAAAACCAAAAACAACGAAATCCGTCAATTTTTTTCGGAGATATTTAAATTTAAGTAAAACCACTTTTAAAAAGATACAAATTTTTAAAAGTTTGCAATATTTCGAAAACTGTTCGACTTTTGAGTGGATTTTCGGATTCAGACTAAGATTTTACATTGAAAATAAATGCAAAATGTCGTGGATCGTAATTTTTTTTTGAATTTGTGATTTTTTTAGTTTTAAATATTTTATTATAAAAATCGCACATTTGTGATTTTTTGAAATTTTGTAAGGCTGAATAAAAATATAGATTTTGATTTAGTTTTTTAAAAATTATATCAATTTCAAAAAGTTTACGTTTGTTTTTTAAATCATCCTAATCTAGGGGGTTTTTTTAACTTTTTTAGGGGAAAAACAAAAAATGTACCTGGCAGCACTAGTTGTGATTTTACATAGCTTTCGAACTTTTTTACAAAATGTTATACAACATGATTGTATGAACAACTACGTTGCTTAGCATAGCACTGTTAAATCATTAACGACTAACACTAAATAAACTAAAGCATACCTTTAGGCATAAGTATAACAGTTATTTAATGGTGGTGGTTGAAATGTATGCAAAACTTTTAAATAATTTAAAACAAAAAATAAAACAACTAACATGTGAAAAAACGAAACAAGTTTTTTTGCTTGCAGCAGATACGATGCATGAAATTCTAATATCGACTACATTATGGTTTAAACATCTTTGACAGCGAAAGGAACAGGTTCGATTTTGGAAAAATACAACACACTATATCAACCAGATGTATTAGTGAGGATACTACAAGTAATTGATGGTTAAAACGGTTTTAAGGTCAAGTGGAGTTAGTGATAATGAAAACATCTGAGGATGATGATAATGATTATTTCTGTTTTCATGCAGTAATGCCAGACACATGTATAGTAATATCGCCAAAATATGGTAACTTATATTTGAGAGTACACTAAAAAAAAAAAAACTGTAAAGTTAGCAAAAAATTTAGTTAAATTTAACTAAAAAAACACCTGATTTTGAACCTACTAAATTTCTAGTTAATTTAACAAAAAATATTTAGTTAACTTTTCGTAGAATGAATGTAGCAAAAAAAACGTAATTTTAACTAAAAATTCAGCTGAAAATTTCGTAACATTTTTTATAAGTTGAATTCAGCTAAACTTTTTGTAAAAAATTTTAAATTTGTTAAATATTAGTTTTAAACACTAACACTTCACTTTTTTTCTTATTTTTTTCACAGCTTAAGTAAGACTTATGAGATTTGCATAGGAGGCTACACAAGAAATGTTTAAAATTTTTCACATGACAAAAATGTTACAAAAAATCAGCAAATTAATTAGTAAAAATTCGTAAACTCATTTTTAAAGTCAACAAAAAAAATTAATTCAAAATTTGTACAAAACTAGTATTTTCGTAAATTGAACTTAACTAAAAAAAGTAGTAAAAACGCTGATTTTAACTAAAAAATTTGCTAAAAAGCCAGTAAACTCGAGTTAACAAAAAAAATTTTGTTAACTTTACAGTTTTATTTTTTTGAGTGTAGTCAAAAGACTTTAAAGCAGGGGTAACTTATGAATAGTAATGTCAGTAATAATGAAGTCGATATCAACAGTGGCAATCTTTTTTTGGAAAGTATTTACACTCAAAAAAGTAAAACTGTAAAGTTAACAAATTTTTTTTTGTTAACTCGAGTTTACTGGCTTTTTAGCAAATTTTTAGTTAAAATCAGCGTTTTAACTACTTTTTTTAGTTAAGTTCAATTTACGAAAATACTAGTTTTGAACAAATTTTGTATTAATTTTTTTTGTTGACTTCAAAACTGAGTTTACGAATTTTTACTAATTAATTTGCTGATTTTTCGTAACAAATTTGTTAAGTGGAATTTCTTGTGAAGCCTCCTATGCAAATCTCATAAGTTCTACTTAAGCTGATGAAAAAATATAAAAAATAAACTTTTAATTTTTTACAAAATATTTTCTAAATTTTAGTTTACGAAAAGTAACAAAAAGTTTAGCTGAATTCAACTAATTTTTTTGTTAATATATGTACATAAAAACGTTACGAAATTTCAGCTAAATTTTTAGTTAAAGTTACGGTTTTTTTTGCTAAATTCATTCTACGAAAAGTTAACTAAATATTTTTAGTTAAATTAACTAAAAATTTAGTTGGCCCAAAATCAGGTGCTTTTTTAGTTAAATTTAACTAAATTTTTTGTTAACTTTACAGTTTTTTTTTTTTGAGTGTAGGAAAGATTTGGGAATAACGAAAAATAAACTTTAAAAAATTTTAAAATTATGAATGAAAATTATTGTTGTGTCACTTGAAAATAAAAAAATTCATAATAAAGCAAGTAGAAAAGTTAAATTCGACTTGGCCGAATTTCTGAATACCCTCCACAATGCCCTTTTTAAGTGATAGTAAATTTTCTAACGTGAAAAAAATAAAATTTTTGGTAAGAAATATTTTAGTTTGTGTAAAAAAACTTTTTTTTAGTAATTAAAAAAAAATAATTTACTATTTTTTTTTTTGAGTGTAAAATTTTTTTTTAATGTAAAGTTTTTTTTGAGTGTATTTTTTTTTTGTTTTAGTGTAAAAATATTTTTGAGTGACAAATATACCTTGTAAAATATTTTTGTGACTCACAAATATTTTTAAAACATGTTTAACGGGTTTTCAACACGTGAATTTAAGGAGAAAATAGTCTGAAATTCACTGTTTTGCTAATAACTTTTGAACCACTGGACGGATTTGACTAAAATTTAAAACGAACCGGACCATAGGAACGAGAAATATTTATGCCACACTTCAGCACCCTTGTTGCCGTTCGGAAGTTACCGTGTGTTTTATCTCGTAAATTCCAGAAAAACCCTTGCCTCATTTGCTTATAACTTTTGAACCACTGGACCGATTTCGCTGGATTGCAATACCAACCTGACCAGGTAAATGCCCAACATATATGCCAAACTTCAGGAGTCTTTCAAAAGTTAGCGTGTTTTCAACAGACAGACGGACTGACATCGCTAGATCGTCGAAAAATTGATCGAGGATCATGAATATATATACTTTATGGGGTCCTAGACCAATATTTCGAGGTGTTTCAAACGGAATGACAAACTTATATATACCCTCTATCACTAGAGTGGAGGGTATAAAAAGAAATGAATATAATTAAATCAAAACAATCAGCAAAATTAAACGAAAAATAAAAAGTAAACAAAACTTCCAACTTTCTCAGATAGCATTTGTAAAACTAACACCACTTTAAACGTCAAAAAGAACTGACTCTTGCATAGCCTTTATATATATGGGCTATTTCACGTCAATGGGAGACCCTCCCGCCCCCAAAATTCTATTGGCCGTAGAGAGTTGTATTATGGCTTAAAATTTAGCCAATTATCTCTACTTTTGAAAGCTGAGTGGCGGAAGTTGAATCCAATGGTAAGTGAGCCAATATGGCGGCGCGAATCGGGATACCCCGATCGGGATATGCTGGAAACTAATGAAGGAGTTATCGGATTTTTCTGAAATTTGTTATCAGGGTGTTTATTGGGACGCTTATTTCGATTTATCATTCAGATTTCAAAATGGCGGATCCAATATGGCGGATGATTTTTTCGAGGTTTTCGCATTCAAATAAAACTCGTTTCCCGGGTGTATTATGGGTCACTAAACACGATTATGAATTTAGATTTACAAAATTCAAAATGGCGGATCCAATATGGCATATTTTTTTTTAATATCGATATCCTTGAAACTAGTTATCCGGGGGCTATTTGGGATGCTGATTTCGAATTTTTATTCAGATTTCAAAAATTCAAAATGGCGGACTCAATATGGCGGATGATTTTTTTTAAGTTGTCGCATTTAAACAAAACTCGGTTACTGGGTATATTATGGGTCACTAAACACGATTCTGAATTTAGATTTCCAAAATTCAAAATGGCGGATCCAATATGACGTTATTTTTTTTTTTTTAATTTCGATTTCCTTGAAACTTGTTATTCGGGGTTTATTTGGGACGCAGATTCCGAATTTTGGCCATATTGCCATATTGGATCCGCAATTTCGAATTTTTGAAATCTGAATAAAAATTCGGAATCAGCGTCCCAAATAACCCCCGGATAACTAGTTTCAAGGAAATCGAAATTAAAAAAAAAAATTGACGTCATATTGGATCCGCCATTTTGAATTTTGGAAATCTAAATTCAGAATCGAGTTTAGTTACCCATAATACACCCGGGAACCGAGTTTTGTTTGAATGCGACAACTTAAAAAAAACCATCCGCCATATTGAGTCCGCCATTTTGAATTTTTGAAATCTGAATAAAAATTCGAAATCAGCGTCCCAAATAGCCCCCGGATAACAAGTTTCAAGGAGATATTGGATCCGCCATTTTGAATTTTGGAAATCTAAATTCAGAATCGTGTTAAGTGACCCATAATACACCCGGAAACAGTGTTTTATTTGAATGCGAAAACCTCGACAAAATCATCCGCCATATTGGATCCGCCATTTTGAATTTTTGAAATCTGAATGAAAATTCGAAATTAGCTTCATTAGTTTCCAGCATATCCCGATTGGGTTATCCCGATTCGCGCCGCCATATTGGCTCACTTACGATTGGGTTCAACTTCCGCCACTCAGCTTTCAAAAGTAGAGATCATTGGCTAAATTTTAAGCCATAATACAACTCTCTACGACCAATAGAATTTGGGGGCGGGGGGTCTCCCGTTGACGTGAAATAGCCCATATATAAGTTTTTGCTTTAAAGGATACACACAAAAAAAATGTGACAGTTTGTGGTTTAATTACAACCTATAAAGTGTTTTTTGATAACTTACCAAAGTTTTTGCTCTAAAAAACTTAGGTAAATTATCCAAAACCACTTTATATGTTGTATTTTCCCAAAACGTACACAATTTTTTTATATTTTTTTTGTGTGTATAGAATATTTACACTCAAAAAAAGAATGTAAAAATAGCAGACTTGAAAAAATATATGAGCATTTGCTGATTTCAAACCCTGGAAATAGTTGACTAAAATTGTAATTAAAAAAAAATTAAAAAATGTCTACACACAAAAAATAAAAAAAATTGTGTACGTTTTGGGGATAATACAACTTATAAGGTTGTTTTGGATAATTTACCTAAGTTTTTTAGAGCAAAAACTATGTTAAGTTATACAAAACTACTTTATAGGTTGTAATAAAATCAAAAACTGGCACAATTTTTTTAATTTTTTTTTTGTGTGTATATACATCCCAAATGCATATTAAAAAATATGGTATTCACACTTTTAGGTTACAGCTGGCTCGGTCGTGGATAATTTTTATACCTTCCACTCTAGTGATAAAAGGTAGTTTGTCATTCCGTTTGTAACACCTCGAAATATCCTTGCAAACAATAGGGCGATATATCGCCAAAAGGTAATGCGGCGATATGAAAATTTATCATTCCATTAAAAAATCAAAGTAGTATTTTTATTATATCGCCGTTTTCTCATACGAACGATATTTTGGCGATAAAGAAAAAAAATATTGAAAATTTGTATTTCTTTGTCAATTTAAAATAAAATAATTTATCAAGCACAACAAGAAATCTTTGAAAGAATATAAATTTGGCCGATAAACATAAAGATGCGTTCGAAGATAAATAAATAATTTAACATTAACTGGTATTTAAACAAGTACAAACATATTTTTTTGACAAAAAAAATTCCGCAAACAAAAAAATTGGTAAAAAAAATTCCGCGATTTTTTTCTTTTTTTTGTCAAAAAAATATGTTTGTACTTGTTTAAATACCAGTTGGTGTTAAATTATGTTCACATAAGTCAACCAGCAGCCGAATTAAAGCATTTTGTATTTTTAGGTTATGTTGAATGTACTAAAATTTTTGAGGTGTCCTACATTCGCGTTCATAACTTTTGAACCGATCGGTCCAAAACTTTGGCTGTAATTAATTTTGGCCTAGAAAGTGGCTCAAATTACCCAGTGTGCAGTAGTTCAAAAGTTATTAGCAAAATAGTGAATTTCAGATTGGTTTCACCTTAAATTTACGGGTTGAAAAACCCTTAAATAATTTTAAAAAAACAATGGTCACAAAAATATTTTACAACGTATTTTTGTCACTCAAAAATGTTTTTTCACTGAAACAAAAATATACTCGAAAAAAGTTTTACTCTCAAAAAATAAATTAGTACTTTTTTTTACAAAAATGACTAAAAAAAAGTTTTTAATTCAAAATAAATTATTTCTAATCAAAAAGCAAATATATCTTTTTTCGAAAACGTCTGGGTCCGCAAAGTTGCCTTTTGGGGTCGATATTGAACCACTAAAATATTGGACCTTTAGGGCAATGGCTTTGAATTACTTTTTTGACTTGAAAATCGAAAAGTCCCGAACAAAGTAAAAAAAAAAATTTCGAACTTTTTTTGCTTAAAATATAAGTTTATATTTGGATATTACTAGAAAAAAAATTATGGTAAAAAACCTTTATGGTTAATTTTTTTTTTAACCACAAATTTTCGAATTTAACTTTTCTACTTGTTTTTATATAAATTGTTTTATTTTAACTTTATTTTATATGAAATACATTAAAAAATATGTTACTTTTGTAGTATTAACTTTTTACATATTGTGATTTTTAAATAAAAGTAAGCAAAAGTACAAAAAACCCTGCAAAAAAAGCGTTTTTTTTCTTAGGTTGGTTTAGTTCTCCAAGGGGGAACTTTTTCCCCCTTGGTCCGATTTTGCCCAACTCCGAACTTAACCTGCCTAGGAATATAAGACATATTCGTGCAAAACTTCGGAAGTCTAGCTCTTTTATTTTGGACTGTATCGTGTCTTCTACAGACGGACGGACGGACAACGTTAGAATGTCTTAGAATCGATCACTGATCAATAAAATATATACTTTATGGGGTCCTAGACCGATATTTCGATGCGTTACACACGGAATGACAAAGTGAGTATACCCCTATACTGTGGTTGGAGGGTATAAAAAACGTTGAAATTATTCAGTAGTTTTGAGTATTCAGTTGAAAAAGTTTCGAGTTGTATTCTAGAGATGGTCGCGTGAGTCATTTTTGACTCACACTCACTCACGCTCACGACAGGAATTTTTGAATCACGCACACTCACTCACGAGCATATTTTTTTACTCACACTCACTCACAATCACGTGAGTAAATTTAAAACAACTCACACTCACGCGCACTCACGCAAGGTTCACTCACACTCACGTTGACTCGCACTCACGAAACTCTTATTTATACAAAAAAAAAAATCAAAAACTAAAATTTCAAAAATCTTTCAAAATTTTAAATTCATCGAAATTTTAAATTTTGTGTGCTTTTTTCGGGACAAAATCTTAATTTGAGCCAAATTTTACAATTTTTTTGTTGATTTTATTAGTACGAAAGGAAATATAAAGAAAGGATATAAAATCACGCAAACTCACGCAAAAAAATCGGCTCACGCACACTCACTCACGCAAAAATATTACTCACGCACACTCACTCACGCAATTTTTCTCTCCACTCACACTCACTCACAATCACGTGATTAAAACTAAATTCAGTCACACTCACGCGTGAATCACGTGATTCACGCTCTCTCTGCTCATGTGCCCATCTCTATTGTATTCAGAAGTCAAAAGTAACTACGTTTTACGACACTACTACAAATTTATAATTTTCCGCAAAATCACAAATACAAGCAAACTCACAATCTCTTAAATTTCCCTTCGTTCATTAAAAAAATTACTTCAATTTTCTTTAATGAAAGAATGCGGAAGATTTCTTAATTTTTCAGAAATCGTTTCAAGAAACTTATCCGTTTCCATGCACATTAACTTCGCTCAGTCTCCAGTACTTGTCCACCAACTAAATGAAATCTTGTCAACACAATTTTCTTCAAGTATTTCCCTTAAGTTTTCTGTTACCAGTTCTGTATTAGGACAATGTTTACACTCTTCATACACTCATAGAAATATCTTAGTAGAAAAATTAGTAAACCCATTGTAGATCAAGTTTTACAGAATATTGCCGTATTCAACATAAATTAATGTTGATATCGTTGAATAATCAGTAAATTTGAATCAACTATTTACAACGCTTATACAGAATTCAATAGATAAAACCAAAAAAAGAAAAAAACAACCCTGTTCGTTCATTTTTGTATTATCAAGTTGGTAGCAATGTTTGAAATTTGTTTGTCTCTTATAAAATTATTTTATGTGTTTGTTTCTTATAAAAATATTTAATATTATAAAAATAAATAAAAATAGGATCTGATGATCAGATTCTGATCTGTAAATATTTGGTAAGTAATAAAATACATTGATTACTTTATGTATTCATACTATATTATTATTTTTCTTGTTTTTTTTAAGGTTTTTGATTTGGTGTCATTAGAAAACTGGAGAATGGCTTACGAGTGCATAACATAAATAAACGAAGAGTGTGTGGCCTTTGGGCTAGGTTATAGAAAACAATAAATTAAATTAAATATTGCAGCTTTAAAAGACAGTGATAATTCTAAAAAAATATTGTGATTTATACTTAATAAAAGAGTATTTACAAATAACAACAAGCTTTTTTTATTAATAAAATTTCTTATATCAACAAAAATATGAGTTGTGTTTACAAAAAATACGAGTTGATTTACAAAAAAACGAGTTAATCAACTTTTACAAAAACTGACAACAATTTTTATTGAAATCAACATAAATATTTGTAGGGTCAAAATCAACAATGATTTCTGTTGAATTTACAACGATTTTCTTTGGGAATACAATGATTTTTGGTTGAGTGTAGTAGCAGAATGGACTCGGTGGGTTACAAGATTCTTATATAGGGTTGCCAGACGGGCTTGATTGTCAAGCTTTTTCAGTACGTGCCAAGAATCAAGCTAAAATGTCATTTGTCAAGCTAAAATCCAATTTAACACAATTTTCCACTAAATTGTCAAGAAAAATCAAGAAGATTTATTTTAAAATCTTTAAATGTAAATGAATTAAAAGTCAAAGATTGTTTTTAAAAATACTTATTTTTTTACTACTAAGTGTTCCAATGTCACTTTTATTTCACAAATAACTCTGTAACACGTAAACTTAAGGTCAAAATGAAGAGATATTTTGTTTTAGAGTTTGTGATTTTCAAGGCGGTTTTAATTACATTTTCCTAGGAAAATTCTTGATAAAAATATTTTAAAATTACATTATTTAGTATTTATTAGTTGAAACTTCATTCTAAAAATGATGGCTTAAAAAACAACAAAAAATCGCTTTAAAAAAAAGCTTAAAATTAACTCGAAAATTAACTGATTAATTTATTTTATTATGATTACTAAAAAATTTGTAAACTTAAATCAACAAAAAAATTTTGTCTTACTAAAAATTTAGAAAACTTTGGCAACACACATTAAACATTTGTTGAAATTACCAACATTTTTTGTTTATTCTTCGAAAAACACCGTTTTTTTTTTTTCAAGTCGATTTTTTTTTTTTAATTATTTTAAAATTTGTTTTGTAACTGTTTTTTAGTAAAGTTTAAGATTTTTTTGTTTTTTTTTGGTTCCCCGAATTTTTTGTTGCACAGATCAAAAATGCTTTAAAAACAACCAACATCCCGACTAGGGTTGCCAGACGTCCCGCATTTGGCGGGATTGTCCCGCTTTTCATAGCCGATTCCCGCGTCACGCGCGGGATTCCATATTCCCGCTTTTTTTGCAATGTTTTTTTAACAACAACTATTTTTTACTTTAAAAGCCTAAGTTTTTAAAAGGCTTATTTCTAAGCTTTTGTAAAATTGGTTTTACCTTGCCGATTAAATGATGTGGATTTAAAACCTTTTTAAGGAAAAAATAAAAAACACCTGAGGTGAAATCTCGTTCGAACGAATGTGAATTGGGTATAACAAAAAAGTTTACAATCTTAGTGTTTGTTTGAAAAAAAAATATATTTTAAAAAATGTACGCCAAAAGTTGCACAATATAGGGTACATTCCGGGAAAAATATTTATAAAATTTCCATGCAGTAATTCTGGTCCAGCGTTGTATTTACTTTAGCTAAATTAGTCTCTAAAGCAGCACGAAAAAAATGTTTTTGAAAAACAAAACACTTTTTCTTTTTCAAAATGCACTAGAGGTTGGTAGTCTCTATTTAAACAATAAAACTCGACAACATGCTGGTAAATTTTTCAGATTTGTTCATAAAAATATTTTTGTCCCGCGAAAATTTTAAAAATCCCGCCATTTTTGTAATTTTTGGGAGTTTGTCCCGCTTTTTGGAAATAAAATTCTGGCAACCCTAATCCCGACACTTTTTGTTAAGTTTTCAAAACCCGCTTTAGTATTTTTAATTTGAATCAAATTGGTTTAAAAAATAACTTTTTTTAAAAAAAAATACCTAAATTTCAAATGTCAAGAAAAATCAAGCTTTTGTTCTAGATGTCAAGAAAAATCAAGCTTTTTTGTCTAAAAGTCAAACTTTTTGCCATTTTCGATCTGGCAAGCCTAATCTTATAAGGTGTAGAAACAGAACAACCCCGACACGACTTTTTTCATACGATTTGACAGATAAACCCGGTGGCCGGCGCCGTTGTAAAATAAAACTTGTTCTATTTTTAAAGGTGGCAAAACTCATTCTAATTAGAAACCGTCTCCCGAGGAGTGCTTGTTCTGTTCCTGCACAAAAGCAGTCCCTGTAAGATAAGAGATGATCATTTCCGACATGCTTCGTTACTAACAAATCGTTAGGCTTGACAAGTTCGCACACACAAATAATATGTGCGCCGCTAACCCCGGCTTAAATGTAATTCTACGGGGTTTAGCCTCAACATTTTTAAAATCCCACTTTGAGGTGTGAATATGTTTTAATATTTTTAAATTTTGAGTGTGCTTCTTTTAGGGTGCATAAAACGTTAACGTTTCTGAAGTTGGATTTTCCCCCCAATTATGGAATAAACAACTTATATTATGCCCCAATCACGATATTGTATTTATTATTGAAAAAAAAAAACAAAAATTTTCCTTTATTACCATTACAAAACAAATTCCCTTATCTGGCAACACTTTATCAATGCATAACTATGTGTATACCGTAACTGTATGCGCAGATGCAGAATTGTGCATTGACCTTGCCTCAAAATTGAAGTACCTGTTCTTTTATGTCCATTCAGTCATATTATTATTGATATTGAGTGTTTAGGGCAGTGGGTCATTGATCAGAAAAATCCTTAACAAAAGGTAACAACACCATAATTACAGCAAGATGAGTGCGGTCTGTTCCTTTAGTTGTTTGCAGTTTTATATGCAAAAACTTTTGCATTGTCATTTATGACTATAAAACTGATGCATTTCTGGAAGAACAGCACAGTTTACTTGCAACATTTGCACTTAACAACATCACTTCTTGAACATTCAAAACTAATTCAGTTGTTAATTCTTTTATTAAAATGGAAACAAAAGTAAAATTTAAAAAAAAAAATATTTGTTAAATTAAATATTTATTGTTTAATTTTTTTTTTTTTTTCGTTTTTAGGTTATTTCATTCTTGGCCTGTTTGGCAGTGGTTAGTGCTGGTCTTTTACCCGAGAAATTAGAGGAATTCGATTCTCATCCAAGTTACAAATTCAACTATAATGTGGATGATTCCGTAACAGGAGATGTTAAAGCTCAAACTGAAACACGTGATGGAGATTTTGTACAAGGACAATATTCTTTAAATGATGCTGATGGTTATAAACGTATTGTAGATTATACTGCAGATGCTGTCAATGGATTCAATGCTGTAGTACGTCGAGAACCTTTAAATGCTGCTATTGTCCAACAACCAATTGCACCTAAAGTCGCTGTTCCCGTTCAACAACAGCAACAACAAATTGTTAAGCCACAAACAGTTTTCAAATCTTATGTACAAACTCCAACTTTAATACGTACCACCTACAGTGCACCTGCTACTACTTTGGTACATCATCATCAACCTGCTGTATATCATGGACATCCCCACACTGTTCATCTTGCGCCCTCAGCACATGTAGTTCATGCTTCTCCTCTAGTCAGAACTGCTCCTACTCTTATTACAACCACTCATCATCATACACCAGCTGTGGTACATCATCATTCACCAGCCGTACTTCATCATGCTCCAGCATCGTATGTTCATTATCATTAAATATATGGATGTATGTTGTCCTAAAATTTGTTATTCATATTTTGTTAAATAAAGAAATTATTTTTGAATTATAACCTTAAATACACAAAGTTTTTTATGTTTTCCGTCCAATCAAAGATAAAGATCATTTGCTAAGTATTCAATACAAAACGTAAGTGCTGACCATTTATCAGTTCGCTAATATTGTTAACACGTTTATTATGTTATTAACGGCCATTAAAGGAATAATGGGACATGATTATGGAGCTCACCACTTCATTTTTTTCATGGCAATTTATGCTAAATCGATTTTTAAAAGCTTTCAATTTTAAAAGGACTGGAAATAAAATTGGTAATTTTTATTATAATCTTCTCATATCTATAACGAATTAAAACTTAATAAATTTTTAAAGCGACGTATAAAAATTACATTTCTTTGTAAATAGGTTTACATACAACATGACATTGGTGTAAGTTACTTACCTCGCCATTTGTTTATACAGGCTCACTCAATAAAGTAACTGTGGTATAGAAGTTAATCCAAACTAGACGAACTTGTTTATTTTCAAGGAAGTATAACTGCCGCATGTGTCTAAGAAAGGGCCACGTACTTGACATTTTCCTCTTGTAGGTCCCTTGGCAAGGGGAGACTTTTAAGAATAAGAACTACCTTACAGATTCCTGGCGAACTGGAATGAGATCTGGGCTTATATGAAATAAATTTCGGTACTTTTGTCCCACAAATAGAATATTTAAAAGTGGCACTAAATGACATACATAACATACTATTGGAGTATTAAAGCGAGTAATTAAGGCCACTCCACGTTCTGCAACGTCATTTACAACTAATAAGGTTTTAACAACTGATTTGCTGCAAGGTATGCTTCGTTTTGTTGACAATTATTTAGGTCAGTTGTCAAAAAATTGGGCTTGATTCCATTAATTTTTATACCCTCCACTTAGTGATAGAGGGTATATATAAGTTTGTCATTCCGTTTGTAACTCATCGAAATATCGATCTGGGACCCCATAAAATATATATATTCATGATGCCCGATCGATTTTAAGACATTCTAGCGATGTCCGTCTGTCTGTCTGTGAAAAATGCTGTCGAGGACAAAATATTGCACACACTCAAAAAATTATGTAGGTAAATTCCAGTGAATATTCACTTAAAACAAATGAACTTTCATTTAAAAGCCATTCCAGTGTTTTTTCTTTTAAAATAAAAACACAATACAGTCAATTTTAAATGTTAATTTAATGACTAACCAAAACATTAAAAAATTAGTGAATATTCAGTTATTTTGTATTGAAAAACAGTAAAACTATAAAAGAAATTTTTTACTGCCGAAATTAAATGTAACAGAAAATTCGTTTTTAATGCAGTAAATTATTTTTTTTAAACTACAGAAACAGTAGAAAATAAGAAGTCCATAATAAAATAAATGATTTTTCTTTTAAAATAACTTTACTGATTACTTTTTAAAATAACCTACAAACAGTTAATGACATAATTTTCTTAGTGCAGATATGACTGAAACTTAACATATTTATTGGAAGTTCTACCGAGAAGTTTGGTATTGCATTTGAGCGATATCGGTTCAGCGGTTCAAAAGTTATGAACGAAAATGTAAGCACACCTCAAAAATTTCAGTACATTCAACATAACCTAAAATTAAAAAATGCTTTAATTCGGCTTCTGGTTGACATATGTGAACATAATTGAACACCAAATGGTATTTAAACAAGTACGAACATATTTTTTAACAAAAAAAGAAAAAAATCGCGGATTTTTTTTTCACCAAAATTTTTTTTCGCAGAAATTTTTTTTCAAACATTTTTTTTTTTTCAAAAGTAATTTCCTTTTAAATAAAGTTTTTTGCAATAATCTTTTTGAAATTGTGGAGGGTATCACTAACAAGAGAAGCCCCCGTAGTGTCACCCCCCATCTTCATGGAATCTGTTTTATTTTCTAGAGCAGAAAAAACAAAGGGACACGCATTTTTGTTTAACCGGCCCAAATTCATATTATGATGGTGCAAATGAGGGTGGATGGGAAAGGTTTTTTCCAAAAACGAAAATGTTAGCCAAAAAAAAACTTAGTTTTTTCGATAATAAAATTCTTTGAATTTTATTTATTTTAAACAATTTTTTTAATACAATTCAATGTATTAAAATTCATTTTAAAAATAAATACGTGTTGGTTGCGAACGAGTATAAAACACGGGTTATCAAAAAAATAATAGAGATCTTTGCTCGATGGTTAAAAACGAATATTTTTTTCCGGCTAGAAACGGCCATTTTTCAGTTTTTTTCGTTAATCACCAAGGAAACCAAAAATATGCTTCAAAGATACTGTTTTATGCGCTTTAAATGTGCTCTTTGAAACGGAATCTGCTCTTAAAAATAAAATTCTTTCTTAAATTACAACAGGAAAATAAATAATTTTAAGATTTTTTTCCACTTCAACAGCGCAAACTAATAGTTTGCAACTAATCCACAAACAAGCACTTTTTAAACCATTTTTTTTAAATCAAAAAAATCGATTTTGATTAAAATAAAGTTTTACAATAACGATATTTTTATTGAAATTTTTTTTGTTTGCCCGTTTAGATAATATTTTGTGCTTCATACCAAAATATGCAATTTTTAGTAAAATATGCCTTCAAATATGCCCTATAACTTAAATATGCAATAATATGGTCTTAAGACAAGTTAATGCCAGATTTCTTAAATTACTCTGAAACGGATAAGTACCTGATCCATTTTTTTAATGGAAGGCTTTAAAATGGAATTACTCTGCAACGGCAAGAGCAAATTCAAAAAATTTTTTTTTCAAATTATTTAGAGTTATTTTATCTTTCAAACTGCATTATTACTTTTTTTTGACTTTTATAGACATTTTAAAAGTTACAAAGCGTTAATTTCAAAATTTGTGGAAAATTTACGAAAAAAATGTAGGGTACCTAGGGTTGCCTGACGGACTTGATTGTCAAGCTTTTTCAGTACGTGTCAAGAATCAAGCTAAAATATCATTTGTCAAGCTAAAATCCAATTTAACACAATTTTCCACTAAATTGTCAAGAAAAATCAAGAAGAATTTATTTTAAAAATCTTTAAATGTAATGAATTAAAGTCAAAGATTGTTTTCAAAAATACTTATGTTTTAACTACTAAGTATTCCAATGTCACTTTAATTTCACAAATAACTCTGTAACACGTAAACTTAAGGTTAAAATGAAGAGATATTTTGTTTTAAAGTTTTGCGATTTTCAAGCGGATTTTTATCACATACTACGAAAATTCTTTAAAAAATATTTTAAAATTACATTGTTTAGTATTTATTAGTCGAAACTTTATTCTAACAATGATGGCCGATCACTTTAGGCGAGTAAAATAATTTATTTTTCTTCAATTTGCTTAAAAAACAAAAAATCGCTTGAAAATTAAATACCTGATCTGTCAAAACGACGAATGCCACTGTGTCCTACAACCCAAAATTAAGTTCACGTGTCTCGGCGTTTTAGTGAGTCAATTTCACTTACCTACAGTAAATAAGCGAGAATTCTGATTCTTTACAAACATTCTGTAAAAAGTATGTTTTTACAAAATGTTTGTAAAAAAAAGCTTAAAATAACTGATTAATTTATTTTATTATGATCACTAAAAATTTGTTAACTGAAATCAACAAAAAAATTTAGTCTTACTAAAAATTTAGAAAACTTTGGTAACACGCATTTAAAATTTGCTGAAATTAACAAAATTTTTTGTTAACTACTTTTTTTGTTGTCGTTTTTTTTAATTATCTAAAAATTTGTTTTGGAAATTTGTTTGTGGTAAAGTTTAAGATTTTTTTTTTTTTTTGAAAATTGCCTTTTTGATACCCCAATTTTTTTTTTTGCACAGATCAAAAATGCTTTAAAAACAACATTTGTTCACGTCCCGACACTTTTTTGTTAGGTTTTCGAAGCCCGCTTTAGTATTTTTAATTTAAATCAAATTGGTTTAAAAAATAACTTTTTAAAAAATACTTAAATTTCAAATGTCAAGAAAAATCAAGCTTTTTTTTTCTAGATGTCAAGAAAAATCAAGCTTTTTTGTTTAAATGTCAAGCTTATTGCCATTTTCGATCTGGCAAGCCTAAGGGTACCCAAATGAGCAAGAGCATAGCCAAAACTTTTCGTTTACGCACACAAAAAAAGTTTGGACATTTTTCTTTAAAAATATTACCTCAATGGTAAAAAAAAAAAAAACTCATAGTAATTGGCGTATTTATACAGAAAGTTAAAAAAACGGTCGTCAAAGCCGATTTTTAGCAAAAAATCGATTTGCGCAATTTTTTTTCAAAAATTTTCCAAAAAAATCTGAATAATAATTTACCCTATAAGGTTTCAAATTATGCTTGAGCACTAGGGTGCGCCAAAAATGTTAACTTTCGATTTTATACCGTCTAGAAATATTCGTTTTGGTATCAAAATACTCTATGCAAAAAATTATGGCGATGGCTTGAGGGGAAAGGGTGCCTCAAACGCCTTGAAAATGGAGAAATATGCCAAATTTGACCATTAGATAAAAAAAAATTTTTTTTTGCTGATATTAAACCTAATACAAAAAAAAATTTTCTTTGGCGAAATTGAATAAGACCTACTTACAAAAAAAATATAAGCTCTCTCCACTACGTCGCTTACCCATTTTAACTTGCGATACAAAAAAGGGGCAGTTATTTTTAGGGGTACCCAAAAGTAACATTTTTACATTTTTGAAAATTTTATTAAAAAAAAATTTTAAAAATTAAAATCGCCTCCACCAGTTTTTTATATATATTATAAAGATAAAAAATGTGAAATATTATAAATATCCGTTCGGTAGTTTTTCTTTTATAGCGACTTGAAGTTAGCGGATTTCAAGGAAAATTGATTTTTTGCTTTATTTTCTTTAATTTTGAACTTATTATTACGTTTTAAACAAAATTGACGAAATTGGCTTTGCAACTGATTTAATTGGATCATAAGTTTTAGTAAGTAAATAATTTTTGCAGGACAGCATTAACCCTTGTAAACCCGTGTCGAAGATGACCCACAGGGCAAATATTCCCCATTGTATGCCGGCTTTTATATTTTTATTAAATATAATAAAATTAATCTGTAAAAATAAATGTTTTAGTCCAAGTTTATTTAAATCTACATGTAAAAAAACAATGTTTTTAAATTATAGCGCATTTTTTATACACGGTGGGTGACAATACAATGAAACTTTTCTACAGTAGATCCAATTTGTTAAAAAAAAATAAACGTTATTATTTTAAAGTGAGTATTATTTTTAAAAATGTTATAAATGTAATTTATAAAGCTTTAATTTAAGTTAAATAGCGTGCAGATTGAGCAAATATTAAATGAAATACGCGTGTCGCGCTGGAAAATGAAATTATTTACACACATTTTTTTTTAGAAAATTATTTAAGAATATTTTGAAGTCGATTTTTTCTAAATTCAAAGAAAAAAAAGAAAAAATTGTCCATTAGCTTTTCTTTAGCCATCAACTAATTTTTTCAACAACCCAAACAAAAAATTAAATTTTTAAATAAAGTAGAAGAAATCATGAATGCTTAATGTGTTTGATACAATCAACAAATATTTCATCATATTTATGAAAAGCTTCATTAAATATACAAAAACTTCATAAAAAGGGTTAAATTCTTTAAGTGCATACACGATGAATTGCTATAACTATTTCCATTTACTAATTTCATGATAAAAAAAACAAGTAAGAAAGCTATATTCGGCTGTGCCGAATCTTTAAACACCCTCCACAATGTAAACCAATGCACAAGACGCAGACGACCTTTCTTGGCCAAAATTGATTTTATAGAAAATCATAAACACTTACAAGCAACAGAAAACATATTTTGTTTTTGTATACACTTATTTACCGTTCAAAAACAAATTTAGATAAAAATAAAAAAAAACGTATTTTTTTAAATTTTTTCAATTATTTTTTTAGTTTAAATATAAAAAATTTCTTATAATAGGTATATTCGATTACCTAAATTTCTTACTATTTTTACTACAACTGGAAAGTCTTGTTTACTTTCTGTAATGAAAAATTCCAGCTGTAGTAAAATGAGTAAAAATTAGTAGATTGTAGTAAGGTAATCGAATTGACCTAATACTCTACATGGAAAACTAAAAAATTATAACAATTTTTAACACAAAACCTATTTCAAACCAGAAATTTTTCCACTTTTGTAATTTTGGCCAAGAAAAGTGATGACTGGAACCATAGTGCAATGAAAATATTTAAAAAACAAAAAAAAATATTTTATAAGTATGTATGAAAATTATATAAAAGCAACCACGTGTATGACACACTACGTATTTTTTACTTCTATACAAATAACAAGCCAAATAAGCATCAACAACTACAAAATGGCGCGCAGCCACGTCATATCATGGAGGTTTATATTGAAACTCATCTCAATTGATCTAGCTTCTTAACCCCTTAACCGATTTTGCCATAATTGGTACCAAAATAACCAGAAAAACGTTGAGAACAATAAAATATGAACCTATTTAAAATTTTATTTGAATATGTAAACCATGAGCCAAGATAAATCATTTTAAAATTTTGGGTTAAATTTCTGGTGCCTCTCCCCATTGTGCGATTCCGCACAAATTTTTTGTGAGTGTTAGGAATGATAAAATTACATTAAATTCCAAGTTTCGTTCTCATTCATTCAACAGGTATCAAGTTATAGCATTTTTTTGTGTAAAATTCCCCAGCAAAACTTTGGTAATGGGTAGTGATTATATAACACATTACCAGGTAATGCATATAACTTATTTGTAGCATTATTTTATGATGTCTTACCAAACATTTGTTCCACAACGTATTATTTTCAAGTGAAAAATAATACATTACTAATAATTTGCTACGTTATGCATGATTATTGGAAAAATGTATTTCAGATTTGTTATTTCTAAACATTAAATCATGGATGACTTATATTTAGTTACATTATGTATTATTTTAAAGTTTGAAATAATGTATTATTTATAATTGGATGCATAATGCATTACAATAACATAAAAAATAATTATTTTATAAAAAAATGCATAAGTTTAAACTAGAGATGGGCTCACGACAGGAAATTTCTAACGACACACACTCACGAGCATATTTTATCTACTTACACTCACTTACAATCACGTGAGTAAATTTAATACAAAATTACTTTTTCACTACTCGTAACACCTTATATATTATCTTCTGGTATGCTTAACCTGACCAACTGCTTTTGACCGAAAAGCGGGATCGAAAGGTTGAAAAAGCGGGATTTTGATCTAAAAACCGGGATTTTTTTAATAAGTGAAATTTGCCTTGAACGAACCCACGAATACCCTCCAAAAAGCACAAAATTCTGGAAATACTTTTTGGGATTGTAACTTTTTTTATGTAAAAACATGCATAAGAACTTTGACTAGAAAAATTTTATTTTGATTACGTCAGCAAACATAGTCTCTAGTCTAAGGAATTTTTTTACCAACCTTGGAATAAAATATTTAAGAATCAAAAAAATTCCATATGAAAAACTAAAATTATCTAAAATTTTAAGAATTCTTCTGTAGCAAAAATGTTTAAGAATCTTATAAATTTTCTATAGAAAAAACCCATTGGCAACAGTTAATTTCCTTAGAATAAAATATTTTAGAGTCTGACAAGAATTTTTCTGAAAAAAAAAAATCTAAAATCGGATAATTTTTCTATGAGAAATATATTTCAGAATCTTAGAATTTTTTATATGGAAAAAGAGATTTTTCCTGTTTAAATTATATTTTAGAATCAGAGAATTATTCTATAGGAAAAGTTTTTCAAAATCTATGATTTTTTCCAACAACAAAAATATTTTGGAATTTTTCTATAGAAAATTATATCAGAATCTAAGTTTTTTTTGTATTAAAAATCTCCCAGAATCTGAAAATATTTCTGTTGAGAAATTTTATAAAGGAAGTGTGTCTTTGAGTCTGTAAATTTTTCTTTTGAAGTTGCGTCTTAAATTTTTCTTTAGAAAAATGCCTTAGAACCTAATAATTTTTCTATATGACATTATCTTAGAAAACATTGGAACATTAAAAACTTCTCTTAATAAATAATAAAGGAAAATGGATAAAAGTAAGAACTTAAGGAAATGCGAAAATTTTTTGTATTTTCGCATGACCTACGTCAGACATTTCCCCAAAGAAGTCTTACATGTCCCCAGAAGGTCAGCTCTGACCACTGCTGACTTTGAGACAGGACATTTTGAAAATTTGTATGAAACTGTCCTCAACCCAGTACATAGAGATGTCTTGTGGATGTCAGCAGTGACTCTGACATGTCACCGCTCCGTCACTGAGGATGGCTCGAGGACGTTGCCAACTGGGAATCAATCCAGTAGGGTTCTCTTGTGAACAGTTTTTTTGAGTAAACAAAATTTTTCTTAAAATTTTCTTTGTACGGTAAGAAATAGTTAATATGCTCAAAAATATATTTCTTAAAATATTATTAAAATAACCTAAAAATTGTACTTTGCTATTCCAAAAGTCAAAAAGCGGGATAAAGCG
This sequence comes from Pegoplata infirma, assembly GCA_963921195.1. Lineage (NCBI taxonomy): Eukaryota > Metazoa > Arthropoda > Insecta > Diptera > Anthomyiidae > Pegoplata > Pegoplata infirma. The sequence goes on along the minus strand of OY992536.1, from coordinate 159,676,081 downwards.
GGACTTTTGTTTAAAAAGCGGGATCAGAATTCAAGGCGGGATGAGACATCAAAAAGCGGGATAATCCCGCCAAAAGCGGGATGGTTGGTCAGGTTAGGTATGCTATATTATTTCATTTCTCGTAACCTATAAAATATCATATATTTTACACCTTACTCGTATTCTCCGTTATAAATTTATGACTTATTTTATACCTTACTGGTATTCTTTGTGATAATGTGGATGCATTACTTTGAGTCTCATCGCCTGTTCAAATCATCAATGCTGCAATGTATAAAATAAGAGATCCTATACCTTATTTTATACCTTATTTGGTAATCTAAGTTTTGCTGGGAAGATATGGCTCTTCAAATTAACATACTTTTTTGATTTTTTAAATTTTTGAAGAAAATTAAATTCGCGAAAAAATCGCGATTTTTTTAAAATTAAAAAAACTGGAAATGGATATGTTTTATTAGCTTTATGGAGAATGCATACCGTTAATATAAAGAAAATCGAAAGACCTAAGGTCAGAAAATAGCATTTTTTATGTGTTTTCTGGTGGATTTTGTGATATACTTATCTATCTATATATATAAAAATGGATGTGTGTATGTATGTGGGTATGTATGTATGTATGTTCCCTATGGACTCGAAAACGGCTGGACCGATCTTGATGAAATTTTCAGGAAATATTCAGAATAGCCTGGCGAGTAACACTGTCAAGTCGGATTTTTGATTTTCCGTCTGTGGGCGGAGGGGCGTGGCAAAATCCAATTTTTGCATCCCACCACTAATGACATCTATATATAAAAAACGGATGGACCGATTTTGATGAAATTTATATCAAACATAGTACTATCTGAGTACTCACTATGTGCCAAATTTGAGCGTTATCGGACAAAGTAGCGTTAAATGCCATGCAACTTTGTATTGAATTGAAAGCTATTTCAATAATGCAAAAAACGGCTATATGTTTGTTCCTTATGAACGCGAAAATGGCTGGACCGATCTTGATGAAATTTTCAGGGAATATTCAGAATAGCCTAGGGAGTAACACTGTGTAGTCAGATTTTTAATTTTTTGCGTGTGGGCGGATGGGCGTGGCAAAATCGAATTTTAGCATTGCACCACTAATGATATCTATATATAAAAAACGGATAAACCGATTTTGATGAAATTTAAACCAAAGATAGTACTAACCAAGTACTAACTATATGCCAAATTAGAGCGTGATCGGACAAATGGGCGTAAAATGCCATGCTTTATTGCCAGTGGGCGGAGGGGTGGGCAAAATCGAATTTTTACATTGCACCACTAATGACATCTATATATAAAAAACGGCTGGACCGATTTTGATGAAATTTAGACCAACGATAATACTAACCAAGTACTAACTGTGTGCCAAATAAGAGCGTGATCGGAATTGGCGTAAAATGCCCCTTTGTATTGAATTGAATTTTATTTCTGCATGCTCCGCAATAACGCAAAAACTCTTGATTTGATTTTAATTAAACTTTCAGCACTGATAGTATTGACCGAGTGCGGAACTATAGGCCATGTTATACTACGATTGGAAAAAGGGGCGTAAAATGCCACGCCTCTTTGTACTATTCTGGACATTGTCTGCCTGTTTCGCAATCACACAAAAACAGCTGAACCGATTTTCTTGACATTTTCACTACATACAGTGCTAACCAAGTAGGCCATATAAGATCGTTATTAGAAAAAGGGATCAAAATTGCAACGCCCTCAGTACTATACTGACCACGATTGAACAAAGAGGCGTAAATTGACAAGCCCCTATGTTTTAGACTGAACGATATATCTGCCTGTTGTGAAATCACGCAAAAACGGATAAGCCGAATCTGTCAATACTGATAGAACTAACCGAGCGGGAACTGTAGGTCATATGCAGGGAAACCAAAAATATGCAGTATCATGTTTTTTCCTGTGCATTTTATTGATAAATGGATAAGGTATTTATCCGTTTCAGAAGTTTTTAAGAAATCTGGCATCGATTTGTTAGAGCATATTTTTGCATATTTTAGCCTTAAGAGCATATTTTTGCATATTTTAGGTTTAAGAGCATATTTTAGCATAAGAGCATATTTTTAGAGCTTTTTTTTTTAATTTTTAGAGCATTTTTCCACTTTTTAGAGCATATTTTTACATTTTTAGAGCATTTTTTTTTAATTTTTAGAGCATTCTTTTCCAATTTTTTTTATGACAACATGTATTTTTAAATTTTTTATCCAACAAGAATGTTTTTTTTTTTAACAATTACGGAATTGTGACGATTGATTCCCATTCGGTCTGTTCTTGAAACATATCGGTATATGAAACTATTTTTCTTTAGATTCAGCAACTTGGCAGAAAATATTAAGGCAAATATTTTTGTAGAACATATTTAACCCTCTTACTATCGCACATAACGGAATTTGGAAGGTCTATTCTCTAACAAATTGCAAAAAAAACAACAAAAAAGGGGACATAATTTTTTTAAGAGCATATTTTTATTGTTTTTAGAGCATACTAGCTATACCCGGTCCGCGTTGCTGGCCCTAAGAAAAAAGGTATTTTATATTGCATCTTAATTTAAATATAGTGTCGGACAAAATTAAAGCACGGGTCCGGGCCCAGCTAGTAACCTTTGGTTCCACCCCCAGTTAGCACTATCTATAGAGTAATCTCAACAAAATCGGTTCAGCGTGATTTCGAAACAGACAGACATAACGTTAAGTATAGTACAAAGGGGCATGTAATTTAACGCATTTTTATAGAATCGTGATAGTCTTAAGTTCCATGCTGTATCCTCAAATTTACTATCAGTGCTGCAAATTTCATTGACATCAGTTTTGTCGTTTTTGTGTGATTGCGAAAGAGGAGGAAATAACTTTTTATTTATGAAAAACGGGAGTGATATTGTAAACCCTTTTGCTGAATCGTGCTATACATTTGACCTACAGTTCCCGCTCGGTTAATTCTATCAGTAGTGACAGATTCGGCTTATCCATTTTTGCGTGATTTCACAACAGGCAGATATAACGTTCAGTATAAAACAAAGGGGCTTGTCAATTTACGCCTCTTTATTCAATCGTGGTCAGTATAGTACTAAGGGCGTTGCAATTTTGATCCCTTTTCCCAATAACGATCTTATATGGTCTACATATGCACTTGGTTAGCACTGTATGTAGTGAAAATGTCAAGAGAATCGGTTTAGCTGTTTTTGTGTTATTGCGAAACAGGCAGACAATGTTCAGTATAGCATAAAGGGGCGTGGCATTTAACGCCCCTTTTTCCAATCGTAGTATAACATGGCCTATAGTTCCGCACTTGGTTAATACTATCAGTGCTGAAAAATTAATTAAAATGAAATCAACAGTTTTTGCGTTATTGCGGATCATGCAGAAATAAAATTCAATTCATTCCAAAGGGGCATGGCATTTTACGCCCATTTGTCCGATCACGCTCTAATTTGGCACACAGCACTTGGTTAGTACTATCGTTGGTTTAAATTTCATCAAAATCGGTCCAGCCGTTTTTTATATATATATATATATTAGAGTGTCCCTTATTTTGGAAATGTTGGAAATGTTGAGACGGTAGCCCCTCATTTTTTTACTTTTGACTAAAAAATAACTCAGGAAAAATTTTACGCCCCTACGACCACGCCTTCCCTACGCGACGGGGCCGTAAAGAGCGGGGCCTTAAAAATCATTTTCCATACAAAGCAAAAAATTTTTTTTTTGATTTAAAATTTTTTTGTTATTAATTATTATATTACTTGGTTAGCTTATTCACGACAAAAAATTTGATTTTGGTGGGATGAGGCTTTCAGTTCTAAAAAAATTTTCGAAAAAAAAATTTTGAGCTTTTGGGGTCCTACAGTAAAAATTTTTTAAAAAATATTTTTTTTTAGTTTTGACAAGCAACCGTTTTAGTTGAATTGTTGCTTTTAATGATATATTTTCATAAAAAAATATTATTCTTATCTGTGACATCTTTATCGTGATCTGAAAAAGGGTAAAAAATGCATTTTTGATGTTTTTCGATACACGATCAAGATGTCACAGATATGAATAATATTTTTTTATGAATATATATCATTAAAAGCAACATTACAACTAAAACCGTTCCTTGTCAAAACTAGAAAAAAAAAATTTTAAAAAATTTTTACTGTAGGACCCCAAAAGCTCTAAATTTTTTTTTTCAAAAAAATTTTTAGAACTGAAAGCCTCATCCCACCAAAATCAAATTTTTTGTCGGGAATAAGCTAACCAAGTTATATTATAATTAATAACAAAAAAATTAAAAATCAAAAAAAAAATTTTTTGGTTTGTATGGAAAAATGATTTTTAAGGCCCCGTTCTTTAAGGCCCCGTCGCGTAGGGAAGGCGTGGTCGTAGGGGCGTAAAATTTTTCCTGAGTTATTTTTTAGTCAAAAGGAAAAAAATGAGGGGGTACCGTCTCAACATTTCCAACATTTCCAAAATAAGGGACACTCTAATATATATATATTAGAGTGTCCCTTATTTTGGAAATGTTGGAAATCTTGAGACGGTACCCGCTCATTTTTTTCCTTTTGACTTAAAAATAACTCAGGAAAAATTTTACGCCCCTAGGACCACGCCTTCCCTACGCGACGGGCCCTTAAAGAGCGGGGCCTAAAAAATCATTTTTCCATACAAACCAAAAAATTTTTTTTTTGATTTTTAATTTTTTTGTTATTATTTATTATATTACTTGGTTTGCTTATTCACAACAAAAAATTTGATTTTGGTGGGATAAGTCTTTCAGCGCTAAAAAATTTTTCGCAAAAAAAAATTTTGAGCCGCCGGGGTCCTACAGTAAAAAATTTTTAAAAAATATTTTTTTTTAGTTTTGACCAGCAACGGTTTTAGCTGCTATGTTGCTTTAAATGATATATATTCATAAAAAAATATTTTTTGTATCTGTGACATCTTAATCGTGTTCTAAAAAAGGGTAAAAAATGCATTGATGATTTTTTTCGATACACGATAAAAATGTCACAAATATGAATAATATTTTTTTTTGGAATATATATCATTAAAAACAACATAAAAACTAAAACCATTGCTTTTCAAAACTAAAAAAAAATATTTTTTAAAAATTTTTTACCGTAGGATTCCTACGGCTCAAAATTTTTTTTTTCGAAAAAGATAAAGATGTCACAGATATGAATAATTTTTTTTTTGGAATATATATCATTTAAAGCAACATAGCAGCTAAAACCGTTGCTGGTCAAAACTAAAAAAAAATATTTTTTAAAAATTTTTTACTGTAGGACCCCGGCCGCCCAAATTTTTTTTTTGCGAAAAATTTTTTAGCGCTGAAAGACTTATCCCTCCAAAATCAAATTTTTTGTCGTGAATAAGCAAACCAAGTAATATAATAATTAATAACAAAAAAATTAAAAATCAAAAAAAAATTTTTTTGGTTTGTATGGAAAAATGATTTTTTAGGCCCCGCTCTTTAAGGCCCCGTCGCGTAGGGAAGGCGTGGTCCTAGGGGCGTAAAATTTTTCCTGAGTTATTTTTAAGTCAAAAGGAAAAAAATGAGCGGGTACCGTCTCAAGATTTCCAACATTTCCAAAATAAGGGACACTCTAATATATATATATAGATGTCATTAGTGGTGCAATGTAAAAATTCGGTTTTGCCCACCCCTCCGACCACTGGCAAAAAAGCATGGCATTTTACGCACATATGTCCGATCACGCTCTAATTTGGCACATAGTTAGTACTTGGTTAGTACTATCTTTTGTTTCAATTTCATCAAAATCGGTCCATCCGTTTTTTATATATAGATGTCATTAGTGGTGCAATGTAAAAATTAGATTTTACCACGCCACTCTGCCCACACGCAAAAAATTAAAAATCTGACTGCACAGTGTTACTCCCTAGGCTATTCTGAATATTCCCTGAGAATTTCATCAAGATCGGTCCAGCCATTTTCGCGTCCATAAGGAACATACATATAGCCTTTTTTTGAATTATTGAAATAACTTTCAATTCAATACAAAGTTGCATGGCATTTTACGCTACTTTGTCCGATAACGCTCAAATTTGGCACATAGTGAGTACTCAGTTAGAACTATCTTTAATATAAATTTCATCAAAATCGGTCCATCCGTTTTTTATATATAGATGTCATTAGTGGTGGAATGCAAAAATTGGATTTTGCCACGCCCCTCCGCCCACAGACGGAAAATCAAAAATCCGACTTGACCGTATTACTTGTCAGGCTATTCTAAATATTCCCTGAAAATTTCATCAAGATCGGTCCAGCCGTTTTCGAGTCCATACGGAACATACGGAACATACATACATACATACATACCCACATACATACACACATCCATTTTTATATATATAGATGGATAAGGTATTTATCCGTTTCAGAAGTTTTTAAGAAATCTGGCATCGATTTGTTAGAGCATATTTTTGCATATTTTAGCCTTAAGAGCATATTTTTGCATATTTTAGGTTTAAGAGCATATTTTAGCATAAGAGCATATTTTTAGAGCTTTTTTTTTAATTTTTAGAGCCTATTTTTACATTTTTAGAGCATTTTTTTTTAATTTTTAGAGCATTCTTTTCCAATTTTTTTTATGACAACATGTATTTTTAAATTTTTTATCCAACAAGAATGTTTTTTTTTTTAACAATTACGGAATTGTGACGATTGATTCCCATTCGGTCTGTTCTTGAAACATATCGGTATATGAAACTATTTTTCTTTAGATTCAGCAACTTGGCAGAAAATATTAAGGCAAATATTTTTGTAGAACATATTTAACCCTCTTACTATCGCACATAACGGAATTTGGAAGGTCTATTCTCTAACAAATTGCAAAAAAAAACAACAAAAAAGGGGACATAATTTTTTTAAGAGCATATTTTTATTGTTTTTAGAGCATATTTTCCGTTTTTAAGGGCATTTTTTAAGCGCATAAAACGTGTTTTTTAGAGCATATTTTTGGTTTCCCTGGTCATATGTATAGCGCGATTCGGCAAAAGGGTTTACAATATCACTCCCGTTTTTTCATAAATAAAAAGTTATTTCCTCCTCTTTCGCAATCACACAAAAACGACAAAACTGATGTCAATGAAATTTGCAGCACAGATAGTACTAATCGAGGATGCAGCATGGAACTTTAGACTATCAAGATTCGATAAAAATGCGTTAAAATACATGCCCCTATGTACTATACTTAACGTTATGTCTGTCTGTTTCGAAATCACGCAAAAACGGCTGAACCGATTTTGTTAAGATTTCTCTATAGATAGTGCTAACTGAGGGTGGAACCAAAGGTTACTAGCTGTGCCCGGACCCGTGATTTAATTTTGTCTGACACTATATTTAAATAAAGATGCAATATAAAATATATTTTTTTTAGGGCCAGCAACGCGGACCGGGTATAGCTAGTTATTTATACATATAATAAAATTTATTTTTTTTTCAAAAACAAATCCGAATTCTTGTGAAATTTGGAGTTAAAATACCACATAAACATCCGTGGATATTTGAAATGCAGACACTTTTAATTTAATTTGAAACAAACGGCTCCCTTTTCAATTGTTTTAATTTTAGGAAAATGTATAGGCTTATTGGTTCAATCATCATCTACAATCTTCACGGTTTAATCTTCATCTTCCAATTAAAGCGCATTTCAGTATTACAAAAAAATCTGCAAATTGGGAAAAAAATTTAATATTTTTAATTCTTAATTTTCATGCTTATTGCCAAAATACTTACATTAACGTTAAAGCCATCATAGTGCTGAAATCAAATGGATTTTTCCATATTTTTAAATAAATAATGACAATTTTATATTTTTTTTACAAAATAAATAAATTTTTTTATTTTTTTTTTTTTTTTTGTTTTTATTTTGTTTGGCAGAAAATTCGAATTATTATTTTTTTTTTATTTACATTTTGAATTTGGTTTATCATTACGAAGATTTTAAAAATAGGGGGTATTTAATTAAAATTGAATTCTAAAAGAAGCTTAGTTGTTTGATTAAGTTATAGTTGGTAAAGATATAAATCTTTCTTTAGCGGCAGATATGATAGAAGACATAACCAGATATAATACAAGATATCGTTATATATAGCGTCAGATCTAACATATCTGCTTATATATATTTTGATCTTGTATAAGATATAAATATATACAATCATATCTCGTTAGATATAATTATATCTAATCATTTTTACTCGGGCTCACTTTTACTTTTTATCAGACAAGGGAAAAATTCAAATTTTATTTAAAATTCATAAGGTATTTGAAATAAAATTTTTGTTTCAATAAATTTCTCAAAAACATTTGAATTTTATTATTTCCAAAAATAAAATTCTCAAAAAATAGAATTTTATTTTTTCAAAAATAAATTTTAAAACATTTTAAAAATATTTACTTGTTTTTAGAATTTTATTTAAAATTCTTTCTTGAATTTTTTGAAAAATTCAAAATTGAATTTAATCAATAACGAATTTTAATTTTTATAGTTTTTCTTTGTCTGCTATTTATCAATTGATTTTAAATTTAATAATTTTATCAATTGATGATACTTTCTCTAATGAAAAAAAAATACCTTAGAATCTGAGACATTTTCTGTAGTTAAAGTGTCTAAGAATCTGGGGCATTTTTTTAATAGAAAAAATCTGAGATTCTTAGAAATTTTATCTATAGAAATTTGGTTATATAAAAATGTTTTTGATAGCAAAAAGTTATAGATTCACTTTAAACCACAATTATACGGCTAGGTTCTGTATTTCACTTTCACGTGAAAGTGAAAATTTTCACTAAATTTGTGTTCCATATTTCGAAAAAGTGATTTCAAATCGATTTTATTTCATTTCGTTCGATTTCATTTGTTTCATACGAAATTAAAGTGAAAATGTATGTTCTGCAAATCGAAATTTCGAACGTTTTGTGTGATTTGAAATCGATAAAGGCAACCTTAGTGAATTCGGAATAAACTTTCGTTGGAACAAGTCTAGTTGGCAGACATTGGTCCGATTTTTTTTTTTCGAAATAGGGATTGCTTAGGTGAGTCCAACAAAGGAATAAAATCGTCGTCGGCCTATTGTTCCCGAGTTATGGGCCTTCAAAGTTCAGATATCGAATTGGATATATCTTCTCTATAATAGTGCGATCAGACCAAGATTGGTTTCATTCGAAAGCTGATACAATAAATTTAAAAAAAATTGATTTATTAACCCATTTTGGCACAACCCTAAATTTTAGATTTTTACCCTAAGTTTTTGAAGAAAATGTCTAAATTTAAAAATTATGCATTATTAAGGTATTTGTTTTTATAACTAGGCTTATAGCTTAGATGTTAAGCTTTAATTTGAACTTTCATTTGACTATTTAACCCTTTTAGAACCGGACATACTGCGAAACAAGTCTAGTAGGGAGACATTGGTTCGTTTTTTTTTAGAAATAGGGATCACTTAGGTGAGGCCGACAAAGTAAAAAAAAATTTCGGCGGCCCATAGTTCCCGAGTTATGGGCCTCCAAAGTTCGGATATCGAATTTGATATATCTTCTCCAATAATGGTCCGATCAGACCAAGATTGGTTTAATTCGGAAGCTTATTCAAATACCTTTAATTTGATATTTAAAAAAATGGATTCATTAACCCATTGTGGCACAACCCTAAATTTTTGATTTTTGAAAAAAATGCGTAAAATTTTAAAATTATGCACTATTAAGGCATTTAACTATGCTTATAGCTTAGATATTAAGCTTTAATTTAAACTTTCATTTGACCATTTAACCCTTGTAGAACCGGACTAACTAACGTTTATACATTGGAAAACATATTTAAATATAGGTACCAGACCTCTGTGCAGTTTAATTTTTGTATTAAGTTTTTCTGCGTAGCCGGACTCCGGCCGGGTAACAGGCCTTTACGCGTTCAATTTTGCACGCGTTAACTTTTTTTGCCTTATTAATTTTTCTGTGTAGTCGGCCTTCGGCCGGGCTTAGGGATTTCAGACTCCATGCATTACACCCACCCTCTCCGTTTTATAGAAATTTTTGGTAGCAGGCCATTACGCGTTATACATTTTATGCTTTAAAATATAAGCGGTGTCAATGGTTAACAATCAATAACTCCGGTTCTATAAGGGATAAAAAATCCAATAAAAGCTCAAACTAAAGCTTGATATTTAAGCTTTAAATCTGGTTGTATAAATAAACGCCTTAATAAGGCATAATTTTGAAATATAACGCATTTTTTCCAAAAACGTTGGTTTAAAAATCTAAAATTTGGTGTAGTGCCACAATGGGTTAATGAATCCAATTTTTTTTTAATGTCAAAATTAAGGTATTTGAATAAGCTTTCTAATGAAACCAATCTTGTGCTGATCGGTTCATTATTTTAGAAGACATATCAAATTCGATGTCCGAACTTTGGAGGCCCATAACTCGGGAACCGTGGACCGCCGGCAATTTTCTTTTTCGGTTTTGGATACAGCACTAAAAGTTCTATTTGAGATATTTTTTTTTTGATCAGAGAAATGCCTGAAAAACGTTTAAACTTTGAAGCGCCGCCTACTTGAAAGAGGGCGTGACCCCTCCAAAGTGGGAAGTGTGATGTTCTATGAAAGGACCCCTTAGTCGATACAGAAAGTTTCATCAAGTTTGGAGCCACTTTGGTAAACCGATTCTGATCCAAAATTTTCGTTAGTTTTGATTTTTTGCAACAGCTGTTCATGAAACAAAATTGAAATGAAATCGATCAAAAATGAAATCGATTTGAATTTCACTCGATTTCCAGAACACAACGAAAAAGTAATTTCGATTTCATTTTCACTTTCGATTTGAAATCACTTCGAAATGTAGAACCTGGCGGATAGATTTATTTTATTTGTTTCGATTTTTCGTTAGCGCATAAAAAAATTAACCCCCTAATTTTGTAAAACGCAACGCGCCGCGTTGTCAAAATTTCTGTGTAATTTGTTTTTGTTACAACAACAAATTGTATTGAACTTTTGACAACGCGGCGCGTTGCGTTTTACAAAATTAGGCCATAAATAAAAAAAACGTAAATACAATATTTGCTCAACTTCAGTTTTACTTGAACGAACTATGGTGTTCTAATTAAAACAAAAGGCCGCATATTGAGGTTTTGGTGTACATCATAAATATATTTCAATGTTAACTGTTAATTTTCTTTCTCAACAACAGTTATGTTTAAAGTATTTAACGAAATATTATACAGTTTAGTAAAACCACCCCCGCCCCTACCACCAAAAAAAATGTACATACTTAAATTTACAAAATCAATTGTCTTATTTTAATTAACTTTAATTTTGTATTAAATTAAATACAAACAAATCGTAACTTCTAATAATATTTACAAATTTCTATACATTTGTATTAACAAATTCATTTACACTTATAAATACACAAATCATTAAAAAAGATTTTCAATGCTGAGTTATTTATTCTTCATTCCATTTTATATAAAATAATCAAAATATTTGTCTAACAGCAGCATCCAAAAATATCGTCTAAAAGCAGAATCCAAAAATAGCGTCCAAAAGCAGAATCCAAAAGCAGCGCGCAGCGTCCAAAGCAGAATAAACACACAAGCTAAATATATTTAGACTTAAAAAAAATAGACTTTGTTTTGCTTTTTTTGGATATACATAAAATAAAAAAAGCCTTTTGTTGTCCAAACGAACACTTAAGCTGCTAAAATAGTTTACTATTTTCTTTTAGCATAATGTTATAAAAAAATGGCTTGGTATATTTTTGGAATAGCCATCAGACAACAAAAAAAAAGATATGTCCAAGCTTTTAAACCCTGCTAAAAAGACTCAGAAAAGAATACACTCAAAAAATTTACACAAAATGACTGTAATCTCAATTCGACAAAGTTATCTGCCGAAATACAGATTTTAAGAAAATACTTTGTATTTTCTTGTGAACGAAAAACAAAATTTTATCTGTAATTTTACTTTGTAATCTTTATTTTACAAATAATAAAGAGAGTTTTTTTGTTAACATACAAATTTTAGAAAAATACTTTGTTTTTTTTTCTCGTAACCAGAATAATAAATTTTATCTGTAATTTTACTTATTGCTTTGTAATACAGTTTTTAAAAAAAAATCTCTTAAAAAAACTTCCATATATTTCAACCTCTTTAAAAAGCATCTTAAATTACAATAAAAGCTGGTTAATTTTACAAGGATGTCGTGTAAAATTAGAGGTACTAGTAAAAAACTCGCATTAAATCGGGCAAATTTATACGATTGCATTTTCCAATTGTCAACACAACTTGCACATTAAGGAAGAAGAAATTGATCAGGATCAAATAGTGGCCGTTGCGTAAAAGCCATATCAAGCGCATTAAAAAAAAATATATAAATCAAGACATTCTTCAACGATTTCCCTTTAATTTTATAAAAGTGTTTATTGGAGTGACCCGCTCAAATGTGGCACTGAAAATGAAAATTTTATGAAAAAACAAGTAGAAAAGTTAAATTCGACTTGGCCGAATCTATGAATACCCTCCACAATGCCCTTTTTAAGTGAAACGTGAAAAAAAAAATTTGGTTAGAAATATTTTATTTTGTGTAAAAAAACTTTTTTTTTATTAATTTTTGAAAAAAAAAAATTTACTAATTTTTTTTGAGTGTAAAATTTTTTTGAGTGTAAAATTTTTTTTGAGTGTATCTTTTTTTTGTTTTAGTGTAAAAATATTTTTGTGTGCCAAAAATACCTTGTAAAATATTTTTTTGACTTACAAATGTTTTTAAAACATATTTAACGGGTTTTCAACACGTGAATTTAAGGTGAAACTAATCTGATATTTACGGTTTTGCTAATAACTTTTGAACCGCTGCACAGTGGTTCCAAGTCCAAATCTAGCTGGACAAAATTATTTTATCACCGTTTTATATGTTTTTGGGGTCGCTGAGTTCAAAAAACGTGTTTAAATTTTTCTAAGACAATTACACTAATCGACAAATTTTTATTTTTTTCTAATTTCAGTAATTCATTAATGACAAAAATGGTTTATATGCAGAACAGAAATATGAAATGCAAAAACTTATTTTTTTAAAGTTTTGTAATCTCTAAAAAATAAAAAAAATTTTGTCGAGAAGTGTAGTTGAAAAAAAACAAGTGAGTGTGTTAAATTTGGCTATGCCGAATCTTTTATACACTCAAAAATGTAAAAAAAAAATAAAAAACCATTGAGAGTGTTACATTCGGCTGTGCCGAATCTTTTATACCCTCCAAAATGTAAAAAAAACATATATAAAAAAAATCCAGGGGCGTCTTTTTTTTTTTTTGGGGGGGGGGTTGGTGGGAGACGTTAGGGAGCACCTTCCCCTTGCGATTTCGAACTTCATCGGAGAGAAGAATGTTGCATTTGCTTAGCAAAAGTACAAAAAATGTGATTTTTCTTAGGTTGGTTTAGTTCTCCAAGGGGGAACTTTTTCCCCTTGGTCCGATTTTATCCATTTCCAAACTTAACCTGCCTAGGAATATAAGACATATTCGTGCCAAATTTCGGAAGTCTAGCTCTTTTATTTTGGACTGAATCGTTTCCTCTACAGACGGACAGAAGGACAGACGGACGGACATTTTTGAATTTAGTCGAAGTGTGTAGTTGGCCGCGGTTTAATAGGAATCATCACATTTAATGCTTTATTTAAGCTAAGCATAATTATAATACTTAAAAGTTATTAAAAACTTACAAAAATTCGATACTTTATTTAGAAAAAAAATTTTAGCCGAAAATCTATTTTCATAAAAACTGTGATTAATTTTAAACCTGCAAAAACCTGCAAGAAATGTCTGCATGACAACGTTCAGTAATAAATTACCTATAAGTTGTATGTAGTAATTCGACATGATATGCCTGGATTCGGTTTTGGCAAGCTGCGAAAGTTTCATAAGTCCTCAAAAATATTGTTGTTATTGACCATACTTCAAAGTACAAAAAATATAAGAAGAAGATCGATAATAAATTTCTTATTAATGTCCAGAATATGTATAAATCTGTAGCTTTCTTGTACATAAACCGTTTTGAAACCATTGATGTAACATGGATAATATGATGTTATTAGTTGAACACTTTAATATATATATTTTTTTTTTTTAATATTGGATACCAAAAATGTTATTTCATTCGCATATTTAACAAAGTTAAAGACCTAATTCTAAAAAATGGTTATTAGTTTGATCAGAACACACCCTTAGCTTGCCCCTAGCACTATTAATTCCCAATTTTAAGGACACTAATTTTTGGACTTTTGTCCAGCTAGATTCTGATTTGGAACCAATGTGCGCTGGACCGATTTGGCTGAAATTTTAAACAAACCGGACCAGAGGAACGACAAATATTTATGCCACACTTCAGCACCTTCAGAATTGCTGTTCGAAAGTTACCGTGTTTTATCTCGTAAATTCCAGAAAAACCCTTGTCGAAATTCACTCATTTGCTTATAACTTTTGAACCACTGGACCGATTTCGCTGGATTGCAATACCAACCTGACCAGGTAAATGCCCAACATATATGCCAAACTTCAGGAGCCTCCGTAAAGTCTTTCAAAAGTTAGCGTGTTTTCAACAGACAGACGGACGGACGGACATCACTAGATCGTCTTAAAATCGATCGGGCATCATGAATATATATACTTTATGGGGCCCTAGACCAATACTTCGAGGTGTTACAAACGGAATGACAAACTTATATATACCCTCTATCACTAGAGTAGAGGGTATAAAAAACACGAGAACATCTAGCAAGTTTATAAATAATATCTACAAAGTTAAACATTCGCATGCGAAATGATGGCATTTGCATTTACTTTGTGTCAAGTTATTACTTATCCATGCTTCTTAGTAAAATTCTGGTTGTTTCATCAACATTTTACACATAATTCTGTAAATTTACAGTTTTTTTTTATCGAAATCATTTTACAGTTTTCTTCCTAAAATAACAAAAAAACCTTGCTGGTTGAAAATCTATGGTATTTTCTGCTGGCTCAGCAGAGTATCTCTGTATTTTAACTAGGGTAGCCAGATATAGAATTGACAAAAAAAGTACATTGAGGAAAAAAAAAGAAGTACAATTAAGAAAAAAAGTACATTGTGTTTTTCACACCTCGGCAGAACCAACATTAACCTCAAGTTGCGAGCACTGTGAATGTCTTTCTTTATTATGAATCTGGGGTGCCCCACTACTATATTTCGACGAAAATCAAAATCTTCGAAACCAAATACGTTTTTTTTCAAAATCGCCGTCAAACGTTAAAAATTTACATTTTAAGCTTATCTAAAAACCAGACAAGGGAAAAATTCGAATTTTATTTAAAATTCATAAGGTATTTGAAATTTTTGTTTAAATAAATTTCTCAAAAAATTTTAAATTTAATTATTTCCAAAAATAAAATTCTCAAAAAAAATAGAATTTTATTTTCCAAAAATAAATTTTTAAACATTTTTAAAATATTTACTTGTTATAAATATATTTGTATGAAAATAATTTTTTTTTTAATTAATAAAATTCTTTTAAGAATTTTAAATAAAATTTTTTAGATTTTTTTTAATTCTTTCTTGAATTTTTTGATAAATTCAAAATAGAATTTAATCAATAACGAATTTTAATTTTTATTGTTTTTCCTTGTCTGCTAAGTTTTTGAGCAACAAAACCGATAAAATTAATTAAATAAAGAAGTTTTAAAAGCGGTATTTACAGTTCGTTATTTTTCCCCCCAAAACGCGAAGGTTTTAGCTCTGAATTTAAAAGTGCAATTTTCGGCAACAAAAACATTGCAAATGTAAATTGGCTGTTTTAATGCATTTTTCCCGAGGAATAATTTTTGTTTTCAGTAATTGTTTCATATCTCTCATCGTTTTCGAGATAAGCTTAAAATGTAAATTTGTTGGCTTTTGACAGCGATTTTTTCAAAAACGGCTCTGGCTAAAATTTAGATTTTCGTCGTTTCTTTAACAATTTATGACAATTTATTCAACAAAGAATATAAAAAATAATATTTACAACAAAGAACTTCACTACTTTAGACATTTTTAACATTTTATTTTTCTTCAATAGTTTTTTCTAATAAAAACGTTAAGCACAGAAAAAAAGTACAAAAAGAAGTACAAAAGCCTTAAAAAAGTACTTTAGCGTACTTTTTTAGGTGTTATGCAGAAAAAAGTACATTGAGTAAAAAAAAGTACGAGTACTGTTGAAAAAAGTACGTCTGGCAAGCCTAATTTTAACAGAGTGATAATTTTGAGTGTATTTAACAATTTTTTTTTTATTTTTGTCGGACGGTGTTATCACGAATTGTTTACTCTCTCTATATCCTTCATTTCTTCATAGTTATCACCTTCATCACTCGACTCTCCGATATCATTGGTACCTTGAACGATATCATCTTCTTTGTCACTATCACTCGATTGGATAAGTTCTTCAACCATTGCATCAAATTCCTGTTGCTTTTTTAAAAACTGTTACCACAAATTACTGTATATTCTTAAATTTTTTTTATAACTTACCCGTTGTTTAAAACTAGAACTTATTCTGAGGCGTGTTTTTCTACAATTACAAAATTTTAGGCAACTTTGCTAAATTGTTCATTTAGCTTCAATATTATAGGTTAAAACTCAACCTTGGGACTATCTGCACTGCTTAAATGGTTTGAACTAATCAAACCCGCGTTTGATTAAGTAAGCGTTAGCAAAAAAAAGACTCGTGCATAAGCGTGAGTGAGCGAAATTGTTTTTCGTGAGCCTGCGGGAGTCAAAACTCACACGCCCATCTCTAATACAATTTGCATCGTTTAAGAGCGTCAAAACTTTAAATTTGTTTAGGCGCATTAAAGAGGATCATATATATATTGAAAAAAAGATATGGTTTTAAATTGAAACAAGTTTTTTCTTCTTTGAAAATGTGACAAATAGACTCTTCAGATAAAATAATCTCGTTTAAGTGCATATATATAGGATAAATGTTGCATCGTTTAAGAGTGTCAGAACTTAACATTTGAAAAGTCGTATTTAAGCGGGCCATACTTGTTTTTTAAAAAAATTGTTCTTTGTTAAAAGCATTTTTTTTGGTATAACTCTGTAATTTGACGTGTTTTATTTTTTTGTCACCATAAAAAATCATGGAAACTCACGAAATTGTACTCACGTTTACGAGCGAATCACGTGAAGTTTGTGTCACGCCTGCATTTGTACAAACTATATTTTTAATGCAAAATAAACAAATGATACATATATTTCATTCAAACAAGTTTATATATTATTTCCCGCTTAAATGCACCCACCCCAAAGCAGTATCCCCTTAAATATTCTATAGAAATTTTTCAGCAATATGCTTTTTTGAATAAATTACATCGCTTAAATGCGTTCTTTTGAGTTTTGTTTGAATTTCATTTGTACACTTTTTTCAAATTGTGTGTTATAGAAAGAAACAAAATAAAAATAGTTTATCAATACGAACATTATTTTTAGTGGGGACTACACTTTTTATATTTATCATTAGCCTTGTTTTTTGCAGACTGGATTAAGATTAATATTAACTTTATTTAGTTGGGTCCAATCATGTCCAGAAATTTGTATTATACATTTTTTTCTGAATCTACATACAATTAGTAAATATAAACAGGAAAAAAGATGAATGTAAAATGGTATAAATAAATCAGATTTAATCCTAGGATTTAGTTAAATTTATTTTTCATTTTTTACATTTTTAATTTAGCTTACTTATGTTTTCATTCTATTATTGTTAATAGGGTGCAGATTCAGAAAGAAATTATATGGTCAGAGTAACCCCATTTATTTAAATAAAGTTAATCCTAATCTTAGTCCAATGCAAAAAACAAGGCTATTATTTCGACATAAAAGCCTAAAATTCATTTTATTGAACAATAACAAAGACCCGTAGCAAAACTTAATTTTGCCCAATATTTGGCAATTCGAGTAAGTTACCAGATCTACAAATGCAGACGTAGCTAAATGATACAATTATGTAGAATGTGATTTAAAGGACGCAAACCAGAATCCATTTTTTAAAGTATCCCGTCTTCAACCTCTTTTTCTACTTTCTAAAAAAGAATTTGGACTACCCCGGACGCCCAAAAAAAGTGAATGGTGTCCGGGGAAAAGAGTATGGATGGCAACTTCTGGCTGCCTTAGATGTTCAGCGATCTGCCGAGCGACCAATCGATTTAATAAACTTAAATCCATTAAAAATTATTTTAATTAATATCATTTTTATTTAATAAATAGTAAAAATAAAAAAATAATTTATTTGTAGTTCGAAGATTCCATTTGTAAATTGAAAATTTCATTTGTTATTTGAAGATTCTACTTTCAATTCGAAAATTTTATTTGTAATTCGAAGATTCTAATTCGATGATTCTCTCAAAATAATTACTCTCAAATACAGATTTAAAGAAAATACTTTGTACTTTCTTGTGGCCGAAAAACAAAATTTAATCTGCAATTTTACTTTGTAATCTTTATTTTACAGATAAACAGAAATTTTTGTTAAAATACAGATTTTAGAAAAATTTTTTGTTTTTTTTTCTAACCAATATATTAAATTTCATCTGTAACTTTACTTATTGCTCTGTAATGAAGTTTTAAAATAAAAATCTCTACCAAAAAACTTCCAAATATTTCAACCCCTCTTTAAAGAGCGTCTTAAATTACAATTAAAGCTGGTAAATTTTAAGAGGATGTCGTGTAAAATTGGAGGTACTCGTAAAAAACTTGTAATTTTCACAAAAAAAAAAGTAAATTTACCATTTGGAAGCATTAAAGCGGGCAAATTTAAACGATGGAATTTTCCAATTGTCAAAACAACTTGCAAATTAAGGAAGGTGAAATTGATCAGAAATCAAATAGTGACCGTTGTGTAAAAGCCATATCAAGCGCATTAAAAAAACGATTTCCCTTTAATTTTATTAAAGTGTTTATTGGAAAAACCCCACTCAAATGTGGCACTGAAAATAGTGAGTTATAAATAATTTCTACAAAGTTAAACATTCGCGTGCGAAACATTTCAGCGGGCGCATTTAAATGATCGCATTTGCCTTTATTTTGTGTCAAGTTATTACTTATGAATGCTTCTTGCACGTTAAAATTTATTTAAATAAGAAATTAAAAAATAACGTTTCGTGTGCGCACCATTAAAATGGGGAATGCATTTAATAAGGCACATTTAAATATTAGTTTTTTCTCCAAGTTTATGAAAGTACTAATAGAAAACACAATTTTCACATTTAAATAGCCCCTGCTCAAATCGTCATTTATTAATTTTAACCCTTTCAGACATTTTGTCCAATATATTGGACATTTGGTTTGCTATGTTTGAAGTCTTGTAGATTTGACACAAATGTACCGATTTTGACATATAGTACAGTTTTCGAAAGACAATTTACTTAACTTTATAAACATGGGATTTACACTGGAAATTTTCCATTAGTTTTTGTTAAATTAAGTGGTATTCAAATTTTTTTTATTATTTCAAAAAATTGTTACGTTTATTTTTGAGTACAACGCAGAAACAATTGAATAGTTCATGCGAATAAGGACGAATAGACCACTTTTTCGCAAACACGTTTTTTTGCATAAATGCATTTTATTAGCAGAGCCCTACAATCCTATGCAGAAATTTTGGGGAAATTTTGACTTTTAAGGCTAAAAAAATTACTTTGAAAGTGCAATAATTCGTATATTTTTATATTTTTGTTTAAATTGGGATTAAATACAACACAAAAACATACAAAAATTTTACTTTCGGTAACAATGTGTTAAAAGAACATTACGAGGAATAAACCACACTTATTATATTGGCAAAAAATTTTACCGTTCTTGAGTTATAAGACTTTAAAGTGTGGAAAGCAAAAAGGGCGAATATCCATCCTTAACAAAATATTATATAAAAATTATTTAGCTGCGAGTTTAAAATTGATATTAGCTAAAATTTGAAATTGTACACAAAAAAAACGATCTTAGCACATACAAACTTTTAGTGTTAATACTGCATCCAATGTCAGGAATAAAAAACAAACATGTCCTTTTATGTTACGTCGTAATATGCAGTCAAGGGTTAATATTATAATTCCTAAAAATGTATTTAGTGTCATAAAGAATTACTACTGCATCAAATGGCAGGAATATTAAAAAAAAATTAACAAAAAAAAAATTTTTTTGCATGTCCTGGCAATCCTTAAAAAGTGTATCCTTGAAGTCCTTAAAGTGTTTCAAACAAATACCAACCATAGTTCGTCAAGTATTGCAAGTCTCATGAAAATGTAGTCAAAATCTGCTACAAAGTAACACATTTTTATTCAAATTTCAATACATTTTTTTGGATATTCGCCCTTTTTCCATTTAAGCAAAAAATTGAAGTCCAATTTTTGGCAAGTTCTCTTTCGAATACCTCACTAAAATTTTGTATATAGGTAGATGTGACCTAAATCTTTAAGCTAAAACCAAAAAGTTGACAAAAATATTATTTTTTAATCGTTTCCTGCGTTTTTATTGTCCCCTGTAAAATTCTACAAATGGTCTATTCGTCTTTATTCGCATGAACTATTCAATTGTTTTTTTTTTAACTATCACAAAAAATTATTTTCTTTATTATTTTTGTCTCATTTAATTATATATATTGTCTACTTTAATTACACTAAGTTTCTTAAAATTTAAATGTGCGAAACGTGCCCACGGGGAATTTTGTCCAAAATCTTGGAAGGCACCTTGCGGCCAGATGGAAGAACTTACATGTAATCTGACTTCAGATTCTTAATCAGCATCCTCGAATTAACTAACAATCAAATTTTCAAAGGTTTTTCTCAGCTAGTTCTAAATAATGTCTGAAAGGGTTAAAAACCTCGGTGGACACATACCGCTTAAATGCGTCACTAATTATGTGAGCTTTCATAATTTAAAATATACGTAATACGCAAAGAATAATTTTTATGGCTTGTCAGACTGTTAATGTTTTTGAAGCAGAGAAGTTCTGGAGTCATGCACGTAGGGTTGCCATTCATACTGTTTTAAACAGTACATGTACTGTTTTTTATAAAAAGTACTGTTTTATGCACAGCACCTAAAACAGTACGCAAAAGTACTGTTTTTAAAAGCGTGTATTGTTTTTGTACTGTTTTTTTATACTTATCACCAAAATGTAACATTTTTCGAAAAATGTTTCATATTTGACAAAATTTTAATGCATTTTTTAAAAAGGAGCTAAATGCAATTTAATTTTATACCACACTCAAAAAGAAAAATTATTTAAAAAGTGGAAAACTTAACTAAATTCAATAATGATTTAGCTCCATTGCCATGTTTTCCTTCTTTTTATCTAAATTTTTCTGAAAAATAAGAAAAAGAAAAAACTAGAAAATGGGAAAAAATTTATTTTATGAGTGTATCTCATTTAAAGTTCCGATTGCGGGCAGACCCCATTAGGTTCGGAAACTATGGGTCCAGACCACCTTAGGCCCAGTCCCAATGGGTCTATTAATAATCGTAAGAGATTTTGATTCAACATCTTTGTCCTACTATGCTTAGTTTTTAGGATACGGGCATTTAAGGGCCCAAAAGGGTTAGAATCTTAACGGGATAACTTAAAAACTATTACACGGAGGGATTAAGACGGTCGTGTGAAGAACTACAAAAATGTATTTGGCATTTTTTTTTTTTGTTTCGGCAATATTTTCTGAGAAATGAGGAATGCCCAAATTTTTAGATTCAAATTGAGGAGTCCATATATTGAAAGAGGACCGGAGATTCTTTAGAGATTTTTAGAATCGAAAATGAACACGTTTTTGCTCTTTCTGGCTTAGTTCTTGAAATTTTTGAAACATTTTTTGAAAAAAAAAATTCCTTAAATTGCAAAAAATTTACTAAACCTGAAGAAAAAAGTTTATCAATTCTAAGAAGATAAATATGCAAATTATGTCAAAGAAATTTAAAAATTTTTGTTAAATTTTACTAAATTGTGAAAAAAAACATTTTCCCAAAATTTAGTTATGACTATATAAAGGCATATAGCCCTTTGTTTGAGTGTAATAATACCGTTTTTGCGTTTGCTTTTTAAAGTCGTGTTTTAAGTAAAACACTGTTTTATGGATTTTTTCATATGTTTTTGATAGGAAGATCGGTGTTTTAGTTAAGCGAAAGCATAGACTACAAAAGCTTTTCAAGTAAGATATCGTGGCAACAAAGACAAATGCTCCAAAAAGTCAATCGCAATTTTTTTCAACACTGATAAAAAAATAGCATAAATTTGATACGGTTTACCTAAAATGTTCCACCGTTCTGTTAACAACCTTTTATGCTCGTTTTGGCTGTTTGAAATCAGGGTAAAAGGGCTAAGTTTTTGTAGTTTGATATAAAATAAGACTTTTAAAAAAGTACTGATTTTAATTGGATTGTACTGTTTTTTGAGACCAAATGTACTGTTATTCCATATTTCAAATCTGGTAACCCTACATGCACGCAAAGTTAAACAATAAAGTTTATTATAAATGTGTATGTTGTTATTTTTGTTCCAAATTATTTCATGTGTTCAAATTTAAAATCAAATAAATTTAACAAAAATTTTGTAAATTTTCAAGTTTTTTCTATAAGCTTCTGGTCACATACCAACATTTTACAGATAATTCTGTAAATTTACAGTTTTTTTATCGAAATAATTTTACATAGTTTTTAAAAATATATGTAAATTTTCAGAGTATTTCTCTGTAAAATTGTGGTCCCATTTAACTAATATTTTACTAGAAACTATGTAATTTTACTGTTTGTTTTTGTCCAAACCATTTTACAGAGTTTTATAGTAAAATCACAAAAAATCTTGCTGGTTGGAAATTTATGGTATTTTCTGCTGGCTCAGCAGTGTATCTCTGTAATTTAACAGTGATTATTTTGAGTGTATAATAAAAAAACTTGATATTTTGAAAAATGTCTTTTCAAGAAATTTTAAGGTTCTAAAGCATTTTTCTGACAGCAAAAGACCCAGATTCTGATATAATTTTCTAATAGAAAGTTTTTGATTCTGAGACGTTATCCCAATAGAAAACTTCTGAGATTCTGAGGCATTTTGATACAGAAAAGCTTTTAAAATTTATACAAAAATATATTAAGTAGGTTTTTTTCTAGCTCGAGGTCATTATTTCCTTTACTTATTAAAGCTATGATATTCTCACAGAATAATTTTCAAAAAATTTCAAAGTCTAAATAAGTAAAGGAAATAATGACCTCGACCTAAAATAAACCTACTTAAAATATAATATTTTAAAGTTAAAATGCAACGATTTTTAAATTCTGATACACCTTCATATACAAAATTCTCAGATGCAATTCTCACACCAAAAATTTCTATATTTAGAAAAAAAATTTCGTAAAGAAAAATTCTCAGATTTAGTGAGTGTTTTCCCCATTGAAAACTTCTTAGGTTCTGAAATATTAAACATTTTTTTATTATATTTTTCTACAGAAAAGGTTTAAGATACCGAAATTATCTTTCTTCACCAACATGTTTAGGGTTTAAAAAAAAAAAAATATTCCGTAAAGTACCTGAGATTAGAAAAATTTAAGACAAATGCTTTTTAAAATTTTTGGAGGCAATTTTCTAGATTCCGAGACATTTTTATAGTAAAAAAGTTTTGTTTTCTGAGACACTTTTCCCTTAAAAAAAGTCTAAGATAGTCAAGCATTTTCTGAGAAATATTTTCATAAGAGAGTCTTAAGAATTTTTTTCCTAATAAAATTATTTAGTTTCTGAGTCATTTTTCCCATAGAACAAGTCTCAGAGTCTGAGTCTCCGAAATTTTTCCTACAAAAAAAGTTTTTGATTCATAGTAATTTTTCAAATAAGAAAAAATTTCTGAGTCTAAGACCTTTTTTAGATTCTGTGATATTTTTTCTAAAACTCTCAGAGTCTAAGGCAATTTTTATAGAAAAAGATTCTGAGTTATTTTTCCTATCGAAAAAAGTAATACAGCCTTACCGGTCAGGCTTATTGCTTTTGTTTTTAAAATCGACTTTTGAAAAAATGTATTGATAATTTGAAATTTAAAATAAAACTTTTGTTAAAATAGACTTTTTGACTTTTGGTAAGGGCCATAGATTTTAGAAAATTTTTTTATATTAAAACCCAAAATTTCTGAGATATTTGTAATATCGAAAAAATCGGAAATTTTTTCTAGGATTCTAGGACTTTTTTCCTATAGAAAAGGTCTTAGCTTTTTCTATTACAAAGTCTTAGATTCTGAGACATCTTTCTAATAAAAATAATATCAGATTCTGAGACATTTTTCCTAAGGAAAAATACTTAGATTCCGATACATTTTTCCTATAAAAGACCCAGATTCTGTATAATTTTTCCTTCAGAAAAAGTCTAAGATTCTATTGCATTTTTTGTATTAAAAATTATCAAATTTTCCCTGAAGAATATTTTGTTTTACTTTTTTTTCTATAAAAAAATTTAAGATTTAAAAGCAATTTTTCTAAAGAAAACTTTTGAGATTCTTAAAAATTCTAGAAAAAATTCTCACTCATGATTTCATTTTCTCTTTTCTTTTTACACAGGCGAATGGTCAAATTTTTAATATAGAAAATTCTCAGATTTTTCTTACAATTTGCCTATAGATTTTACCTATAGAAAAACTGTTAGATTTTTCCTATAGAAAAACTGTTAGATTTTTCATATAAAAATTAACAAAATTATAAGAATTTTCATAAAAAAAAGTTCTAAGAAAAATTCTCAACTTTTTTCCATAAATTCACAAATTATTCATTTAGAAAAATTGAAAAATTTTTCGTCTAGAAAAATTCCCGAATATTTCGTCTAGAAAAATTGTAGTATTTTTTATAAAGAAAAGTTTTAATTTTTTGGGACTTTATCTCATAGAAAAATTAGAACATTCAGAAACATTTAAGGATTCTTAGACATTTTTCATAGAATAATTTCTAAAAAAAAATTTTTTCTATAGAAAAATTAAAACATTTAAAGATTCTTACACATTTTTCATAGAAAAATTTCTATAAAAAAAATTTCTCCTATAGAAAAATTTCCCGATTTTTCCTATAGAAAAATTCTCAATTTTTTCTCTAAAAAAAATCTAAAATTTTTTCATATAGAAAAATTTTCACTTTCCGCAACATTTTTCCTCTAGAAAAATTTTTAGATTCTTTAAAATTTTTCATGGACAATTTTTTCAGATCCTTGGACATTTTTCATAGACATTTTTTTTTAAGATTCCTTTTCACTCTCTTTTTCCCTCTGCTTTTCTATCTATTCTTTTCTTTCTTTCTTTCCTTTCTTTTTTTATCTTTCGAATTCGGTTTGCGGGGGAAATTTCATTTTTTCCCCCGTGGATCCACGCCTGCTTATAGTAGACTTGTTGCAGGTTTATTTGACAATTGTTCCTGGAATATCTGTCAAATAAACCTACTTAAGTGATATTGTACCCAAATCTACTAATAAGTTACTAATTTTAGTATCCTCAAAGTACTAAAATTAGTAGTTAGTTTTTACTGGTTTTGAATAATATTAGTAAAAAATTTTAGTATTGGTTACCAATTCCTGCACTAGGTCCTTTTGGACTAAAATTAGTTAAATTTTTAGTATTAAATACGCACGTTTTTTTTTGGGCGTATTAGTACATTTTCTGCTTTCCGAAAGCTTAAGGCTCCAGATTGGAAAGTGTCCTGGACACCAAGGGTAAATAGTTTTTAGTATGAAAACTTTAACAAAAAATAAATATTGAATATTCTACTAATGCTGTTGTGTTGTAGTTTTTCTGATTCTCTATTAATACCTATTATTTTATTGTCTGCGCTGCGACTCCTTAAGGCTCCATAGTGCAAAAAGTGTCCTGGACACCAAGGGAAAATAGTTTTTAGTATAAAAACTTCTAGAAAAAACGATTATTAAATATTGTAATAATGCTGTTTTGAAGCTTTTTGATTTTCTATTGCTCCTATTATTACATTTTCTGTGCTCCGGCTCTTAATGGTCAAGCGTGGAAAAAGTGTCCTGAACACCAAGGGTAAATAGTTTTTAGTATGAAAACTTCTACAAAAAACAATTATTGAATATTCTAATAATGCCATTTTTTTATTTCAATTTCTGCGCTCCGATTCTTAATGGCTCCAGACAGTGGCGTATATAGGCGGGGGGGGGGGCCCGGGCCCCCCCCCCGAAATGATTTCACAAATTTCAGGATTTGCTATCAAATAACAAGTACAATATTAAAAATCTTAAAAAAATAGAAAAACATTTAGGAGTCTAAAATTTTTTGAAGAAAAATGTTTTGAAACGGAAAATTTTTCTGTTAAAAAAATCTCCAAATCTGAAATTTTTTTCATAGAATTTGAAACTTTTCAACTTAAGATTCTAATGAAAAAATATCTTAGAACCTGAAGTCTTATGTACACAAAAAATGGACCTAATTGTAAATAAAATGAAGTCAAATCTTAAAATGCGACTTTGTCTTTTAGAAAAATTTCTTAGAACGAGACTATTTCTTAAAAAAAAATGTCTCAGGATCTAAGACTTTTTTTATAGGAATAATGCCTTAAAATATTAGCCTTTTTCGCAGAATTTAAGACATTTTCTATAGGAAAAATGTCTCAGAATCTGAGGCTTTTCTATATAAAATATGTTTCAGAATCAGAGGCTTTTCTATATGAAAAATGTTTCAGAATCTTAGTACTTTTTATAGGAATAATGTCTCTGAATCTGAAAAATGTCTCTTCTTAAAAAAAGGAAAAATTTTCTTTGAATCCTAGAGTTTTTCTTTAGGAAAAATGTTTTAGAATCTAACGGCCGTATTCAAAATTAAATTCTATTAAAAATAAAAAAATCAAAGTCAAAAGTTTGTCACCAAATGTGTCATCTCTATTTCTAATAAAAATAAGGTTTTAAAATTTTGAGCTGTTTCTGTTTTATTCCAACTGTACTCTTCAAGAACAGCTTCAAAAGAGATGGCGATTTAACAGTTGGTTTTTGCAGTGTGAAAAAATGGAAAATTAGGTTCAACTTTCAATTAATTAAAACCATATAAAAAATTTTTTGTTAAAATAAATCAAAACTAATATTAAATTAGAAGGTATTTACCATAGAGTAAAGAATATATCAGAGATTTTAATAGGCCCCAAAACAAGATGTCACTTTATATAAATTGGTTCTCTTAATGTTTAAGAGAGTTTTTACATGCAATAGCATAGGCAACACTAAGAGAACCAACTTTTTGAGAGAGGAAATTAAATGGTAGCCAACCAACCTGATACCCACTGGTATTAACTAAATTTTAAAATAATTACGATGTGTTTAGCTTGTTATGGAGTTTGTATAAAATGAATATCTTTCCAGTGTCATTGTTAGTGTTTGTTCGTCAATATATTGAAATTTCAAATAGAGTTTTAGTTGTGTTCCCCAATCGGACTTTTTTTGGTTTATTAGTTAATATTTCAAGATTCTAAAATTGGTAATATTAGCTGCATACTTTTGCATGTCTTTGATTTATCACCCACAGATCAAAACGGCCTCGTTGTTTTGGATGTCAAACTTTGAATTTTTGTGTGGTGTTTTGTTAATTTGTGTTTGCGTTGCATGCAAGAAATGTGATTGTTTATTTTCTTTTTAAGAAAATAATTGTTTATTTTCTTTTTAACGGACTTTTAATTTTATTTTTTCTTAATTTTATCCTTATTAAGGGTAGTTTAGACCAGCAGACTTGTAAAACGACTTATCAAAATGTCTGCACAAAACACTTGCTTTGACAGCTTTAACACAGCCAAAGTAAATAAATTTTTATAATGTGGGCCTCCTCATCTTTTGAAAATATTCTGAAAATGATTTGACAAGCGGATCAAAATTAAACATACTCCGAAAAGACAAATCTTGCCGAAAATACGTATCGTCTAAGCAGCTCTTCAAGAGTTTTTAAAGTTTAAAGAGTTTTTGCAATATTCACATGTTATAATTGCAAACTTTCGCTGTCGCATATTTTTGATATTTGGTGCTTAGAAAGAGGTACAAATGCTAAAAAGCTGGAAAAGTAAAGGATATCTTAAAAAGTTATACTAAAAATGAGGGCAACACATTTAAAGAAAGTCAGTTAAACCCACTTAAAGCATAATTTCAAAAAAAAATTAGAATTTTGGCAAAAATGCTATCGAGTAAAAACAAGAGTTTGAAATACAGCTTCTGATTGACTTGCCAAAAAGTAGTCGATTTCTTTAAAATCACACACTTGACTTAAATCAAGATCGAGGACGTCCACGACGAATAGCAGAAATGGATGTCTCCGCTGCTGATAATCTGCGATTTGATACATTAAAAAAGAATTCATCAATTATGCAAGCAAATGTTAGTAAAATTATATCGCTTAGCACTGAAGCAGGTTCAACCAAATATCAATTTTTCTAGTACTTAGCGTGACAGTTTTTTTGAAATATTTTGACTTTCGTTGAAGTTATGCTAATGTAGGGTTGCCATTTCCATTTTGAGAAAAAGAGGACGCCAACCTCAAAAAAGGAGGACATTTGACCCAAAAAAGAGGACAATTTTTTTTAATAAATTAATTTAAAAAAAGTAAACTGCGCGACACAATATGCAAAAAAAAATGCATTTTTATTAAGGAAACAATTTTCATTTCCACTAAAAAAATCACAAAAATACATAAAAGAAAATCTTCCATTTTTATTTCAGAAAGTACCAATTATATTTCAAAAATTTTCAATTTTAAAAAATGTTTAACTATATTTCCAATTATATATGAGAAATATTTATTTTTAATTCAAAAATGTTTGGTTAATTTAAAAAAATGTCCAATTATAATTCAAAAATTTTAATTGTATATCAGAATTTTCTATTTGTAATTCAAAATTTTCTAAATTGTTTTCAGAAAATTCCATTTGTATTTTAAACATTTCCATTTCAAAATTTTCTCAATGATTTTAAGAAAATTACTTTTGAATTTAAATAAATTCAATTGGAATTTTAGATAATTCAATTGTATTTCAAAAACGTCCATTTTTATTTAAAAATTATCTAAATGTTCAAATTCTGATTAATTTTTATTAAAAAATAAAAATTGTTGTACTCGACCTTTAAAATATTATATTTTGAGTAGGTTTTTTTCTAGCTCGAGGTCATTATTTCCTTTACTAATTAAAACTATGATATTCTACTATAATCGGGGCTATTCCTGTTGTCATAAACGCGTTTAAAACGCGACGAAGGCAATTTTTGGTATTCCTAAATACGTTGGAGATGATACAGACGAAAAACATATGTTTTTTCGTTATCGTCACCATTCGACGTATTCCGCAATTCGTCTTCGACGCCAGATTCATACAATTTTGTTCGACATCTTTTTTGGCGCGTTTTTATAGAAAATTGTGTTTTTTTTAACTAAATCATTAAAACTCATAGAATTTTCTTTTAAATATCAATTAAGTGTTTTATTTTTGTATAAATTATGTAATAAAAATGTCTCCGGCAGAATAAAAACCATGAAAATGCAAATTGCATTTGTTCCCGGACTGTGCCACACAGGGACGGATTTTTGTTTATGGCGATTTTTTGCATAATTTTTGAAGTTTAAAATACTTATTCTTAATTTTTTAATTATATATATTATAGTAAGATTGAAAATAAATATAAAATATGACCCGCAATATAATTTTAATTAATTAACAATTCATGTTATTTTATATGTTTTGTTGTTTTTTTGTGTTTTGCTAGTGATGACAAAAATTAATCGATATTCCTGCACCGATACCACTGAAGTATTGTAGAATGTGGTGAAACTCGGTCGTCGAAAGTGAAACTCATTCGACGTCGAAGTGATGCGCGTATTTAGAAATAAGGATGAATTATTTTCAAGAAAATTATTTTTCTGTTTTAAATTTATTATGTTGGTAATTTTTTGCAAGACTTTGTCGACACGTGTTTCGGGATGATGATCGTGACCTTACTACGATGGTACAATTTTCGTCTTCTAATTCCCAATGGAAATAGAGTTGAATATGTATTTTTATTTTAGTTTGATCATTAACGATTGTAATTAAAGACCCTTTGCTACTTGTAGTACAGGGTTTTTTTTTTTTTGCTGAATAATCTTGACAATGGGATTAGACAAATCCCGAAACACGTGTCGATTAAGTCTTGCAAAAAATGACCAACATAAATAAATTTAAAACAGAAAAATAATTTTCTTGAAAATTATTATATGAGATTATCATAGTTTTAATGACCTCGAGCTAGAAAAAAACCTACTCAAAATATAATTTTCTAAATGCTTTTAAAAATGTTTAGGGACAAACCTTTTTTTAGTTTTTGGGTCCAAATAAAAAACCACTCTTTTTATTTTTAATTTTAAATTTAGGTTTATTTGTTTGTAAATTGTTTTGTAATGTTTTTAAAGTAAATATAGAATTATGTTTTGTTAGTAATGTTTCACAATATATTGTTTGGTTGTTTTTAATTTACACTGTTTGTTGGTTTTGTAATTTATGTTAGAATTGTTTGTAAGTTTGTAAGTTTTGTTCTTCTCGTTTGTACTGTAAAAACTTGAGTGTCCGTTGTCAACTCAATTATTATTAGCAAAGGGTCAGTTTCTAATAATTGTGTGTCACAACAACAACAACAGAATTATCTTAATCGTAAACAAACGGATTAGTAAAAGAGAAAAGGAGATTAAGATAATTACAGCCACGATCATATAAATATGGGTACAGTGAGGGTCATTAGTTTAGGGGCATCTCTAAACATTCTCCCCCCCCATGGCTTGGTGTGATTGAACATATTGCTGGGTGATGCAGGTATGTGTTCCACATAATTTTTAGCTTTGCGGGTCATCATGTAATTTGAACTCGTGAAGTATTGTTAATAAATCTGGGGAGTATATAACTAGAAATAAAGAACAAAATATAACGTTAAAATGTTCAATATAACATGGTTTGAAAAATTTCCAAATTAATACGATGACTGCTGCGAATTGGGTTACGGTTGATTCAAATTTTTCGTTGAAATTTTTTATCTTCTGATTTATTTTAGAGTACAAAATAAATCCGGTGACTGCAGAATTTTGGTGTTGATATTTCTGATTGTTGGATTTTATGTGTAGAATTTTTCGTCTTCGGGTCAATGAATGGCTGATGAAATCGAAAATTTTCCAGTTGTTGGCTAGGGTCAGATAATATTTTTGCAGATCTGGTCCATCGATAATCCTCGATGAAATATCATTCAAAATTTTTTGAAGCGCCAATGGGTCTGAGTCAGAAGGGTTATCACCAGCAGAAAAATTGGGTCGGGTCATATGTAGATTTCTAAATTGTTTAAAAATTCGATGAGCAAATTCCATGATAAAACGAGTTGATTTTGCGATATGTGTTTGCTTAAGCAAATATTTGTATGACAAAATAACATAAGCTCGAATAAATAAATCAAAATAACTAAATGATTTTTCAAAAAAAGGTGTTTTGCAATCATTTTTTACTGGGGAATTTTTTGCTGTCTGTCGATTTTTTTGAAATGCTGCCAAATGCGATCCAATTCGATTGATGTTTCGTGGTGATTTATTTCGCCTGGGTCTTTTATTTTTGGATAAATATATGGAGCCCACGTTATGAGTCCTGACTTTCTTTAAAGCCTTTATAATTTTAGCTGAATTATTTGTTTTTGACGAATATTGACAATTTGTTGACAATAATTTTTTAAACGTTGATTTCTTGAGAGCTTTGGGGTCATTACGGGTCCGTTTTTGAAATCCAGGAGATTTTTGAAGATAAAATAATTGGTTTTCACATTTTTGAGAATCAACCTTTTGATTTGCGGTGCTGAAGTCGCTGATTTTGTATTGATGAGTTTTTGACGTGACGTGTTGTAAGTTTGTTGTTGACGTTTGTTGTATTCGATTTTTTGTAATCGGTGATGAGTAAGTGGTAAGTATTTTTGTAGAGTTGTTTGTAAGTAGTTTGTACTTGGGTCTAGACGTTGAAGTTGTATTTGTTGAAAGTTCTTCTTTGTTGGGTAGGGTTTTTGTAAATTGTAATTTTTTTGTTGTTGCTTCGTTGATTTTGTTTGTGGACAGTAAGGTATTTGGTGTGTATGTAGCCTCCGATCTCGAAATTGCTTTCGAGATTTTCTCCACCCCCGAAAAGTGTGTATCAGCTTGTAGAACAGGTCCACCCACAATCCAGCCAAATACTGTTTTCTGAGCTAATAGGGTTTCAATCGATCGCATAGGGGTCATGTTGCAATATATCGAGGGGCCTATGTCGAGGCCAATGAGTATATCAATTGAACGGCTTTCAGAAAATTGTGGGTCAGCAAGATTCAATTCTGCAACTTTGTTGAAAAGTTTTGTGTCGATTTGAATCGGTGATAAAATAGAAGGAAGGGTCATTAGGACTGGGGCCCATACTTCTAATTTGAATCGAGAGTCTAATCGGGAACAAAGAGTGAATGAGCACGCTTCTGTTGAAGTTTCCGTTACTGTTTGACTTAAGCCGGTAACTTGTATTGTATTTTGTTTTGTAGGCAATTTAAGGCGATTTTGTAAATTTTTCGAAATGAATGTTGACTGGGATCCAGGGTCGATAATAGCTCTTGCCTCGAATCGGTGTCCATCACATTCGATTTGTACTATTGCGGTAAATAATAATGTTTCCCGCTCATTCTGGGTCTGTGGGAACTGCTTTTTTTCAAGTAGAGTCAAGGATGTGAGGTTTGGAATTGTTTGATTTGAAGTGGACTGTATAAGATGGGCTTGAGCTGCGGCACTTGTACTTGGAAGTACCTCAGCACTTTCCTGAACGTAATTCAAAGACTGGGCATTGGGTCCCGTATGCAACAAAGTATTGTGTCTTTGGTTGCAGAGTCTACAATTGAATTTGCTTTTACAATCCTTGACACCATGATTGGTAAAAAGGCAGTTGTAGCATGAGTTTGTACGTTTAACAAAATTTATTCGGTCATTGACGCTACTTTCAACGAATTTGGGGCAAAATCGTAGCGAATGTGGGTCAGTACACAGCTGGCAGCTGTAATGCACTTCGTTACGATTACCATTTGTAGAACTTGGTGGATTATTTTTAAAATCATTAATTTTCGGGTGTGTGGCAATTTGAAATGATTGATCGGTTTCCTTTTGACTACAATTTATTTTTATATTTGCGACTGATTCCAGGGTCTTAAACTTGTGTGTCAAGAATTTATCAAATGTGTGCCACTTAGGAATTGTGGAACAATCTTCACGAGAGTCTTCGAACTCCTGAACAAGGGACGTTGGAAGTTTTTGAGAACATATGTGTATAAGAAATGATTCCCATGTTTTAGTGTCGATGCCTAAATTACGAAGGGTCTGCTGAGAGTCGTTAATTGTTTGTTGTAATTTTTTAACTGAGGCGCCAGAATCCATCGAAACTGTGGGTAAATCGAGTATAATCTTATACTGTTCAGTGACTTGTATCCATGTATTTTCATATCGGTCCACGAGATTTTTCCATGCAAGTATAAACCCGTCATTTGTCAAAGGCACATGAGAAATGATTTCCCTGGCTTCGCCGGCCGTTTTGTGGGTCAAATGGAATAGTTTTTCAACATTACTCAGTCTGGGATTGTTTCTATAAATAGCGGTAAATAAATCCCTAAAACTGGGCCATGACTTATAATCCCCGTAAAAAGTGTCTGTGTCGCAGGGTGGCAATCTTAGAAAAGAAACGCTATCATTATCGGTAATTGACTGACGCTCTGATTTTTGTAGAGTTGGTGGGGGTTCAGATAATGTGCAAATTTCAGCATTAATTGACGATATGCATTTTTTGTAAACTGCCAATGTTTTTTTGTATTCAGCCCTAATTTGCGATTTGTCAATTGGAATTTCGTCTTTTACATCTTCTTTATCCCTGCAATCCTCATATGCCTTCTTGACTTGGGTCCAAAGTGAGTTTAGTTCCACGCGGAGGACTTCTAGTGCGTGAATATTGTCTTCGGCGTTGCTTTCGGCATGAGAGTTTTCAAATTCTTGCAACTCGATGACGCAATTTTGAAACTTCTTAAGGGACATTATGAAGGATTTTTTGGATAAAATCAATGGATCAAACACGAGAGATGTAAAGAAGGGTCGAAAAAGTTACAGCTTTTAATAAAAATGTGTCGTAAAACAAAAATATCCAAAATTGTTTGGAAATTTTGGAGATTTATCTTTCCCCAGAAAGGCTGCAAAAGAGCGTCGATGTGGCAACTCTGCGGTGTAACACGGCAATGATCCGAAATAATATCAAGGGTCTCAAAATATTTGTTAAAAATATTTTTAAAGTTTGGTTAATATGATTTTCCCCGAAAATTGATTAACAAAGTTGTTGATATGGCAACTCTGTAGTCTAATAACAGCAAAAAACGAAAGTTGGATCGAGAGTCGATCGAAAATGAGTCCAAAATTTTAAAAATTTGGGTCAAATATTTTCCCCCGGGAAGTTTCCAAAATGTACAGTCTGGCAACTCTACTACTGAGACACAGCAAATGCAAAAAATGATAGTGATGGTAAAAACACAAAACGAAGGTACCAAATTCTTGGATTTTACTTGTAAAGGCCGAATTATTGATGAATTTGCCCTATGTGTCGTGATCAATTTTTTGTATTAAATTTCATTTAACACTTACTTGGGTATATTCTGTATGGTGTGTGATGTTGTGTCTCTTCGCTGTCGCTGCTGCTGTTGACTGCGTGTGGGTCTGATGCTGCTGTTGTTGTGGAGTTGTTGGTTACTTAATGATGTTGATGATCTTGTTGAATATTTTTGTTTTTGTGCAATACCGTTAGAATTTTTGGTATTCTTCAAGGTTATTGCAATTTTTGATAATTAAGAAAATTTATTGTTTTTGTAAAATAATTTTATTTTCTTAAATTTTGGCACAGTTTTTTTTGTTTCAGAAATTTTTTAGCACTTCTTTTTTTTTTTTTTTTTTCAGGGTCAAATTTATAGGGTCTTTTTTTTTGTAAAAATAGTTCACAATTTTTAAATGTTTTTGAAATTGTTCAATTTAATTTAAACTTTTTATTAACCACTGTTTGTAACACTTTTTGTAATTGTTTATTTTTGTACACTGTAGTTAAATTTTGTTTGTTTAAATGTTTACAAATAATTTTTTTTTTATATTTTTTTTTATGTAAATGTTATTAGAGTCACTATGTTATTTTAATTGGAACTTTTTGTATTAAGGTTTTCACTAAATTTAACACTTTCACAATTATCCGGTTCGCTAAGGACCAAATGTTTAGGGACAAACCTTTTTTTAGTTTTTGGGTCCAAATAAAAAACCACTCTTTTTATTTTTAATTTTAAATTTAGGTTTATTTGTTTGTAAATTGTTTTGTAATGTTTTTAAAGTAAATATAGAATTATGTTTTGTTAGTACACGCAAAAAAAAAATCTGTGTAAGATTGAGCAATCCTACTTGGTAAAACTTTTTTCATACCAAAAAAAATTGTTTACCAAATTTTTGCTAATATTATGCTTGTCGATGTTAAAGTAACATAATTCATTTTTTATGTAAAATAACCAAGTAGCTTGCTCAATAACGCAAATTACCTGCACAAAAATTTATCGAAAGAAAACAACAAAAAAACAAAACAAATACAGACCGCCATTTTCATTTTGTATTTTTGTGTGCGTGCATTGTTCGTTTATTTTTTTGTGTTATAAAAACGTAAAAAGGAAATTGATATATAAAATAAAAATAAATTAATACATAAATAAAAATAAATAATTAGTTTTCTAAAAGATAAATAAATGTAAGATAAAAGAATGTTAAAGTTAATTTTGCTTTCATCACTTAAAACACCATTCAATAAGAAAAACCAATGGATTCCCAGACGTATGTTTCGATGAGTAACAAATGGAATGATAAAGTGAGTATACCCGCATTCCGAAGACACCAATAAGGTTTAATAGATTTTTAGTTAAAAATTAGTGTTTGGTAATAATTTTATATTTTTACAGGGTACTGCTAAATAAATTTTTGAAGCTATCGAGAATCCTTCACTACAATAAAGAGCGTGGACACCAATCCTGCCTTTAGTTATAAAATTAAAACCTAAAAACCCAAAGCCAAGGGAGTGCATACCTGTTTTGATGAGTTACAAATGGAATGACAAAGTAAGTGTTCCTCCTTACCAAGAGACCAATGGCACAGACTAATACAGACTCGACATAAGTGACAGGTGTCAAAAAAGTATTCTCTAACCATATGGTTATTATTTTCAAATTATTCTACGAATTAGGTTAGAAAGAGAAAACTGATATAACGCGCCATAAGAAAAATGGATGCCAGATCGGGTTTTGTTGTTTCACTCACTCCTAAGTCGTAGAAAGGGTTGCCATGTTAGCGTAAAACGGACTAAAAACCGCTGTGTTTTCTCCTAAAATCGCTTAGTTTTTCCCCTTTTTTTCTTATAAAACTCTACTGTCGAGTCTGTATTTAGTCTGTGCCAATGGGCACAGACTAAATACAGACTCGACAGTAGAGTTTTACAAGAAAAAATGGGGAAAAACTAAGCGATTTTAGGAGAAAA
The DNA here is from genome assembly GCA_963921195.1 of Pegoplata infirma. NCBI lineage: Eukaryota > Metazoa > Arthropoda > Insecta > Diptera > Anthomyiidae > Pegoplata > Pegoplata infirma. The sequence continues at coordinate 159,639,485 of OY992536.1, read as the reverse complement.
CACAGCGGTTTTTAGTCCGTTTTACGCTAACTTGGCAACACTTTCTACGACTTAGGAGTGAGTGAGACAACAAAAACCGATCTGGCATCCATTTTTCTTATGGCGCGTTATATCAGTTTTCTCTTTCTAACCTAATTCGTAGAATAATTTGAAAACATTAACCATATGGTTAAAAAATACTTTTTTGACACCTGTCATATTTGTCGAGTCTGTATTAGTCTGTGCAATGGGGTTAACCAATTTTTTAAATTAAAAATTTATGTTTTGTAATAATTTTCTATTCTTACAGGATGCTTTTAAATAAATTCGTGAAGCTATAGCGGATCCTTTACTTCAAGAAGAAGCGTAGGCAGCAGTCTTTCGAGAAAATTGTACAAAAAGGGTCAGTTGGTCGGTGGTAAATTAAATCCTACACAACATTTATTATATTAATATGGATTTATTCTGTGAAAATTTTAAATTCAACAAATATAAAAATTTTTACAAAAATTTATTGAAAATTTATTTTAGCATAAATGTGGTAATTTTTAGCATTATTTTTAGTCAGCTTTTCAAATAATTTTGGTATATTTCACCATATTTCTTTTGGTATATTTTACCAAGTTTTTGCTTAAATAGCATTAGCATTTTCTTCAAAAATTTTTACATAAGTGTTTTGGCTAAATTACGAAAACTACTTCGTCGGTTGTAGTTTTAGCATATTTTTGGTAAAATTATGCCAGATTTTTGCTCACTCCGACACAAGTTTTTTTTTGCGTGTAATGTTTCACAATATATTGTTTGGTTGTTTTTAATTTACACTGTTTGTTGGTTTTGTAATTTATGTTAGAATTGTTTGTAAGTTTGTAAGTTTTGTTCTTCTCGTTTGTACTGTAAAAACTTGAGTGTCCGTTGTCAACTCAATTATTATTAGCAAAGGGTCAGTTTCTAATAATTGTGTGTCACAACAACAACAACAGAATTATCTTAATCGTAAACAAACGGATTAGTAAAAGAGAAAAGGAGATTAAGATAATTACAGCCACGATCATATAAATATGGGTACAGTGAGGGTCATTAGTTTAGGGGCATCTCTAAACAAAAAAAAATTTATTTGTATATCAAAATTTTCTTCAAAGCATTTGAAAAATTTTGAATAGAAATAGAAATTTTTGAAATATATTTAATTGGAATTTTCTGAAAAGCATTTAGACATTTTTGAAATATAAATGGAAATTTTTTAAATTAAATTGGAAGTTTCTGAAACGGATTTTTCTAAAAAGCATTCAGAAATTTTTAAAATACAACTGGAAACTTTTGAAATACAATTGGAAATTTCTGAAATACAAATGGAATTTTTGGAAATTCAAAGGAATTTTCTTAAAATTATTATTTTTTTTTTAAATTTGTAATGGAAATTTTTGATATACAAAAAAAAAATTGTAATCGGGTAAAGTGCAAAAAGTAGGACAACTCCGGACACTTTCTAAAAAAGAAGTAGGACTGCCCCGGACGCCCTAAAAAAGAGGACGGTGTCCGGGGAAAAGAGGACGGATGGCAACCCTAGGTGTATTAGTACATTTTCTGCTTTCGGAAAGCTTAAGGCTCCAGATTGGAAAAAGTGTCCTAGACACCAAGGGTAAATAGTTTTTAGTTTGAAAACTTAAAAAAAAAATAAATATTGAATATTCTAATAATGCTGTGTTGTAGCTTTTTTGATTCTCTATTAATCCCTATTATTGTCTGTGCTCCGACTCCTTAAGGCTCCATAGTGTAAAAAGTGTCCTGTAGCGGTGTTCTATAACTCTCGAATCGAAAGATTTCTCACATGAAATATGAAAAACGAAACAGAAACATCGTGAATCGGCACAAAACCTGACTTTTCGCATTCGACTGTTTCTGTAATTTTGTTATGCGGAAACTTTCTGTCAAATATGATTTTTTCCAAAATTATTGGAAAGATGCGAGAAAAACTGTTTCTGTAAACCAATTGATCGAAAACTTTTGAAGTTGAAGTGTCAAAATCATTCACATTTAAAAATGGTGCGATATTTCGTAAATTAATCAACTTTTGAGTTATAATAAATAAAAAACAATATTTTTTTCAAGAAAATACTATCAACTAATATTATTAATGATATACTACACATTATTTTTATTAATTTAATTCATTATTTAATTTTTGTTTGCCAATGTTACGAGTGTTGTTTAAAAAAATGTGAAATTGCGTTTTTTTTTTTGTTGTGATTTTTATTATTTTCTCGCCTTGTTTACCTTTTTGACAGCTGATTTGGAATATTCCAATAAAGATGCTGCCGTTTTCGCATTGATATACAGAAACAGCTCTTTTTCCAGAATCGAGAAACGATGGAATTTTTTGTTTCATACTTTTCGATGCGAAAACTTTTCGCATAAATTACAGAACACCCCCACTGGACACCAAGGGAAAATAGTTTTTAGTATAAAAACTTCTAGAAAAACCGATTATTGAATATTCTAATAATGCAGTTTTGAAGCTTTTTGATTCTCTATTGGTCCCTATTATTACATTTTCTGCGCTCCGGCTCCTTAATGCTCCAGCGCGGAAAAAGTGTCCCGGACACCAAGGGTAAATAGTTTTTAGTATGAAAACTTCTACAAAAAATTATTGAATATTCTAATAATGCCATTTTGTAGATTTTTTGATTCTCTATTGATGCCTATTATTACATTTTCTGCGCTCCGATTCTTAATGGCTCCAGAGTGGATAGAATAAAACGTTCACGAGATGATTCTCCAAAATAGTGGATTTTTGTTTTAGAGACGGTTAAATTTTCCCGGCTTTGGCCTGTTCTTGCAGCATATCGGTATATAAAACTGTTTTCTGTACATCGAAGGTAAGGTGTGTTCAGCAACTTTGTAGAAAATATTATGGCAAATATTTTTGTGGGATATATGTATTAACCCTCTAACTGCCCTCATAATGGTATTTGTTTGCTCTATTCTATCAAATCGAAAAAACTCCGTAAAAGGAGAAGGGCGGGGATGAAATGTTCTTCAAATATGTTAGCCAATGCCCTTAGTGGGCAATCTCAAATTTGAATGGTTTTTGGTGTTTGTGTGAAGTTTTGGGCTTTGGTGTGTTCTGCGTTTTTTCATTTCAAGAAACAAATTACAGTTGATAAAAATATATTTAATACTCTTTTTGTCAATTCGTGCTACCACTTATAAATTTAATTGCTGCCACTTGATTTTTGTGGCAAACAACTGGCAACACTCAGAAAGTTTGATATTCACTGAGAGCTATCGAAAATAAATTTTTTCTGAGTAGTTGGCAGTTTGTTATTTTCACGCCGACAGAATGCTTGTGCGTTTTTTTTTTTGTGTTTTTTTGTTAAATTTGATTACGTTCGCAAACCAATTTCGAATATTAGAAGAAAAACGAAAATAATGATGAACGGAAATATTGACAACAAACTAGTTCACATAGCTCAATTGTAACTCCTGCATACTTGCTACTCTGTGTATTTTTTTACGATTTAGTCACATTTATATTGTTGTGTGTAAACACAAACTAAAAACAAATAAAAATAATAATATTTATAATTGGCATAACATAAAATTAGTTCAATGATATTGGGTCTTGGCAAGTTAAACATTCTAGTCACATTGGCATTCAGATGTTGTCGTGTCAGAAAATAAAGCAAATACTTATATGCTAGTAGACAAATTAGAAGTGACGAATGATAATAATATTTATCATTGTCTATAATTATGTCTAAATTAACAAAAAAAAAGGGAAATGCTTTAAAATGATTATGCAGAAATTTGTTTTGAAAATTAATTCCAAAATATACACACACATACATTTATAAACTTACCCATACGAAGGGTGTTTGAAAAATCTTAAGGAAAGTAGAAAATGAATCAAGTTAGAACGTTAACACCAAATCTTAAATTCTCTAAACGTGTAGTCTCTTAAACACTTCGTTCTGAGCCGTGAGATTGCATGACAGTGGCAAAGGTACAAACGATTTGGCATATCAGAATTTTACTCTTTTCATATATGTACATTAGGGTGGTTTTTTATTTTATTTTTTTTTGGAATTTCGAGGAGCGCGCAGCGGATTTTTGTGCCATTTGATGTTAAAATAATTGTGTAAAAATTTGAGCTAAATCGGATAAAATTAACCCGAGGCGCAAGGAGGTCAAAGTTTCAAGAAAAAGCCAAAATGGCCAAATTTTGAAAAAACTTAAAAAAATGTAAAATTTTGTAGAAATAAAAAAATAAAATATTTTTTATTTAACTTTCTTGGAATAATACTCAGAAAAAATTATCTTAACTTCTTATGACGGCAGTAACACTTTCAAACATGAAATACAAAAATTACCATGCATTTTGGGGGGTACCTGAAATGAGTGTTTTTGATTTTTTGAAAATTTTATTGAACAAAAAAATTAAATCTTACTATTCTATAGCAATGGATTTAATAATCCTAAGGCTTAAATATTTAAAAAATTGGGGATATCCATCGACTCAATTTTTTTTTTGGAGTCATTTGAGTTTTGCGGATTTCAAGGATTTTGGTTAAATTTTACAAATCTTGTTCTGTAAACTAATCCATTTGATAAAACTAACTAAGTTATTTTTGTTGGAAAACAGATTTCGGACCTTCATAATAGTACTTCTCATATAACTTGGGAAATATATCAAATATTATGTCTGGTTTGATGTTTGATTGACCAACGATGATTCTCTAAAGTCTGCTGAAGATTCCTTTAGTGGGGATGAAACTGATCAGTACAGACATACTATGAGATAGTAACTTTTTTAAAGCAATAAATTAAAAATACTCTATTATGATAATATCATAAATAGAAATATTTTTGGGCCTCGAACTAGAATAAAACTCTAATCGAATATATATACATATATAAAGGCCGAATAAATACATTTTATTTTTATGTACCTTTTGGTACTAAAAATAAAAAACAACATTTAACTAACTAAGTTACGTTATATTATTTTTTTGAACATCATTAACCCATTTTGGCAGGGGGTCAAATATGACCCAGGCAGAAAATGTACTGTTTTGTTTCAATTTTGCGTAATTCATCTCTTTAATAATATTTTTGTTGTTTTATTTTATAACAATAATTTTGAAATAACATGTATTTTTAACACTTTGTTAACCCAATATGGCCAGGGGAAAAAATGCACACCTTGTTTTTAAAAAAAAATATTTTTTAAATATTTTTGTCGTCTGAAACGCAAACGAGCGCAGTTTAAAAAAAATCGAATTTACAGAAATTCATGTTATCATAAAAAAAATGTAAAACTAAATTCAATATCGATTACACTATAGAACAATTTCAAAGTTTTTCTAAAATTACGGGGTTCCGACGATTTATTCTGGTAGGGGAGACCAAAAAAATATACGTGTGTCAGCGTTTTGAAAGATCACATCGGAATTTTATTTTGGAGATGGTTAAATTTTAACACTATGTTTTCTTTACTTCTGAGGTGTAAGGTGTGCTCAGCAACTTTGTTCAAAATATTTCGGCAAATATTTTTACGACTTGTTAGAATAGAGCAAAAAGATACCGTTACAAGGGGAGGTAGAGATTAATGTATAGCACAAAGGTATATACCATAATATTTTCTACAAAGTTGCTGAATACACCTTACACTTCAGATGTAAAGAGAACATAGTTTTAAATACCGATATGCTGCAAGAACAGGCCAAAGCTGTGCAAAATATTATTTAAGAGATTAATTACGCAAAATTGAAACAAAACAGTTCATTTTCTGCCTGGGTCATATTTGACCCCCTGCCAAAATGGGTTAATGATGTTCAAAAAAATAATGTAACTTAGTTAGTTTTATCAAATGGATTAGTTTACAGAACAAGATTTGTAAAATTTAACCAAAATTCAGTTTATAGTAAAAATGCATAGACAAAAAAAATCCTTGAAATCCGCAAAACTCAAATGACTCCAAAAAAAAAATTGAGTCGATGGATATCCCCAATTTTTTAAATATTTAAGCCTTAGGATGTATTTAATTATCCATTGCTATAGAATAGTAAGATTTAATTTTTTTGTTTAATAAAATTTTCAAAAAATCGGAAACACTCATTTCAGGTATTTGTATTTCATGTTTGAAAGTGTTACTGCCGCACAGTGTTGCGTCTTCATGTAAAGAGTGGCCAAAAATAGAAGGAGTTAAGTTAGAGCTTTAAAATTTGGAACACTTGTTAAGATCGATAAGATCAAGAAAAATTTTGAATTTGGTCAATATCCGCCCAAGGATTCGTATCCTTCCCATATATCCTGAAATTAAAATACGGCATAAAACGAAAACTAACGCTTTAATCTTCATGTTATTTATTGTAGTTATTACCTATAATGCCATTAATTATTCTACAAAATTTTGTCCAATTCGGAGAAAGGATACGCCTAGCTCAAAAATGTCCTTTTGAAAATAACGTTCAGAAAAAGGGTAAAAATGGAAGTTATTTCATGAAATTTTGAAAATCCAACTGTTATAATATGCTCAATGTATTTGCCAAAATTTGTGCAAATCGGAATTAGGATACGCCCTCCTCGAAAATGTCCTTTTTTAAAAAAGTCAAGAAAAAGTTCAAAACTCAAATTCCTTCATGAATTTTTGCATCCGCAACACTTAGAATATACCTTAAATCTTAATCAAATGAAAAAATTGAAGCAAGAATGTAATACATATATTAAAAATGTCCTTAAAAAGATTAAAAAAAAAGTTTAAAAAATCCTTCGTACTTCATGAAATTCTGTTCTGATAATGTTGAAAATACCTTATTTTAGTATAATTGAAGCAAGGATTATCCTTAACCTATCCTTAGGATATTCTTAGCGCATAAATATCCTTCTTTAAAGACTTGAGAAAATTCAGGGAAATCCTTTGACCTTAAAACTATCAATAATTCACAACATTTTTGCACGTAGTATTTACAATACGTTGAATATTGTTTTTAAGTTTAAGCAGGGATATGCCTATCTCAAAAAGACCGTTATAAAATAAGCAAGTAAAAATATAGTACAACGTACTTCCTCAACAAAATCTTTCTAAATAAAAGTCTGCATCTGTTAATGTACAACTGGTGTCTAGTCAAGCATCTAATTTGTGTCAGGCCTGGATGACAAATAATGGTTCTTGGACCAATTTAAATAAAATTTAAATTTTAATCGACCAATTCATTTTGCATTCCGATTTAGTATATGTGTTCCATAACTATTTTTCGCAATACATTTCAAATTATCAAGAACAACTGCAGCATCTTGGTGTTTTCGTTAAAAAAATTTCCAAATTTATATTCGGGTTTCCACAAAAAAAAATTGATTAAAAAAAAAAGTGGAAAAACGTGGACGAGTTCTTTTGTTATTTGTAATCTACATACTTATACAAATATTTTCTGCAAAGAACTAAGCGCGCCAATGGGGGCCACAAAAATGGCTGACTATCAAATACAGTAGAATCTCAGAAATTAGAACCACTTTGTTCCTCGGGTAGTTCTAATTTCTGAAAAGTTCTAATTTCTGGACATTTTTTTTTTCAAAGAAAATTATAAAATAACAATAAAAACTGTTACGACTGCTTTATTTTAACACAAAACTATCTTTTTTTGTTAATATTTAATTGCTATAACACATTAAATTTGTAGAAAACACTTTTAAGGGCTTTGAAATGAGAAATACCAGGCGCTACATCGATTATGTCATCGTCACTGCTATTTAATCCGTCATTAAACCCATCTTCATTCCATTTGTCGATTTCTCTTACACTTATGGAATTGTGAAAATAAAAACAAAAAAAGTCCAGAAATTAGAACCACTGGTTCTAATTTTAAAGCGTTAACTACATATAATTCGGGTTTTCCCCTATTTAGTTTAAAAAAACTATAAAAAAAAATATTTTGTAGTGTAAATAAAAACAAGAAAAAAGAAACTTCCAGAAATTAGAACCGCAGGTTCTAATTTTAGAGCGTCCAATACATTAAAATAGCCGGTTCTAATTTCTGGACAGTTCTAATTTGTGAGAATTCTAATTTGTGAGATTCTACTGTATGAAGTTTGCAAAATAAATTAGTATTTTCTTTGGAACTCACTTTATAACAGCGTTACTTGCCATATGATTAACTTATGTCGACCAAAACAGCATTATCATACAAGCAACATATCTAACTTAAAACTTCATTACCAATAAGGTCGAATTTTAAATGCAATATAATTATTTAACCGTTACAAGTACATGTGGATTTCAAAGATTTTAAAGCCAAAATATGATATATTTCAAAAAGTTCAACTTTATAGACATGTAACTTAAAAACTATTAAAGATATCTATAAACTGTTTTGGATTTGTTTTATTTATGATGTTTTCTTAAAATAATATTCATATAACCTTAAGTTTTAAGACATTTAGTTTGACCATTTATGGCCAAGGTCACAACACTGTGTGCCGTCATAAAAAGTTATGATAATTTTTTCTGAGTATTATTGCAAGAAAGTTAAATAAAAAATATTTTATTTTTTTTATTTCTACAAAATTTACATTTTTTCAAGTTTTTTCAAAATTTGGCCATTTTGGCTTTTTCTCGAAACTTTGACCTCCTTGCGCCTCGGGTTAATTTTATCCGATTTAGCTCAAATTTTTACACAATTATTTTAACATCAAATGGCACAAAAATCCGCTGCGCGCTCCTCGAAATTCCAAAAAAAAATAAAATCAAAAACCACCCTAATGTACATGTGAACGAAAAAAAATAGAACTGACATGAATTCCAGTTACAAGTGAAAGGATTTCTATAGACTAATCCCGCATAAAATATACATTTTAGTTTCGATAGAAAAACCGTATTCGGAATAATAATATACATGTTTAAATACTTAAAACTTGTTTAAATTTAAACATGTTAAGGCCAGGTTAGGTTGTAAGTGACTACTGACGTTTTATGCCAGCACACATAGGCTCTGGGTTGATATTTCGTTCAACTGTTGACAAGTGTGGACGTGTTTTAATTTATCTCCGTGCTATTAATTGAATTTTTGAAATTGTTCGTAATAGGTATTTTTGTAATATTTTCATGACCACATCCAGGAAAATGAAAATATGGACACAAATGATACCGATTTAATTCGAGGCTCTGCCTCACCGACTGGTGCTGGTCCTAGCACTGGTCTTAGGGTTGCGACCTTGAAGTCCGACCTTGATTCTGGTAGGGGTGCTCAGCCTAATATTGGTGGTAAAAAGAAACTTAAACCATCAAAGGTCAGGCACAACCAGAGACGGCTTTGTTTGAAAATAATTAACAGACTAAGCCAACTTGATGGAACGAAGCTCTCCGAACGTGAGAGGGCGTCGCTATCATGGGCGAAAGGAGTCATTGAAGAACAGGACAAACTTTCGGCAATGCGCGCATCTGACAAACAGAGCGCTGTTTCGGCCTCGTCATCGAAGTCTGGTAAAAGGTTGCGCTCGCCCGATGAGAAACCTTTACCTAAGAGATCTAAGGTGACCGGCAACGTCTGGACTCAGTCTTTTAGTGAAGTGGTTAAAGGTAACTTCGTTAGGGCTGTGATAAACAGGCAAAATGGGGATTGCAGTATTCCAAGGGACAAGTGGAGTTTAGTTGAAACTAAACTAAATGAAATCTACTATAGGCTCCTTGAGAGTATGCCTGATTTTCTCCCTACTACTGTCAACGCAGGTTGGTATCAGGGGCGAGTAAAACTCGTTGCTTTTGGGAACGAAAGATCCGCAGCCGTGTTTAAGGTTGCCATTAGCCAAGTGGGAGAGTTATGGCCTGGAGCCAGACTGGACGTTGTGGAAAAACATGATATCCCCTCGCAACCCAGAGCTCATGCATGGATCCCAATGGCCACAAATGACACTGCGGTGATTCTTAAGATGATAAAAGTCTGCAATCCTGACCTTCCAACTCAGAATTGGCAAATTGCCAGATTGGGTGAGATGGAGGGCGCTCGTCGTCAAGCATTGGTCTTGGTTAATGAGGAATCGCTTCCGCTTTTAGCCAGGACTGACGGCATTATTAGATTTGGATTTTTTCATATAAGAGTCAATGTCTACAAGGGCGACCAGAAGACTATTTTGGACGCAGACAAGCCAGTGGCAGAGTCGGCTGGGGAGGAGAATCTGGAAAAGGCTGATATTCAGCTGGCCGATTCTAGGCTGATGGGAGATGCATCTGGCATTTTTGAAACCGAATCTGGTAACGAATGCGACCTCTGTGATGGCATGGAGGATAAAGCTGATGCCACGATGGGTGACATTCAGGACGAGGCCCATGCAGTGAGGAATTCGGAGAGTTCTGTTGCCTCCGATTCAGATCAGATGGGATATATATCTGGCTTATTCGAAACCGAATCTGGGGACGAATGCGACCTCTTTGATAACACGGAGGATGAAGCCAATAACACGGTGGTGGAAAGGATGGTGGAAATAAAACAAGATGTTGCGGTTCCTACAAATAAACCTCCATCACTGTAAGGCAGCCTCAGTTGCACTCTTGCTGCGCCTGACGACAGGAGCAGTTGACTTGGTTTTTATCCAAGAGCCCTGGGTGCGGGGTGGCAGGGTTTGCGGATTGAAGACCCCTGGGTTTAAGTTGGTGGTTGCCAAAGGTGAGGGCTCACCAAGAGCCTGCATCTTGGCAAAAAATGGCTTAAATATATTCTTTTTATCAACTTTTAGTGATATGGATGTTACAGCGGCTAGCTTAGAGCTTCATGGGAAGTCTATTTGGCTCGCCTCTGCGTATTTTCCTAATCCGGGGTCAATACCCCCGGAGAAGGTTGTCGGTCTAATTCGGGAGTCTGAATCTAGGGGACACCAGTTAGTAGTGTGTTGTGATGCTAATGCACATCATTCGATATGGGGAAGTACAGACACAAATGATAGAGGCGAATCACTTTTGGAGTTTTTGTTAAGCACTAACCTGTATATTTGTAACAAGGGTGGTGAACCAACTTTCGTTACAAGTACGCGGCAAGAGGTTCTTGACGTAACACTTGTATCAGATACATTGTCTGATAGAATTGATGACTGGAGAGTTTTGGAAGAGCATTCTTTCTCAGATCATCGCTACATTGAGTTTTTACTCAGGGAGCGTGCCCCGGTTGAGACAGTCTCTAAAAATCTGAGGAGAACAAACTGGGTGAAATATAGGGAGACTTTTTCTTTGCTTTTGGATGAAGTACCCCTATCTGAACCACATAGTTTGGCGGAAATTGACTGTCTGGTTGACCATATAACAAATGTTTGTAATAGGTGCCTGGATGCGTCTTGCCCTTCTGCAAAGCCTAGAGGGAAAAAAAAGCCACCTAGGTGGTCAAATGAGTTGCAGACGAGCAGAGATTCCTGCAGAAAGCTCTTTAATAAGGCTAAATTTTCAAGAGCGGACGAGGACTGGTCTGCATACAGGCTGCAACTTAAGAGTTATAAAAAGATGATCAGAAATGCAAAATGTGATTCTTGGAAAAACTTCTGTGGAAACATAGAAGACGTTTCTGAGGCATCCAGGCTGCGCAAGGTTCTGGCTTCTTCTCCTTGCACCCTGGGATACCTGAAAGATCCTAATGGGGTGTGGTCTTCCTCCAGTGGAGAGTCGCTGGATCTCCTTTTAAACACGCATTTTCCGGGCAATTCCATGACGCCGTTTCAAGCTTTGGAACGTTCTGACGCCCAAGCATCTGAAATTGCTTCGGAAGTAATAAATATGCCAACATTAATCTGGGCGATAAAAAGCTTCAGGCCCTATAAATCCCCGGGACCTGATGGTATAATCCCGGCTGAGTTGCAGCAAGTGTCGGACTATATAGCCCCGTTGCTGTATAATCTATACACAGCATGCATCAACTGGTCGTATATTCCTTTAAAATGGAGGGATACCAGAGTCGTATTTATCCCGAAGGCTGGGAAAAGTTCCCACACAGCTCCGAAGGATTTCAGACCAATTAGTCTGTCTTCTTTTTTGTTAAAGACAATGGAACGAATGATAGACTCATATTTGCGTAGAGTGATTGACCCGAGGTTGCTTTCGACAAAGCAACATGCATACAGCAAGGGACGATCAACGGAAACAGCTCTTCATGAGCTCGTTGGTACCATCGAGAGATCGCTTTCGGTAAAGGAGTACACTATGGTGGCCTTTCTTGATATTGAGGGGGCTTTTAATAATGTCATCCCAGAATCGATAGTATTGGCATTGTCTGGTCTGGGAGTAAAGCGTGAAATCGTTTTAATGGTGGAAAGCCTACTTGCCAGTAGACGTATAACGTCTGAATTGGGAGCGTCCGTCATATCTCGATTTGTCAATAGGGGCACACCACAAGGAGGTGTTCTTTCGCCGCTTCTTTGGAACTTGGCACTGAATTCAATGCTACTATCTCTAGAAGCACGTGGTTGTCATGTTGTCGCATATGCTGACGATGTCGCGAAAGCGGTAAAGGGGAAGCATCTGCCAACATTGCGGGACATTCTTCAGGGTTCTCTGAAAGATCTGTCTAAATGGGCAAGAGACTGTGGTCTAGGAGTTAATCCTAGTAAAACAGAGCTTGTTTTATTTACAAGGAAAAATAAGATTCCTGCTTTTGATCCTATTTCTCTAGACGGTACTGAAATCACCTTCTCAGATGGAGCCAAGTATCTTGGAGTATTTCTAGATAGGAAGCTGAATTTCAGGCGTAATATTGAGGAACGGGTGAGAAAAGCAACGATTGCTTTGTATTCCTTTAAAAGGGCCATTGGAAAACGATGGGGTTTTAGCCCTCAAGTCGTTCATTGGATCTATACAGCAGTGGTGCGTCCAATTTTGCTGTATGGAATCATTGTCTGGTGGCCTGCTTTAGAAACAAAAGCGAACCGTGTCTTTATCACGAAGGTACAGAGAATGGCGTCGATGTGCATCACTGGTGCTCTTCGTACTACACCTACGGCTGCATTAGAAATCCTCCTTCACCTGATACCCTTGGACATATTGGGTAGGCAGTATGCAGCTGCGTCGGCAATTCGACTTAATAGCACGCTGCAATGGAGGAGCAGCGATTGTGGCCATAGCGCGATCTTGAAAAAGATAACAATACCACAACATGTGGATTGTGCTCCCTCTTTGAGCCTTTTTGAGCGCCACTTTACCACTATGATACCATCCAGGGAGTCTTGGATGGGGGATACTCCGGGAAGAGGAGCTACCATAAATTTTTACACAGATGGATCGAGGCTGCACGAACAAGTGGGCTTTGGGGTCTATTCAGAAGAGCTTGGATTGAGCCTGGCTCGTAGATTGCCAGATCATTGCAGTGTTTACCAGGCAGAGATGCTGGCAATAAAGGAAGTGGCTGACTGGTTGAGCTGCAATGTCTTGTCTACAACCGCAGTCAACATCTATACTGACAGTCAAGCCGCGGTCAAGTCCCTGGATTCAATGTTTCTGAAAACAAGATCTGCCCTTAACTGCCGCACGTCTTTAAATGAGATGGCCAAGCAGTTTAACATACGACTCATATGGGTCCCAGGGCACAGAGACATTCCAGGGAATTGCAAAGCCGATGAGCTCGCAAGACTAGGAACTACCTTACAGGTTCCAACAGAATTGGAATGTGTTGGTATGCCTCTGGGAACTTGCAAGCGAAACCTACGGCTTTGTTCAGCGACGGAGACTAATCAAAGATGGGCAAATGGATGGACGTGTGAGACAACACGACTGATTTGGCCTTCTCTTAATCAGGGGCGCACAAGTGAGCTGATATCGCTTCCAAGAGGAGAGATTTCGACGGTGGTTTCTATAATTACCGGACACTGTCTTATAGGGAAGCACGCAGAGCGGTTAAATGTGCCGTCGAATGACTTTTGCCGAAGTTGCATGGATGAAGAGGAGTTGGAAACTATCGAACACTTTATTTGCCAGTGCCCGGCACTTTCTGGTCAGCGACTTGCTTCACTGGGATCTAGGGAGCTGTACGATCTTTCTGATTTGTCGGATGTCAAAATTCAACATCTAAGGAGTTTCATAAGAAGCTCAAACTGGTTTAACGACAGGGACTAGTAGGGAAACCTATTACGATCCCGTGGTATCACAATGGACCTCAGAGTCTACGTGTGTTGACGTAAAACGTCAACAGCCACTTACAACCTAACCTAACCTGGCTCTGGGTTCCGTTGTGATACCGCGGGACGGTAATGTGGTTCCCCTGCTAGTCCCTGCCTTTAAACCAATTTAAGCTCCTTATGAAACTCCAAAGACAAGACATTGCCACTCAACCAGTCAACCACTTCCTTTATTGCCAGCATCTCTGCCTGGTAAACACTGCAAAGGTTTGGCAATCTTCGAACCGGACCCAACCCAAGCTTTTCCGAATAGACTCCAAGTTGATCGTGTAGCTTCGATTCATCTGCGATACAATTTATGAAGGCTCTACTACCCGGAATGCACCTCATACAAGCATAAGCGTAGCTAGACTAGGGTTGCCATCCGTCCTCTTTTCCCCGGACACCGTCCTCTTTTTTAGGGCGTCCGGGGCAGTCCTACTTCTTTTTTAGAAAGTGTCCGGGGTTGTCCTACTTTTTGCACTTTTCCCGATACATTTTTTTTGTTAATTCTTAACTTTTGAATTACACCAATACCCCGGTTTGCGTCGTTAATTGGGACCGGAGAAACGCGACGCAAACCGAAACGACGCAAACCGAAGCACGATTTTCCATACATTTGTATTGATTTTCATTTAATTGGTTCCGAGATTCATAATTTTAGCAAAAAATTAGATTTTTCAATAAAAAATGCAATTTTTTTGTATGTTTTTTTTGAAAACCGTTTTAATTAAAATAAAAATATAACAATTCATGAGAAAAACGTAAAAAAACATAACATAAACATACAAATATTAAGATAAAAATATAAAATTCATAGTATAAAAGCAAGTATGAAAGCAAGCTTTGTATAAACATTTTCATATTAACGACGCAAATCGAAGCACTAACGACGCAACTTTAAAGTCATGCTACGCAAACTGAAATATAAACGGGAAATCCCCTTTTTTTGTTTTAGCTTTGTACACACATTTTTATATCAACGACGCAAATCGAAGCACTATCGACGCAACTTCGGAGCCATGCGACGCAAACTGAAACCAAAACGACGCAACTTCGAAATCACAGAAATTTGAAAACGACGCAACTTCGAAACGACGCAAACCGAAGCGACGCAAACCGGGGTATTGATGTATTGG
Organism: Pegoplata infirma; assembly: GCA_963921195.1. Lineage (NCBI taxonomy): Eukaryota > Metazoa > Arthropoda > Insecta > Diptera > Anthomyiidae > Pegoplata > Pegoplata infirma. The sequence continues at coordinate 159,624,246 of OY992536.1, read as the reverse complement.
AATCGCTGTATTTTCGCTTACCAGCAGTAATATCAACTTTTTGAGAGCAAAACGAGCACAAAAATAAAAAAAACACTTTATGTAGTGCGAAAATAACTGTGTTGACATCACTTCTTATCAGCTGCCGTGTGTTTTAAAGATTGCTCTTCGAAAAAAGATTTGGTATCAAACAAAATTTTCTAAATGGTTTAAAGCAAATTCCTTTTGAATTTACAAAAATTGTTTTTCAGAAAATCCCCATTGTATTTCAAAATTTTTTATTTGTAATTTTCTAAATGCTTTTTAAAAATTCCATTTGATAAACTTCCAATAGTATTTCAAAAATTTCCATATATATTTTAAAATTTTCAAAATGCTTTTTGGAAAATTCGAATTAAGGGCGTGTGTGAAACGGTAGCAAAGTATGCTTGTAAGTAAATTTTTGACAGTCTTGAGGTGAATAAAATTTTACTAGCCCCTTGGGCTAGTGGAATTTTTGACACAATCATAGAAATATTTGATAATTCGAAAATAATTGAAAAGTCATAAAATATTTCAAAAATATAAAAACAAATAAACAAAAAATAATTTTCAATAAACAAAACAATTGTTTATTTTTAATTTTATAAGAAAAGCTTTAATAAAGCAAAAATATAAACGCATGATTTAATTTTGGTGACGGGAGTGGAAGAGATGCGCTGTTCAAAGAGGCGATGGAATTGGCATATTTTTTTTAATCCAGGTATATACCCCCTAGAATGCAAGTGGCCAGCCAATTACACAAGGTTTTTCAACGTTTGGAAAAAAATGTGTGACGAGCAAATACTGCAAATAAACATTTTGATGCGTGTGGGCTAATGTTGTCTCGCGGTTCAGTCTAAAATGGATCCCATCTATAAAATGCTGATATTCAAAAATAAAATTGTTTTTTTATATAAATTTGTATGTTTTTTATTAAAAAAGTAGCGGATAGTCCTAAGACTTTCTTAGGAAAACTGAAAAACCTGAGAACTTACTCCATGGTTAAAATTTGTGTTGATCAGAGACATTTTTCATCCCTTCTACAGACGGAGTTCGTAAATCTGTAATATTGTTCCTAAACACTAAGGCCTTTATTCATAATACTTAAAGTGTACTTAAAGTAGGTTTATTTGACAAATATTCATGCAATATCAGTCAAACAGTAAGAATCTAAGACCTTTTTACGAAAGGCTTATGTAGAAAAATATCTTAAAATTTTCGACTTTTGTACCTATAACACAAAAAAAAAAACTCATACATTTATTGCAACAATTGCATTTGTTAGAAAATGGCAATTTGCAAAAAAAAAAATTCCAAAAAATATTAAGTATTTTCTGATATTTTTATTTTTTTTAACACATATCAAAATTTTACTGTTGTCAAAAAAGATATCATTTCACACAGTAGAAATTGGAAATTTTTTCACCACAGGAAAAATATTTTTTACCATAGCACTTTGCTACCGTTTCACACACGCCCTAAGTATATTTCAAAAATTTCGATGTGTATATCAAAATTTTTCAAATGCTTTTCAAAAAATTTTGATATACAATTAAAATTTTTTGAAAACCATTTGCATAATTTTTAAAACCAAATAGAAATTTTTGAAATACAATTAAAAAATCTAATTTTATTTACATAAATTAAAAAGTAATTTTCATAAAATTTTTTAGAAAATTTTGAAATGAAAATGGAAATTTTTGAAAAACAAATGGAGTTTTCTGAAAAGCATTTAGAAAATTTTGAAGTACAAATAAATAGAAAACTCTGATATACAATAGAAAATTTTTGACTTATATTTAGAATTTTTTAAAATATACATAACTGGACATTTTTGAGTTATAAAGGAAAATTTTAAAAATAAAATTGAATAGATATTTCCAAAAAATTTAAATATAATTGGAAATATATTTTTTTAGTGAAAAAAAAGGTTTTCTTAATAAAAATGATTTGTTTTTGCATATCGTATTGCTTTGTTGACTTGTTTTAAATAAATTTATTATTAAAAAAAAATTGTCGTCTTTTTTGGGTCAAACGTCCTCCTTTTTTAAGGTTGACGTCCTCTTTTTCTCAAAATGCAAATGGTAACCCTAAGCTAGACCATTATTCTGGGGTGGGCAAAAGCCCCCCCTTCCCAAAAGAAAAAAAATAAAATATTAAAACTAATAAACATATAACAAGAAATCACAAAAAATGTATTTAAAAAAATTTAAGTTAAATGTGTACTATTTTCGTTAAAAATATATAAACAATAACACTGCTCTACATAGTTTTTGCACAGACATATTGAATACATTTTCTAAGTATTTTGGCCTCCCAAACACGAATCTGTCATCAGAAAAATTGTATCAAATCGCTTTCTCGAGATTTAGGCATTTTCATTTTTTGTGGACCAAGCCCTCAAAACCGATTTTTTTTTATATTGAAAAAGTGTATGTTAAAGTTAATATTAATAATTTTTTTTTATTTGAACTTGGTCCACAAAAATTGAAAATGGCTATATCTCGAGAAGGCGATTTGATAAAAATTTTCTGATGACAGATTAGTGCTTAGGAGGCAAATATTTTTGGGAAATGTGTTTTTTTTTTTTTAATTTTACCAAAAAAAAATCTTAAAAATTGATACGAAAAAATTTATGAAAAAAAATATGCAAATTTGGTCAAAACTTTGATTTCTTTTGCAAAAATTTCTGGATGTACTTAATGGATTTTGGATTTTAACCCCAGGTTCTTTTTATTGGAGTGTTTACTTTACATATCTGCTTTGAACTGGATATTTAATGCAAAATTCGGATACTTATAAGGATGTAACCATAAAAAGGACATCTTGAACTTCCTTATAATGTCCTGATTAGAGTTTGTAAATAATCGAGGTATTTTTTAATCGCGATTACGATTAAAAAAAATCGCTGTTAATCGCGATTATCGATTAATCGAATTTTTTAAATAATCTGAATTGCAATAGCTTTATTGCAAAATTCTTTTAAAATTTACATTTCAGAACGGAAGAATTTACAAAAATTAATATTTTTAAGAAATAAAATTATAAACTTTCGAATTTTCCAGCAAAAATATGTAGGGATTTTTTCAAAACAGCTTATTTTTATAGCATATCACAACGATAATGCAGTAGAAGTAGGGGAGGAACATTTTAATTTTTAAAACTTATAATATAAATTTATTTTTTGATAAAATTTCACTCATGCTTTCATTTTTAACATCTTTAACACTTTTTGAATGGTAAATTATGAATTTTTGGAGAAAAATACAAGATTTCCTTGCATCTTCATTGCGCTTGAATCAGCGCTGAAAATAATTGAACTGCGTCTTAATAGCGATTTATCTAAATTATCAAGAAGTGCTCTGAACTGTGACATCGCCCACGGAAATCATGCCCGAATTCAGGTGGTTTGGGTGCGCTTTTTTTCTCGTGATTCCTTTCCAAAAGCTGCTTTCAGTTCAGCAAAATTTCTTTTGGTTCGTGTCGGAATACCCGCGGATGACGTGGAAAAATTTATTAAACAATTCCACAACAGCATCTTCAGTCGGTAACCAGCCATCAAAGTTTGAAAAAATATATGTTTTTCGACAAAACCATAAAATGTTCGAACTTAATTTATCAGAAAACAAGTAAGAGAGTTAAGTTCGGCTATGCCGAATCTTTAATACCCTCCAACATGCATAAAAAATAAAAAAATCCAGGGGCGTTTTCTTTTTTTTGGGGGGGGGGGGCGCAAATTTCTTCTCGAATATGTGTTTAAAAAACAAGATGCTTTTTGCACAAAAGAATTACAAGTTTATCATGATTTAAAAAAAATGTTTTATTCCACGCTCAGGGGGGGGGGGGGGAGAGGACCGAAAAAAATTACATTTTCTAATTCTCCGGGTCAAAGTGCAGGACTTTAAACTTCTTGTAGCACAAAAACTTTGCATTTGTTAAACAAAAACACTAAAAATCACGTAAAAAAATGCTATTTTTCAGAGGTTGGTTTAGTTCTTCAAGGGGGAACTCTTTACCCCCTGGTCCGATTTTGCTCATTTACTAACTTAACCTGCCTATTAACATAAGACATATTTGTGCCAAATGTCGGGAGCCTAACTCTTTTATTTTGGACTGCATCGTGTTAACTACAGACGGACGGACGGACATTGCTAGAATGTCTTAGAATCGATCGCTGATCATAAATATATATACTTTATGGGGTCCTAGACCGATATTTTGATGCGTTACACACGGAATGTCAAAGTGAGTATACCCCCATACTGTAGTTGGAGGGTATAAAAAGGAAAGAAAAATTGCAAACAAGTTAAATGAATCTTGGAACAAGACTTTATATATTTTAAATTCGTCATAAAAACAGTGTATTTTATAATGATTAATCGTAATCGAATTATTTTTTTGTCGATTACGATTTTAATCGTTTTGCAACAATAGTCCTGATGATATCTTTGATCGCACCGAATCCGTATTTCTTGCAAAAGTTAGGTAATTTTATTGGGAATTTGAATAAAAAAAATTATGAATATCGTGAACCTATATTCAAAATATGCCAACTCAAATTTGACGGAAATGAGTTTCCGATGGCAAATAGCTCCCCTACGTAATACCTATCTGCCATAAAAATTTCAGAGCAAAAAAATAATTTTTTGTCGTTTTACATCCATTTTTGTTATTTTGCTAACTCAAAGTACATATTTTTTTAGTGCAAATAAATGCCAACTCCCATTGTAAATTTCCAAAAATTTTTCAAAAAATTTTTAAAATTTTTTTAGACCACATATCTTATTGCATTTGCCATGCTAAACACGAATCTTGTAAAGATTCTGATATCTAATGAATGGTTCTCGAGATATTGCCATTTTGAAAATATCGGTAAATAGTGTTTGCAAAAAAAAAAAATGCTTATATTTATGTAACTTTCAAACTATTTATCAGATTGAAACATTATGAATGGGGCAAATAAAGTCAATGATATAAGCTTTCAAAATAGCTAGTTTTCCGACAAAATATGCCAACTCTAAAAAAATATTTGTTTTTTGATATAGTAATAAATGCCATCTCTGAAAAATACGCAAACCAGTGCAAAATATGAAAATTTTTGCATAGGTAAAAATTGTTTAGAATATTTAAACCATCTTGTGGAAGGTACATTGTTTATTTTTGCAATAATATGCGAAATAACAAGTTTTTTAGCTCTCCTGAACAGTAAGCTTTTTCGAGTTGGCATTTATTGAATATAGTTCGACGATATCTTATACATACATAAAATTTTCAAATATTAAAAAATTTGTTGTTTTTGAGGGCTTGTTCCATAAAAAATGAAAATGCCTATATCTCGAGAAGGCGTGTTTAGGAGGCCAAAATAATTTAGAAAAAGTACCCTAGAACTCTGTGCAAAAAAAGTTGATTTTTGCAGTGTAGTGTAATTAGTATATTAAAATCAATTTATAATGGAAAGAGTTAATAAAACGTTACATTTCTCTTTTTTTCATTTTTAATATTTAAAACTTTTAAATTTGAAATCGTTCCTGATGCATTGCACTTCGTAACCATATTTTTATTCAACGCATAGCTTAGAAACCTCTTTCACAACTAGCAGAACTAATAGGAAGGCTTATTGCTACTTGTAAAAGTTTGAATAAATATTCCTGACAATTTTGGATTTAAGCATATCAAAGTTTAAACAATTAAAAAAAGGAAAATTGTCTGGGGTGGGCTAAATGCAAAAATGTCTGGGGTGGGCTAAATCGAGTCTAGGGTGGGCTTTGCCCACCCCAGCCCCCCCCCGTTTCTACGCCTATGCATACAAGTCTCCCTGGATGGTATTATAGTTGTAAATTTGTGATATTGCTGTCTTCTTCAAGATAGCGCTATGGTCACAAACGCTGCTTTTCCATTGCAGTGTGCTATTCAGTTGAATTGCCGACGTAGCCGCATACTGCCTACCCAATATGTACAATAGTATTAGGTGAAGAAGGATTTGTAATGCAGCATAGGTAGACTCCATTCTCTGTTCCTTCGGGATAAAAACAGAGTTAATTTTTTTACCCTACACCACACTGATGTACTGGATATAATCAGTTTGTGCTGATGTTTGTAACTACCCGAAATATTGGTTCTAGACCCACTTTTAAGTATACCGATCGACTCAGAATCACTTTTTGAGTAGATTTAATCAATTGACTTGAAACTTAAGCCTCTTTTGGCCCAAGGACGAAGCCTATTGAAATTGGAAAAAAATAGGTACATATTTAGACCTAGCCCCCATACTTAACTAATGGTTCTCTTTAGTTTTGGCTCAAATGACTCTAATAACTGCATAATAATAGGTATCTTTTCGATATTTGGCAGGTGATCATGTTTTATCTACACAATTCACCATTCCGAATTGCACGATTTTCACATAAATCTCTCAAATTCATGAAAATAGAAAATATTTAATTAAAATTCTGTTTGTGTATGTTAAACGCGTACTTTAATAATCTTATCAGATGTGATTATCATCGGACCATTTTTGACTTAGGCCCGCCCCATGTGAAAATTTCGCCCGATATTCAGTTAAAGCGGTTTATTGTCAACAAAAAAAGCCTATTTCACTCAAATTTGATTTGTGAGTGTTTTTACACTTAATAAAGATTTTACAAAATATAGATCCAATCAGTCCATGTTTGAACTTGGGACCCATTTTCCGGGAAACTCTGGTGTAAAAGAAAAGAACGTTATAGTCTTCTTCTATTTTACAGGGTGACTTAGAAATTAGCTTTGCATTTTTTTTCGTGTTCGATGTTATTAGCATGAGAATTATTGTACTCACTAAATGACTATAATGTTGTTTTATTTTTCTCGATGTGGAAATTTCTCGCATAGTTACAGAAATCGTTTACAGACCACGATTCCATACAGCAGAATTGGACGCACCACTGCTGTATAATAGAGTTGTGTCGTTCACGAACGAACTAGTAAAATTGGACTATTCACTTAACCGAGCGGTTTATCTAGTTCATTCATTAAGGGTAGTTTACACGTTAACTACCCTTGACCACCCTTATCTCCTATTTCCCAGTATTAGTGATACGATTTGCCGGGTTTAAATAATTTTGTATGAAAAATTATTTGAATTTGACAATTATTATCCCCCAATACTGGGAAATAGTAGATAAGGGTGGTCAAGGGTAGTTAACGTGTAAATCAAGTTTTATAGTTATTTTAACTTTTTTCGTTCATTCAGCTCATTACTTGATTTTGATCTTTCATATTGGTCTGTAATTTTTTTTTTATTTTGGCATTAGGCGCTCTCCTCGCGTTCTCACCGTATCAAAAATTGTATATATTTTTTTTTTTGTTTTAATTAATGTTTTTATTTTACATTGTTTTTTTTTTTGAACGACAGCCAAAACAACGAAATGATTCGTTCACGAACTGTTGTACGAAAACAAATTTGACCGATTTAAACTAGATGAACGACCAACAGACATGATCAAAATAATTCGTTCACGAACTGTTGAACAAAAACAACAAATGAGCGATTAAACTAGATGAACGAACTAGGCCTTTTATCTGAAATGAACGAAAATGAGCGATCACTCAATTGAACGAGTAAGCACAAGTTTACTGTATAAATTCAATGAACGACTTTAAGGCTAAAGCATTCCTCAATATGACGCCTTAAATTTAACTTCCTATCTATAAATACTCCGAGATACTTACTTGGCTCCATCTGAAAAATGGATTTCACTGCCGTCTAAAGAAATAGGACCAAAATCAGGAATCTTATTTTTCCTTATTAATAACACAAGCTCTGTTTTACTTGGATTTACTCCCAAACCACAGTATCTTGGACATTTAGACAGATCTTTCATAAAACCCTGTATAATATCCCTCAATGTTGGCAGGTGCTTATTCTTTACCGATATCGCAACAGTATGTGTTTTAAAAAAAATAATGCGAATACGGTATAATACACAATATTTTTCAGGCGGTTTTAAAATGCTCAAACATCCTACATTTAATGTTGAATTGTCATTGCGTAGGTAGGTTAAATCAAAGTGCATTGCTAGTTAATTTTACGCATGTGCTTGAGCTGCATTTTTTTTTTTTTTTCTTCAAAATTAAAGCAAAATATTGCTTTGAGAGTGTGTGAATATTAACATAAATTGCGTGCTTTGACTATGATTATTGTGATTTTTTATGTCTTGACTACTGTAAATGCTACCAATTAAATAATCATTGGGTGGATTGAAAGAATGGAAGGTAAATAATAATAAAAACAATTTTTATTTTTTGCATTTTATATTGAAATTATTATTGTCACATACTTAATACATGAGTAAAGTAAATTTGCAGCCTTGGTTGAACTATTTACATTAGGTTGGATCAAAATATACTATAGTTTGGCCAATAGCAAGTTTTCAATGCGAAATCGCAAGACGAGCTTAAATTTAATTTGGGGGTATCCGCACTTTGTAACTCCATCATTTTTAAGACATATTAGTGATGTTCGTTCGTCTGTGGAAAACACGATTAAGTCCAAAATAAAGAATTGTGTAACTGTTATTGTGGTCATAGGCTGGTTCGTTAATGGGCAAGATCGTACCAGGGGAAAAAACTTTCTCATAGAAGAACTAAACCAACCGTTATTTTTTATAAGTTTTTTACACTTTTGTTTTGCGAATGAAACATTTTTATATCAGAAGGGGTTCAAAGTCCTACACTGGAACGCAGGAGAGTGGAGTTGAAGGTAGATGGTTCAAGCCAAAAAATAAGGAAATTTTTAGGCAATTCCATGTCGCTCAGACCTAAAATAGTCTATTGTTCGGTACCCTGAAAAGAAAAATTAGTAAGAGTAAGACAAAGTTAAAAAAGTGAATAAATGTTTGTTCAGAATTTCTCAGTTGCTTTAGCAAACTTGAGAAAATCAGACAAGGGTAGTCCATGGACCATGTTCATTGCCAGAACATAAGAACCCATTATCCGGAGTCTAGCCCTTTATAACGCTTTACAACAACAGACGTACACTCAAAAAAAAAACTGTAATGTTAGCAAAAAAAGCTTGTAAACCTACAAGAAAATTTGCTGATTTTGAACCCACAATTTTTTTGGTAAAGTTAGCAAAAATGTTTTGCTAAAAATTAGTTAACTGAAAATTTTTTTTTTCAACTTAGTTCAGACACATTTGAGGACCCCATTGGGTTGGGACCCGATAGGTCCTGACCCCGATGGGCCTAGACCTAGTTAGGTTCCTTAAAAATCGTCATAGTTTTTGATCTAAAACTTGTGTCCGTTTCGCTCTACCTTGATTAGTTTTTGAGATACGTGATTTAAGGGGACCACCGGGGTTTTGAGAATTACAAAACTCGATAACTTCAAAAATATTACTCGGAGAGCTTTTGATTATTTTGCGGTATTGTTCTACGTGTTAAGAGCTACAAAAATGCTTTTGGACTTTTTGTTGTGTCGGCAATATTTACCGAGATATGAGCATTTAAAAATTTTCGGGAATGCTAACTTTTTTGGATCCAAAGTTCGGACCCATTAGGGTCCACACGTGTGAAGAGAACAGGCGATACTATGGAGAGCCCGAGAACCAAAAATGGCCTCCATTTTGCACTATCTGGCTTAGTTTCCGAGATAGCGCCATTCTAAGTTTTTTGAAAATTAAAAAAAAATTTACCATTTATTTTTGCTAATATTAGCAAAAAATCTTGTAAAAATGTTGTCAACTCAATTTCAAATCTTAGCAAAAGAAATTAGTTCAAAATTTGTTTAAAATTGCTAATGTGCTAAATGAAATTTACAAGAATTTTTTGCTAACATGCTAATCTTAACTAAAAGTTTGCTAAAAGTTAGCTAACTAACATTAGCAAAAAAAAATTAGTAAATCTACTAACGTATTTTTTTGAGTGTAGTAGGTACCCCTACTGGTACCTGCCGTTAAACCAATTTGAGCTTATGAAACTCCTAAGATATTGAATTTTGACATCTGACAAGTCAGAAAGATCGTACAGCTCCCTAGATCCAAGTGACGCAAGTCTCTTACCAAAAAGTGCCGGACAATGACAAATGAAGTGTTCGATAGTTTCGAATGTCTCTGTGCCCTGGGACACATTAGTATTAGACTTGGGCGCGGCTTGACTGCCAGAATAGATGTTGACTGCATTTGTAGACAATACATTGCAACTAAATCACTCAGCCACTTCCTTTATTGTCAGAGTCTCTGCCTGGTAAACACTGCAATGATCTGGCAATCTTTGAGCCAGGCTCAACCCAAGCTCCGAATAGGCTTCAAAGCGCACTTGTTCGTGCAGTCTCGATCCATCTGTGTAAAAATTTATGGAGGCTCTATTATCCGGAATGCCATTATTCAAAACTCCCTGGATGGTATCATAGTGGTAAAGTGGCACTTAGATATGCTCATAGAGAGAGCACAGTTCACATTTTGTGGCATTGTTATTTTCTTCAAGATCGAACTATGGCCACAATCCAATTAAGAGTAGAAACAGAACAAGCACGGCACGGGGGACGGTTGCCGGAGAATATAGGCCCAAAACAATGACGGGGGACGGCGACGGCAAAAAATGTCATTTGTTTGTTCAGTGGTGCTAACTTTTAATAAAATTAGAGTAATTTTACGGAAAAAAATCGCTTATCACATAGTCAATGTGATTAAGTTGGCACTACTGTACGTTTGTTACACCATTGTGAATGAAAAAATTAAAATTGTTGTAAAAATGCGGCAACACTGGAGTGTGAGAGGGAGGGAGATTAAGAGAACCCGGAGATAAAATAAAATAAGTTTTAATTTTTTATCGTGCCGGTCACGGTTTTTAACTGTCAAATATGGAAAAAGTCGTGCCGGGCTTGTTCTGTTCCTACCATAAGCCAGTAATTCTGCGACAGTCTATTCTACTGAGACTGAGTTAATCACTTACTTGTCTGGTATAATCGCAAAACGCCAACTCAATTGACCATCTTTCACTGAAATTTGATTTCATTTGAGAGTTGATTCAACGCATCAGCATTTACCAATCTGAGGTTCCGGACTGTGAAGAATTGTATCGGAGCTAACATTTGCCAAAGTGTTTCCAATCTCGTTCCCCTATAACCCGGAACCCACAGAAGATTGACCCTATTCCCACATGAGACCTCTTTAAGTCTTCGTCTACATTCCTGGAAAATTTTAGATGACGTGACTGGAGATTCAAGTGCACTGGCCACAGTCTGGCTGTCACTGCAGATACTTATTCTCCTATACCTCATGATGTTCCCACTTATACGGGTCGCCAAGTCCAAAATATCAAGTACTTCAGTCTAAAATACTGTAGCCATTTTCTCCATAACAATATAGGATTTGGTTGTATCGTCCAGATACGAACCAAATCCATTAAAGGTACTGCATCCATCCGTGTAATTTCCAAGTAGATCTGCTGGGTTTTCCCAGTCTTCCCTACTCAGAAATATTTTAGTATACTTTCGACCAAACACGATGCAAGATGTTGTACTGCCCAAAGGCATATTAAACATCGGACAAAGTTCCGATAGCCTTTTGATAAGACGACAATGTTCCCCATTGTACTTCTTATGCCTGCACAAAGAATTCATGACTTCTCGTTAAATATGTAGCTCCAAGGAAAGCATGCCCAACATAGTGTCCAGAGCTGGGCCTGGGGTGATGCTCATGGCACCAGTCAGTCCCAAAGTATATCCAATGTTCACTAGAAGGTCTTACACCCCATTCCAAAAGCTCTTCGACACTGGCAGAAAATACAAAATGCCCTTGAAACTTTTCAACATGTTTTGTTGAACATGTTTTGTTCACATTTGTTTTTTTTCTTATTTTCTTTCAAAAAATGTACTCGTTCTTTGAAAAGAATTTTAAAAAGAGATATTTTGTCAGTAGAGACAGGGCTGCCAAGTATGAATCTGAATATCCTCCTTATATTTAAATAAAGTACAATGAGGCTCAAAAAAGTAAATTTTTTTTGTTGAGTAAGTACAATTTCAGTAACCTCATTTATCATTCCTGACCTGAAAAATAGGTATTCTATGGTGCTGATGACTTCTGTACTTCTGTACATATCGTTTCACCAGTCCAGCACTTTAAATTGATAGGCGATTATCTCATAAACACTTTGACAATCAGGAAGTGGAGATAACACTGCGTGACAAAACTAACCACTATTTTAGAAAACAAGAGTAGACTTGTGCTTAATCGTTCAATTGAGTGAGCGCTCACTCTCGTCATTTCAGATAAAAGACCTAGTGCGTTCATCTAGTTCAATCGCTCTTTTGGCTTTTTCGTTCAACAGTTCGTGAACAAATCGGTCAATTTTGGTTTTCGTTCAACAGTTCGTGATCGAATCATTTCAATCATGTCTGTTGTTTTGGCTTTCGTTCAAAAAATACAAAAATGTTGAATAAAAACATTAATTAAAAAAAAATAAATATATAAAATTTTTGTAAATAAAAACATAAATGATGAGAAAGCGTGCCAAAAGAGGAGAAAAAACTAACGCTTAATGACAAAACTAACAAAAAAAAATTGAACGACCGAACTGAAAGATCAAAATGAAATAATGACCAATTGAGCTGAATAAACGAAAAGACCTAAAAGAGCTGAAATGAACGAACTAGATAAACCGCTCACTTAAGTGAATAGTTCAATTGAACTAGTTCGTTCGTGAACGACACAACTCTAAACAAGAGGTACGATCAACATTTCTATATATTTCGAGCATGTTGAATCGAATGGCGAACTCCGTTTTTCGATGTATGGTACAGTTTTCTTTCAAAATGTAATTAAAGATTGGCTGATTTTCAGCAGCTTTTTTAAAAAAATTTTTGATCTTTTACGTGTTTTTAAAAAATTTGTGACTTTTTAACATGATTTGTAAATTTAATTCATAATACCGGTACGTACCGGTATCGTTGTTTCGGTAACGGTTAACCGTTACCTAAATAATCCAAAATACCGGTATCTTTACCGTTACCGATATAAAAAATATGTAATACCAATACCGTTATTCGTTTCGGTTGCCAACCCTGGTTTAAAGTTTTTCATCTTAAGTTCGCGGATTTCTTAATTTTTTTAAATTTTCGCGAAATTAACCACTAAATTGGTCTCTGATTACAAACTTGCATTTTGTGGATCAAAAGCAGAGATGCCAACTATTTGAGAGCAAAACGCGCACAAAAATTTTATAAATGGGTAAAAACGAGTAAATTTGCTTGAAAAAGAGGGTAAAAAAGCACTGGACTTTTTTTTTTTAAATAGATGAAAAAAGTAAAAAAAAATTAATATTCTTATTCAAAAATTTTTTTTGATAAGTGTGTTGGTTAAACCTATGAGCAACCGATATAAATCGTTGTACAATTTTATATGGTCTGCATTTTCCCTTTAAACATCCAAATTTAGTCTCTGAACTTCACCCAGAACAGAATTCAAAAATTAAACCAAAATACAAAAAAACCTACAAAGAATGGCGTTTTTATAGAGGTTGGTTTAGTTCTTCAAGGGAAAACATTTTCCCTCAGTCCGATTTTGCCCTTTTTTCTGAACTTAATATGACCAATGGTCATTGACCAAAATACAATATATTCGTGCCATATTTCAGGCGTCTAGCTCTTAGTTTGAACTGCATACTGCTTTCTACAAACAGACAGACGGACATTAAAAAAATGTCTTAGAATCGATCATAAATCAATAAAATATATACTTTGTGTTACAGTCGGAATAACAAAGTAAGTCTAACGCCATACTGTGTTTGGAGGCTATAAAAATTCATTTTAAAAAGCACTAAAAGCACCAAGTGAAAATTTTAAAAGCACCAAGTTGGTGCGTTTTTCTAATTTCGCACTAGGTCAAAAACTTTCGCGTTTTGATACATCAAAAAGCACTAGATCTAGCGCGAAAAGCACTAAGTTGGCATCCCTGATCAAAAGGGCATCCATAACAATACGAATAGTGGACAAAAAACATCTATGTCATATGGACCATCATGATGAAAAGCGTGAAAAACCGTTTTTTTGTATATGGCAGCATCACTTTTGAAGATGATTTGAGGCTTCATCTTTTAGTATATAATGTGGGAACCTAAAACAATGAACTGACCCAAAATTTGTCTTAACAAAAACTATAATTATTGTATGGCAAACACTGAAAAAAAAGTTTTTGTTAAGATAACTTTTGCAAATGAAAACTTTTTTGGACAAATTTTTGGTCAGTTAGTTGTTTAAGGTTCCCACATTATGTACTAAAAGATGGAACCTCAAATCATCTCGTAAAGTGATGCTGCCTTATACAAAAAAACGGATTTTCACGATTTTTATCATGATGGTCCACATAACATAGCTGTTTTTTGTCCACTATTCGTATTGTTAAGGATGCCTTTTTGATTCACTAAAAGCAAGTTTTTTTATCAAACACCAATTTGGCTGTTAATTTCGCGAAAACCTTAAAAAATTAAGAAATTCGCGAATTTAAGGGCTTAAGATGAATAGCTTGAAATCAAATTTGCATGAGAAATATTGCTAGAAGTCATATCTTTGTTATCCATTCCATAAAAATTATTGATCATTCACTTTGCAAATTTTTTGTTAAAAAACTGGAAATCTTTAACGACATTTTGCAAGAAAACTACCATACATCGAAAAACGGAGTACGCCATTCGAATCAGCATGTCCGAAATATATAGAAATAATGGTCGCCACTCTTGTTTATTTTTTAGTGTTCCGCAGTGTAATAAACGATCAGTTTTATAACCTCAAAAAATCACATTCTACTACTTAGACTTAATAGACGTGAGTATCGTACACTTCCTATCGCATACAGAGAATGGGCCGGCTGGTGTCCGGAGAAGCGAGGAACCCAACTGTCGAGAAAATACTATGCCGCTGGCCTTTATTGGCTAGACCATCTGTATATCGAGAGCTTGGAAGTAGTTTCAAATGTCTACCTTTATCTAATAGAACAATTTGGGATTAACACCAATTCGCTCTACCGAAGTTGCTTAAGGAAAAATTTTGGTTTGACATTGGATATTTCGGTCTATGTGAGGTGTATTTAACTCACCCATTTCCAACCTTACCTAACAATAATTGTACACGGATGATAAAAAAAAACGTATTTCGATCCGGCTTATATTGGCAGCTGTAATACAATCAATGACTTTTTGCACTTCTGAAATACCCCCAAAATTTAAATGGTTTAGAAACTGAGTACTAAAGAAGATGGAACAAAATTTTAAAATATTGGTGTTCATATTATGACGCAAGTATTCAATATTACGACCATTGATTGTGAGTGTAAATGTATAATCCATACTAAGTACTCGGTACATGAAACTATTGGATGCGTTAAAATTCAATTAACGTTTAGTTAATTTTATTGTGGGTTGTTGTTTTATCGTAAAATTGTCATACGAAATAATTTTCGTATTCATTATGGTCATTTTTATTGAAAATTTTTGTAGTTTTCATATAAAAAGACCACGACGAACAAATAAACAATACAGTTCAAATCCACTTTTGGTATTTAGACAACTTACCTCAAAAACAAAGAAACCAATCAACTTTAAACTTTACAACAATGGCATTCAAAGTAAGGATAATTGAAATGTCACTCCTACGCCTACATCACCGTCATCATCACAATGGATTAAAATAACTTTTTATTTCTTTGATTCTAGTTCATCACTTTCTTTGCTGCCTGTTTAGCTGTTGCCAGCGCTGGTATCATACCAGCTGCTCCTTTGGCTGCTGCTCCATTAGCTGCCGTTGCTAATGTTGAAGAATACGATCCCCATCCTCAATACTCTTACGGCTATGATGTTAAGGATGCCATTTCTGGTGATTCCAAGACTGCTGTAGAAACTCGTGATGGTGGTTTCGTCCAAGGTCAATACTCTTTGAATGACGCTGATGGTTACAGACGTATTGTTGACTACACATCAGATCCCATCAATGGTTTCAACGCTGTTGTCCGTCGTGAACCTTTAGTAGCTGCTGTTGCTGCTCCAGTTGTTGCTGCTCCCGCTCCCATTGTTAGAGCTGCTGCCCCAGTTGTAGCCGCCCCAGCTGCCGTTCCCTTCAGCTATGCTGCTGCTCCCGCCCCAGTTGTCAGAGCTGCTGCTCCATTGGTTGCTGGCCCATCTGTTGTAAGAACAACTTTCGCATCTCCCCTTATCTCTTATGCCTATTAGATAATTGGTTCGGACCGATTGCGACTGTTAGATGTTAAAGATTAATAAAAATGTGATGACTTAATTTTAAATGAAAAAAAAAAAATTGCCGTTTTTACTATTTCTCGGGATTGTAGGGAAAATAAGAAGAGTTCAAATAAGTATTTTCCGTACGGCGCACCATTTCTAAGCAAAACAAGTCATCTGGATTATTTCTGACAATTCCTGATCAGACCGACTTTTTGTGATTTCACTAGAAGGAGAATGTACACAGATTTATGTATAAATAAATCAGAAATGAAATCAGTGTTAAAAGCCATTACAAAATTACATATTTAAAGGTCAAAAATGTTAGTTTAATGCAAGCTTTAGTTTTCTACATAACAAATAAAAGGGCCATATCAAATAATGTGCACTACACAATTGGTGCCCAACGCGGGGCTTATTCATATTTTGTTGACTTTATTTGCTTTTGCATATCAAACTATTGTAAGAAATCTTGCGTTTAATAATATCAGTGCTCCGAGATTCAAGACGTAATTATAACCTACATCATTCTGTGGTACAGGTTAAAATTTGGTTTCGTCATTTCTGGAATCAAGAATGACGAATATTAAAACTATACAAAAATCTCTATATGTTTAAACCGTGTGAAGTTTTACTGGTAAGCGCACTATACAACACTAAGTAACACATTTTTGTATGTGGTTAATTGTCCAATTGATTTTATTACAGGTTAGGGGTGGTGGAATCCAATGTGGTGGAATCCTCGCATACACGCAGAGAAAAAATATGGTTGCGACATGATCACGGCAACTATGGTATGATCCCTAAAGCCAGATATGATTGCAGCAACCAAGTTATCGTTTTATAAACTGTATTTAAACATTTATATGGTTGCTTTAAACATTTAATAGTTGCTTTAATCATGATAAAATGATTGCTACTTCCAAAAGTGCAATATGGTTGTTGTAAAAATGTTATAGTTAATTATATTCTCGACACACCAAAAATTTCAACATAATATGATTATAACAATCATTAGTTAATCACAACAAAATGAAAATTGATGATACATAAAATTGTCAAGTTTATTCATCAGTTTAGTGTTTTGCCAGCAAGCAGTTAGTCACAAAGACGCCACTTACAATAAGTTCTTTAAAAAAAATTTAGTCAATTTGTGTTAAAAAATTGTATCAACGCAGAAGGAAGCGATATAAAAAATCTAATTTATATATTTAATTTATTGTGCAGACTTTATTACTAAAAACTTTCCATTTTAAATAAAAACTTCTAATCGAAAATATTAAATTGTTTTTTTGTGCCTGTTTGTGTTTACTGAATAAGTATGTTCAATGTTGGCTGGCAATAATGTTATCGTTGATGAATTTTTTTTTAGAAAAATACCACAAGTTTATTGCACATTTTTGTTGTAAAACGCAGGTTGTCTCTAAATTGAACAAACATTAATAAAATGGTTTCATCTTTATATAAATAACAATTCAAAAATTAATTATTTGTGTAAACTTTGTTTATGTTTTTGGAAGAAAATAATAAAGAATGTTGAAATAGAACTCGTTTTCTCAACTAAAAAAAAAAGAAATATTAAATTAGAATCATATTACAATAATTATAAAACATTTAGGCCATTATTGTCGCAATCATTTTATGATTAATATTCCCTGTTGCCTTCAATCATATTAACATTGTTGCTACAATCATAATCCCAATCATAATATGACGCTCTTAAATTATGATCACCTCAACCATGTTTTTTTTCTGCGTGTAGACTGGCTGATCCAAAGCTTTACCTCATTTAAAATTTTGTTAACATTTTATTTGCGTAAAGTATATAACTGCGATTTTCTCCAGATTCTCGGAAACATTTGAGCATGTGCACAACTGTTTCATCGGTATTTGTTTTATCACATCTTCAACAGTTGGAATAAGAGATAGGTCCCATCGTTTTTCCATGGAAAACAATTGGGCATTGTGTTGTAACCACTCCCATCAGTAAACGAAATTCCCCTCTGGTAAGACAAGCTGGTAGCGGAGTTCTCCAGAGGTCGTAAGTTACGACTCGTAACGTGGCCAGGTAGTACTGAATCAGGTCTCAATATAAACAAAAGTTGCTCTGGTATCCTATCCAAGCTTTACTAGTTCATCAACTTTTCTTTCCCTTTTACTCTTTTATGGGCAGGTAACCATATAAGAGAGACGGTACAATTGACGAATAGTTCCTAAAGATTACACTACTAAACATTTTGAAAAAAAGCTTGATGCGACTAGGACGCGACCTTACACAGATAATTGCAATTGTTCTAGTAATCACATTTCTGGTCTCCAAACTTTCCCATCACACCAGGTTTTTGAGAAAATTGAGGTCAAAGTTCAAAAAATCGCCGCTTTGGGCATTTTTGATAACTCAAAGGGCATGATCCTGATGTGGTAGCGACTTAAAAATAAGTCGAGGTTAAATTTTAAACATTCCATTTAAGGATGCTGAACTCATTTGGTCAGTCGCATTAACCCTTAGCGCACCAATTGTCTCTCAATGATGTCTCATTCTCAAAAAAATATTTTTTCCACTACAAATCATGAAAAAAAAAAACTTTATGCGAATGAAACACCACCTTATACACATGATTAAAATTATTCTCCTGGTCACAAATACCAAAATTTTCCATTACATTAGGCTTTTGAGAAATTTTAAACACAAAAAAGTCGCCTTTTCGCGCATATTTGACAACTTATAGCGGATGAACCCGATGAACTGACGACTTTACAGTAAGTCAAGGGTCAAAAATTGCTCTTTTAGAGGTATGTATTACCCATTTCATCAGTCGCTGGAGCACCAATTGTCTTTTGATAAGGTATTTGTCCCCACAATCGTTTTTCTTTCGATACGGGGAAATAAGACATCATTGAAAGATTGGCTTAGTCAGCAAATCTGTCAAGTCCTTTTTTAATATTTTATTTAGGAGGGACAAAAAACTTTCCAACTTTTTTTTATGTTGACTTTTTTAGGTTTATGAACGTAGTGTTCTTCTTAAGTTCATCTGATTTAAAATTGTATTAAATATTTTTTTTTTCAAATGATGCCTTTTGAGGTACACAATATATACATTATTCATTAAAATTTTATACATACTTCATTAAAAAATGGACTTGACAGATTTGCCGAATAAGCCAACAAATTGGTGCCCAAAGGGTAAGGGCGACTGGCCAAAAGAGTTTTGTTTAGGCTTTACCCTTGACTTATTTTGAATACACCATCACATCGAGTTCATCCGCTATGAGTTTCCAAAATTTTTTTAAATTTTCTCTAAAACCTAATTTGATGGAAAAGTTTGGAGGCCGGATTTTTGACCAGCAGAACTATTGCAATCAAGTGTATAAGGTCACGTCCCAGTCGCATTTTCGACGTTGGGTAGTGATCTAACCATATTAAACGACCTTTGATTTTATACAAAAGCTCCTTATAGCTTAAAGTGCAGCTTGGCTTTCGATGTAAAAGTTTAGTATATTTTACGATTCTGCAGAATCATTAAATATACTAAACTGTATTTTTTATAACAACATTTTTAGTCTAGAAAATACTTAGGTTCAAAGGTAAATTAAAAGACTTTTGAATATCATAGGGGTCAGCAGTAAATTCATCTCCCAAGCATCCCGGATAACAGAGGTTCAACAAATAAAAAAAGCTAAAATAAAACTATTTGTGCAATAGGTGACAGTTATCATTCGCTTTCATATCACTACGCAACAAAAACAGACTTTTTGAAAAACACAAGATCTTGGCTATATAGGTTCGATTCTACTACCAAAAGGTAGTAAAACCCTATACTCGGTTTGTCAAGATTGGTGACCAATTCCTTTTTATGGGCCTCCAAAGTTTCTGAAAAACAGTGAGACCCTCAAAAAATGGTATCATTAGTTTTTGCCCTAAATCTTAATAGGACTTGGTGCTACGGCTTAACTATATTTGGCAATAATGTGGCTAACAGTCCACTGAACAAATTCTTTTAACATTTTATGCCAAAAAAATATTTTTTTCCTAGAGTTTTTTTGAAAAAACATAGGAAAAAATACGTTTTTTTTCACTTTTTTCAGTATAACTTACAGGGACTGTTAAATTTTTGCTAACAATATTAGGCAAAAGTGTAGCCAAGGTAACACCGAACAACTCTTCTGAACATACCAACACAATCTGAACGTGTTTAGGTACTCTAAATAGCTCATAAAGACCAACCTGTACATTAAAATATGTGTTTTTGGCTAGACTATACTTTTATTGCAATATTTTTTACAGGTTGTTTTGTATTTTTGTTAACCAAATGAAACATTTTTAATGTCAGAGTTAATTCAAAGTCCTGCATGTAGGCCCAGAGGATTTTAAAATGCTATTTGGCCCGCCCCTTTTTATGGGCGTGGATATAAGAATGAATTCAAATAATAATTAAATTGTATTACTTAAGTGCAAAAAGCATAATAAATGATTTTGTAAACATTTATTGCGAAGGGAAGGTGCCCCCAACATAACTCACCGACTACCAAAAACCACCACACCTCCGAAAACTCCCCGCAATTTTTTTACATATTTGGGGTATAAGGATTCGATTAGAGATGCGCACCAATCACGTGATTACCGTGAATCACGTGAATCACGCGTGAATCACGTGATTCGTGAGTAATTTTATTTTCTACTCACGTGAGCGTGCGTGATCGTGAGTAACAAAAAAAAGTTCGTGCGTGATCGTGCGTGAGTAAAATTGCTGCGTGATTTTTTCGTGATTTTAATTTTTTCTCCGATTTTTTTTTGGTTACGTTTTTTTTTATTTTTTAAGTTTTTTCAAATAAGTTGATAAATTTAAATTTAATAAGTTTTTTAAGCAATTTTAAAAAAATTTCGCTCCACTGTTCGAATTGACTTAAAATTTGCCATAGCATATTTCATATTTGGATTTTCAAAATTCAGTATAGTTTTCGAATTATCGCTGGTCGAAGTCGACTGATTTAGCAAAAGTGAGAAAAATACAACCTGTATAAGGAATATAATCTTATCCCTGTTAAAGTTTTTAAAACATTTCAAAAATAAAAAAAAATAAAATTTCTAATGGAAAATTATGGGATCCTCGTACTCAAACCAGAATAGCTTTTGATCCCCCTCTGAATTTTAGATATGTTACACAAAACATTTTGACTATCACCGAATTTAAAAAAAAAAATCCAAGATGTGTTGTTTTAAATATTCGCAAAGAAAAAAGTTATTGCATTTTTGATACTTTTCTTTAAAGAATCCTTTTGCATTTAAAATTATTTCCAAAAAGCACAAGACTTAAGCTCTCATATGAGCCACGAATTGTGAAAATCGGATAATTGCTTAAAAAGTTAGAACATATTTTATGTGATGATATGTTTTTCTAATTTTGCAACAAAAAAAAAGTCGAGCCATAAAACGATCAGTAAACCGAATTTAAAAAACGATAGAAAGTCACATTTTCATAGGTATGTTGGCTATCTATGTGCCAATTTTCAATTAAATCTGAAGAAACCATTCCCAAAAACGACTAAAATTGGATCTTAATATTTTAGAATTGCCCTTTTATAATTACAAAAACAATTGTAAATTTAAATAAATGTTAAAAAAATAAAAAAATATGGAATAAAGTTTTTTTTTTATTTTAATTCGTGAGTATTTCGTGAACGTGATTACATCGTGAGCGTGATTAAAATTGTTTTCAACTCACGTGAGCGTGAGTACAAAAAAAAATTTCGTGCGTGATCGTGCGTGATTAAATTTTTTTTTCGTGAGTGTGCGTGATCGTGATTGAAAAGTCACTCACGATCCCATCTCTAGATTCGATACAGCCGAAGTTAAAGTTGTTTTTGACTTTAATTGTTATTGTTACATTTCTTGTGCTTCTGATTTCAATATTTTTAAGTTTTATCGTTCCTGCGATCGCGAACAATCCCAGCAAAACTTTGGTAATGGGTAGTGATTATATAAAACATTACCAGGTAATGCATATAACTTATTTGTAGAATTATTTTATGATGTCTTACCAAACATTTGTTCCACAACGTATTATTTTCAAGTGAAAAATAATGCATTACTAATAATTCGCTACGTAATGAATGATTATTGGGAAAATGTATTTTATATTTGTTATTTCTAAACATTAAATCATGGATGACTTATATTTGGTTACAATATATGCTTCATATAAGTTATATGCATTACCTGGTAATGTGTTATATAATCACTACCCATTACCAAAGTTTTGGTGGGATGTTCTGTGAAAATGTTGGGGTGGAACTAACATTGAGGGTCGGTCATACATTTGACTCGTCTAGGAGCACCATTGTGACAGAGCGTTAGGAGCAGTTTTTAAAAATATAATCTTTGTATGGGACCATTCTTTGGGAGTGCACACATTGCTTAGGTAAAATGTTAGGTAGCGAAAATGAATGGGGGTCGGTCTTACATTTTATCCATCTAGAGACAACTGCGGGGGCTTTTTGTGGATTTTTTTAGTCAAAACGACAATTTTTAAGGTGCAGAGTGGTCTTTATGAGCTGTTTAGTGTGCCTAAACACGTTCAGATTGTATTGGTATATTCAGAAGAGTTGTTCAGCTTTACCTTGGCTACACTTTTGCCAAATATTGTTAGGAAAAATTTAACAGTCCCTGTAAGTTATACTGAAAAACGTGAAAAACCCATATTTTTTTCCTATGTTTTTTCAAAAAAACTCCATGAAAAAAATATTTTTTTGGCATAAAATATTGAAATAATTTATTCAGTGGACTATTAGCCACATTATTGCCAAATATAGATAAGCCGTAGCATGAAGTCTTGTTAAGATTTTGGGCAGAAACTGAGGATACCATATTTTGAGGGTCACACTGCTTTTCAGAAACTTTGGAGGCCCATAAAAAGGAATTGGTCACCAATCTGGACAAAGCGAGTATAGGGTTTTACTACCCTTTAGTAGTACAATCAAACCTATATAGTCAAGTTCTTGTGTTTTTTTCACTGTTGCACAGTGTATTTATACCGAGTTTGTCCAAGCACTATTTCAAAAATAATACCGGAAGTATGTGAAGCCATATATGAAACGTTAAAGGATGAGTTTTTAAAGGTATATATGTTCACTCCAGTCATACGCATTTTTCTAATTCCTATTCCCGCGGGAAAAGGCGCTGCCTGTGCGCTGTCAACACACATACACTATGAATTTCTGTTGCTTGAGCAAATTTGTTGACTTTTCGCTTGCTACTACCCACACAAGCATAAATGTTATAGTATGCGTATGCGCATCGCTGGTTCACTCTAACAATAAGTACACTCAAAAAAAAAAACTGTAATGTTAGCAAAAAATGCTTGTAAACCTACAAGAAAATTTGGTAATTTTTTTTGGTAAAGTTAGAAAAAATGTTTTGCCAAAAATTAGTTAACTGAAATTTTTTTATAAGGGTTTTTTTATTTCAACTTATTTCATACACATTTGAGGACCCCATTGGTTTCGGACCCGATAGGTCCAGACCCCGGTAGGCCTAGACCTAGTTGGATTCCTTAAAAATCGTCATAGTTTTTGATTCAAAATTTGTGTCCGTTTTGATCTACCTTGCTTAGTTTTTGAGATACGTGATTTTAGGGGACCACCAGGGTTTTGAGAATTACAAAACTCGATAACTTCAAAAATAATACTCGGAGAGCTTTTTCTACGTGTTGAGACCTACAAAAATGCTTTTGGACTTTTTGTTGTGTCGGCAATATTTACCGAGATATGAGCATTTTAAAATTTTCGGGAATGCTAACTTTTTTGGATCCAAAGTTACGACCCATTAGGGTCCACACATGTGAAGAGGACCGGCGATACTATGGAGATTCTAAGAACCAAAAATGGCCTCCATTTTGCTCTATCTGGCTTAGTTTCCGAGATAGCGCTATTTAAAGTTTTCTGAAAATAAAAAAAAAAATACCATTTATTTTTGCTAATTCTGATTAATTTTTATTAAAAAATAAAAATTGTTTTATTCGACCTTTAAAATATTATATTTTGAGGATGTTTATTCTGGCTCGAGGTCATTATTTTCTTTACTAATTAAAACCATGATATTCTCATAGCATAATTTTCAAGAAAAATTATTTTTTGTTTTAAATTTATTTATGTTGGTCATTTTTGCAAGACTTAATCGACACGTGTTTCGGAATCTGTCAAGATTCCATTGTCAAGATTATTTAGCAAAAATAGAAACGATTTACTACAAAGTAGCAAACGAGTCTAATGACAAATCGTTTAGTGCACAAACTAGCAAATTAATACATATTCGCCTCTATTCGCAATGAGAATTAGAAAGACGAAGAAATTGTACCGTACTAATAAGGCAACGATTATCAATAACCAACAAAAATATTTAAAACAATTTTACATACGATAGTCCATTGGACTACAACAATATGTTTTTTGTGTTTTTGTTGTAACAAATACTCCATATTAGGGTTATTCATCACATGGCGTGCCAACCATTATGTTCAAATTCTGATTAATTTTTATTAAAAAATAAAAATTGTTTTATTCGACCTTTAAAATATTATATTTTGAGGATGTTTATTCTGGCTCGAGGTCATTATTTTCTTTACTAATTAAAACCATGATATTCTCATAGCATAATTTTCAAGAAAAATTATTTTTTGTTTTAAATTTATTTATGTTGGTCATTTTTGCAAGACTTAATCGACACGTGTTTCGGAATCTGTCAAGATTCCATTGTCAAGATTATTTAGCAAAAATAGAAACGATTTACTACAAAGTAGCAAACGAGTCTAATGACAAATCGTTTAGTGCACAAACTAGCAAATTAATACATATTCGCCTCTATTCGCAATGAGAATTAGAAAGACGAAGAAATTGTACCGTACTAATAAGGCAACGATTATCAATAACCAACAAAAATATTTAAAACAATTTTACATACGATAGTCCATTGGACTACAACAATATGTTTTTTGTGTTTTTGTTGTAACAAATACTCCATATTAGGGTTATTCATCACATGGCGTGCCAACCATTATGTTCAAATTCTGATTAATTTTTATTAAAAAATAAAAATTGTTTTATTCGACCTTTAAAATATTATATTTTGAGGATGTTTATTCTGGCTCGAGGTCATTATTTTCTTTACTAATTAAAACCATGATATTCTCATAGCATAATTTTCAAGAAAAATTATTTTTTGTTTTAAATTTATTTATGTTGGTCATTTTTGCAAGACTTAATCGACACGTGTTTCGGAATCTGTCAAGATTCCATTGTCAAGATTATTTAGCAAAAATAGAAACGATTTACTACAAAGTAGCAAACGAGTCTAATGACAAATCGTTTAGTGCACAAACTAGCAAATTAATACATATTCGCCTCTATTCGCAATGAGAATTAGAAAGACGAAGAAATTGTACCGTACTAATAAGGCAACGATTATCAATAACCAACAAAAATATTTAAAACAATTTTACATACGATAGTCCATTGGACTACAACAATATGTTTTTTGTGTTTTTGTTGTAACAAATACTCCATATTAGGGTTATTCATCACATGGCGTGCCAACCATTATGTTCAAATTCTGATTAATTTTTATTAAAAAATAAAAATTGTTTTATTCGACCTTTAAAATATTATATTTTGAGGATGTTTATTCTGGCTCGAGGTCATTATTTTCTTTACTAATTAAAACCATGATATTCTCATAGCATAATTTTCAAGAAAAATTATTTTTTGTTTTAAATTTATTTATGTTGGTCATTTTTGCAAGACTTAATCGACACGTGTTTCGGAATCTGTCAAGATTCCATTGTCAAGATTATTTAGCAAAAATAGAAACGATTTACTACAATAGAGGCGAATATGTATTAATTTGCTAGTTTGTGCACTAAACGATTTGTCATTAGACTCGTTTGCTACTTTGTAGTAAATCGTTTCTATTTTTGCTAAATAATCTTGACAATGGAATCTTGACAGATTCCGAAACACGTGTCGATTAAGTCTTGCAAAAATGACCAACATAAATAAATTTAAAACAAAAAATAATTTTTCTTGAAAATTATGCTATGAGAATATCATGGTTTTAATTAGTAAAGAAAATAATGACCTCGAGCCAGAATAAACATCCTCAAAATATAATATTTTAAAGGTCGAATAAAACAATTTTTATTTTTTAATAAAAATTAATCAGAATTTGAACATAATGGTTGGCACGCCATGTGATGAATAACCCTAATATGGAGTATTTGTTACAACAAAAACACAAAAAACATATTGTTGTAGTCCAATGGACTATCGTATGTAAAATTGTTTTAAATATTTTTGTTGGTTATTGATAATCGTTGCCTTATTAGTACGGTACAATTTCTTCGTCTTTCTAATTCTCATTGCGAATAGAGGCGAATATGTATTAATTTGCTAGTTTGTGCACTAAACGATTTGTCATTAGACTCGTTTGCTACTTTGTAGTAAATCGTTTCTATTTTTGCTAAATAATCTTGACAATGGAATCTTGACAGATTCCGAAACACGTGTCGATTAAGTCTTGCAAAAATGACCAACATAAATAAATTTAAAACAAAAAATAATTTTTCTTGAAAATTATGCTATGAGAATATCATGGTTTTAATTAGTAAAGAAAATAATGACCTCGAGCCAGAATAAACATCCTCAAAATATAATATTTTAAAGGTCGAATAAAACAATTTTTATTTTTTAATAAAAATTAATCAGAATTTGAACATAATGGTTGGCACGCCATGTGATGAATAACCCTAATATGGAGTATTTGTTACAACAAAAACACAAAAAACATATTGTTGTAGTCCAATGGACTATCGTATGTAAAATTGTTTTAAATATTTTTGTTGGTTATTGATAATCGTTGCCTTATTAGTACGGTACAATTTCTTCGTCTTTCTAATTCTCATTGCGAATAGAGGCGAATATGTATTAATTTGCTAGTTTGTGCACTAAACGATTTGTCATTAGACTCGTTTGCTACTTTGTAGTAAATCGTTTCTATTTTTGCTAAATAATCTTGACAATGGAATCTTGACAGATTCCGAAACACGTGTCGATTAAGTCTTGCAAAAATGACCAACATAAATAAATTTAAAACAAAAAATAATTTTTCTTGAAAATTATGCTATGAGAATATCATGGTTTTAATTAGTAAAGAAAATAATGACCTCGAGCCAGAATAAACATCCTCAAAATATAATATTTTAAAGGTCGAATAAAACAATTTTTATTTTTTAATAAAAATTAATCAGAATTTGAACATAATGGTTGGCACGCCATGTGATGAATAACCCTAATATGGAGTATTTGTTACAACAAAAACACAAAAAACATATTGTTGTAGTCCAATGGACTATCGTATGTAAAATTGTTTTAAATATTTTTGTTGGTTATTGATAATCGTTGCCTTATTAGTACGGTACAATTTCTTCGTCTTTCTAATTCTCATTGCGAATAGAGGCGAATATGTATTAATTTGCTAGTTTGTGCACTAAACGATTTGTCATTAGACTCGTTTGCTACTTTGTAGTAAATCGTTTCTATTTTTGCTAAATAATCTTGACAATGGAATCTTGACAGATTCCGAAACACGTGTCGATTAAGTCTTGCAAAAATGACCAACATAAATAAATTTAAAACAAAAAATAATTTTTCTTGAAAATTATGCTATGAGAATATCATGGTTTTAATTAGTAAAGAAAATAATGACCTCGAGCCAGAATAAACATCCTCAAAATATAATATTTTAAAGGTCGAATAAAACAATTTTTATTTTTTAATAAAAATTAATCAGAATTTGAACATAATGGTTGGCACGCCATGTGATGAATAACCCTAATATGGAGTATTTGTTACAACAAAAACACAAAAAACATATTGTTGTAGTCCAATGGACTATCGTATGTAAAATTGTTTTAAATATTTTTGTTGGTTATTGATAATCGTTGCCTTATTAGTACGGTACAATTTCTTCGTCTTTCTAATTCTCATTGCGAATAGAGGCGAATATGTATTAATTTGCTAGTTTGTGCACTAAACGATTTGTCATTAGACTCGTTTGCTACTTTGTAGTAAATCGTTTCTATTTTTGCTAAATAATCTTGACAATGGAATCTTGACAGATTCCGAAACACGTGTCGATTAAGTCTTGCAAAAATGACCAACATAAATAAATTTAAAACAAAAAATAATTTTTCTTGAAAATTATGCTATGAGAATATCATGGTTTTAATTAGTAAAGAAAATAATGACCTCGAGCCAGAATAAACATCCTCAAAATATAATATTTTAAAGGTCGAATAAAACAATTTTTATTTTTTAATAAAAATTAATCAGAATTTGAACATAATGGTTGGCACGCCATGTGATGAATAACCCTAATATGGAGTATTTGTTACAACAAAAACACAAAAAACATATTGTTGTAGTCCAATGGACTATCGTATGTAAAATTGTTTTAAATATTTTTGTTGGTTATTGATAATCGTTGCCTTATTAGTACGGTACAATTTCTTCGTCTTTCTAATTCTCATTGCGAATAGAGGCGAATATGTATTAATTTGCTAGTTTGTGCACTAAACGATTTGTCATTAGACACGTTTGCTACTTTGTAGTAAATCGTTTCTATTTTTGCTAAATAATCTTGACAATGGAATCTTGACAGATTCCGAAACACGTGTCGATTAAGTCTTGCAAAAATGACCAACATAAATAAATTTAAAACAAAAAATAATTTTTCTTGAAAATTATGCTATGAGAATATCATGGTTTTAATTAGTAAAGAAAATAATGACCTCGAGCCAGAATAAACATCCTCAAAATATATTTTTGCTAATATTAGCAAAAAATTTTGTAAAAATGTTGTCAACTCAATTTCAAATCTTAGCAGAAGAAATTAGTTCAAAGTTTGTTTAAAATTGCTAATGTTCTAAATGAAGTTTACAAGAATTTTTTGCTAACATGCTAATCCCAACTAGAAATTTGCTAAAAGTTAGCTAACTAGCATTAGCAAAAAAAAATTAGTAAATCTACTAACGTGTTTTTTTGAGTGTATATGCAAAAATATACATATAAATATAGGGTTGCCAGACGTCCCGCATTTGGCGGGATTGTCCCGCTTTGTGTCAACAATTCCCGCGTCCAGCGCGGGATTCCAAATTCCCGCTTTTTTTAAGCGTCAGAAAATAAGGAGTAGAAATTTTATGAGTCAGCAGAAAAAGCTACTGCTTCATTAAAAATTGTTATTGATGTAGAAGTAAATATAAGTTTCCATAGTGCGAGAGGAATAGAGTTCACTATTTTCGTACATACAATTAAAATTCTAGCTTTGTCCAATCAGCAGCAAATCTGCTGAAAATACACCAATTTTGAGCCATATGACAAAAGCTGCCAAGACAGCAGAACAATCTGCTGATTTTAGCAAAAAAAAAATCTGCTGATTTCAGATAAACAATTTAAACATCTAAAATGTATTTTATATATTTTAAGAAGACTTAAAAAGATTTTAAGAATAATTGTAAGAAAATTTTCAAATGTTATTTTTTTAGTTATGCTGTATTCAATAATTTTTTTTAATTTTTTTCAAAAAAAGTCTTTGAATAAAATCTAAGAAAGTTTTTTGAAAAAAGAACAACTAAGTATTTCTGTAAAATTAGCAAAATAATCTTCTTATTTCTGTTATTTTCTTAAACTAAATGACATAGAATTTAGTAAAAATATCCATTTCAGCAGAAAAATATGCTAAAAGTGTGCTAATTCAAACTGAAAGTTGTTTAATAAATTTTTCCTCAGAGTTTTTTTGTCTACATGTAGACTAAAATGGGAAAAACATATATTGGAGACTAAAATGGACGATATTATGCATTACTTTTGTCCCGCCAAAACTTTTGAAATCCCGCCATTTTCGACATTTTTTTGTGTTTGTCCCGCTTTTTAAAAATAAATTTCTGGCAACCCTAACGCCAATGCATATATTTCATTGAGGTTCTAAAAAATATTTCATTGAGGTTCTAAAAAAATATTTAGGTTAAAAATAAAATGCCTCTTGTAACCCCGGCCAAATTTGTTTACAATGCCACCACTATAAATTTGTCTAATAGCTTTTTAAGCTATTTAACCCGAATCTGCCTTTAGAATTGATCTATCTCATTAAGTTCTTAAGTTTTCGGTTTACCATACCTCCAAAAATAAAAATTTTCGCTCTGTTCGGGAACCTTTAAAAACGCGATTTTTTAACCTCAACACTTTTCCGTACATTTAAAAGTAATCATTCTTCTCTTCAGAATGTTTTTCGATATCTTTTTTCATCACTAAAATATCGATCGAAGAAACTGTTGCATTTTCAGCCTTAAATATCTTTCTATAAGAAAACAAAAAGGTTTGAGTTGAGCTCATCCGCCAATATTTTTCAAGCAATGCTAGATTTTTATTTAGCGTATGATGTATTTTTATGGGGTTTCAGTGTACTCAAAAATCATTAATGGGTTAACATTTTGGAGGGCGTACATAAAATTCGGGGTTTGATTCCTAATTTCAATACAAAATTTTTTTTATTCGGTTAATCGAATAATTAAAGTTTAACCGATTAAGTCTCAACCCAATTAATTATTTGCTTGATTAACCGATTAAACAAGAAACTCGATTAATTGAATACCCTAGTTAGTACTATCTGTGGTAAACATTTCATAAAATCGGTCCAGACAGACAGACAAACCAACACTCAGATTTATAATATTAATAATAGGGATAGGATCACTGATTAAACTAAAATGCAGAAACTATGCATAGAAGGGTTGCCAGACGTCCCGCATTTGGCGGGATTGTCCCGCTTTGTATCAACGATTCCCGCGTCCCACGCGGGACTCCGAATTCCCGTTTTTTTTAAGCGTCAGAAAATTGAAAGTAGTAACTTACTGGTCTCACCAATAACCAGAAAAATATGCATCTGTGATGTAAAAGTGCATATAAGCTTCCATAGCACCAACGTTTTTAAAGCTTAGGCGAGTGAAACAGAGTGGAACACGTTTTTTATGAAATAACTGATTCCTTTTAAGCATTCGGTAGGGAGTATATTTCTGAAACGCCACTAAAAAAATTTCAATGATAGCAAAAAAAGCTTGAAGTTTAGTCAAATTATTATGGTTACTTGCCAAAAGTCAGTTAACTGAAATCAGCAAAAAAAATTAAATATAACTAAGAAGTTAGAAAACTTTTTCAGAACGTATTCAAAATTTGGTGAACTCAACAAACTTTTTTAATAATTCATCGTAAAACAGCAATAAAGTCAAGCTTTTTTTTCTAGATGTCAAGAAAAATCAAGCTTTTTTTTCTAAATGTCAAGTTTTTTACCATTTTCGATCTGGCAAGCCTAGTTCCAACCCTTATAATAAATGTCAACATATTCCCAGACCCGGTTGATAAGGCCAACCTATTCGCTGAAATGCTTGCAAGACACGCATACTTACCGGACAGCAATCAACCACTGAACGAACTTGAAATGTATCCTATACTATGCCCAAGATATTCTTTGGAGCACGTGCAGTTAAAAAGATTCTTGAAGATCCCAACATAAATAAGTCTCCGGGGCTGGATAGTATAACGGCAATTGTGCTAAAACGGTATGCATGGTCGCTTTCTCGTTCTCTGGCAAAACTATTTTGCTTCTCGTACCGGGTAGTAGTTTTTCCCTCATGTTGAAAGGTGGCCAACGTCCATCCAATCCCCAGAAAGCGTAACGCTGCGAACCCGGAGAGTTACCGCCCAATAGCTGTATGGTTAATCACCACCTTGTAAATTATCTAGAGTCCAAATCACTTTTGTCCGATCGACAATATGGTTTTCGTAGAAGTCGTTTTACTGGAGACCTGTTAGCGTTTCTTTCGAAACGTTGGAGTCGTTCTATCCACCAATTTGGTGAAAGCAAAGTGGTTGCTCTAGATATTTCCAAGGCGTTCGATCGTGTGTTGCACGGTGCACTCGTTTCAAAGCTTATTGCGTTTGGTGTCGGTAGTGACTTCTCTCGATTTATATCGAGCTTTCTTAGAGACCGTACTATACGTGTTGTTATAGATGGATTCTCATCGGATGAGTTTCGGTTGAATTCAGGGGTACCGCAAGGTTCTGTTCTTAACGTTTTCTTATTTGTATAAGTAAAACTTCCAATACAATCTATTCTTTCGCAGATGACAGCAGCACACTCAATCATGACCTTTCGACAATCTCCGAATGGGGTCTTCCGATTTTAATGCTCGTACAACCCAATGCTGTATGCTGACCCACAGACGAATTGTGGAATCAGCGTCATCTGTATCCATGGGAGGTATAACTCTTGATGTTCTAGGCATGAAAATTCACTGTGATGGTCGATGGAACCCACATGTTTTTCAAGTGTCGAAAGAAGCATTCAAGTGTCTTGGTTTCTTGAAACGGTGTAAGAATTACTTCACTCCGTCTGATCTTCTCACTATTTATACCGCCTGTATTCGACAGAAGATGGAATACAACTCCCATATCTAGGTAGGTGCTTCAAGGTCTATCTTGAAGCTCCTTGGTCGGGTGCAACGGAGTGC
This sequence comes from Pegoplata infirma, assembly GCA_963921195.1. Lineage (NCBI taxonomy): Eukaryota > Metazoa > Arthropoda > Insecta > Diptera > Anthomyiidae > Pegoplata > Pegoplata infirma. The sequence continues at coordinate 159,591,431 of OY992536.1, read as the reverse complement.
GTTGAAGCTCATCAATGACAGTGGGGTATCCAGCTCTATTGATTCATTGAAGCATCGTCGGAATGTTAGTTGCGCGTCATTGTTCTACCGATACTGCCACGGTAAGTGTTCAGCTGAGGTAGGCAAACTCATCCCAGAGAATCGGCTGCATGCCCGTAGTCCTCGCCTTTCCAGCAGATCACATCCGTTCGTTGTCGACTGTCCAATGTATCGCACAACGCATTACAGCGAAGAATCGTTTCTTAGTCGAACCAGCTGTATGTGGAATAAACTTCCCGCAGAGGTCTTCCCTGTCAGCTATAATTTAGAAAAACTCAAATTAAATGTCCACAAACACTACTCCCTTTTTCTTTCTCCTCACAACCTATTTTCCTAATACCAACACAATGCATTTCATTAGTATGGGCATCCCACACTCAAAAAAATAAAACTGTAAAGTTAGCAAAAAATTTAGTTAAATTTAACTAAAAAAACACCTGATTTTGAACCTACTAAATTTCTAGTTAATTTAACAAAAAATATTTAGTTAACTTTTCGTAGAATGAATGTAGCAAAAAAACCGTAATTTTAACTAAAAATTCAGCTGAAAATTTCGTAACATTTTTAATAAGTTGAATTCAGCTAAACTTTTTGTAAAAAATTTTAAGTTTGGTAAATATTGGTTTTAAACACTAACACTTCACTTATTTTTTCTTTTTTTTTCACAGCATTAAGTTCAGCTTAAGTAGGACTTGTGAGATTTGCATAGGAGGCTACACAAGAAATGTTTAAAATTTTTTACTTGACAAAAATGTTACAAAAAATCAGCAAATTAATTAGTAAAAATTCGTAAACTCAGTTTTAAAGTCAACAAAAAAAATTAATTCAAAATTTGTACAAAACTAGTATTTTCGTAAATTGAACTTAACTAGAAAAAGTAGTTAAAACGCTGATTTTAACTAAAAATTTGCTAAAATGCCAGTAAACTCGAGTTAACAAAAAAAAATTTGTTAACTTTACAGTTTTATTTTTTTGAGTGCATGAGTGTTGGCTCAAAGTAAAAAAAGGGGGAAATTTGTTTCCCCTTGTCTGACTGTGTCCATCTCTGAACTTATCCAGCCTATGACTGTAAGTCATGTTTGTGTCAAACTTTAGAAGTCTAGGTCTTTCATTTTGGACTGTATCGTGTCTCCGACAGAGAGACGGACGGATATTGCTAGAATGTCTTAGAATCGATCACTGATAAATAATACAGTGACTCAAAGTAATAATGGAACAGCATATATTTGTTAGCAGTTCATTTAAGGAAAAGTTATCAATACCAAACCTGATTATTATCAATCGACTATTTTTGAAAAGTGCTATATAGGAAATTTTCCAAGCAGTAATTTAAGCTTGATAGCGTTCAGATTGAGCAAATATTAAATAAGATACGAGGGTCGCACTGGAAAATTAAATTATTTGTAGATGTTTTTTTGAAATTTTTTTAAAAATATTTTTAAGCCGATTTTTTCCAAGTTGAAACATTAGAAATTTAAAATTTAGTTAGCAGCTAGTTTTTCCAACAACCCAAACAAAAAATGAAATTTTTTTAATACAGTGGAAGAAATCCGCATTTTTTGACCTCCAACTCGTTTGACCACCAATTTTTTGTAAACAAAGAAAAATTTTAATTATTCTTATATCTCATTACTATACACTTAGATGTACTCAAATTAATAAACAATAAAATATTTTCTTTGTTTACAACAAATTGGTGGTCGAAAGAGTTGGAGGTCAAAAAATGCGGATTTCTTCTATTGTATTTAAAAAATTTCATTTTTTGTTTGGATTGTTGTAAAAACAAGCTGATGACTAAATAAAAATTATTGGATAATTTTTTAAATTTTTAATGTTTGAACTTGGAAAAAATCGACTAAGAAATATTTTTAAAAAAATTTCAAAAATGTATCTACAAATAATTTCATTTTCCATTGCGACCCTCGTATCTCATTTAATATTTGCTCAATCTGGACGCTATCAAGCTTAAATTCAAGCTTGGAAAATTTCCTATATAGCTCTTTTTTCAAAAATAGTCGATTGATAATAATCAGGGGTAGTATTGGTAACTTTGCATTTAAAGAACTGCTAACAAATATATGCTGTTCTATTATTAGTTTGGGTCACTGTACATTAGACCGGGTCGAAAAAAAGTTCCCATTGTGCGGGCTTAATTTTAAAGCTTACCTCGAAAAAGTTCCATAGCCAAAATATAAGATTTTTAGGTCGCGATTTGGTACCGCCGAAATCGTTATTTGTTCATAACTTTGTCATTTGATGTCCGATCGTTTTAAAAAAAAATTTGTTTGAAAGTCCTCCGCGAGTACTAAATTTGACCCATATCTGGTTTTGACCTCTGAGCTCATCTTCGTGTCATGAGTGTTAGTTTCTCAGCTTTCTACCCACCTAAATGATTTTTATTTTTCTATTAAATTATAGCATTAAAAAATTCATGAAATTCTTCCCTTAGAAGTACCCTCTTAAATTAATTAACAAAAAAGTTACATTCAATTTTAAATTTCCATAGAAAAAGATTTAAAACACTTGTTCGTATGTATTTAAATACAAACTAAAACAAGTAAGAAAATTATAGTCGGTCAAGACCGACCATATAATACCCTACACCAGAGTTTCCCGGAACATGGGTCCCAAGTTCAAACATGGACTGATTAGATCCATATTTTGTCAAATCTTTAATAAGTGTAAAAAGCAATCACTAATCAAATTTGAGTGGAATAGGCTTTTTTTTTTGTTGACAATAAATCGCTTCAACTGAATATCGGGCGAAATTTCCACATGGGACCTAAGTCCAAAATGGTCCGATGATAATTAGATTTGATAAGGTTATTAAAGTACGCGTTTAACATACACAAACAGAATTTTCATTAAATATTTTCTATTTTCATGAAAATTGAGAGATTTATGTGAAAATCGGGAAGGTGGTTTGTATGCACAGAAAAAAATATGGGGAAAAACAATTTGAGTAATCACTTGTTTAAATTTAAAAAAAGTTTTGAGTAATTTTTTAATTGACGCAATTAAAAATTTACTCAAAAATTTAAAAGCAAATTGAGTAAATAATTTAAAAAGAATTTAATAGCTTTTTTAATTTTTTTTGGAATTTTCTTAGTTTTTTTAATTCTCGTTTAGTTTATAGTTTTTTGTATATATACATGAAAGTTTGTAATCATATTTATAAAATTTTTTTATGTCTTTAAGACAAAAATATATTTGGTAAAGTTTGAAAAAACATGTTTTTTTTCTTTGTAAAAAAATATGAAATTTTTTTAAACTTTGTTTTTTTTTTTAGAGTAGAAACAGAATAAGCCCGGCACGACTTTTTCCATACGGTTTGGCAGATTAAACCGGTGGCCGGCGCCGATGTGAAAAAAAACTTGTTCTGTTTTTAAAAGGTGGTGCTTCTTGTTCTGTTCCTGCACTTAATAGTGTCAATTAAAAATTTACTCAAATTTTTTTGGCAAACATTTAATAAATTTTTATTAAAAATTTACTCAATGCTATTAAATCGTTTACTGGTGGAAAATTGAGTAATTTTTTACTCAATAGTATTAAAAATTTACTCAAATTTTTTTTTTATTTCTTTCTGTGTGGGGGCTACTAGAAGAACTGGTCCGATTTCTTTAAAATTCGAAATGGTGATTTGTGTGGATAAAACATGGATGCGACTATTAGAGTCATTTGAGCCAAAACTAAAGAGGACCTTTGTATGGGGGCTAGGTCTAAATATGGACCGATTTTTTCCAAATTTTTCAAATTTCATGTCAATTGATCGAGAATTGCGACCTGTATCGTGTTTACACCGTTTACATGGACAGACAGACGGACGGACGGACGGACAGACGGACGGACATCGCTAAATCGACTCAAAAAGTGATTCTAAGTCGATCGGTATACTTAAAAGTGGGTCTAGGACCAATATTTCGGGTAGTTACAAACATCAGCACAAACTCATTATACCCTGTACCACAGTGTGGTGTAGGGTATAAAAATTAAATATAGTTTAAAGGCATAATAACAAGTGTTTTTTCTAATTTTCTTTATATTGTATATGAAAATCTTAAATCAAATGTAACTTTTTTGTTAATAAATTTAACTGGATACTTCCAAGGGAAGAATTTCATGAATTTTTTAGTGCTATAATTTAATGGAAAAATAAAAATCATTTAAGTGGGTAGAAAGATGAGAAACTAACAATCATCCCAGCAAAACTTAGATTACCAAATAAGGTATAAAATAAGGTATAGGATCTCTTATTTTATACATTGCAGCATAATAATAATTGTACAAAATATAAGTACATGAAATGTGCAACACTGTTTTTGCTGATCGCCATTTGTAAATTTTTGTTGTCTTGTACAGAAGGGATGTTTCTCAAAAAAAAATCTTTTTTATTAGAAAATATTTGGTGAGTAATTAAATATATTTGTTATTTAATTCATTAATAAAGCAAATTTTTATTTTTTTTTTAGCAATTTGGAATCTTTCTAAAAACTCCAGAAGCTAATAACGTAAAATGATTGCCAACAGCAAAACAACAGCGAAATACATCACAGCCCAAGGAAACAAAAAAAAATTCGTCTAAAAACAAAATAAGTTTATGTGAAAATAATGAGTTAATGAAAACGACGAAAAAATATTGTGAAAATATCCAATTAAATAAAATAACATTTACAACACAAATAAGAATTTCATTTTAATAAATCAAATTGCATGAATATACAAAACAAAACGAGTATGATTAACAAAAATACGAATAAAACCAACAAAAATACGAGTTAATCAGCTTTTACAAAAACTGACAACAAATAATGTTGAAATCAATATAAATATTTGTAGGGTCAAAATCAACAATGATTTCTGTTGAATTTACTACGATTTTCTTTCGGAATACAATGATTTTTGGTTGAGTGCACTCATAGAAATATCTTAGTAGAAAAATTAGTAAACCCATTGTAGATCAATTTTTACAGAATATTGCCGTATTCAACAAAAATTAATGTTGATATCGTTGAATAATCAGTAAAGCTGAATCAACTATTTACAACGCTTATACAGAATTCAATAGATAAAACCAAAAAAGAAAAAACAACCCTGTTCGTTCATTTTTGTATTATCAAGTTGGTAGCAATGTGAAATTTTTTGTGTCTTATAAAATTATTTTATGTGTTTGTTTCTTATAAAAATATTAATTATTATAAAAATAAATAAAAATAGGATCTGATGATCAGATTCTGATCTGTAAATATTTGGTAAGTAATAAAATACATTGATTACTTTATGTATTCATACTATATTATAAATTTTTTGTTTTTTTTTAAGGTTTTTGATTTGGTGTCATTAGAAAACTGGAGAATGGCTTACGAGTGCATAACATTAGACCGGGTCGAAAAAAAAAGTTCCCATTGTGCGGGCTTAATTTTAAAGCTTACCTCGAAAAAGTTCCATAGCCAAAATATAAGATTTTTAGGTCGCAATTTGGTACCGCCGAAATCGTTATTTGTTCATAACTTTGTCATTTGATGTCCGATCGTTTTAAAAAAAAATTTGTTTGAAAGTCCTCCGCAAGTACTAAATTTGACCCATATCTGGTTTTGACCTCTGAGCTCATCTTCGTGTCATGAGTGTTAGTTTCTCAGCTTTCTACCCACCTAAATGATTTTTATTTTTCCATTAAATTATAGCATTAAAAAATTCATGAAATTCTTCCCTTAGAAGTACCCTCTTAAATTAATTAACAAAAAAGTTACATTCAATTTTAAATTTCCATAGAAAAAGATTTAAAACACTTGTTCGTATGTATTTAAATACACACTAAAAAAATTAAATATAGTTTAAAGGCATAATAACAAGTGTTTTTTCTAATTTTCTTTATATTGTATATGAAAATCTTAAATCAAATGTAACTTTTTTGTTAATAAATTTAACTGGATACTTCCAAGGGAAGAATTTCATGAATTTTTTAGTGCTATAATTTAATGGAAAAATAAAAATTATTTAAGTGGGTAGAAAGATGAGAAACTAACAATCATAACAAGAAGATGACCTCTGGGGTTAAAACCAGATATGAGTCAAATTTAGTACTCGCTGAGGACTTTCTGACAATTTTTTTTTTAAAACGATCGGACATCAACTAACAAAGCTATGAACAAAAAACGATTTCGGCGGTACCAAATCGCGACCTAAAAATCTAATATTTTGGCTATGGAACTTTTTCGAGGTAAGCTTTAAAATTAAGCCCGCACAATGGGAACTTTTTTTTTCTCCTTTATGGTCGACCCAGTCTACTGTACATGCACCGTATGGGATCGTAGACCGATATTTTGCTGCTTTAAAAGTCTTTGTTTTGTGTCCATCAGGTACGTTTTTATTCTGTTACTGGTGTTTTGTTAAACAACTTGTTTAAGTTAGTTAGTGCTAGCCCCATTTAAAACTACGCACCTGTTTATAAACCATTTAGTTTATTTTGGTCAATGAATGAGTTGTAAATTCAGTTACTATGGGTTTATCAAACTGTAATTGTTCATTTATTGTGCGTAATCATGTCTGCGTTTGTTATTAATCTAAATAGTAATAAAAAAACAACATCGAAAACATGCGTAATTACTGAAACTGCTTGCTATTATTGTACACGTACAATTTCTGGAGCTTTTATTGGAAAGTCTTGGTTAAATTTATGAATACTTTGTTTTGTACTTGTACGCAAACAAAAGAAAAACAATTCAACGGTAATTACTAATAGAGATGGGATCGTGAGTGACTTTTCAATCACGATCACGCACACTCACGAAAAAAAAAATTTAATCACGCACGATCACGCACGAAATTTTTTTTTGTACACACGCTCACGCACGCTCACGTGAGTTGAAAACAATTTTAATCACGCTCACGATGTAATCACGTTCACGAAATACTCACGAATTAAAATAAAAAAAAAACTTTATTCCATATTTTTTTATTTTTTTAACATTTATTTAAATTTACAATTGTTTTTGTAATTATAAAAGGGCAATTCTAAAATATTAAGATCCAATTTTAGTCGTTTTTGGGAATGGTTTCTTCAGATTTAATTGAAAATTGGCACATAGATAGCCAACATACCTATGAAAATGTGACTTTCTATCGTTTTTTAAATTCGGTTTACTGATCGTTTTATGGCAGGTCAAAAAGCTCGACTTTTTTTTTGTTGCAAAATTAGAAAAACATATCATCACATAAAATATGTTCTAACTTTTTAAGCAATTATCCGATTTTCACAATTCGTGGCTCATATGAGAGCTTAAGTCTTGTGCTTTTTGGAAATAATTTTAAATGCAAAAGGATTCTTTAAAGAAAAGTATCAAAAATGCAATAACTTTTTTCTTTGCGAATATTTAAAACAACACATCTTGGATTTTTTTTTTTAAATTCGGTGATAGTCAAAATGTTTTGTGTAACATATCTAAAATTCAGAGGGGGATCAAAAGCTATTCTGGTTTGAGTACGAGGATCCCATAATTTTCCATTAGAAATTTTATTTTTTTTTATTTTTGAAATGTTTTAAAAACTTTAACAGGGATAAGATTATATTCCTTATACAGGTTGTATTTTTCTCACTTTTGCTAAATCAGTCGACTTCGACCAGCGATAATTCGAAAACTATACTGAATTTTGAAAATCCAAATATGAAATATGCTATGGCAAATTTTAAGTCAATTCGAACAGTGGAGCGAAATTTTTTTAAAATTGCTTAAAAAACTTATTAAATTTAAATTTATCAACTTATTTGAAAAAACTTAAAAAATAAAAAAAAACGTAACCAAAAAAAAAACGGAGAAAAAATTAAAATCACGAAAAAATCACGCAGCAATTTTACTCACGCACGATCACGCACGAACTTTTTTTTGTTACTCACGATCACGCACGCTCACGTGAGTAGAAAATAAAATTACTCACGAATCACGTGATTCACGCGTGATTCACGGTAATCACGTGATTGGTGCGCATCTCTAATTACTAACCGAAAAACAGCAGCAAAGCAACAAAAATAATAATAAAAAAACCTGACTTTGACCTTAACACTCAGTTGCCAAAAACAAAAAAAAAACTTTAAAAACATAATCAGACACTGAATTTTTAACATTGTTATGTTTATAATACAACATATTTAAAACAAGCATGGACATGACCAAACCCATATGCCATTCAGTGCTGGCAGAAAAGCAAACACAGCGACGAAGACAAAGAATGGATTATGAAAACTACCAAGTATTCATACGATCAGAGACAGACAAACCAGACAGTTAAAGTTCAATGCAAAATCAAAAATTATTTACAAACTATTTGGCGATTTTTATCGTTTAATGTCTTAAGCTGCTCAATGATTTCTTATTCTGTGCTACGTGACGCAGAAATACCGAAAATTGCATATGTGCATAATATAAAATGTGCATAATAAGTTCTGGTGGGAAATCTCGAACTACCAAAATAGAAGCAACTGCATAAGATTTCAAAACAAAACTGCTTCCAAAACCGAGACGTTTAATCTGATTTCTTCAGTTATCCTAAGACGACCAGATTTTCAAAATCGAAATGGAGGACATAAATTAAAACAATTATTCGAATTCAAAATTTTTTACATATTTTACAGGTAAACACCTTTTTACGATGTATTAGAAGTGAGAATTGGACAAATGAAATGGCAGTCTAATTTTCAGTAAAATCGAATTGAAAAGCACCAAAAAACTAACTCGGGTCAGTGGTTAGATTTTTAAAGTCTTTAATGCAGTAGAAGTTTATCGAATTTTTTATTCATAAAAAATACAAGCTTTAGACCCTTTTTTGACGCGGTTTAGCTCACGATTTTGTACAAAGCCAATGTTGCGGGAGAGCCTTCTCAAGGATGATTTGATTAAGCCCGGCTTGAAGATTACCGGAGCAATTCAATGTTAACGAGACATAAGTCCTGACAATAACAGACGTTAGAGCCTTCAGCAGTTTGACATTAAACACAAGAACTCTTCTTGTAATCACAAAGTCGTTAAGCGGACAAAAGTTGGAACCTTCAAGTTTCCTATTTTACATAGTTGAAAACTTGCCTAAGATTGACCGATAGATTTTTTTCTAGTTCAATTATTTCTAAAAAAGCTTTTTTCATTAAAAATTGAGCTTTTGTTATGCGCTTTCTGAACGGTTTAAAACCTATTGTAATCTTTCGGTTCTTATTTTACATACATTTTAAACTTCAGCCAAAATAAATCAAATTTAGAGGTCGCTGTGATTAAATGATTTTTCGTTCTTGTTTTCTGTTTCGTTTAATTTGTTGCTTGATTGGTGGGTTTAATTTAAGTAGACAGCAACCTTAAAATTACACTGTCAATATCGATGTTTTATTCGATTTAAAGTAGCGATGGGAACACATTAATTTACATGACGTTACGAGTCTTTACATATTCAACATTGTGTTTGTCCATTAAAAGCGCCTGATTTTAAAATATTTCATGTTGCATTTTTGCTGTTGTTGAAAACGGTATTCATCTGACAATAAGTGTTGGATTGCTCGTTTGTTGGGACATGCCTCCAGAAGACTTATCACTGGATCACATACCGCGTATACAGTGCAAATGCATCTGTTAAGAAATATTATGATGACCTTAAGTTATTTTTGAGGTGCTGGTGATTGTGCGTATGTCAGTTACATAAAAATAATTTAAATCTGTAAATAAATCATCATAAAAATAAAATTTAATGTTTCACGTTTTATTTTGTGGGTTATTGTTTTATATGGTTCATTCTCATTTAAATCAATTTGGGGAAAAATATAATTGAATTGTTTTTGCTTTTGTACCTAATGTATGTAATTTATTTGTTAAACTTGTTGTATTACTCCAAATAATTAATGGTTTTGGGAGGTCTTTCAAAGAATGCAGAAAACTTACTCAATTTTAATTGAAAAATTACAACTTAATTGAATTAAAGTGCAGAGATTAACATCGGATAAAATAACATTAAAATTAGCTACTTTTAAAAACCCAGTTGTTGAAACCACATTTGGTTAATGACGAATGCCACAAACGCCCAGGCAGAAAAATACGAACGGGAGAGCGCTGGCAAAGTACCTTTTATGGTCGCTTGTGTGCTGGGAAAGCATCACAGTTTAGTACTCTCCCAGCGTCCAAAATGATAACCACGGTAAACGGTATGCCGTTGCTATTTAAAAGCGCTTTGAAAACGCTTTAAAAACATAAAATAAAGTACTATTATAGCACTTTTAGAACAAAAAATGGGACGTATCTAAATTGTATACATAAGTCCATAAGACGCAAATTTTTTTGGTGTTTATCTGAATAAAGAAATTTAATTAATTAGGATAAATAATTTATTGACTCATTTATTAGGACAACAAAATTTTGAACAAACTTTGACCAATTTTCTAAGTCCCGGAAAAAATTTGTTTGCAGTTTTCTTTGCGTTTTGGAATAAAAAATTTATTAAAAATGCTTTTAGGAAAAAATTTGGAAAAGTCCCGAAAGAGGTGGTGTATTGAACCAAAACGGGTATGTATCCGGAGTTTAAGGGTGATGTATCCGGAGTTTAAGACACTTCCTCACGAAAGAAAATGGCGTTTTTATATAAAAGGTGTCAAGTTTTAATATGTAGGTCATTGTATATAAGTGACATATCATGAGAACTATCAAGGACCGGCCACTTATCCTGCAGGGAAATAAAAAATATTCCAATTGTTATGAAAATTAATAAATTTTAATAAAAAATTTATACTTTGAACGGATTTAAATAGAAAAACATTGGCAAAGCGCCTGGAAAGCACTTTTTCGAATTCATACTACCTTCTACACAAAAAATAAAGTGCTTTGCCGAGACTTTTTCTTTGGAACGGTTGGCAGTTTCTGCCTGGGCGATTTAAGTCTCAAGATTAACGGATGTGAACTAATGGCTTGCGACATAGCTTGCAAAAAGATACTAAAATCTACTGGTGGTTCGATGAAAGGGCTTTTGAAACATCTTACGTCCTAACAAGGTAGTCTTAAGTTATGGCGGGGTCCTTAATCTTAGAAGAATTTGAGGCCCGCTGAAAAGTAAAAAGTCGTATCACACTGAAAAGTAAAAAAACTTAAACTTTTTCTATAGGAAAAATTTTTCAGTATCTGTATCTTTTTTTGTTGCAATAATGTCAAAGAGTTTGAAACTTTTTCTACAGAAAAAATGTGTCAGAATCTGAGAATTTTTCCATACAAAAAATGTCACAGAGTCTGAAACTTTTTCTATACGAAAAAATTTTTTTTTTTTTTTTTATTCGAAAAATGTTTCAGAATTTTTGACATTTCTTTGACAGAGTCTAAGACATTCCTATACAAAAACGAAAAATCTCTCAGAATTTCAAACTTTTTCTTTGCGAAAAATGACTCAGAATCTGAGACTTTTTCTATTTGTTGTATAGAAAATATCTCAGATTTTGAGTTTTTTCTATACGAAAATATAAAAAAAAAATTTTTAAATACAAAATTAAAAAAAAGTTTTTACTATAAAAAATGTTATAGGCACTTAAAAAGCCAGCATAAATCGGAAATTTGAACATGAAAAATAAAGCAACTTTTTGGTGTAAGCTAATTTATCAGCATTTCAGGGAACCGCAGACACAATCACACACAATAATGTGATTGAAATGAAAATCACTCACACTAACGAATGATTCAAGAGAATCACGCAAAAAAAAATTACGGACCATCTCGATCTTCTGTTGATAACAGTGGACCACGAGGAAAGGTAAGAAAGATAACCACATACTGATATCCCTTACAGGAGGATTCTTTACTTGGAGTTATTGACCGGATGATTGCTCTCGATCAGTGTTGCCAATAGTAGGGGAAAATCCCTACAAATAGGGTTTTTTTTATAAAAAACGATAGCGTAGGGAAAAAGGGACAGATTTTCTTTTTTGATCAAAATGTAGGTATTTTGAATGATTTAGGTACTTTTTAAAAAAGAAATGATATTTTTAAATATTAAACGTTTTGACAAAGAAAAAATATTACCAAAAATTTTGTTTTTAAAATTGGCAACATTATTTAAGACCTGTAAGTTGTTCACCGGTGAAAAAATGTTTCAAAATAAAATTTGTAGCGAAAATTTGAGTGTCACATGTTTGGTTATGTTTTGATCTTCAGCTGTTTTTAAATACAAAAAAAATAACTTGAATTTAGCTTTTTCTGTATATTTATCTGAAACTAGCTTACCATCCCGGTACTTCGTTACCGGTTGTATTGAATACCGAATAATAGAAGGATCAGGATTACTCTATCGATTTCAAAAAATTCCCCTAGGTACCCGAGTAAAAAAGATTATATATAATTTTACTTATTTTTATATAAACATATATTATTTCATAAATTTATACGTAAATTGTTTTGCTATCATATAAGATTATATATATTTACACTTCGTATCTTTTTCTTATATAAAATTATATAAAAGAAAATGTTAAGTTATACATAATAACATATGATTAGAGTGAGTTTATATAATTACATATGAAATATAAAAATTTGTATGTTTGTTTTATATAATTTAATATAACAAAATATTTGAAGACATTTTATATAAAACTTTATGCAACTTTTTTCTGAATCATATGTAATCTTATATGAGTAAAATTAAAAAAGAAAATCTAAGTCCTTTATATTTAATTTGATATAACTTTTGAAAATTTTTCTAAGTCCAGAAATTTTTTTTTTTTGACGTTCCAAAACTAAACCTTAAACATTTTTTTTTAAATTTTATATGTTATTATATATAATGCAAAATTAATTAAAAAAAATCTAAGTTCTTTATATATAATTTAATATAAATTTTTTTTTGGGATTTTTTTTATTAAAAAAAATTTTTTTTTTTTTGGATTTTTTTTTATTTAATTATATATAATTGCATAAATTTTTCTAAAAAAGGGGCCAATTTTCGCATCAAATCATATAAAATTATATTAAAATCACATCAAATTATATCAAATTTAATTCAACTTTATATGGTTTTATCGACTCATTTTTCGCATCAAATTCTATATGAATATATATGATGTCTTTATATAATTAAATATAAACATATATAATCTTTTTTACTCGGGTAGTCTTTGTTTTATTTACTTGTGGACGTTTACGTCTTTCATAAAATAATATTTCAATGAATAATTTTAACAATACAATTTGAAGAACTTCGCAACAGCACGATAAATTTGAGTAAAAAGTATCATTCCATATTGTTCCCTGCTCTATTCCATTTCGATCCCCGTTCTACTCCATTTCATTTCCAATGCCATCTACTTTTGTTCCATGCAAGTTTCATTCCTCTCCGTATAATATGCGTTAAAGAAATAAAAATTTCTATTGTCGTTATTTTATAGATATGAAAAGTACCATTTTACACCACTTTTACCAGGTACCCCTTTTTACCCTAAAATTTTAAAATATGGCTGTTATTTCTGGTTTATTAGCTAGATAGGTAAAAATAACCATTTGCCACCTCTTCCCTTAAAATTAAATTTTCTAAAAACTTTTATTTTGTGCTAGGTGATCTATATTTAAGATATCAAGTTTCTGAACCATTATTTCAAGAAATATAAGAATAACCAAATTTACACTTCTTCATCCCCTTTACGATCGGTCGCGACCCTTAGAAACAGAATTTCCTAAAAGAAAGTTATCCAGCATTCAATATTTTAGTGCCTAGGATAATTACTTAATGAAATATAAAAAGTATCAAAAAACACTTTTTCATACCTCTAGAAACGGATTTTTGTAAAAAATACTTTAGCAGAATGGTTTTTTCACTGAAGTACCCTACATTCCAAAATTCAAGCTTCTAAGGTCATTATTATAGGAACAAAAAAGTACCAAAAGTAAACTTTCGTACCCCCGTTAGAAACGGAATTTCCAAAAGTATCTCTTCCATAATGTTTTTTTCTTCATCGAAACCTCCTACATTCCATATTTAAATTTTCTAGGATCATTGCTTCAGCACTTTCGGTACTTTTAATAAAAGGTACTTTATATTAAAGGTACTTTTCATAAAAAGTACTTTTTATAAAGGGTACTATTTATAAAGGGTACTTTTTATAAAAGGTACTTTTTATAAAAGGTACTTTTTATAAAAGGTACTTTTTATGAAAGGTACTTTTTATAAAAGGTACTTTTTATAAAAGGTACTTTTTATAAAAGGTACTTTTTATTAAAGGTACTTTTTATAAAAGGTACTTTTTATAAAAGGTACTTTTTATAAAAGGTACTTTTTATAAAAGGTACTTTTTATAAAAGGTACTTTTTATAAAACGTACTTTTTATAAAAAGTACTTTTTATAAAAGATACTTTTTATAAAAGGTACTTTTTATAAAAGGTACTTTTTATAAAAGGTACTTTTTATAAAAGGTACTTTTTATAAAAGGTACTTTTTGAAAAAGGTACTTTTTATAAAAGGTACTTTTTATAAAATGTACTTTTTATAAAAGGTACTTTTTATAAAAGGTACTTTTTTAAAAGGTACTTTTTATAAAAGGTACTTTTTATAAAAGGTACTTTTTATAAAAGGTACTTTTTATAAAAGGTACTTTTTATAAAAGGTACTTTTTATAAAAGATACTTTTTATAAAAGGTACTTTTTATAAAAGGTACTTTTTATAAAAGGTACTTTTTATAAAAGGTACTTTTTATAAAAGGTACTTTTTATAAAAGGTACTTTTTATAAAAGGTACTTTTTATAAAAGGTACTTTTTATAAAAGGTACTTTTTATAAAAGGTACTTTTTATAAAAGGTACTTTTTATAAAAGGTACTTTTTATAAAAGGTACTTTTTATAAAAGGTACTTTTTATAAAAGGTACTTTTTATAAAAGGTACTTTTTATAAAAGGTACTTTTTATAAAAGGTACTTTTTATAAAAGGTACTTTTTATAAAAGGTACTTTTTATAAAAGGTACTTTTTATAAAAGGTACTTTTTATAAAAGGTACTTTTTATAAAAGGTACTTTTTATAAAAGGTACTTTTTATAGAAGGTACTTTTTATAAAAGGTACTTTTTATAAAAGGTACTTTTTATAAAAGGTACTTTTTATAAAAGGTACTTTTTATATAAGGTACTTTTTATAAAAGGTACTTTTTATAAAAGGTACTTTTTATAAAAGGAACTTTTTATAAAAGGTACTTTTTATAAAAGGTACTTTTTATAAAAGGTACTTTTTATAAAAGGTACTTTTTATAAAAGGTACTTTTTATAAAAGGTACTTTTTATAAAAGGTACTTTTTATAAAAGGTACTTTTTATAAAAGGTACTTTTTATAAAAGGTACTTTTTATAAAAGGTACTTTTTATAAAAGGTACTTTTTATAAAAGGTACTTTTTATAAAAGGTACTTTTTATAAAAGGTACTTTTTATAAAAGGTACTTTTTATAAAAGGTACTTTTTATAAAAGGTACTTTTTATAAAAGGTACTTTTTATAAAAGGTACTTTTTATAAAAAGTACTTTGTATAAAAGGTACTTTTTATAAAAGGTACTTTTTTAAAAGGTACTTTTTTAAAATGTACTTTTTTAAAAGGTACTTTTTTAAAAGGTACTTTTTTAAAAGGTACTTTTTATAAACGGTACAGAATTTTCAGAAAGTACTTGTTCCAGATTTTTTTATTTCAGTAAAGGATCCTACATTCCAAATTTCAAGTTTGAATGACCATTATTTTAGTAAATAAAAAAAGTACCAAGAGTACACTTTTTTACGCATTTTACCCCCGTACAATCTACATTGGCAAAAACCCAGCCGTAGTGAATCTTTTTTCCAGGAAGTGAACCGAAATTGCAAATATCAAGTTTCTAGTACCATTATATTGGGAGATATAAAAAGTACCAAAAGTACAGTTTTTTACCCCCTTAGAATCAACACTGGCAAAAATCCAGCCTTAGTGGATCTTTATTCCGGGAGGTAAACATACAGTCCAAATTTCAAGTCTCTATGACCATTATTTCAGGAGATATAAAAAGTACCAAAAGTACAGATTTTGACCCTTTTTACCCCCTTAGAATCAACATTGGCAAAAATCCAGCCTTAGTGAATCTATATTCCGGGAGGTGAACCTACAGTCCAAATTTCAAGTCTCTACGACCTATATTTCAGGAGATATAAAAAGTACCAAAAGTACAGTTTTTTACCCTTTTTACCCCCTTAGAATCAACATTGGCAAAAATCCAGCCTTAGTGGATCTATATTCCGGGAGGTGAACCTACAGTCCAAATTTCAAGTCTCTAGCTTCAGCGGTTTGGGCTGGGCGATGATGAATCAGTCAATAAGTCAGTCAGTCAGTCACATTACTCTTTTATACTATACTAGCTTACCATCCCGGTACTTCGTTACCGGTGGTATTGAATACCGGATAATAGAAAGGTCAGGATTACTCTATCGATTTCAAAAAAATTCCCCTACATAGTCTTTGTTTTGTTTACTTGTGGACGTTTAAGTCTTTCATAAAATAATATTTCAATGAATAACACAGCTCAACAAGAAAATGCGTAATGGATTCTGGTTAGTGATTTGGATAGTGTCTGTTGCGCTGATTTCAAATCCGGAGCCCGAATTTGTCTATCACGTCAGGATTTTGAGTAATTCGCGGTTAAAGTGCCGAAAAAGGGCATTTTTGACCCTTTTTAAAAGCTTATGAAATAATATCCTGACATGCAAATGTCTTGGTATCAAGCTCATTCGAAAGCCTGTAATTTTCTCTTAAATATTAGATAAAATGTTCTAAAAATTTAATTTTCGAAAATGGTAAAAATATCATTAGCAAAAAACCTTCAATTTTTTTAATATTTAGTTTATTTACACAGTGTTTTTTACCGAATTTCCATACAAATTCATACGTAAATTTTAGATTTAAAGCACTTGTGGCTAATGATTTTTGTACCACTTTAGAAAATGAAATTCCAAGAAGATTTGATCTTGTCTGAAAGTGAAAATTACACCCTTTCGAATGAGCTTGATACCAAGCCATTTGCATGTCAGTATCTTATTTAATAGGCGTTCAAAAATGGTCAAAATTGGCATTTTTTGACACATTAACCGCGATTTTCTCAAAATTGTGACGTGATAGAAAAATTTGAGTGACCGTTTTGGAATCGGGGCACCAAACCCTATCAACTTTTTTTGGTTTTATCTAAAACGCAGCGACAAACCTCAGATTTGTAGAGCGGTGTAATTTAAACAATAAAATTTGAATAACTTCGCTGGTACGTTATCATGTTCGTTCCGGTGAATAAAGATATTTACAATTTTCGAGCCCTTATATCGGGTTTTTGGATTTTGAGTGAGTAAATATTTCAGTGAAAAAAGAAATTGGAATAAAAATAAGTTTGAGTGAAAAAACATAAAGAGAGAAAAAATATGTAAAAAAAGTTAAATACGAAAAAAATGGGGTAAAAAGTATCATTCCTTATTGATCCCTGCTCCATTCCATTTCTTTCCCCGTTCTACTCCATTTTATTTCCAATTCCATCTCCTTTCGTTCCATGTAAGTTCCATTCCTCTTCTTATGATATGCGTTAAAGACATAAAAAGTTCTACTGTCTTTATCTTATAGATATTAAAAGTACCATTTTACACCACTGTTACCAGGTACCCCTTTTTACCCTAAAATTTTAAATTTCTCTTGGGTGTTTTTTCTGGGGATTTAAATTAAATTCCAAAAACTTTTTTTTTTGTGGTAGGTGATCCTATATTTAAAATATATAAAGAATAACCAAATTTGGACTTTTGTATTCCCTTTACGATCGGTCGCGACCCTTAGAAACAGAATTTCCAAATATAACTTCTTCCAGCATTCAAAATTTCGGTGCCTAGGATCATTACTTCATAAAATATATAAAGTATCAAAAAACACTTTTTTAAACCTCTAGAAACGTATATTTTAAAAAGTACTTTAGCAGAATGTTTTTTCACCGAAGGCCCCTACATTCCAAAATTCAAGCTTCTAAGGTCATTATTATAGGAACAGAAAAAAAGTACCAAAAATAGACTTTCTTACCCCCGTTAGAAATGGAATTTTCAAAAAGTACCTCCTCAGTAATGTTTTTTGCTTCATCGAAAAATACTACATTCCATATTTCAATTTTCTAGGATCATTGTTTTAGCAAATATTAAAATTACAAAAAGGATTTTACATTCCCTATTTTAAGTTTCTAGAGCCATTACGTCAGAAAATATCAAAAGTACCGAAAATACACTTTTTAGCCATTTTACCTCAAACCGTATTTTTGCCAGAATGTTTTTTTACAGAATTCTACTACATTACAAATTTTAAGATTCTAGTACCATTTTTTCAGGAAATATAAAAAGTTTCTATGATTACTATTTCAGGAAATAAAAAAGCAACAAAGTGAACTTTCGGTACTTTTTATAAAAAGTTCTTTTTACAAAAGGTACTTTTTTTAAAAGGTACTTTTTATATTAGGTACTTTTTATAATAGGTACTTTTTATAAAAGGTACTTTTTATAAAAGGTACTTTTTATAAAAGGTACATTTTATAAAAGGTACTTTTTATAAAAGGTACTTTTTATAAAAGGTACTTTTTATAAAAGGTACTTTTTATAAAAGGTACTTTTTATAAAAGGTACTTTTTATAAAAGGTACTTTTTATAAAAGGTACGTTTTATAAAGGTACTTTTTATAAAAGGTACTTTTTATAAACGGTATGTTTTCCAGAATGTTTTTTTCGCTGACGGATTCTACATTCCAAATTTCAAGTTTCAATGCCCATTATTTCAAGAAATAACAAAAGGTACTAAAAGTACACTTTTTACCCCTTTGACTCCCCTTAGAATCCAAATTTCCAAAATTAGTTTTTTTTCAGCAGAGGATCCTACATTCCAAATTTCAAGTTTGTATAACCATTATTTCAGTAAATAAAAAAAGTACCAAAGGTACATTTTTTTACCCATTTTACCCTCGTAGAATCAACATTGGAAAAAACCCAGCCCTAGTGAATCTTTTTTCCGAGGAGGTGAACCTACATTGCAAATTTCAAGTTTCTAGTACCATTATTTAAGGAAATGTAAAAAGTACCAAAAGTACAGTTTTTTACCCTTTTTACCCCCTTAGAATCAACATTGGCAAAAGTCAAGCCTTACAGGATCTACATTCCGGGAGGTGAACATACAGTACAAATTTCAAGTCGCTATTACCATTATTTTAGGAAATAAAAAAAGTACCTAAAGTACAGTTTTTTACCCTTTTTACCCCCTTAGAATCAACATTGGCAAAAGTCAAGCCTTACAGGATCTACATTCCGGGAGGTGAACATACAGTCCAAATTTCAAGTCTCTATGACCATTATTTCATGAGATATAAAAAGTACCAAAAGTACAGTTTTTTACCCTTTTTACCCCCTTAGAATCAACACTGGCAAAAATCCAGCCTTAGTGGATCTATATTCCGGGAGGTGAACCTACAGTCCAAATTTCAAGTCTCTAGCTTCAGCGGTTTGGGCTGGGCGATGATGAGTCAGTCAGTCAGTCAGTCAGTCAGTCACGTTACTCTTTTATATATATAGATATAGATAATAAATGTTTACATGCTGTGTCAATAACTTTAAATTCTGTTCTGAACAGAATACCTCATTAGAGAATTTTTTACGTTTTTGTAAAGCCAGTTTAAATTTGATGTTTTTTGACAGAGTTTGACAGATTTTCATATCAAAACCGAACAATTTACTTTCCTTAAGTAGTTGAGGTTTATTATATATTATTATTATTTGAAAATTATTCTATGTTAATTAGAAAAGGAATAATGTCCTCGAGCTAGAATAAGCCTACTAACAATCTAATATTTAAATGTTCGAATAAAACAACTTTTATTTTTTAATAAAAATTAATCAGAATTTGAACAAAATTTGTAGTATTAACTTCGTTTAAATTTAAAACAAATATAATTGACTTATCAAAAACTCGCTTTAGAGGGATTACTCAATGAAAAGTAAGCTGCTAACTGCAGATTTAACGGAGCCTTATGTCAAAATTTGTATGAAAAAGTTAAATTTAACGGAGAGTTATTTTATAACGGAGCATTGAGTAATCCAGCCTTAGTATTTTAACTTTTATTTAAAATTAAATGTAAAATAAGTGAATAAAATTTTGTTTTGTTTTAAAAATTTTAGCTGCTAAAACGTAGGGTTAATGTAGGGATTTTTTTTTTGAAAAATGTAGAGAGAAAAGGGATTTTTTTTAATATGTGTAGGTTTTTTTCTTTTGAAAAAATGGCAACACTGCTCTCGATTGTTTTCCTTTTTCGAAGTATTTAACTGCAACAGACCTTCTCAAATCTTTACAAAAAAAGTTCCAATCGCAAAAACTTTTAGAAATCCCGAAAATTTTCAAAAAATCCCGCGAATCGAGGAATTTACAAATCCCGGGATCCTGACAAAAGTAAAATATGTTTTTTTTGTTAGTAAGTAAACAAAGTAAAAAAATTATAAAGGTTAAAAGTTTTGAATTTTAATTCTGTTTTATATATTGTTGGACTTTATATTTTATAACTGAAGTTTTTATTTATTTCGGTTTGAGTCCATATTAATTATTTCTGAGAAATAATTATTTTTGTTGTACAATGAGAAAATCTGAAAAAAAAAAAAATTAATTGACAACACAGGCTAAGTGGAGATGTCGACAGCTTTCGGAAGAAGCCACCCTTCCTTCGTCAGCACTCTTCGATTGTCACTGTAGGTGTGTAAGATTAAGATCAGCTATTTAAACGTACATTAAGGTGAAAAAGCGGACGGGAATTATATCACATTTCATTACCCACATGTTACGTTTAGCACGAACTTAATGAATCTATTTTTAACTTTTTCCAACACAGTTGTAATTTCTTACACTGTAGTAGATTTTCTCAGAGTTGCAACCCTTAGTAGGACTTTTCAAGTCTTGAAAAATGTCCGTTAGGTTTGAATCACAGTACAGACTAGTATGCAAACACTGGTGCTAATTGCGTACTTTCCAATATGGTGATATGGTTTTTAGTACAGAATGATCATCTCTGCCTAGTATATGTGTGCCTGTACGTGTGAGCTTTTGTGCATGAATTTATGATGTTTGTTTACGTTTTGTATGAAACGTCAAAAGTTACACCGTGTGCTGTCACTAATACTTACACCCAGTGACGGTCCGTGAAGTTGTCACTGGGTGTTCTCTAATTTATAAAAACAGAAAATTTAAGTATAAAATTCGTGTTTTTCTGGACCTAACGCATTCCCGAGATAGGTAAAGATGGGATGTTACTAGTTTTGTATATTTTTAAATGAGATGCAGCCCAAATTCTATTTTATTGTCATTTTGTTGCCTCACAACATCGACAATTAACAAAAAACATTATTTCGCAAATAAATGGAGTACAAAAATTAATTTCGGATGCATGTCAATAAAAAAAATTAAAACTGAGGCTTTGTGTATCACGGGAACGTGTTACGTCCAGAAAAACGTATTTTATATACATAATTTTTATATTTTAAATAAGTAGAGAACACCCAGTGACAACTTCACGGACCGTCACTGCTTACACCCATCAGATGCAACTCTGTGATACTACTACTCATGTACTGTGGTTTGAATTTATATTTCGTATTTCTAATTCTTAGAAATATTTCTAAATTGCATTGTACCTTATGAGTTGAGTTTTAATTCTGTTTTATATATTGTTGGACTTTATATTTTATAACTGACGTTTTTATTTATTTCGGTTTGAGTCCATATTAATTATTTCTGAGAAATAATTATTTTTGTTGTACAATGAGAAAATCTGAAAAAAATTAATTGACAACACAGGCTAAGTGGAGATGTCGACAGCTTTCGGAAGAAGCCACCCTTCCTTCGTCAGCACTCTTCGATTGTCACTGTAGGTGTGTAAGATTAAGATCAGCTATTTAAACGTACATTAAGGTGAAAAAGCGGACGGGAATTATATCACATTTCATTACACATATGTTACGTTTAGCACGAACTTAATGAATCTATTTTTAACTTTTTCCAACACAGTTGTAATTTCTTACACTGTAGTAGATTTTCTCAGAGTTGCAACCCTTAGTAGGACTTTTCAAGTCTTGAAAAATGTCCGTTAGGTTTGAATTTATATTTCGTATTTCTAATTCTTAGAAATATTTCTAAATTGCATTGTACCTTATGAGTTGAGTTTTAATTCTGTTTTATATATTGTTGGACTTTATATTTTATAACTGAAGTTTTTATTTATTTCGGTTTGAGTCCATATTAATTATTTCTGAGAAATAATTATTTTTGTTGTACAATGAGAAAATCTGAAAAAAATTAATTGACAACACAGGCTAAGTGGACATTTTTCAAGACTTGAAAAGTCCTACTAAGGGTTGCAACTCTGAGAAAATCTACTACAGTGTAAGAAATTACAACTGTGTTGGAAAAAGTTAAAAATAGATTCATTAAGTTCGTGCTAAACGTAACATATGGGTAATGAAATGTGATATAATTCCAATCTGCTTTTTCACCTTAATGTACGTTTAAATAGCTGATCTTAATCTTACACACCTACAGTGACAATCGAAGAGTGCTGACGAAGGAAGGGTGGCTTCTTCCGAAAGCTGTCGACATCTCCACTTAGCCTGTGTTGTCAATTATTTTTTCTTTTTCAGATTTGAGATTGGACTCAAACCGAAATAAATAAAAACTTCAGTTTTGAATTTTTTTCAAAAATGCACTATTTTTATAATTTTTAGTGTTTATTTTTGTACACTCAAAATAATTCTGCAGTAAAAATATTAGTAAGTGATTTGGTACCAAAATCTACTAATAAGTTACTAATTACCAGTAGTACGGTACTTTTTTAGTATCTTCAAAGTACTAAAATTAGTAATTTTTATTGGTTTTGAATAATATTAGTAAAAAATTTTAGTATTGATTACCAACGCCTGCACTAGATCATTTTGGACTAAAAAATTAGTTCATTAGTAAAATTTTTAGTATTGAATACCCACGTTTTTTTTTTGGGTGTAGTGCATATTGCAAGGATTTTAAGTGCCTAAAATATAGATTTTTTAGTGCATGAAGATCCCTGGTCATTACTAATGCCAAAATTGATCGAATGTGCAGGATTTGAGGAAAAATTATACCAGATGGGTCATATTGATATAAATGACTCCCTTTTATCGAGTATACTGGAAATTTAGCATACCCAAAGGATCATCAATTGGATCCTAATGAAAGAAAATTACCAAACAAATATGATGTAAATTAATATTTTAATTAAGGATGGGCGGAGTATATCATCCACAACTACAGTAACAACCCTGTGGCTTAAAGGAAAGTTGAAGGATTTCGCAATTATAACAGAAACAGAAAATTTTGCAAACAATGCTCAGCAACCAAACCGTCAAAATCAATGGTGTGATCGAGCATATAAAATTCGACGAATTTTAAACCATTTAAGGGTCGAAACATCATAAAGCAATACATGAAAGATAAGCCGATATCCTAGGAAATCAAATTGTGGTGTCGCTGCGATTCCATAACAGGTTATTTACGTAAAGTTGTTATTTACACTGGAAAAAAATAACATCGAGAGGTTGGTATTGGAAAGTCAGTCATTCTAAAAGTGTCAGAAGGACTGGAAATTTCTTCAACAGCCCTTTACTATTGCATTAACTAAATTTTAATAATATAGGTTTGTGGCACAACAAACAGCAAACGAAGTCAAATGCCTACATTTGAAGCTGATAAAAGGTTTTCTCGTGGCGATATTGTTTGCATTTAGTCAAAAAAAAACGTGGGTATTCAATACTAAAAATTTAACTAAATTTTAGTCCAAAAGGACCTAGTGCAGGAATTGGTAACCAATACTAAAATTTTTTACTAATATTATTCAAAACCAGTAAAACTTACTAATTTTAGTAATTTGATGATACTAAAATTAGTAACTAATTAGTAGATTTTTGTACAATATCACTTAAGGTGGCTTCAGACTATAATATTTGTAATAATATCTGTCAAAATTTTTTGTAAAATCTATAAAAAAGTATGGTGTAAACAAAAATCGGTATAAAACCAAGAGAAATACGGATTGAAAAATGACAAGCGGATACGTATTCTCATTTTTAGAAATTTCTCTAAAAATGAGAAAACGTATACGCTTTTCATAAGATCAGGGTTGTATTTGTTTTGATAATATTTAAGATGTGATGGTGTGAATACGCGTAGGATGTTTTAAAATATTTTTTGACAAGCGGAGAAATTTCGTATTATTTAAGATACGTATTTTCTTACGACTCAGTATTATGGTCTGAAGTGGGCTTTACTAAACCTTTTACTGTAGAATTATTTTGAGTGTAGGATCGAATTTCTTTAATCCGTGTAAAACTGAACAAAAAGTTCAGCGTTTTTGGACACTTTCTATCCAGAGTTATATGGGGTTCGCGATTACGACCTTGTTGTTTAACAAAACAACAGTAACAGAATAAAAACGTAATGAATACAGAACACGTAGCCCCGTAGGTGATACTCGAAAAAACACTAAATTATAACTGTTTCTGTCTTTTTCATTTACAGCCCGAAAGGACAGACTATAAACAGACTCAACAGTAGACTTTTATAACAAAAAATGGGGAAAACTAAGCATTTTTAGGAGAAAACAGAGCGGTTTTTAGCTATATTTAAGCTAACATGGCAACACTTTCTACGTCTTAGGAGTGAGTGAAACAATAAAAACTGATCTGGCATCTTTTTTTCTCATGGCGCGTTATATTTACTTTCTCTTTCTAACCTAATTCGTAGAATAATTTGAAAAAATTAACCATATTGTTAAAAACTACTTTTTTGACGACTGTCACTTATGTCGAGTCTGTATTAAAATGTGCCTAAAGCATGAATTTGGGCCGCTAAGATAAAAGGGTGACTCTAGGGAGACTTTTCTAGTAAACCGATGGTTTTAAACAATTATTTTTTATTCAAATATGCAACAATTTATTAATTTTAAAACTAAATAAAAACATATATAACAATCCTATATTACATGTATTAAAATGGCATTTAATGATGTTGATGGTAGGCGGCAGGAACTGGATATTGCTTGACAACGGTGGTAGCTGGAGCATGAGCAACATATTGTACTGGAGCAGCTTTTACAATAGTTTTAACTTGGTGTTCCAAAGGAATGCGGTTGACAACAGCATTGAAACCACTGTGAGGGTCGACAGTGTATTGAACAACACGTCTGAAACCATCAGCATCAATCAAGGAGTATTCACCATGAACAACATCACCATCACGTTCCTCTTGTTGGCTGTGTACATCACCAGTATGTTCATCATTGACATCATAAGCGAATTTGTATTGAGGATGAGGATCGTATTGATCATCATGTTGAGCATAATGAGCAACAGGTGCAACAGTTTTCAACACGGTAGTTGGAACAGGAGCTTGATGATAGACTTGTTGAACGGGTAAAACACCAGCACTGGCAACAGCGACGAATGCGAACAGAGCAATAAACTAAAATTGTAAAAATGATATTTAATTAAAAAACTTAGTTTAATATCCTTTTGCCAGTTTAATTTCTTACCTTGAATGCCATTTTTAATTAATTTGGAGAATTGGGATTATTAAACACTTGCGAGTGAGAGTTGTTATAAAATTGAAGTTGTGATTTTGTATGATTAATATTCAAATTTCAATTCATATTTATAGCAAATTAGTTTTGCATATAATTTTCAAATTCATTAACAGTTATGCTCTTTCAATTACTTTCAATAATAAAATTATATTAAATTTTTGTTGTTTTTGTCACTTTCATATTTGCATTTTTCAATTTTATTTGTATAAATTCGCTGCTTTCATTGTTTCTCATGTGCCCCAATTGCTCCAAAGAATTATAAAAGCCATGTTGTGCAACTTGTTTCATGGAGATTAATGTCATTTGCAAAACGTAACTAAAGGTTTTGCAAATATTTGCTCAGTCAACATTAAGTACCCTAATTATGCGTGACCATATGATCTGTGATCAACAATTAATAAGGCAGCAGTTTGGTTTTGGTAACATGCTGTGTAGGTTCGCTATAATTACTTTCACAATAATTTATGATCATGACAGTAATCCAAAATACATTTTTGGCTTAGTTTCAGTATTTTATTGTTACAATTAAGTTATTAATATGATATTATTTGTTAAAGGAGACATTAAACTAAAGAGGTTGTTATAAAATTTTAATTAACACACATAGTGCGTAAATTTTATTATCATACTATTCCAGTTGGAAATGTCCTTGAGCTATCATCAGTGACGACGCGCTAACATGTCTGAGTAACTGGGGACGTCCCCAACACATCTCCATATACCAAGCGGAAGACAGTTTCATATGATTGTTCAAAATGTCATCAATCATAATCAGCAGTTGCATGAGGGTTCTGATATTCTCATGGCATTACCCTGAAGTCGTCGTCTTTAAACAATATCTAGGGTTGCCAGACGTCCCGAATTTGGCGGGATTGTCCCGCTTTGTGTCGACGTTTCCCGAGTCCCGCGCGGGATTCCAAATTCCCGCTTTTTTTAGAAACTGCCAGCGCAAAAAAGATTTGTACAAGCCACTTGTGTTTTTAATGGGCAGGGTTGCAGAGTTGCTGCTTCTGTAAAAAATTTCTATTTGAGTAAAAATAAAAACGAATTCGATTTTTACGCAATGGTTTGGATTTTGTGCAATCCGTATAGGGTTTGGCTGAATTTAATTCAGTTCAGATGAAGTTTTTGAAAAGTTAACGCCATAATTAATAAAATTTTTCGACATTCACAAATATTTTTTATACTAAACAATAATAATATGAAAGAATTGACATATTTATTTATGGCGCGTGTATTATTGCGTCCCGAATTCGGTTTTTTACGAATTTGAAAATGCTAGTTTCCAAAACGATGCGATTAATTTAAATAAGCAGTAGTCTCAGAATATTACATTTTTTTATTGATGAACTAATATAAACACGTAAAAATACACATTTTGGAAAAAAATTTTTTTAGCCTGTTAGGCGTTTTTTTGCTTTTCGGAAAAAAGGTTTATAGTTCACAATTTTTGCTGTAACTTTGGAATGAAAAGCGATAAATTAATAAAAAAAAACTGGGAATTAAAGCATACATAATGTGCTATCAAAATAATTAAAGAAAAAAAGCATGATATGTATTTATATTATTAAAAATTTTATTTGAAATCCAATTTTGTTTTTTCACAAAATCTCATAAATGTACTAATTTATCTGAAAAAAGTGATTTAAGGAAATGTTATAACTTTTTATTAACGAATTATCATAAATACATAAAAACACAGCATTTTAGAAAAAAAAAATAAAAAAAAAAATGTTTATTTAATCTTTTACGGTCAAATTCATAACGTTCTAAGACATGATAATAAAAGGTTTATAGGGAAAATTTGCTAAAACATTATTCAAAATCGCTTAAAAGCAACATATTTATGAAAGGTTTATAGTAGGGTGTAGTCAACAATAAACCTTCAATAAAGTTTGGAGTTGAGAAGTTACTCTTTTTGTGCTCGGCATTCAATCCATAATTATCCAAACACTTAATGAAACATTCTCCTCCCTAGAATAGGTTTATACCATCAATTTCTATTCTATAAACCGAAGATATCTTCAACAATTAATATATTTTGGATGTTTTCAATAAAAATTTGTCAAATATTTGTTGAAAATAAATTAAAATTAAATAAAACAAAATAGTGATGTACATTCAATCAAAACATATTAGGTACTCGAATATTTTTTGTACTCTTGGTTTAAAATTACCATGATTTCGCTCATACTTCTATTTGACTTCTTTATAACGTTAAGAAAAACGTTTTAAGCAAATTTTTATTTCATACGAAATCTTTTCTAACTCTAAAATCTGCAAAAAAAATATATACTTATGACTACCGAGTCAATCGATTCATGATTTTATACATCACAAACAATTAAATGAGAAACATAGCAAGGGTGTTGCCAACATTAAAACGCAAAATTATTAAACTGTTAAAGTACGTTTATGAATACAATTTCGAAATAAAGGTTTATTAAAGGCTTATTGTACTTTAACTATTGTGTGCTTTAAAGTCAAATTACAATTGCCTGATGAATTTGACCGTTAGTCGTTTTTTTTTTGTTTTTCGAAAAAAAACATGAAAACCTTGAACATGTAATAAAGCTACAAAAATCAAATGGAGGGGACGTTTTTTGGCGTAGGGGGGAGGGTTTCGCGGGAGATTATGGGGGACACCTTTCCCTCGTCATAAACGTTGCCAAATAAATAAATGTCAGTTTTTGCACCTAATTAATAAAAATGTATCATTATTCAAATTATTTTTTTCTACACACGCCCCCAAAAAGGGGCGGCCCAAAAAAATTGTCTTTCCTGATCCCATTGGTTCAAATTTAGGTCGACGAACCTGGCATTAAAATGTTTTATTTATTGAACAAATATAGAAATAATACATGTAAAAAAAATATTATTAGTTTTCGATTTCGATCCCCGACACCCTCGAATTTTTATAGATTCGAAAAAAAAGCCTGAGCCAAAAAATGAGGGCGGTGCGGTCAGGCCATATGCTCCCTCATCGGGGCAAATTTGGGCGTAGAGGTAAAAACCCTCAAAAAGCCCCACAACTGCCCCTGGGGTGCAATGTGAGACCAAACTCCAATAATTTTCTGCCCCCAACATTTTTTTTTGAACATACCTAATCCCTATTTCCACTTCCTAAGGGGGCTCCCATACAAAACATTTAAAAAAAAATTGATCCTACCATTCTAACTTACCCTTAAGTGCCCCTAGTGGAGTCAAATGTATGACCGACCTCCATTATTTTATTAATTCCAACATTTTTTGCAAACATACCTATAATGTATCTTTAAACCTTAGGGTGGCCCCCATACATTTTTTTATAAATTTGTTTTGTTAAATCAGCTCCTATCGCCCCTACCTTGCCTCCCAGAGAGGTAAAAATTACGACCAACCCCCATTATTTTTTAGTTACCAACATTTTGTCCAAACATAATAACACCCTATCTCCACTGCCTAAGGGGGCTCCCATACATTATAAAAAACATGTATTTTTAAAAACTAATACAAAAAATGTATGGGGACCCCCTTAAGAGCTGAAAATAAAGGGTAGGGATATTCTGAGAAAATGTTGGAGTTGAAAAAGTATTGGGGGTCGGTCATACATTTTACTTCTCTAGGGGCTTCCTATGGACAGTTAGAGCGGTAGGAGCAAATTTTATAAGAATGTTATTTTGTATGGGAGCCCCCTTACACCCACTTTACACTATTATACTTTCCATTATACAAGTGTAATTTCACCATGTTAGGGAAATATTTTGTAAAATTTTTTTGCCAGAAATTGCTCACTTATTAGATGCGACCAGTGGGTATCGGGTTGGTTGCAGTGTTGCCACTTCTTGGATAATTATCCAAAAAATGGATAATTTAAAATTTTTTGGATACTCTTTGGATAATTACATTTTTGGATAATTTGTGGATAATTTTATCATTTACAATTTAAAGTTTTACATGGACAAAATATAATTTATTTTTATTTAAGTTGTCGATTTTTTTATTTACTTCTTATTTGACAGCACTTTGTTGTTAGTTTTGGCAATACCTTTTAAATTTGGAGCCTTTCAAATTATATGAACCTCTAAGCCCTATTGGACCACAAAAAATCTGATCTGTTTGATTATTTGGATGTCCAAACTTATTGGGCAAAAGTTTTCAAAATAACAAATTGTGCTGGTGAAATCTTTTTCTAAATTTAGAAGTTGTTTTTAAATTTCATATGATTCTTCCATTTTCTAATTCATCAGTAGAAAGAGTTTTTAGTAAATTAAAGAAAAAAAAAAAAGGCATTGAAAGAAGTGGGGTACAAATTTTGAGCCCACAAAAAAAATTAAAAAAAAGAACTGGAAAAAGATCCAGTAATTCTAATTTTATAAAATATTTTTTATTCTGAACCGTACAAATGTATGATTTATATTTAAAAACTAATTTCGTATATTCTTTAAATTGAATTTAAATCAACAACTTTTGTTAAAAAATCGTTTTTGATTTTTTTTTTTTGGATAATTTTTGGGATTTTGGATAATTTTGGACAAACTCCTGAATAATTTTTTGATTCACTGGTGGCAACACTGGTTGGTTGGCTACCATTTAATTTCCTCTCTTAAAAAGTTGGTTCTCTTAGTGTTGCCTATGCTATTGCATGTAAAAACTCTCTTAAACATTAAGAGAACCAATTTATATAAAGTGACATATTGTTTTGGGACCTATCAAAATCTCTGATATAATTCTTTACTCTATGGATACGACCAGGTTTCTATCAAAAAATAATACAAAAATGTTTTAGAAGTTGGTAAATTTTGATGTGTATAATGGAAAAGTGTGATAGTGTAAAATAGGTATTAGGAAGTGGAAATAGAGGTCAGGTATGTCAAGAAAAATGTTGTGGGCAGAAAATTAATGGAGGTCGGTCTCACATTGCACCCCTCCAGGGGAAATTTTAGGGCAGTTGAGGGGCTTTTAGAGGATTTTTACCTCTTTACGCCCAACTTTGACCCCGATGAGTGGCCATATGGCCCGACCCCACCTCCCTTATTTTTTGGCTCATTCTTTCTTTTACGAACACATAAAAATTAGAGGGTGTCCCGGATCGAAATCGAAAACTGGTGAGCTATCCCACGCATAATAGTGCAAATTGAAGAACCGTTTTTTGTGTTCCGAAGTTAAAAAAAAAAAAGTAGAAATTTCATAGATATCCCACTCGCATCCCACTAAGCGACCCCACAGCTCTTCAGGGAAAAGACCTAAGCTTTCTTTTGAGTCAAAAAAGGGCCCAATTTGAGGAAAAAGTCAAAAAAATTTTGGATTTAAAAAAAAAAAAAATCAAAAAAATTTTTTTTTTATAATTTTTTTTTTCGAAAGATTGAAGAAATAGCTATCTACACAATTTGGAACACATTTTGCTAAAGATAATAGATAAGAAGTTACATGGATGTGAATAAACACCTCTTTGGCCAAAATGTCAAATTTCGACCCCCTCTAACTCTGAGAGTCCTTGACCAATCGCGTTGAAAATTGTGTCTGAACTACTATCCAATAGGACTAACCTTGGTGCAAATTTCATCCCGATCAGAAGACATTGTTTTCAAAAGTTGTGTCAGTTGATACGAAAACCCCCATATATATAAATATATATATAAATTTAAATTCCTAGGAGGAACATAGGGCCACATTGGTTTTGAATTAATGGTAATTAAATGCTTTATCAATTCTACATTTAACATTTTTCAATCTGATTATCGCCTTGAAAGCTTTTAATTTTGTATGTTTTGTTTTGCTGTATTAAGTAACGCTCGTTATAAAATAACTTTCCGTTAAATGGAATTTTCTCGATACCAATTTAAAATAGCTTAGGAAAGTTCTTAAAAATCATAAAAAATATTTAAGAAAATTTAAAAAAATGCAGAACAGTAAAAAAATAAAATCGGAGTGGATAACAAATTCAGGTGTGTATAGAAAATATCTCTTTTAAAAAATTGCAAAAAAAGTTTTAAAAGTGCGACACACATTAATACTTATTCATCATTGAATTCGGCTCAGAAATATCTCTATTGAAAAACTTAATAACATAGTATATCCTTACACGTATAAGCAAACATATTACAAAATCAGGATTATTTGTTTCGCAACAATCATATGCATTAATTTTTTATCATATCCTCATAGAAAGTTTGACCGAAACCCTTTTTGGTGCAATTGTTATTAAAAGTTTCAATAATAGTGTTTTCTAATTCACTAACTTAGGTAATGGTGGCTTTACAAATTTTGCTTTTTTTAAATTCTTTTTCGCGAGAAAATATAAAATCATCATTGATGATCTCTCCTAAACCACATATTGGGGCGTTGCAAGAATGAGACTTTGTTGTTTTTAAATATAACCATCCACAGAAATATGCGAACGCATTTCTTAAAAGAAAGTTGCTTTCATTTGCATGCAGCTCGTCGTGTAAATTGTCAATTAGGGAGTTCACATGGATATCGTATTTGTTGTACAGTTGTATTGTCCTATCTAAAAACTGAGTTGTTAAAAATTATTAATCGCTCATTCGATAATTTTCTCTTAAATTCTCTTCTTGTTAGCATACTTGAAAATAGCACACAAAACAGAGATATAAATGTTGTATCGTCATATAGTGTAAGTGTCGTATTATTGAGATAATGCTTTACCAACCCTGTTTTAAGATAGGACAATACAACAAATACGATACCCCCTTGTTTGACGACTTTGTCATTTAAACTTATTTGTTCCGTGCCAGAATTCTGTGCTATTACACCAAAAAAAGCGTGGGTATTCAATATTAAAAATTTTACTAATTTTAGTCCAAAAGGTCCTAGTAATGGTAACTAATACTAAATTGTTTTACTAATATCATTCAAAACCAGTAAAAAATACTAATTTTAGTACTTTGAAGATACTAAAATTAGCGGAGAGGAGTTACGATCTGGTAATGTTTCGCAGTTTCTGTTCATTGCAACATTTGCGAACTCCAAACCCCAAACGTGCTTAAAAAGGTAGATAAACATATGCGCTGTTATCCTCGAAAACTTGCCACCCCCACTTCTAATTTCACCAAAAAAATGTTCTAAAATATCTTGACATAGTCTTCTAGTTTGTAGGTATGTAAAGCCTAATTTTTCTAACTCCAACCACAACATTTTTAATGCTGCAAAGTTTATCTTCCATCCATCAATGAAATTAATTAATTTATTACAATTTTTATCATTTCCGTCGATTACACCGCTCCACAAATCGAAGGTTTTTGGCTCCGATTTGAAGTTTGATAGAAAATTTTTAAAGACTTTGGCTCTCTGATTCCAAAACTGAGATCCAAATGTTTCCATTACGTTTAGAATTTTTTTTATTCGCGGTTGAAAATGAGAAAAAAACGATATTTTTGCCTTTTTTGAAAGCCTGAACATCAGCCATTGAGCGACATATAAATCTGGTATTTAGCGTCAGAGAAGAATTGAACTATGATCTCAAAAATAGGATAAAAAAAATTGTAAGTTTTTGCAATATTATTGGCAAAACATGTATTTTAAAAAACACTGAAGAAAATTAGAAAAACAACATTTTTATAAGGCTCAAAAACAAAAACCGGATGATCAATCTTTTCTGTGATGAGCTCTTACCAGGGGAAACAGTGCGCTGTTGACATCGGCCGCTTTTGCTCAGAAGTCCACGAACTGATGTTGGTACATTTATGTGTGACGATTTCTTAAAACACTGTTGGTACATTTAAAGTTGGTCTGTTTTCAAGAAAACTTATTTTAAGTTTTTCCGTCAAAGTTTGCTCCGGGATTTCCTGCTCTGAAAAAAGCTTGACATTTGCTTCCGCATCATTGGCTGCGACACCTGTTGAAGTACCTGACTCCGCCAAAATAAATCCCACACTTGTTGAAGGCAAATTTTCATGGGACGAAGGATGAGTTTTCATTAATTTTTTCATACTTTCTCGTTCTTTTTGTAAATTTTTATTTTTGTAATTTGACAGCTAATAATGTTTTATTTGTGATAGTTCATTGTAATGAACCGTCTTTTTTGTTTGACTCATTAAAATATACTAGTACACTCTTATCCGAATCATAAAATAATATGCATTTTTGTAATCACGACACTTATGAAAGCTGTCATAAAAGTAATCTTGAACCATATTCCTAATAATAATAGTTATCATTTTGGTAAAAGCATATACATTTACATAAAACCTTTTCTAAAAACATGTCGTGATCAGCTTTTGATTCTCAAATCGGCAGGCTCTTTATACGAAACAAAAGAAAATAACAAAAGCCCTGTTTTCGCATAACCTTATATATGGTAATATAAAATGTACTTGGCATCACTGTTTTTGTGTGTCAAAATTTATTAAAGCAAACATGAAGAAAGGCTTATGTCTATGCTTTAACAAGAACAAAAGGGTTACGTCAACGCTATTTTATTAAAAATGTGAACTTGACTTCACTTTTTATCAAAGCTTAAAATAAACGCTGATAATTATACACGCTAAAAATTAGCGCGCATAATTTACAATTTGTAAGGGTAAGCGTATATACGGTGCACAGAGGGCCAGACAGATCGATTTCCGGCCAAAAGTCCTTATTTGTAAATTCTCAAAAAAAATGTTTACCAGTTTGTTGGGCATATATAGAAGCAGGTTTTCTAAACTTATCTTTATGATCCAATTACACCCTTTCCTTTGACAGGACTTCAAAGTTAAAAAAGTTGGTAAAAAATTTTTAAAAGTTGAGATCATAGAAAAAAATAGAAATGAAACAGAGTCGTATTTCGCTTGAAGAAGTATTAGTGACAGCACATTATGTAACTTTTGACGTTTAATTAAAACAATGCAACATAAAGGAGAACAACAACAAAGCAAACAACAAAAGAGAAAAAAAAAGTTTTTAAACTATCAACAGTGTGTATTATCTTTAAAAAAACGTTGAATAAAGCAAAATAAATAATAAATTTAATTAAATGAAAGACAAATTCCATTTTTTATAAACAAAGAATCTAATTTGATATTAAATACGTGTGAGATGAGGAAGAACAAGCCTTGTGGCACCATATTGGAAAATACATCAAATACAACACTTCGTACCTTCTAATCTTTTCTATGGTCAAAATGTATTAAAGCAAACAAGAAAGGCTTATGTCTATGCTATAACAAGAACAAAAGGGTTATGTCAACGCTATTTCATTAAAAATGTGAACATGACTTCACTTTTTATCAAAGCTTAAAATAAACGCCGATAATTATACACGCTAAAAATAAGCGTGATTTAAAATTTGTATGGGTAAGCGTATATACGTTGATGCGAAAACAGAGCTAAAATAACATAATGGTTTTTTCGTAATGCAACAGCAAAAATAAAAAGGACTGTAATTACAGTCCTTTTTATTTTTTTTTTACTTTTTCTGTCCAATTTTGCCTATAGGTCGCAATATATAACCGATTTTAGTTTTTGTTCATTTGAATTTTAGCTAATTCCTCATCGCTATGTCATGGTGGATTTCTTAAAATCGTTATAGATTTATTTAAATATTTTTTTAAAGTTCAGAAAAAAATAGCGAAAATATTCCACTTAGCCTGTGTTGTCAATTAATATTTTCAGATTTTCTCATTGTACAACAAAAATAATTATTTCTTAGAAATAATTAATATGGACTTAAACCGAAATAAATAAAAACTTCAGTTATAAAATATAATGTCCAGCAATATATAAAACAGAATTAAAACTCAACTCATAAGGTACAATGCAATTTAGTAATATTTTTAAGAATAAGATATACGAAATATAAATTCAAACCTAAAGTAGGTATGATGTACACTTTTTTTGGTAAATTTTTTAAAAAAAAAATTTAAAGGCGTGTGTAAATGAAAGCGAGATAATGAGGAAAAGAGATAAGAATATATTTTTTTGTCTTAAAAATTTTTGTCTTATTTTTGACATTCTTTGTCAGTTATTTAATTTTTTCAAAAAATTGTGTGTGATTTTTTTTGTCTTTATAAAAAAAAATATATATATATTTAAAATGGTTTAAATATATTGGGACGATAAAACAACATTGTTTTAATCGAAATGGTTTATAAAGGTCCCTTCGTCTGGGACTTCCAAAGCCCCTTGTATAAAAATAAATTTAAAGAACAGTAATTTTGGGAGAAATTAACTGGTGAAATAAATTCAAAATGTGAACCCACAATCTCATATAAATATGGTAAGTTCTCATGAATTAGCATTAATTATTAACTAAATGCATGTTCTTTACAGAAGATGTTGTGAAAAAGTGGAACAACATCAAAACTTATTACATCCAAGAAAACCATAAGCTGTTAAAGCAAAAAAAATGGTGCATCCACCGCTGATTTGGAGAGCAAAGAAGGAAACTGGAAGTTTCATAGTGCTCTTAAATTTTTACAAGCATCTATGAAAACAACTTCTTCTGTGAGCAACTTTAAAATAATGTCAGATAAGGTGAGTTTTAATTTCTGCATATTTTGGCTTTATGGTGATGTTTATTATTCCCCACACAACTCTGTGGTACGGGGTATGAGTTTGTGCTGATGTTTGTTACTACGCGAAATATTAGTCCTAGAACAACCTTAAAGTATGCCGATCAACTCAGAATCACTTTTTGATTCGATTTAGCGATGTTCGTCCGTCTGTTCGTATGTATGTCTGTCCTTCCGTCCATGTAAACGGTGTAAGCACGATACAGGTCGCAGTTTTCAATGCATTTGGCTGAAATTTGAGGGGGGGGGGGGTGAAATAAAGCCATAGGCAATAAGGCCATATGGCCTTATTTCTCAATTCAATGGGAAATAAGGCAATATTGCTATATTACCAACACGATTGAGCAATAAAGTCATATTGATTTTGCAACCAAAGTGGAAATAAAGCCATATCAGTTGAAAATGTGGAAATATATTTCCCCGTAAATCCTGCTACCCAAAAAAAAATTATTTAGCGAAGCCGCTAAATTAATTTATGAAGTTTGTAATCCCTAAGCCCGGCCAAAGGCCGGCTACGCAGAAAAAAAAATTTTTTTTGACTACCTTTAAATTAAAAAACCACATATACCAGGAACCTCGGAACTTAGAGGGGTCTAGAGGCACCAATTTTTTATTGGCAGGGTTTTTAATTTAAAGATTGTTTAACAAAAAAAGTTTTTCTGTGTAGCCGGCCTTCAGCCGGGCTTAGGGATTACAAAATCCATGCATTAAACCCACCCTCTTCGCAAAGTTAATTTGTTATGCCTCAAAAAGGCCTGATAACCAAAATAGCTTTGGTTTGCAGAGAGGGTGGGTTTAATGCATGGAGTATGTAATCCCTAAGCCCGGCCAAAGGCCGGCTACGCAGAAAACCTTTATTACAAAAACACAAATCATAGAAGTCGTAAGTTCGACATTTCGCCCAAATAAAATATTTCGGATTTTTTGACAATTTTGTTTTGCGAGAAGTAACATTATTAGACCTATCATTTTGGGCTATATGTCGCAGCTTGGGCGATATGACATTTACGGTTTTGGGCGATAAGACCTTGGGCGCTATGTCCGTACGCCATTTCAAACTCCATAAATTAATTTAGAGGCTTCGCTAAATATTTTTTTTTGGGTAGCAGGATTTACGTGGAAATATATTTCCACACTCTCCGCAAAATAATGATGAACATTTTTAAAAAATATTTAAATGAGTAACAAAGCCATATATGGCTTTATTTCCAACAGTGGTTAGTAATAACGCCATATGGCCTTATTTCTCAACTCTTTGGGAAATAAGGCCATATGGCCTTATTGGCTATGGCTTTATTTCACCCCCCCCCCCCCCCCGAAATTTAAGACTTGAAAATTTGAATTTTGGTGTGTTTTAAAAGGCTTCACTTTTTCTAAAATTATCGCGAACTGCTGTAGAGTCATTC
The DNA here is from genome assembly GCA_963921195.1 of Pegoplata infirma. NCBI lineage: Eukaryota > Metazoa > Arthropoda > Insecta > Diptera > Anthomyiidae > Pegoplata > Pegoplata infirma. The sequence continues at coordinate 159,553,845 of OY992536.1, read as the reverse complement.
TCAATATTTTTCTCTATAATTTTGTATCCTCGCACTCGATTTCTTTCAACAGCTTCTGATGAAAACCTTCTTCTCTTCTCATCAGCCAATTTGGGGAAAATTTCTTTTTTTTTTCGTTGGAGGTTCCTCTTTTGCATTATCTAGTGCCACAATAAAAGAATTTAATGCACAGATATATATCACAATATTATTTTTAAAATTTTGGTTCATTTTTTTTTTTTATATTTTCATTTATTTTGAAGTTTTTTTCTTCAAAGTAAAAACTGTCAGTTAAAAAAAATAAAAACACAAAAATTTTTGTCTTTTTTAAAGTTTTGCTGCTTTTTCTCTGCTTTCAAAAACTTGAAATTTTGATTAGAAACAACTTTTTTGTTTTTATAGTGTTTGTTTTTTACCAAGGTTGGCAATCGAAACGAATAACGGTATCGATATCGGCATTGGTATCGTTTTTTTATTTATTTTGGTATCGGTATCAGTTACGGTATTTGAGTTGAATCGGTTACGGTATTACCGATACCGAAACGTCGATACCGGTACGTACCGGTATTATCGAAAAATTGCTAAAAAAATATAAAAAATGCATAAAAACTTACAAAAAAAATATTTTTTTTTCAATTTTGATACTAAACACGTATTTACGTATTTATTTTTAATATTTTTGCTAAAATTTTCTTTAAAATGTGAAAAAAAAAAAAATTAAAATAGCGTTTTTTAGGGGGGTCGGCGGAGACGTTGCCGGACCACACCTAAAAAAGGGGGCAGGCAGAGAAAACTGTAATTTTCTTATCCCCTTGAGCAAAAGGCATAAATATTCAGACAAAATTAAAGAGGGCATAAATTCAAAAATTTTATTTTAGCAATATCTCCAAAACTAAAGATGACTCAACAAAAGTAAGCATTTTTGGAATAAGAATATCCAACATACTCAAAATCGTCATTCACTTTTTGGATGTAAGACAAGTGTTAGTAAATATGGACTCACAAAGATGCCAAAAATAGCCTATTTTCAAAGATTCCTTAGGCTATATCTCGAAAACTAGAGCTGACCCAAAAAACGATAGCCAGATTTGAAATCAGCGTACACAAATTACCCAAAATAAGCTATCAGAACCAGGGTTATTTTTAATCTTTTTCAAAATTTAATTTATTATCAAATTCCCTAATTTGAATCATTTTGAAACTATTTATTTTGAAAATAATGAAATAAATTAATAAAATAGAAAATGCAAACATTAAAATTGCATAAAAAGTTGAAATGCAGGCTTTTCTGGGATAACGGCACATTGGAATTTTTTTTTACAAGATTTTTGAGATCAGCGGGTGCTAATTACCCTAAAAAAAGTACCTTTTTCAAAAAAAACAAAAGAAAAGTTAAATTAAATTGAATCTTGGTCCAAAATGGGTTAAGAAAAGTAAAAATATATGTAAAAAAAAGTAGAAAAGTTAAATTCGACTTAGCCGAATCCATGAATACCCTCCACAGTACCCTTTTAAAGTGATAGTTAGTTTTCGAACGAGAAAAAAATTAACAATTTTGATTAGAAATATTTTATTTTGAGTAAAAAACTTTTTTTTTGTCATTTTCGAAAAAAAAAAAATTACAAAATTCTTTTTTTTTTTGTGTAAGTTTTTTTTGTTTAATTGTAAAAATATTTATGAATGAAAAAAGTACTTTAAAAATATTTTTCTGACTCTTCAATGTTTTTAACGGGTTTTTCAAGACGTGATCTAAGGGTGAAACCAATTTGAAATTCATGGGTTTGCTAATATTTTTTTAACCACGAAGTCCTATAAATATCAAAAATATTCTTGGGCACCCACATCGCGGATTGAATAAAAATCTCCAAAAAACTAAACAATACTAAGGGTTCAAAAAGTTTCTATTGAGAGTCTAAATGACTTCAAAAAAATTTCGTGAAAATCAAAAATTTTCTCCCGCATAGCGGTTTAAATATGACTTTTTTATTGGAAATTTTTACTCAATCCACGATGTGGGTGCCCAAAGTCTTTTTGATTTTTATGAGACTTCGGGGAGGCATTTGGAGTACGATTTTTCATTTCCAAAAACCAAAAAAAAATAAATTTTATATTAAATTTTTGTTTTGTAAAAGTTTTTCTGAATATGAAACTAGTAAGAAACAAACCAGGATGTCTAAATTTTTAGAAAAATTAAAATTTTTCTTTCACACTTTTCTCAATTCAAAACCATATATAAAAAATATAGTTTTTTAGGAAAAACCGTTTCAATACCGGTACGTACCGGTACCGAAGGAAAAGGTTTTTGGATACCGGTATCCGATACCAAAACTAAGTTTCGGTATTGGTATTGATACCGGTATTCAATTTAAAGGGTTTTGGAACGGATAACGGTATTGAAAAGGTATCGATTGCCAACATTGTTTTTTACTCATTACAAAACCTATTAGAATATAGTCGGACTTTTTTGTCGTTCTTTATCAAGACGAAAAATTGAGGAAAAAAAGTGTACATCATAATACCTTAACGGACATTTTTCAAGACTTGAAAAGTCCTACTTAAGGTGGTATGATACTTGCTAGTTTCTGTATTGGATTTTTTTAGGAATGATCGAATGAAACCACAAATGCGAGAAAGAACAAGAAATACAATAAAATAAAAACAAAACAAAAAAAAAACAATATTGCCAACTTTTTTTTCAAAATAACTCGCTAAAAAAACGTTCAAAACAAATGTAAAACAGCTTCATTCGAGCAAAAACTAATAAAATTGGCAACACTGTTAACATTTTATTCTGGAAATGTCAATTTCAAGTTGAAAATTTTTATATTTTTTTTGACAGTCACTGCAAAATTATCAATAACACACGTATATTTTTTGACGTTTGAAGTTTTTTCCTGATATTGTCATACTCTTTACACTTGGTTAGTTTTCCTATGAAAATATATTTGCACTGTTCTCCAAAATATAAAAAATACAAAAACTAGCAAGTATCATAAGATGTTGCAGCTCTGAGATAATCTACTACAGTGTAAGAAATTACAACTGTGTTAGAAAAAGTTAAAAATAGATTGATTAAGTTCGTGCTAAACGTAACATGTGGGTGATGAAATGTGATATAATTCCCGTCATCTTTTTCACCTTAATGTACGTATAAATAGCTGATTTTAATCGTACACACCTACAGTGGCAATCGAAGAGTGCTGACGAAGGAAGGGTGGTTCTTCCGAAAGCTGTTGACATCTCCACTTAACCTGTGTTGTCAATTATTTTTTTTTAGATTTTCTCATTGTACAATAAAAATAATTATTTCTCAGAAATAATTAATATGGACTCAAACCGAAATAAATAAAAACTTCAGTTCAGAAAATATTATTTTTTTTTTTGAATTTTTGCTCTAAAAAATGTAATAGGCCGGGGACGAATAAGCTGTATGGACCAAATTAAAGGTACTTTAACCCCCTATAAATGATGTTAATAGAGTTTTTTAATTTATTAATATTTTGGTTTTAATAAACATCTGAAAACTTAAAAATTTTCAAATTTAAGTAACTATATCATTTTAATTAATGAACCAATTTCAATGACATTTTTTTAGATGAAAGCTTATCCTTTTCTTAAACATTATTGGTAAATAAGGTATTTTTGGAAAATTGTTTAACCCTTTTTTTCGAATTTACAATGTAACAACTATTTTTTTTTAAACAGAATAAAAATACTTTTAAAATACCAAAAATCATAAGGTAAAATTTTAAATAAAATATATTTTTTTTTAATATTTTGTTTACCAGTTATGACCATAGAGTAAAAATAGTAAGAGTCTTAATGGGAAAAAGTATTGTGAAAACCTTGTTATGAACTCCGATTATCTCAAGGAAGAAAACTTTTTTTCTTCAGTTCCTTTTGAATGTATTCGTTTATTTATCTTTTTTTCTTCGGTTCCTTTTGAATGTATTCGTTTATTTTTTGTTTTTTCTTCGGTTCCTTTTGAATGTATTCGTTTTTTCCTTCAATTCCTTTTGAATGTATTCGTTTTTTTTCCTTTTTTCTTCGATTTCCTTTTGTGTGTATTCTGGTTTTCACTCCCGAGATAATCAGAGTTTACGGCTAAAAATCAAATTTCGAAAAGGAAAGGTTTTTCCCCCATTAATCCTCTTACTATTTTTACTCTATGGTTATGACTAAGCAAAATTCATGAATTTTTGTCTGGTTATAAAAACCAAAATAATAGTATATTGGAAAATGTTAACCACATTGTTGATAAAGGGTTTAAATACCTTTAATTTAGTCTATACAGCATATTCGTCCTATGCTTAGTACACAATAGGTAATCTGCAACATGAATTTTTCCTATTGGCCATGCAACTTTTACTAATGAAATTAGGCTACAGTTCGAAAAATATTTAATTTTTTTTTTGCTGTCAGTTGTTATTGCAATTGAAAATTTTTCTTCAAAACGAAGGTAAGTTATAGTAAAACTTTACAAAATTTTAAATAATTTATTTATTTTATTTTTATATACAACTTAACAAAATTGCAAAAGCAAAAAAGGACCAAGAGAAAACAGTAAGAAGCAAAAAAGGAGAAGCCGGCAACATAAATATTAATAGTATGGATTGTTTTTTTGTGTAAAAACTTTTTTCATCTCCAATCCTGCTTTGTGGCCATTTAAAGTGTGTCCATGGATGCATTAAGCACTACACTTGCGGAAACTATTCCTTTTTCAGATACACAACATACAAGACAACATACCACAACCCAGCATACCACAAGTTACAGAGTGACATTTTCTGAAATTGTTAATACCAAGACTGGATTCATCCACAGAGCCACCGCCATTACCAAAAGAAAATAAATAGCCACATTTTGAAATTTTTTTAAAAACCAATATTTGCAATTTCATCCTTAATTTGCATAACCAAAAACAACGAAATTGCAAAAACAAAAAAAGAATGTTTAAATTCATAAAAAATATGACCTTAATCCTTGGACTGTTAGATTTCGAGTGTGGGGTTCAAACTCGTGGGGACGTACCCAGTTCGGGAGGGGCAGAGGTTTAAAGTTAAAGTGGTTTTTCTTAAATATTTCATAAACTATTTATCCGATCAAGACGTGTAGCATGCCATCCCCTCCGCTACAAAGTGATTTTAGCAGAAAAGAGGATTAATACACAAAAAAAGCTTTATTTACCAAAGCCGCTAAATTGATTTATGAAGTTTGTAATCCCTAAGACTGGGCGAAGGTCGGATACGCAGGAAAAAATTTTAAAATCGGATTAGTATTTATTATAGAATAATACTACTAGATAGTTCTCAGTTTGAACTAGTTGTAGTTTTAGTAAACAAAAGTTTTGTAATTATTTTACATTCAATTATTTGTTTTAATAAAAAAAAAATTAGTATTTGTTAGATATCTGTATGTTTCCACAAATCAATAAGATTTTAACAAAAACCTGAAAAAAGCTACAAAGAAAAACAACTTTGACCCTTAATATGTTATACATGTTTTTGAAATATTTAAGAAAAACCACTTTAACTTTAAACCACTGCCCCTCCTAAACGGGGTACGACGCCATGGGTTTGAACACTACATTCAACTTTTTAGAGGTCAAGGTCATATTTTTTTTTTTATTTTTAACAAGTTCGGTATTCTTAATGAGTTCCAAATTTACTAACTCATCTACATATCGTTAAACTATATTCAATTTGAGCTATCTGCTTATTTTAAGAAAATGAGTTTTTGATAGCAAAATGATAAGTTACAAAATTTTTAAACTTTTTTAAAAAACAATATTTTCAATTTCATTCTTAATTTGCATTACAAAACAACTTTAGTAGAAAAGGCATTTTATATATATTAAATCAATTTTCTAATTTAGTTTGTGAGCCTTTACTTAAATTTTTAAACTCTACTCCTAGTTCTGAATTTAATTCAGTATTACAGTTATTAAAAACCCCGTTTCGTTATTTGGATACCGAATATAAATTTTTAAAATCCTTAGAAGAATTATGTTTGTATTCACCACCCATAAAATTTAATTTAAATTGTTCATTAGAGAGTAAAAGAGATACTGGTACGCTTATGCCCTTACACTTTCAGTTAAAAAAACTTTTGAGGATGAGGAATTGTTAAGAAAACGTTGTAAAAGATATAAACACACCTCAGGGCAGTTCGGACTTAAAAAATTTTACTACCTCAAAACTATGGAATAAAAAAAAGGAATTTTAATAAAATGATTTAATAATTCAATTTTTTTTATATGTTGATGATTTTGAAACAAATAATCCGCTAGGTTCGCATAGCAGAACTCATTCAGTTACAGCTTTTTACTATTCATTTCCTTTCATTGAAAATTCTAAATTAAGCAATGTGTACTTAGCATAGGGTTGCCATTTGCATTTTGAGAAAAAGAGGACGTCAGCCTCAAAAAAGGAGGACATTTGACCCAAAAGAGAGGACAGTTTTTTTTTTAATTAATTTAAAAAAAGTTAACAACGCGATACAATATGCAAAAAAAAATAATTTTTATTAAGAATAAACAATTTTTTTTTCACTAAAAAAAAATATATTTCCAATTATATTTCAATATTTTGGAAATATCCATTCAATTATATTTTGGAAATATCTATTTATAATTAAAAAATTTCCAGTTATATTTAAAAAAATTCTAAATATAAATCAAAAATGTTCCATGTATATCAGAGTTTTCTATTTGTATTTAAAAATTTTCTAAATGCATTTCAGAAATTTTTATTTGTTTTCAAAAATTTCCATTTTCATATCCAAATGTTTTAAATAATTTTAAGAAAATTACTTTTCAATTTAAATAAATTCAGATATTTTAATTGTAATTAAAAAATTTCCATTTTGATTTAAAAATTATGTAAATGCTTTTCAAAAAATTTCATTTGTGTATCAAAGTTTTCTGAAAAGCATTTGAAAAATTTTGAAATACATATGGAAATTTTTGATATATACTTAATTGGAATTTTTTGAAAAGCATTTAGAATATTTTGAAATATAAATGGAAATTTTTGAAATACAATTGGAAATTTATGAAATGGAATTTTTTGAAAGCATTTAGAAAATTTTAAAATTCAAATACAGTTGAACCTCGATTATCCGGCCCTCTATTAACCGGCTGCCTCTATTAACCAGCATGCTGTGTGTTTGTTTTTTACCTCTATTATCCGTGCATTACCTCTACTATCCGTGCATTTCATACATGTACGTACATATTGTATTTTTTGTTATTGTTTTTACCTCTATTAACCGTGCTTTACCTCTATTATCCGTGCAATATATTCACGAACATATACAAATGTAGAAAAATATATAACCTATTTCAACCGTGTTTTTCGATTATCCGTGCTAAGTCCGGTCCAATGCAACCCGGATAATCGAGGTTCAACTGTATAAACTTTTGAAATACAATTGCGAATTTCTGATATAAAATTTCTGGAAATTCAAAAGGAGTTTGCTTGAAATCATTTAAAAAAATTTTTAATGGAAATTTTTGATAGACAAATCTTTTTTAAGACACACAACAGCTGATAACACCACCCGACAGCCAATATTAAAAATGAACTGGATGATATACGTCTTAAAGTAGAGATGAAATGGAGTAAAACTGCATTTACAGTTTTTCATTTCGTGATCCTGTTTCCTTTTAAAAGGACTTCAAAGTTTTAAAGAAAACATTTTGTAAAATATTTGTACTTGTCCTAGGTTGACACTGGTGACGGAAAATGAAAGATGAAGATCTCCCCTAATTTATCAATTTTTCTATTTTGCCATATCAGGATAAAAGGATGTGAATAAAGTCATTTGAAAACTTTATCAAAATATTTTGTTAAAAATGTGGAATGATATTAAAGGATACATTTTTGAAAGGACGTAACTTACCTCCTTTTTCCTGATATGTAAAAATAATAAATAGGCAACTTAAGGGAGATCCTCCTCTTTAATTTGCTCTCAATAGTGGCATCCTAGGACAAGTAAAATATTAAAAAAATATTTTATAAAATTTAATCCCCTAAAACTTTGAAGTCCTTTTAAAAGGACACAGGATCACAAATTTAAAAACTGTAAATGCTGTTTTACTACATTTAGTCTGTAGTTTCAAACGTATATTATCCAGTTCGCGTTCAACGACTTTTTTCATTTTTGTCGGGCGGTGTAATAAGTGATGTCAACGTAGTTATTTTCGCTCTACATAAATTGCTTTTTTACTCGAAATATACAAGTTTTTAAGTGTTTTTTTATTTATATGCGAGTTTTGTTCTCAAAAAGTTGACATTACTGCTAATAAGCAAAAATACAGCAATGCAATAATTCAAACGTTTAGAAGTAATAAAACAATTTATGGGGAAAAGTGCAAAAAGTAGGACAACCCCGGACACTTTCTAAAAAAGAAGTAGGACTGCCCCGGACGCCCTAAAAAAGAGGACGGTGTCCGGGGAAAAGAGGACGGATGGCAACCCTAACTTAGCATCTCTTATTAGAAGTGCAGATATGAAAGCATATGGAAATGATAATTCTTTGAACAAATTGATAGATACAATTAAGAAGTTAGAAGTAGAGGGTTTAGAGATGACGATGGAATTAAAACAAGTCAAAGTTCGTTTTGTTTTAGGTATAGTTTTAGGAGATAATTTGGGATTAAATTAAATATTAGAGTTTTCCAAACCGTTTATTTTTACTATTTATTAAATAAAAATGATATTTATTAAAATTATTTTTTATGGATTTAAGTTTATTAAATCGATTGGTTGCTCGGCAGATCGCTGGACTTCTAAGGCAGCCAGAAGCCGGTCACGTAAAATGTCTATGTCTCTGAGTCTTTTCTCTATTTCTATCGCCGTTCGAATAACAGCTGGCAGCGAGCTGGTTCCGGTTCATTTTAACCATGTGCCAGTAGTGGTGAATCTGGGTTGTGGTAAAGATTTAGCAATGGTGCCGTTTCTGGCGACTGGCGCGAAGCTAGTTCTTGTATATTAAAATCATAACCCAGTACTGGTGGTTGTGGGTCGTGGTACACATTTTGTACTGGGGCCGTTTCTGACGGCTGGCGCGGAGCTAGTTTTTGCACATTATTATAACCACTTGGTTGGAAGCCCAGTAGTGGTTGTTTTTGATTTGGGTAGTGGTTTTGCACGGGGGCCCCACGGTTATTCATTAAAGTAATTATATCGGCCACTTCTGCAATGCTGTATTGTCGGCTGTAAGGAGTCTGAAATAAAATATTAAATAAAACAAGTAAAAAACTTAAATTCGGCCTTGCCGAATGTAGTTATACCCTCCACAATTTCAAAAAGATTATTGCAAAAAACTTAATTTAAGAGGAAATTACTTTTGAATTTTTTTTTTTTAAATTCCTCGAAAAAAAAAATCTGCGATTTTTTTCTTTTTTTGTTAAAAAATATGTTCGTACTTGTTTACATACCATTTGGTGTTCAACTTTGTTCACATATTTCAACCAGCAGCCGAACTAAAGAACTTTGTATTTTTAGGTTATATTGAATGTACTAAAATGTTTGAGGTGTCCTTGCATTTGCGTTCATAATTTTTGAACCGCTTAACTGATATCGCTCAAATGCAATACCAAACTTCTCGGGAGAACTTCCAATAAATATGTTAAGTTTCAGTCATCTCCGTGTAATATTTTGGCCGTGATCACCATTTCCCAGACAGACAGACGGACATCGCTAGAATGTCTTAAAATCGATCGGGGATCATGAATATATATACTTTATGGGGTCCCAGACCGATATTTCGATGAGTTACAAACGGAATGACAAACTTATATATACCCTCTATCACTAAGTGGAGGTTATAAAAATGAATAATAAAAACTGTTTAAACAAAGTTTACTTATAGGTGCGTAACCTTGGCCTCGACCACCACCTCCACGACAACCATAACCGCGACCAACACCTCCAAAGCCGCGACCACCAAAACCTCCACCACCATTACCATCAACGACCGCAGAGGCCGCTGCGCTTATAACCAACGACCGTAGAGGCCACCGCGCTTATAAGGATACCAAAAAGTTGTGAAAGGTGGGCAAATTCAGGCTGCCAAATTTGGCTTCCAAATTTCGTGGAGAGCAAATCAACGTTTACCACGTCCAACACCTCGGCCACCACCTTGGGCGCCACTACATGCAAGTAGGTATGCAATAAAATTCTTACAGGCAAAAAAATTTAAAAAAAAAAACAAACAAATATATGTATAACGAATTTTGTAGGAATTTTTTTTCTTAATAAAGATTAATATGAAGGCCTTACTGCAAGAACTTGATAAGCAACATTTTATTTTGTCGTGTTTTTCGCCTTCTGCTGATGTTCCATTTACCGAATTTGGCAGAAGTCTTGCTTTAGCCCTTCGTACAAGTATATTGAGAATAAAAGTTCTGCAAAAGTTATATTTTCTACATTATTTTAAAAGTTTTAAGGCAAAACCCACAACAAAATGAAATGTTGCTTATCGAGTTTTTACAATAAGCCCTTCATATATATATTTTAAATATATAATATAACACAATCCTGATTTTCACTGTACATCGCGTCGAGAAAAATAAATTCAAAATGAAGTAATTGGAAAATACTACTTTTTAAAGATGTATTTTCAAGTAGTATTAATTGTAACCAAATAAATCTGGCAGCAATTTCGGCGGAATGAGTGGAATGAAATAAAATAAAGTTACCAACTTCCCCAAGAACAAAACGGTTTATTTCCCCGCCAAAAGCTAAAACCGCTTAATTTTGACCATTTTATTTGAGGGCTTATTAGTGTTTGGGGCAATCGATTTCTAGAAGTCTGAAAAAATTTCAGAATTAAGAAAATGTAAGTCTGAACTTGTTGTTGACCAAAAAACTAAAATCGCTAAATTTTGACAAAATCCTACTTTTTTCGGAAATTTTGAGTTTGAGGGATAATATATCAAAAACGGCTAATTTTCCCGCGATGACCAACTCGGCCCTCGATTTCTACAGGTTTTCTGAATATTTTTCTGAATTCAGAATTAAGACACAGAAAATCTGTGCTTGGTGGTGACCAAAAAACTAAAATCGCTCAATTTTGACAAAATCGTAATTTTTTTTCGGAAATTTCAAGTTTTAGGGATGATATATTAAAAAGTTATCTGAAAATTTTTTAGAATTTTGAAAAAGTAAATGTGAGCTTGTTGGTGACTTGAAGTTTTTCTGCGTAGCCGGGCTTCGGATTACAAAATCCATAAATTAATTTAGTGGCTTCCCTAAATAAAGTTTTTTTTGGGTAGCAGGATTTACGATTTTAATTTTTTAAGTGTTAAAATTTAAAGTGCTAAGCCCCCTTAAATTTTAATTTTTTTCCTTTTTTTGTATTTTAAAGGGGGTGGCATATTTTTTTTTTATTTTTGTGTGTCCCGTAAACAGCAGTTTAGCCCAAATTGAGCCGACTTCTAATCTCACCCATTCACCCAAATCAAAACACTTATAAGTAATTTTGCATATTTAATAAAGACACCACCATTACTTACAATTTTCAATTTATTACGGGTATTGTTTAAAGCAACTGATCTAGTAGTCAGAAAATAATTTTTTGTATAATTATTTTTTTTAATTTGCATACAACTAATTTGGAACGCTTTGAATAAAACATTGACAACCCAAAACTTTTTTTTTTAAATTTTCTGTGGTGAAGTTTGATGAAAATTGTTTATTTTGGTTTTAGTTCTTCACATGCGTTGTTGTCTGTTATGTGGAAAAAGTTGGAGTCGATAGAAGCAGATATCCGTGAAATTAAAAGTAAGTATAGGGATGCCAAACGGGAAATCCCGAATCCCGGGATTTCTTAGAAATAATCCCGAAATTTATAACATTTGCATTTTCAACTATAACAAATCTGATTTGGATAATTCGAAATATTTCAAAAAAACTTTTTAATACTATTAAGTAAATCTGAATTTAATTAAAATATTCACGCAATATGGTAATTCAACAAATAAATTATTGATTATTTTAATGTTTATAAGATGTCTCTGTCCAATCAGCAGAAATATCTGCATTTTGAGCAATTTAAGAAATCTGATGATTTTAGGTGACAAACCGCTAAAATCATCAGATTTCGTAAATTTCTTTCCGGAAAACCAGGTAGAGCCTGCAGTAAAATCTGTCAAGACTACTAACAAATCTGCTGATTAAAGTTGAAAAATCTTCTGATTACAAATTAACAGCTTGAACATCAAAATTGTATTTCATTTAAGTAAAAATACTTATTTCTGTTAAAAAACTATTATAAAAAAAGAAAAGTTTTTCAATAAACTTTTAATTTTTTTTAATTTTTTTTTCAAGAAAATTTTCTTATAAACAGGACACTTTCTATAAAATTTTGAAAATAGTCAGCTGATTTTTTCACATTTGATTAATTTTTAGTCGTTTAAGGGCAGATTACTAATGGGCCAGTTATGTTAAGTTTTACGAAAAGTTTACTAACGCTCAGTTTATTTAACGGAGACTGTTAGAGCTGCAAAACTATCGATATTTTCGATAGTTTGTTTTTAAACTATCGATACTATTGATAGTATAGGATATTTTAAAGAATTGTAAGATTTTGTGTAAAATTACGTTTTATTTTCATTGCAACTTGGTATTTCTGAACACACAAATGACAGTTTTTGCCGTTCACTGCCATTCCAGTCTATTTTCAATCACTTTGGCGATTTTCCACCATGCCGTGCTTGTTCTGTTCGGACCTTAAATTTCGCAATAACAATAAATAACTCGTGTAAATGCTTTTATAACATTAACACGAGTTTACTATCATTGCTTTAATACTTTAAAAAGTAGAATTATTCCAAAATGCTATAAAGATTTTAAAAACTGTTCACTTTTTGATTAAGTTTTCAGCAAGTGACAATCTTTTTGAAGCTAATGTTTTTTCGGCGATAGTATCGCTATCGGGTAAAAACTATCGATAGTCCTTTTAAAATAAAACTATCGATAGTACTATCGATAGTTTTGCAGCTCTAGAGACTGTTAACTGCTTCTTAACTTTTTTGGTTTCAAAATGCTTCCGTTAGGTAACTCTACGTTAGCATTTATTGTGAATGACAAAATGGATGAAAATAAGCAAAAAAGATCAAGGTAAGAAACTTTATATGTGTGTATAATTCTAATTTAATAAATTGTTAAACTAAAATCTTCTAAGATCAACCAATTTCTCCAGCCATGAGGAAGAAGTTCTTCTAAGTTGAGTGGAAAAGTATAAACGGGTTGTTGAATCCACGCAGACTGATTCAGTGTCTTATGCGGATAAACAAAGAGTTTGGAACAAGATCCAAGAAGAATTTTCTAAGAATAGCGGATACCAGCGTTCAACAAAAAATTTAAAAGATAAGTTTGACAACATGTAGAAGAAGACGAAGGCAGCAATGTCTGAAGAGAAAAAAAAAGTTGTATATGACGGGCGGTTGTACTTTTAAATCAAAGTTAAATTCAAAAACAGAAATAATGGCTGCCCTAATAGGGTCTTCCGCTACTGGCCTTAGTAACGCTACGGATTCAGATACTTTTGGTAATAATAAAATAGAACATATTAATTTGTAAAAAGTTCGAATGTTTTCCTTATAGAACCAAAAATAACTATAGAAACGGATTCAAGCATTGAAGTTAATGAGGATGATGGTGTTTATAAAGAATACTTGGATGAAGTTTTATTTGAGGAAAAAAAAACTAACAGGAAAGCCCATCCAAAAAGGTATTTTATCTGTGTTTATTTCTCCGTAGCGAATTCATTTCTTGTAGAGGACAAGGGAAGGTAGTAATTAACTAAATTCAAAAAAAAAATTAGCTAAATTCTAATAAGTATTTAACTAAATCCTAAGAAGAGTTTTAAAATAAATTCTAAGAAATTGTTAACGAAATTCTACGAAGTTTTATCTAACTTTTAAAAAGTTTTGAGCTAAATTCTTTCACAGAAAAAAAAAATCGTCAAATTTAAATCAACAAACAGCAATTGTAAATCAACCAAATATGATATCAACCAAAAATTTAATAAAAACGTCCGCCTGTTAGTATATAATACAAAACATCAATTTTTTTTAACAAACTCGGTCAAGTAATTTTATTTCAAAATTATTTTATCATGTCAACAAATAGTTTTTGTGTTTGTTGAATTTCTTTGTTGAAAAAAAAATAAGATTTTCTACGTTTGTCAGATCAACTAATTGTGTTTGTGTTTGTTGAAAAAAAAATTAAGATTTTGTACGTTTGTCAATACAAATAATAATTTTAGAGAACTATTACAAACTCGTTTATCAATTTTTTTTTTAATTTTTTTCAACAATCAATATTTACAAATGTTTGTTGATATCACAAATTTCCGTATAGGATAGGGTTGCCATCCGTCCTCTTTTCCCCGCACAGCCTCCTCTTTTTTAGGGCATCCGGGGCGGTCCGGCTTCTTTTTCAGCAAGTGTCCGGGGTTGTCCTACTTTTTGCACTTTTCTCCATAATTTATTTTTTATTGCATCGAAACTTTTAAATTCTTGACATCGTTGTATTGTTGCTCAAATTACTTGGCATTACTTACTTTGCTTGCCAAAATGTGGAGCTTTTAAGCAGTGATGCTTACTTTAAAAAACGCACATAAAGTCGTAAATTTTAAATAAAAAAGTCGTATATTTCGAAATAAAAAGGCACAGAGTCAATTTTGTTTGAAAGTGGAATTGAATGTTTGCTCGGTAAACCTAAAACAGAATAATTTTTGGAATTAAAGCACTTTAAATTACACTGCTCAACAAGCTTTTTCCAGTTTGAATTCTGAATAACAATTTTAGTAGTCTTTCATCTCCTGATTCTAAATCTGTTCTCCAAATTTTTCCATCACGTCCAGTTTTTTAGTTAAACACAGTTGAAAATGCGGAAAATGGAGATTTTTGCATTTTTTGATAGCCTGCACAACAATTTTAGTAGTCTTTCATCTCCTGATTCTAAATCTGTTCTCCAAATTTTTACATCACGTCCAGTTTTTTAGTTATACACGGTTGAAAATGCGGAAAATGGAGATTTTTGCATTTTTTGATAGCCTGCACAACATGCTGTCAGCATGAATGTCTGCAGAAATTTGATGAAATTAAAATCTGGTATAAAGCGCAAAAGTAGAATTATTTTGTGTTAAATTATTGCGTTGCATTAGGTTACACTTGCGTCTTAAAATGATACTGTTAAAATTACTATTTTCGTAAAATTTAACTTATGGCGTTTTCTTTTCTGGCAAAAAATGTAGCATTTTGTAACATTTTTTTTATTCTACGAATTTTTTGTGTTCTTTTCTAAAAAAAATGCACACTTATAAAAAAATATTATGTTCTTTTCTCAAAATATTGCCTGCATTTAAGGTAAAAAATGCATATTTTCCACCCCGAAATCAAATGACGGGGTGAAAAATTGCCCTGATATTCTCTATTGTAACAAAACTCAAATTAAGCGAACAAGTTAACTGGTGCTGTTGTGGTGCAGAGGATGTGTCGTGGCATGTGACACCAGAGGTCCGGGGTTCAAATCCCGGTATGGACACATTTTTTTTTTTTTTTTATTCTGGTATTTCTTTTTTTTATTCCATTACGTATTATTTTTTATTTAATAATGTTTTTTTTTTTAATAATTTAATCATTTTTAAAAAAAAAAAAAGTAAATTTTCATATAAAATCGACTAAATTTGTTAATTTTTTGGGTTTTTTTTTTTTTAAAGTTTAAATAATTAAAAAAAAATAATTTAAAGCAAAAAAAAAAATAAAAAAATATGTGATGGCCATCGCCGGGATTCGAACCTGAGCTGCCAGCAATATAAGCGAAACACACATCCATCGAACCAGCAAATCAGGGCAATTTGAGTACAAAACAGCATTTTTTGTGTTCTTTTCTGAGTGAAAAAAATGCAACATCGTTTCAGGGCCATGTCAACATTTTAAAAGTAAACATTTTAACAATGCACAATTTTTTGTTCAGAAAAGAAAACACCATTAGTGTTTTGATATTTTTTTAAAGAAAAACAAAAAAATAAATATTTACCAAATGAAGTTTTCTTAGAAACTTTTCGTATTAACCGGAAGATATCTTTAATGGTTTTAAAAGCCAATAAAAAAAATGATTTTTTGCCTAAATTTTAAGCTGATCGCAGTACAAATTTATCATCCGGTTTTTGCTTTAGAGTACATATTTTAAAATTGTGCTTTTTCTAATTTTTTCACATGTTTGGCCAAAATTATTGCAACAACTTCAGCATTGTTTTCCTATTTATGAGACAATAGTTCAATTCAAATCGAACGATTTATACTAGATTTTTATTCCACGCAATGGCTACTGTGCAGGCTTTCAAAAAAGGCAAAAATTGCATTTTTCGCATTTTTAACTGCGAATAAATAAAATTCGTGATGAATAAGTTAAGAGTACAGAATCAGGGAGTCAAAATCTTTAAAAATTTTCTATGAGTCTTTAAACCGAAGCTAAAAACCTTCGATTTGTTGAGCGTTGTTATTAAAGTGAAATTGACGCAAATTATTTGAATTGGTTTCATTCCGTTTCGGAACTGAATAGAATCTGAGAAATTTCATCGAATTTTATAATCTCTTTTAAAAATGTTCATATCTTAATTGGTTGCGGTATCGATTGCCAACATTGGGTTTTAGTGATTTTTTTAGTGAGACTGAAAATTTTTAGTAGGGGAAAAATGTCCTCTTTTTGGAGACAAATGTCCTCCTTTTTTGATGCTGATGTCCTCTTTTTCTCAAAATGGAAATGGCAACCCTAGTATAGGAGCACTTTCAGTGAAAAAGTTAATTGTATTCACAAATATGGGGTCAATATAACAATTCGTTTTTTTCTGTGTAGAAGATAAATACGAGCTTTTAACTAACAATAACTTGTAAGAGTTTTTAACTTAATTCTAAGAAATTTTGAACTAAATTCTAGAACGTCCGCTCCAATTCTAAAAAATTAAATTCGGTGAATTTATTTGTAGTAAATTTAAACTTAACTTAAACTAAATTGTGTGTGAACATTAGAGCGGAGTGAATTGTTCGGAACAAAATTTTCGACAAAATCGTCTAGGATATTTGGATTCTGTATAAAATTCTAAGAAAAAATGCCGAACAAACCATGTCTCAAAAATCAGTTTTGACCCCCCAATTTTCAAAAATATTTTTGTGCGATATACGCCTTTGCCATCAATCAGCAGGAGAAAAAGGTTTTTTTTTTTGACCTGGGATCTTTAGATTGTGTACATAGATACACTATGGAGCCATTTAAACATTCCCATTTACTGTTTTATTAAATTCCAAAATCTCGCGATTTTATTCGCGATTTTCATTTTTTAAAAATCACAAAATATGAAAAAGTAGTGTACCCAGCAAAACTTTGGTAATGGGTAGTGATTATATAACACATTACCAGGTAATGTATATGACTTATTTGTAGCATTATTTTATGATGTTTTACCAAACATTTGTTCCACAACGTATTATTTTCAAGTGAAAAATAATGCATTACTAAAAATTTGCTACGTAATGCATGATTATTGGAAAAAAATTATTTTATATTTATTATTTCTAAACATTAAATCATGGATGACTTATATTTGGTTACATTATGTATTATTTGAAAGTTTGAAATAATGCATTATTTATAATTGGATGCATAATGCATTACAATAACATAAAAAATAATTATTTTATAAAAAATTGCATAAGTTTAAACTAGATATGGGTTCACGACAGGAAATTTCTAACGACACACACTCACGAGCATATTTTATCTACTTACACTCACTTACAATCACTCGTAACACCTTATATATTATCTTCTGGTATGCTATATTATTTCATTTCTCGTAACCTATAAAATATCATATATTTTACACCTTACTCGTATTCTTCGTTATAAATTTATGACTTATTTTATACCTTACTGGTATTCTTTGTGATAATGTGGATGCATTACTTTGAGTCTCATCGCCTGTTAAAATCATCAATGCTGCAATGTATAAAATAAGAGATCCTATACCTTATTTTATACCTTATTTGGTAATCTAAGTTTTGCTGGGTAGTTTGATGAGCGATAACTTGTTAAGTAAATATCCGATTTTTAAAATCAAAATTGAAATTAAAAGCTTAAGTCCTCTACATTAAACTTGAAAGTTAAAAAAAATTGTGTTATTAAAAAAAATGCATTTTAAATGCAAATGCATTTTTTAGTGCATTTTCGTCAATATTCACCTCTTTTGATTTTTTTTAATTAACATATTATAAAAGTATGACATTTTCACAAAAAAAATCAGTCATCATTTTAATTGGACACAAAAGTCTTCTATTTTTAATATTTTTATACCCTACACCACACTGTGGTACAGGGTATAATGAGTTTGTGCTGATGTTTGTAACTACCCGAAATATTGGTCCTAGACCCACCTTTAAGTATACCGATCGACTCAGAATCACTTTTTGAGTCGATTTAGCGATGTCCGTCCGTCCGTCCGTCTGTCCGTCCGTCCGTCTGTCTGTCTGTCCATGTAAACGGTGTAAACACGATACAGGTCGCAATTTTTAATCAATTGACTTGAAATTTAAAACTTAAGTCTCTCTTGGCCCAAGGACGAAGCCTATTGAAATTGGAAAAAATCGGTCCATATTTAGACCTAGCCCCCATACAAAGGTCCTCTTTAGTTTTGGCTCAAATGACTCTAATAACCTTATTATAAAAGGTATCGCTTTGAAATTGTAAAAAATGGTAAACATGTTTTGTCTTCACATATCATCATTCCGAATTTCAAAGAAATCGGACCAGTTCTTCTTGTAGCCCCCATACAAACCACCTTCCCGATTTTCACATAAATGTCTCAAATTTCATGAAAATAGAAAATATTAAATTAAAATTTTGTTTGTGTATGTTAAACGCGTACTTAAATAACCTTATCAAACCTGATAATCATCGGACCAGTTTTGAACTCAGGCCCCTTGTGAAAATTTCGCCCGATATTCAGTTAAAGCGGTTTATTGTCAACAAATAGAAGCCTATTTCACTCAAATTTGATTTGTGAGTGTTTTCTTCACTTATTAAAGGTTTTACAACATATAGATCTAATCGATCCATGGGACCCATTTTCCGGGAAACCTTGGTGTAGGGTATTATATGGTCGGTCTTGACCGACTATAATTTTCTTACTTGTTTTTTTTAAATTATACCCATATTAAAAGAAAATTTTTTTTTTTTTTTTAAATTTTGTTAATAAATGATTTTAGGATTTTCAAATCGTTTATCGCTGTACTTTGAAGATCTATAAGTCTTTAAGTAAACATCGGATTTTGACAATCAAAATTGAATTTGAAATCCTCTACTTTAAACGAAAAAGTTTTAAAAAATTGTGGCAAAAAAATAATGGTGTAGTTTATCACTTTAAAAATTTTTTGGATTTTTAAAAAATTAAAATCGCGAATAAAATCGCGAGTTTTTGGAATTTAATTAAGCTGTAAATGGGAATGTCTAAATGGCTCCTTAGAGTATCTGGCTTCAACATAACAAAAAAAAATCTGAAGACCCAAGTCCAGATTTTTGTTTTTTAGCGCCCTCTAGCGGCGGTTTAGAGCAAAATAAATATCAAATATGGATTCCCCGTAACCAAAAATACCTCTAATACAAAATAAAAGCAAAATTTATTAGTAAAACAACATATTCCAAATAACAAGCCCAGCTAAAAAAGTCGTATATCGTGCAAAACTATTTTTGAAAATTGGGGGGGTAAAAACTGAAAAAATCACTCCGCCCTAATAAACATATTTTTAAGAAATATGTCTTAAAAATTAAGATATGTTTCTTAGATTTGTGGAAAGTTTCTTTAGAGAGTAAGAACTTTTTTCCACATATTAATGAACTTCAATTTAGGAAAACTATGAACTTGTTATAAGTATGTGAACTAAAGATTTTTCCTTATAGTTAGAAAAGTTTCTCCATATTTAAGTTAGATTTAACTAAATTTTAGACAAATTTATGAACTACTTTCAAAGAAATTTTCTGCAAAATTTTGCCTTTTTTCAGTGTATGCGTATTTTGAAAATGCAAAAGCGAAAATATATTTTTTTATCACATTTATTAAGTTTAAAACGAAAACAATTTAACAACAAATACTACATAGTTAACAATTTACCCAAATTTACAAGTTTCTCACGGCATAAGAAGGAGCTACATAGTTTACAGGGGCAGCGGCAAAAGGTACACTGCGAGCATAAGCTGGAGCGGCTACGAAGGGAGCAGTTCTTACAACTGGAGAAGGAGCGGCAAAAGCAACAGGGGCAGCATTGACAACGGGAGCAGCAGCTACAACAGGGGCAGGAGCAGCGACAACTGGAGCGGCTTTAACAACGGGAGCGGCAACTACGAGAGGTTCACGGCGAACAACGGCATTGAAACCATTAATGGGATCGGCAGTATAAGTGACGGTACGCTTAAGACCATCAGCATCGATCAAGGAGTATTCGCCGCGAACAACATCACCATCGCGTTCTTCCACATGACCCTTGGAGTCACCGGATAGAGAATCTTGTACATTATAACCGTATTTGTATTGAGGATGAGCATCGTATTCCTCGAGTTCAACAGTTCTAGCTAAAACTGGAGCAGCTGGTACGACGACAGCAGCATTAGCAACAGCAAATAAAGCGAGAGCAATCACAAACTACACAAAAGAAACACAATAAATTTTAATTAATTAATTTTTCTTTCATTTTTATCACTGATATATGTTTTTTTATTGTCTTTTAATCAGTTCATATTTTTATTTATATAAATATTTATAGTCCTTTTTTGATTTCGTTTATTTTTGTTTTATTTTCACTTTTTATAAACCCACCTTGTAGGCCATTGTTTTAATTTTTTTTTTGTTTAAGTTTAAACACTTAATTTGTTCTTTACACTTGGTAAACAAAAAACTGAATGTCTTCCCTGAGCTAATGGCCCACAATTTATAGTTGATATTTTGTCATTGAATCGTCTTCATTGAAATTCCATTTTTGTCATGTTTTACTATTTTGGAAATCATTTAAATTCATTGCATGCATATTTTTCATACATACACGTTGTAGTACCTATACCAATTTTGATAGTTCATTTCATAACTGTGTTCTTTTATTTAAAATATTTTTGATATACCAAAATTAACTTTAAAAAATTAGTTTCGTCATTATAAATCTGAGCTAGAATTAAAATGCGTTCACTAGGGATATAACTTTTTGCATTTTTTTTTTTCAAATATTTTTTGAAACATATCTTATAGATGTATAAACCATGAACAAATGTTAAGAAGGTAGGCCATCTATTACTTGGAGAAGGACAGTGCAACACGAAGCTCACTTGATGGAAAAATCTTGTCCGAAATTAAAACGCTGGCACATGATAGATCCGAATGGAGACATTTTGCGCATTTTTTTTTTTTTTTTTTTCATTTTGCCCCAAAAATTTTGTTTTTGTGTTCTTTTCTAAAAAAATGTCAATCCTTATAAAGGATATCGTGTTCTTCGATATGATATTCGTGTTTCCAAAAATGTCTGCCCGATAAAGTGCAAAAAAAATGTAAAAAATCACGGGATTGAAATTGCCTTAAGAACACCTGAGTTTTTCTGTGTTGTTTTCTCAAAACAGCTATTAAAAAACGGCATAATATTGTTGTAGGTTGTGTTCTATTCCAGTCAAAAAATGCAAATTTTTTAAGATGGAGTTAAACATTTTAAAAATGTATGCACTGAAAAGACAAAAATTTGTTTTCAGAAAAGAAAACACCATTAGTGTCAAGTGATACACTCAGAAAATTATTGCAGTTACTACATGACGGTCGTTTGTGTAGTAAGTAGTAGCTGTTGTTTTTAACTACAATTTCGGTTGTTTTTGTATGAAAAAATCTCAAACAACTTCTTTTGTAGTAGTTTCAAAAAATAAATACAAAAAATATACTACACTGTAGCAATAGTTGATTTATGTAGTTGTTTTTAGTTTTTTTCTAGAAATTTTTATTGCAAATGAATGTGTCGAACGAGTTGGTCATGCGGGATGCGGAAGGAATTATTTTTATACCAAATAAATAATATCTAAATAAATTAAATTACAATTTATTAAATATAATTATAACAAAAAATATGTTTTTGGAAAACTATTATTGAGCGAAAGAAAATAAGTAGATAAATGAGATAACAAGTGTGTAAATTATAGTGCTCATATAAGCGTGCGTAAAAACCAATCGGAAAAAAATATAATGTATGCAGTGTTTTGTTTTCTTATGAGCGTGCCACTGATGCCAACTTTTTTTGGCAAAAACCCGCTAAATCAGGAAAAAAAATCTCCAGAAAACACCAGATTCAAAAACAGAAAATAAATTTAGCTATGTATTTAATAGCTAAATACCATGAAATTTTAAATATAACGGCTTTTTGAAAATATATAACGGTTTTTTGAAAAAATATAACTATTTTTTTTTTAAATAATGTATGTATTTGCTCTTAAAACAGTTAAAGTGTTATAAGACGAGAGTTTATTTTACAAAGCGAGTTAATTTATTACAGAATCGAATACACCTGTTTTGGCCATAGCCAAATATTCGGCAAAAAACCGAAGCCGAATATTAAAAACAAATATTTATGTAGGAAAAACTACAAAAAAGTTAAATTAGACTTACAAGGGAAGTCTCTCTGGTGTCACCCTCCGATCTTCGTGAAATTTGGATATGTTATTCAGAACGAAACCTAATTAGACACGTATTTTTAAGCAACCGAACTCATTTTTAGGGCGTCGATTTGTACGGGGGGAAGCTGTCCTTTTTCAGTTTTTTACGATTTAAGCCTATTTGATCAAAATTAATATTATCATATTTGAAATCAAATTAAAGGTATTTAAAAGACCTATATCATATTTGAAATCAAATTAAAGGTATTTAAAAGACCTATCTCTTGTTGCTAACAACGTGCCAAAAAAGTTAATATTTTTCGACTTATTAACAAAAATGTCCTAAAATTTTGCTACTTTACTCAATATGACAAAAAGTTGTGCATGTTTGGAAACGTTCTTTATATGCATATATCGGACCTTTCATTTGGTATATAAGATGACTAGGTTTCTTTGCATAATATAGCAGATAAACGAATAAAACTGAAAAATTGCCGTTTCTTTCCCCCTCATTTCCTCCCCCTAAATATGTATTTGGGTCACTAAACAAAATACGTGTCCCTTTATTTTTCTTGCTCTACAAAATAAAATCAATTCCATAAAGTATTATTTGTAAATATTTTAATTTATTTATATACTTACACATATGTATGTACATTTTTGTATTTAAATCTTAGGCCACGTTCACACTACAAGAACTTACCATGATAAGTTGAGATGATTTTCTGATTTTTCTTTATACTAGTACAATTTGAGATGATTTTATAAATCACTATGTGATTTTGTTCAAAGGAAAATCACATAGTGATTTTAAAATCACGCTAGTCTGTACAAAGTATTAGTCTGTAAAGAATTTATGTTCTATTGACTGAAATAAACGAAATGAAAAATGAAATGAAATAAAGATCGGAGGGTGACATTTGGAAGATTTCCCTTGTTAGTGGAATCGACAAATGTATAAAAATCTTGTTTACAACAATTTTATATTGAACTAAAAATTTTGTTTAAAGGTACCTACGGACGACGCAATATTATGTACAATATGCAATTATATTGATGGTGTGAGGGTAAAGGTACCTACAGACGACGCAATATTATGTACAATATTCAATTATATTGATGGTGTGTGGGTAAGATTGACCAATGTACAATCGTCAATATTACCCACACACCTTCAATATAATTGAATATTGTACATAATATTGCGTCGTCTGTAGGTAGCTTAAGATTGACCATTGTACAATCGTCAATTTTACTCTCAATATAATTGAATATTGTACATAATATTGCGTCGTATGTAGGTACCTTTAAGGTACCTACAGACGACACAATATTATGCACAATATTTTTGACGTTTTCCCACAAATGGCATACATAAAAATACTGTATAAAATATTGTACTGAAAAAAAAAAACATGCAGATTGTACAATGTACATATTATTGAATCGTGTGTAGAGGTCTTAAGGTACCTACAGACGACGCAATATAATTGAATATTGTACATTATATTTCGTCGTCTGTAGGTACCTGTAGACATTTTTGTAAAAAAAAAATTTCGAGTGGAAATTTTTTTTTGGGGTTTAAATTTTTTTTTTAATTATACAACACTTAGTAATATGTTTTTGTGTCTTACCAATGTGATTAAAAATGAGTTTAGTCTGGTTTTTAACAAGTGACTACAAATTTAATACAATTATTTCGTATTTGGCCAAAAATGTCGTAAAGACAAATCTTATCGCAATACTAATCGTCTAAACGACTCCACATTTGCTAATTCGGCTGTGTTAAGACTGTAAAAAACAAGATTTTTATTCAAAAATTTTCGACAGTTCGCTTTATAAGTCCATTCATCCAAACGGCTTTTTAATAAAAACAAAAAAATAAAAAAGTGTGGATTTTTTTTATTGTTAAGTTTTGGCTGTTAAAAATCTCCAGATTCCCACTGCCCGCTAAATCACTTTTCCCGCTAGACGCAAAATAAAAACGCTAGTTTTAGCGGGAAAAACACCAAATTGGCATCAGTGGAGCGTGCCATCATTCTTTTCTTTGTATACACAACAGAACAGGTACATACTTTTTTGAAGCATTACAAATTAATTCTTTTTTATAAATCAATTTTACCAAAGCATTTCTTTTTTTTTTTCCAGACAAATTTTGATCAGTAGCGGTGATAATTTGAAATAAACTATTAAAAAAACAAAGGTAAATACAATCAATTTATTTTGTTTAACATTTTATTAATATAATTTTTTTTCTATAATTCCAGATAAATACACCAAAAATTTTTAATTTCATGTCGAAATTCTATACAACCAACTGAAATGTATTGTTTTTTAAATAAATAAATATCAATCACTTAAAAGTTTAAGAAATTTTTTTAAATAAAATTTCAGGCAAGTGTAGTAAAAAAAACTGTATACCGTCTTTTGTAGTAGTTTTACTACATTTTGTAGTTGAAAATCAATAGTTAAAAACAACAACATGTTCAGTTGTTTTTACCGTAATATGTAGTGGACGCCTTTTCAACGACAAAATGTAGTCAAAACAACTGTCTTTTGTAGTAGATTTTACCGACATACTTTTTTGAGTGTAGCTGTTTTAAGACAGTAATTCTTTTCAGCAAAGATTATAATCGCGATATATTTTTTTTAACCAACACTCAGGCGTTTTTGAAGGAGTTTTAGAAATGTTATTCGGTGCGTGAACTTTTCTCACCAAAATGAACTAAAAAAATGATTTTTATTAACTGCCCATTGTGTGGTGTGATGGACTTTTTTTTTGTCAAAAAAAGTTACAACCCTAGTGTTCACTTTAAAAATTATGAAGGTAAATAAAAATAAATATTTGAATTAAAACAAATGCATTTTCACAAAAAAATATTTCCGCTGTGTTTTGATTTAACACATTCAGTGCATGGAAGAATTAATTAAATTTTTGAACGAATTCCTTATTTAGTAATTCAATTTTGTACTCGATTGAATTAATTCTACTTTAAATTGTTTCATAGAATTAATTCAACTTTGCCCATTCAGTAAAAGTAAGGTTCATTCAATTCATTCCTTTTTTGATATTCTTTAAAATACGTTCAACAAATTCATTCAATAAGAATTCATTCTTATTGCATTAATTCTTTACTGAATTAATTAAATTTCTTCACCAATCAGTAAGAATTGAAAATTTTGCTAACCATTCGGTAAGAACGCAAAATTTTGCTAACCATTCAGTAAGAATTTGAAAAATAAGAAAATATATATTTTTTTTTGCAAAATGTAAAATAAAATTGTATATTTTTCATTGAAAAAGAAGAAAGATATGTGATATCTTGCATGAATACTGAACTTGCTTAAAATTAACAAAAAAAATATGACCTTGACCTTTGATATTTTTTGTTAATTTTAAGCAAGTTCGGTATTCTTAATGAGTATTTTACATATATTTCTTCTTATTCAATGAATATATACATTTTTTTTTTCATTTTGCAAAAAAAAAAAAAAATATTTTTTCTAATTTATTATTTTTCAATTCTTACTGAATGGCATACAATGGGAATTTTTAATTGGCATTGAATTTTCATTGGCATTAGTTGGAACCAATGCCAAAAAAAGCATTGGCATTTATTGCCAATGAAATTTTTTGGCATTGGCACTATTTGTACTAATGCCAATGAAACTGCACAAATGCCTAAAAAAACTATTTACAATTGATGAAAAGAGCATTTGTTTACAAAAAATATATATTTTTTTTAAAACTATCATAGTTTCTTTGAAAAACAAAGTTTAAAAAAACGAACATTAACCCGTTTATCACCGCATATGTTTAATACAATAAGTGTTTCCATTAATTTGGGCATTCAAATTGTTTGTGTTATATCTTTTACATTTCTATAGTTATTGCAATTGTTTGTGCAACAAAGTGGTAGCAAACAAAAAAAATTTTGTTTTCTGAGCCATCTACATATGAAATTCGTAACTTTATTAACCTAATTAACTAATGTTTAGTCCACACCTGAGAAAAATATCTTTGCGACTGATTTTGACGTTTCTTAATATCTCAGTGTTTCTCCCAGGTGTAGACAGCGGGGTATCTACTAGAGTTGTGTCGTTCACGAACGAACTAGTTCAATTGAACTATTCACTTAATTGAGCGGTTTATCTAGTTCGTTCATTTCAGCTCTTTTAGGTCTTTTCGTTTATTCAGCTCAATTGGTCATTACTAGGGTTCGGACTTTTATGCAGTTAAAATCGCGTTTTATGCGCATAAAACATGCACCAAAAAAACATTAATTAATGATAAAAAATAAAATTAACAAAAAAAGAACATAAAAATCGTAAAAATTAAGTCTTATAAACCAAAATAAGGTACAATAAACACAAAAGTTCAAGTTCAAATAAAGTAAAACACAAAATTATAAAAGTAAAAAAAAAAAAATTTTTGAGTAAATTTGTAAAACTACTCAATTTTGCACCAGTAAACGATTTAAAAGTATTTAGTAAACTTTTAATAAAAATTTATTAAATGTATACCAAAAATTTTTAATTGAAACAATTAAAACTTTACTCAAACATTTTCGTTTTTTTTATAAAGTTTTTATTTGTGTCAAGTAAAAATTTACTCAAAATTTATATATATTTTTTTTTAATCTTTTACCAAAAACATTTAAGATAGTGTTGTAAATTGTGGTTACTTTTGACTACTCAATACTACTCGATACTTTTTCAACTGATTGTGAGTACTCGATACTACTCAATACTTTTTTTGAAATAGAAAAATTTTAAAATAGAGCTTTATAAATTACAATTTTAATTATTTGTATCTACATTCTATTTGTGTTTGCATACCAAGGCATTTGCTTTTAAGTTTATATTATTTTAAATCAATAAAAAATATTTTTCTAGAAAAAAACATTAAAATATTTTTCATACACAGAGTTGCATTTTATGGCTATATTTGTGGGTTAAATTTTGCATTTCAAGTGAAAAAATACAACCCTGAAAGTATTGAGTAGATACTTTTGAGTATTGAGTACTCGAAAAAATAGGCAGTATTGAGTACTCGGTACTCAAATACTCAATACTTTTACAACACTAATTTAAGACATTGGAAAATTTCATGAAGATGATTTCAAACTTTGATTTACATAAACAAAAAACTATAAACTAAATGAGAATTGAAAAACAAACTAAGAGAAAAAAAATAATATTAAAATTTTTTTTTAAAAACTTTTAAGTAAATTTTTAATTGTGTCAGTTAAAAAAATACGCAATTTTTTTTGAAATTTAAACAAGTGATTGCTCAATATTTTTTCCCATATTTTCTTCTGTCTACTTTAACGCATACATTATAAAATAAAAAATATATACAGCAAATGTAAAAATATCATAAAATAAAAAAAAACACTTTTTTTCAAAATATGCGACAAAAATATGTAATATCAGCAATATATGCAAAAATATGCATTAAAAGCAAAATATGCACAAATATGCACTAACAAATCAATGCCATTTTACTGCAAATTTCTTGATTCGCAAAGATATTTAGTTTTTGTTACTCTCAGACTGACGACAACAAATATGCATTTGCATAAGAATCCGAACCCTAGTCATTACTTTATTTTGGTCTTTCAGTTCGGTCGTTCAATTTTTTTTTGTTATTTTTCTTAATAGGTATTAGTTTTTTCTCCTCTTTCGGCACGCTTTCTCATCATTTATGTGTTTTTTTACAAAAATTTTATAGTAGTATATTTTTTTTTAATTAATGTTTTTATTTAACATTTTTGTATTTTTTGAACGAAAGCCAAAACAACGAAATGATTCGATCACGAACTGTTGAGCGAAAACCAAAATTGACCGATTTGAAATAGATGAACGACCAACAGACATGATCAAAATGATTCGTTCACGAACTGTTGAACGAAAAGGCCAAAAGAGCGATTGAACTAGATGAACGAACTAGGTCTTTTATCCGAAATGAACGAGAATGAGCGCTCACTCAATTGAACGATTAAGCACAAGTCTAGTATCTACACCATAGAGAAATATCTTGTGGAAAACAAAAACAATTTGACATTTGTTGTTTTTGTTTACCATACTTTCTGTCTGCTCTCATAAGATATTTCTCTCATATGTAGATCCCGTGTTAAGAAGGTCTAACAATAAGTACATAGTTGCACTGATAGTAATATGTATTATTTCACTAATATCCAATATAGACAGTTGTTTTTTAATGCAATGTATAAAACGATGTTCGTATTCATTTTTAACTAGTTTAATTATTGGTTTTCCCCAAATAATTTAAACGTCAAATTTAAACTAAGTTTTATTTTGACAGATAAAGTGTTTAAAATTGTATAAGGAAAACACATAGTTAAACTAGTTTAAATTAATGCGAGTATGGTATAACAAAAAACCGCCGTGTTTTTCCGCTAAACTAGATTCAATTCTATTTTTATGAGGACAATTGTGGAAAACCGTTTGCCTTCTTTTATTTGCACTTGGGGTTTTCACAGTGACGATTAAATTTGCCTTTTGGCAAAAATGCCAAACGTCACATACAATTTACTAAACGTCAAAAAATTTTACAATTTTAGTCATTGCGTCCTACTTCTTTTTTAGAAAGTGTCCGGGATTGTCCTACTTTTTGCACTTTTCCCAATAACATTTTTTTTTATTACTTTTAAACTTTTGAATTATTTTCGTCGCCGTATTTTCGCTTATCAGCAGTAATGTCAACTTTTTGAGAACAAAACGCACAAAAATTAAAAAAAAACGCTTCAAATTAATTATATTTCGAGTAAAAATTCACTCTAGGTCAGGCGCGGATCCAGGGGGGGGGGGGGAGAATGGGATTTCTCCCCCCCAAAATGATTTCAAAAAAAAAAGGAAAGGAAAAAAATATATAAAAGGAAAAGAAAAAGGGAGAGGAACAAAGATGGAAGGAAAATAACCAGGATGTAAACAAATAGATGCTATTTGTACAGAAGTAAATTTTTTTTTAAATCCTTAAAATGTTTCAGAATGAAAGAAATTGCATTTGAAAACTTAAATGACAATAGAGTTAAATGGCAATAGAGTTATCATTCTCTAAGAAAAAATTATTATCTAAATATTTTTATAGAAAAATGTTTCGAAATTCCAGACTTTATTTTTAGAAACTCTTTTGATACTTATTTTACTCTAAATGTAAAATTTTTTTATTGTAAAACTATCTTAAATTTTAGGGAAAATGTCTTAAAACTTTTCTATATAAAAAACATCCCACAGCAACTGAGCATTTTTCCTTTGAAAGAATGTTTCAGAATATACCAAGATTTTTTTAGCAAAAAATTTCTCAGAATAGAATAACATTTCTAAAGGAAAAACGTCTTATAGTACATTTGACTAGCCTCAAAACCCCGTTGAAAATACGTATTTTCATTTTGAAAACTTTACCGTTCACACTTGAAATTTTTGACACTTCCCAGCAAAACTTAGATTACCAAATAAGGTATAAAATAAGGTATAGGATCTCTTATTTTATACATTGCAGCATTGATGATTTTAACAGGCGATGAGACTCAAAGTAATGCATCCACATTATCACAAAGAATACCAGTAAGGTATAAAATAAGTCATAAATTTATAACGAAGAATACGAGTAAGGTGTAAAATATATGATATTTTATAGGTTACGAGAAATGAAATAATATAGCTTACCAGAACATAATATATAAGGTGTTACGAGTAGTGAAAAAATAAATTTTGTATTAAATTTACTCACGTGATTGAGTGAGTGTAAGTAGATAAAATATGCTCTAAAATGAGTGTGTGTCATTAGAAAATTCCTGTCGTGAGCCCATCTCTAGTTTAAATTTATGCATTTTTTTATAAAATAATTATTTTTTTATGTTATTGTAATGCATTATGCATCCAATTATAAATAATGCATTATTTGAAACTTTCTAATAATACATAATGTAACCAAATATAAGTCATCCATGATTTAATGTTTAGAAATAACAAATATGAAATAAATTTTTTCCAATAATCATACATTACGTAGCAAATTATTAGTAATGCATTATTTTTCACTTGAAAATAATACGTTGTGGAACAAATGTTTGGTAAGACATCATAAAATAATGCTACAAATAAGTTATATGTATTACCTGGTAATGTGTTATATAATCACTACCCATTACCAAAGTTTTGCTGGGATTATTACGTTTTCAGAATTCACCGAAGAAAATTTGCGATCAAACAGGCATTAAATCCACACAATTAATTAAATTACGTGTTTGTTTACAATATTTTATATATTTTTTTTTTTGATTTCAGCTATTTTTTTTGAAAATATTTTTAATTTTTTATTTTTGACACGTTCTTTAATTTATTTCCTTTTATGAAATTTAAAAGGTTTCGATCGTACATTTGTTGAAACCTCATAACAGAAAGGTTTAAATTTGTAGGGAAAAATACGTATTTTCAAATGAGGTTTAGCACGAAACCTCGTTATACGGGGTTTCGATGCCAATGTGAATGCACTATTAGAGTCTGAATATGTAAATTTTTCTTTTGAAATGTGTCTAATAATAAAATTTTTTCTATATGATAATGTTTCAGAATCTAGATGGCATTAAAACCGTAACATTTTTCGTATTTTAAGAAAATTGATTCAAAATTTCTTCATAAAATGTTTTAAAAACTGATAATTTTTTAGTATCTGATAATTTTCTTTTACAAACTATGTTTCAGGTTCTGAGAATTTTTGTATACGAAAAAGTTCTTAGAATCTGAGAAAAACTTAGAAATATGAGAATTTGGATTTTTTTTTATAGAAAGAATGTCTCAAAATCTCAGATTATTTCTATAGAAAATTTTAAAAATCTGAGACATTTTCTTTAAGAAAGGGTTTCAGAATCTGAACGATTTTCTAAAAGTTTTCTTTTATATGAAAAATATTTAAGAATCTAAGAGTTTTTCTGTAGTAAAATTATTTCATCATCTGAGATATTTTGTGAAATCTAAGACTTAATTATTTTTTTTTTTTTCGGAATATTAATGCAAAATGTTATTATTGTTTTCGAAAATCAAAAAACTTTATATAAAATTTTACGTGTCTTGTGACTAGTCATAATATCAATTTTAAAATTTGCAAATGACATTTAAAACATTTTAATTTTTTTGTATAGAAAAATATTTGATGTTATGACTGTTCAATCATAAACATTGGCTTATGACAGTCATAGTCAGTCATAACTGTGAATAAGCACGTTTGTAAGACTATAAAAATGGTCCTCTTTTGGAAGTAAATACGACTGACAGGGTCCCCTTGTGAAAATTTTTTTTGAGTAAAAAAAGTTCCCAAATGCTTGAAAAAAATATTTTTCTTGGTTATTAATTTGTTACGCAATATTAAAAATATTAACAAAAATTAACACAATACCCCCACCCCTTCAAACCAAACTTTATTGCTTTCCGATTTTTTAGTAAAAAAAAAATCTCCCCCCCCCCCCCCAAATGAAATTCCTGGATCCGCGCCTGCTCTAGGTAGTGCGAAAATAACTACGTTAGCATCAATTCTTATCAGCTGTTGTGTGTCTTAAAGTTTGCTCTCCGAAAAAAGATTTTTATATCAAAAAATATATTATTTTTGAGTAGGTTTTTTTCTAGCTCGAGGTCGTTATTTCCTTTACTTATTAAAACTATGATATAATAATATAATAATTTTCAAGAACATTATATTTCTGTTTTAAATTTATTTATGTTGGTCATTTTTTGCAAGACTTAATCGACATTTGTTTCGGGATTTGCCAGATCCCATTGTCAAGATTATTTAGCAAAAATAAAAACCCTATACTACAAGTAGCAAAGGGCCTTTAATGACAATCGTTAATGATCAAACTAAAATAAAAATACGTATTCGACTCTATTCCCATTGGGAATTAGAAGACGAAAATTGTACCATCGTAGTAAGGTCAGGATCATCAGCTAATTAACCAACAAATATTAAAAACAGACAAATCCCGAAACACGTGTCGATAAAGTCTTGCAAAAAATTACCAACATAAATAAATTTAAAACAAAAAAATAATTTTCTTGAAAATTATTATATGAGAATATCATAGTTTTAATTAGTAAAGGAAATAACGACCTCGAGCTAGAAAAAAACCTACTCAAAATATAATATTTTAAAGGTACTCGACCAACAATTTTTATTTTTTAATAAAAATTAATCAGAATTTGAACATTTAGATAATTTTTAAATAAAAATGAACATTTCTGAAATACAATTGAGTTATCTAAAATTCCAATTGAATTTATTTAAATTCAAAAGTATTTGTCTTAAAATCATTGAGAAAATTTTGAAATGGAAATGTTTAAAATACAAATGGAATTTTCTGAAAACCATTTAGAAAATTTTGAATTACAAATAGAAAATTCTGATATACAAGTGAAATTTTTTGAATTATAATTGGACATTTTTTTAAATTAACCAAACATTTTTGAATTAAAAATGAATATTTCTGAAATATAATTGAAAATTTCTCATATATAATTGGAAATATAGTTAAAATTTTTTGAAATATAATTGGTATTTTCTGAAATAAAATTGGAAGATTTTCTTTTATGTATTTTTGTGATTTTTTTAGTGGAAATGAAAATTGTTTCCTTAATAAAAATGCAGTTTTTTTGCATATTGTGTCGCGCAGTTTACTTTTTTTTAAATTAATTTATTAAAAAAAATTGTCCTCTTTTTTGGGTCAAATGTCCTCCTTTTTTGAGGTTGGCGTCCTCTTTTTCTCAAAAAGGAAATGGCAACCCTAATAATGCCTAACTCAAACCTTGAGTAAAAATAAAATACCATAGTGCAAATAAAAAAAGCAAAAAAAATAAAACAGCCGTGATTTTTTATGCTGAAATTTCGTACTCGGCAACAAAACCACGCTCACGATATGTTAAAATAAAATGGTGGCAAATACTTGACGTTTAGTAAAATGGTGAATTTGCCATTTACCACATTAAAATGATCGACACTGTGTAAACATATGGTCAATAAATGTCAAAACAAACGCGGTAAAAATTTTATAACTTACTCGATGTAAACTAAAAATTTGTAATACAAAAAAATACAACTATCGTTTTTAAAAAAGGGGTTAATTTTACTGTGCATAACTTTAATAAAAAAAATATAAATGATGTTTTCATTGAGCGTTATGAAAAGTCGGAAAATCAGTGTTTTTAACTTTTTTTTCTTAAAACAAAAAATGGACGCGTCCAGGTTTGTTGAATTAAAATATATTTTCTCCAAATTAAGAATAAATGGAATTTTTTTTTAGATTCCAAAATACAAAAACTGGTGACGATGATGATATTGGTCTCCCTTTGATTTTAAAACGACCTTTCTATTTTAAAACGATCCCAGCTATTAAAGAGGTGGTAAGTTAAAAAAAACTTCGTGTAGTTTTTGACCATGTATAAAGTTTTTTTTTTATCAGCAAAGGAGCACAAATCCGAATCGAAAAACAAAAGTGTATGCGTAAATTAATGGATCCCAGAAAGTTACCTCAAATTATATACAACATTATAAAACCAAACATCCCAGCAAAACTTAGATTACCAAATAAGGTATAAAATAAGGTATAGGATCTCTTATTTTATACATTGCAGCATTGATGATTTTAACAGGCGATGAGACTCAAAGTAATGCATCCACATTATCACAAAGAATACCAGTAAGGTATAAAATAAGTCGTAAATTTATAACGAAGAATACGAGTAAGGTGTAAAATATACGATATTTTATAGGTTACGAGAAATGAAATAATATACCATACCAGAAGATAATATATAAGGTGTTACGAGTAGTGAAAAAGTAATTTTGTATTAAATTTACTCACGTGATTGTAAGTGAGTGTAAGTAGATAAAATATGCTCGTGAGTGTGTGTCTTTAGAAATTTCCTGTCGTGAGCCCATCTCTAGTTTAAACTTACACAGAGAAAAATAAATTTCCAAATGAATTTTTCAGTTGTTTCAACTCAAAATTCGGTTGCTCCTACTACATTTTGATGTGGCTAACGAATTTTATAGTTGTTTTAATTAAAAGACAGTTGTAATAACAACATTTTGTTGTAACTACCGATATTTAGTTGTTTCAACCTTAATTCAAATGCATCCACCGATTTTGTGTTGCAGGAACTGAATTTCAGTTGGAAATCAGCAAATTTGTTTTCTGTGTGTATGCATTTTTTTATAAAATAATTATTTTTTATGTTATTGTAATGCATTATGCATCCAATTATAAATAATGCATTATTTCAAACTTTCAAATAATACATAATGTAACCAAATATAAGTCATCCATGATTTAATGTTTAGAAATAATAACTATGAAATACATTTTTTCCAAAAATCATGCATTACGTAGCAAATTATTAGTAGTGCATTATTTTTCACTTGAAAATAATACGTTGTGGAACAAATGTTTGGTAAGACATCCTAAAATAATGCTACAAATAAGGTATATACATTACCTGGTAATGTGTTATATAATCACTACCCATTACCAAAGTTTTGCTGGGATTCAAAGGAATGCGAGGAATATAAACAACAAAAAGGCGTTCGCAAATCATCCAGAAGTTTTAATAGACAAAGCAAGTTTGACGAGAAGGTCTTAAAGTTTGTGGTTTCATCATTTTCACAAGATTTACTTGACGAAAAATGTAAAACAAAACAGAATATGGCATGCGCCGATAAAAACACTTAAAATAAAGAATTGACAAAAAATATATGCAAATATATGTCGCCCTACGGGCAAGAAGTCTCAAATATATGCACTCATCTTTAACGTGTATGAACAAATAATTCAGCGCTAAAATTGTTATGTGCAAAAACGAGACAGAGAGATTAAGGAATGTTGTTGTTTCTAAGGATCGTAGCTGTTTGTGTAAAATAAAAATCTTCTGTTGACGTCACACACTTAACATCTGTAATGAAATACGAACAAACCAACTTCTGCTGTTAGTTTGTCAAGCAGGGCGATAGCTCAGATGGTAGAGTACTTGCTTTGCAAACTGATGGAAAATTTGAAGAACGTGGGTTCTATTCCACTCAGAGTTAAGTCTGTTGATGAAAAAACATATAGAAAAAACAGTCTTACAAATAATCAAACAATTTAAATCTTAAGTAATTTTCTCCACTGATGACGTAGAGGTGGCTACAGAAACCATGGTCTGGAATAAATCCACATTAAAAATAATCTTTAGAAATACAATGTTTTCTTCTTCAATCACAAACCCTTAATGTAAAAATATGTCATTGAATATAAAATATCGAATTGAAAAGGTTTGTTGTAAAATGATTACTATAGCCCAAAAGCATAGCTTATTATTTTTGTTTTAAGGTGAATTATGTGTGATGTACTGCTGATGTGTGGTCAGCAAACGCAAATATTTTTTCGGCTACACATCACATTGGATCGAAAATGGTTTGGTTAGAAACTCAGCTGTTTTGGCTTGCAGGCGATTCAAAAGCCCACATACATACGTTTTCAAAAGCCCACATACGTTTTCAAATATCGCTTCATTAATTGATGAAATAAATAACCAATATGGAATAAAACCAGAACAAATTATTTGTACAGTGACAGATAACGGGTCGAATTTCGTGAAAGCGTTCAAAGAGTACGGTGTCAAGATCGTAAATGATGATTATGATTCAGGTAGTGAATTACAACCACAACAGTTTCTTGGTTTTAGTCACACTGAAATTAAAAGCCAAGCTGAAGTTGCCAATAAAGGCCGTTTGGCACGATAAGACTCAGTAAAATGATCTGTCAAGGAATCGTATAGAACTTTAAAATGTTATCGTGTACATGCGAAATGTAATGACACGGACGGTAATACGGAAGAAATTTTGACAGTCGTATAATACTCGTCATTTTTAGAAATATTTCTAAAAGCTCAGACACAGACTAAATACAGACTCGACAGTAGAGTTTTATAAGAAAAAATGGGGAAAAACTAAGCGATTTTAGGAGAAAACACAGCGGTTTTTAGTCCGTTTTACGCTATCATGGCAACACTTTCTACGACTTAGGAGTGAGTGAAACAACAAAAACCGATCTGGCATCCATTTTTCTTATGGCGCGTTATATCAGTTTTCTCTTTCTAACCTAATTCGTAGAATAATTTGAAAATATTAACCATATGGTTAAAGAATATTTTTTTGACACCTGTCACTTATGTCGAGTCTGCATTAGTCTGTGGCTCAGACTTTTCATTTTATCAGGGATGTATTTTTTTTTTAATTTATTGCCGAAAACATAAAAACAAACGATAGAAAGTTCAGGTTATTAATTTAAAAGTCTCTTATTTTAATGAATTTTTTAAAAATACGCAACAAATTATCTTTATCAGCATTTATTTTTCTAAACAGCTGTTTTCATATTATTTGAAATGTGAGCGTTGCAAAGAGCAATGTATCGAAAATATTTTTTGGTCTGATTTTTTGACAGTCAGACCAAATTTCATTTTATTTTGGTTTAACAAAATCATATGACTCATTATAATCGTGACAAACGGCCTTTACTGATATTTTTGGTTTTTGCTGGGATGCTACAAGAAAAAGTATAGTGTTCTGTATTTATAACTTTTGAACGTAAATTACGGATTTTTTTCAAACAATAATTTGAAATTTGTTTTATTGTGACACAAGAGAGTCCTCCGTTGGAATTTATTTTATAATTTTAATAGGCTTTGGAAATTCAACAGAATTTGAAAAGGTTTTGGCAACTATTTCAGTTTTAGAAAACGGTATGAATGAGTGGAGTCTTTGTGTACCTTTACTTACAACGCATTTTTTAAATCTACGATCCAGTGTTTTTTCCTCTTTTTCGTATTCTTGTTTTGTGCAGAATGTAACATTAATGTTAGGCAAACTCTTGGCATACTGAAATAAATCTCTAGCGTTTACAATTTGATTATCTATTGGTCGCTTGAGACTTGCAAGTGCTGCTGCTCGTTTTAGTGATCCTCCAACTCCATCACAAGGACCTTTGTCATGTGATGTCGCAAAAAAGTTCCATTCAGAACCGCAGTGAAAATCTTTTTTGTGATATAGTAAATTAACAAAATTTTTTCGATTTTTGTACTGACCTGCGCAGCCGTCAGAAAAATAAATA
The DNA here is from genome assembly GCA_963921195.1 of Pegoplata infirma. NCBI lineage: Eukaryota > Metazoa > Arthropoda > Insecta > Diptera > Anthomyiidae > Pegoplata > Pegoplata infirma. The sequence goes on along the minus strand of OY992536.1, from coordinate 159,516,023 downwards.
ATTTTATTGATGTTTCGTTAAAATGTTCTTTTAAAAAATTAATAAATTTTGTTTGGAATAAATGGACTGCGTCAGTATTATGCTCCAGAATATCAGAACTTACTACGAAGCTTATGTGATCTATTTTGCCATCAGAGTTTCAAAAATATGTCACAAATGGGTGAATAGTGGCTTGAGAGTTTGTCCAATGATAGCTTTGTATACAGTCTTGTATTACAAATGTGTAATTTTCAGCAAAAACACAAATTGTCAAGAATTCCCCTATTTGTAAATTGGCTTTAACTTCATCGAGAAACTTGCTTTGTTCTTTAGCTACAAAGCTGTGAAAAATGATTTTTGCATTTCTTCAGAAAGTGTATCTACAAATTCATCGGAAAGAGTTAAGTTCAAATTATTGGATCTGTCTACTTGAACCCATTGTTTGTATGTTAAGCTTGATTCACACGTTAACTACCCTTGACCACCCTTATCTATTATTTCCCAGTATTGGGGGATAACGATTGTCAAATTCAAATAATTTTTCATACAAAATTATTTAAACCCGGCAAATCGTATCACTAATACTGGGAAATAGGAGATAAGGGTGGTCAAGGGTAGTTAACGTGTAAATTGCACTTTACGCTTTCTATGTTTTGGCGTATTAAGATTTTTTAAGATATTCTTTTAGATTTGTATCTCCTGGGCAAAATAAACAATTTCCCATGTAGCATTCTACAGTTGCTGGATTTCATATCGATTGAGCAATTCAATGCTTGTAAGTGGAAAAACCTATATCTTCCTGTTCAGCCAATTCTTTGATTTTTCTTCCAAAGAACATAAGCTTGGAATTTAGGTGAATGACACACACGTAAACTGTATGAGTGCCACTTCCTCCAATAAAAACGGATTCTTGTGGTCTCATCTCTGAAAACCCATTTTTTGCCGTAGGATACGCATCTTTAAATAGATTATGCAATTCTTTGAGATTACAAAGTAATAATCTCTTCTGTTTTTTTATTTTCTCTCCATTACTATATCTAACAGTTTTATAGTATTTTTTGCCAGCCATAATGCGACTGTTTTTTTGTAGTCGAAAAGGTTTTTTTCAATTTTGCCAACACTCTAAGAATGTGGCAAAGATGTAGTTGTTTATCTTTGTCACCTTCAAAAGAATTGTAAATTTTTTTTAAGTGGTTGAAAATATCTGTACCATCATCTAGGGTTGCCATATTTAAAATATAAAAAAACAGCACATCCAGTCGAAAAAAACAGTACATTGCAAATAACAACAGTACTTTTTTGATAGTCTTATTTTTAATACTCATGTATCGAAGTTAGGGTTGCCAGACGGCCTTGATTGTCAAGCTTTTTTGTTTGTGTCAAGAATCAAGCCAAAATGTCATTTGTACGGGTAAAAAACGGTTTTTCGAAATTTTTACATTTATAAGCCAGTAATTTTGTTGAATATCAACTGATTTTTAATTTATCGACGGTTTTAGAAAGAAGAAACTGAGACCTTCCAAAGATGAAAACATTATATTTAAGTAACATTGAGACAACTGTGCGTATTTTTCCAGCAGACTCAATTTTTTAAAAAAATTTCTCTATTTTTCAACTTTGGAGAGGTTTTTTCACATTTTTTTGTTAAGGAACCGTATCATTTATGAATTTATTAAAAAAGTATATTTATTTATAAGGAAAACTCAATTTTGGTTTTTAAGATCGGTAAAAAATTGAGTTGTTAAACTTTTACTAAAAACAAATAACCGATATTTCGATATATACCCCGCATATTATGATGGTTGGATGGTAGAAAAACATTGTGCAGGCGTTAATTCCAAAATTTTGTTTTTATTAAAAGTTTAATAACTTAGTAAATTTTAAACCGATTTTAAAAACTCAAGATTTTGGAGGTGTTTTGCAAATTTCAAGCATAGAATCTTGCTGTACTCGACAACACCTACTGGAAAAAAAGTATAGCATCCCAGGTATTTCTGTTTCATTCTTTTTTGTAACACTGTTGTTATTAAAGCTTACATATTTAGTAGCCATCATTTAAATGCGTCCGCTTAAATGGTTAATTTTGTAGAAATTATTTAAAAACTCGCTATATGTTCCCACTTTTTGTTATTCATAAACTTCTCATTTTCAGTGTCACATTTGAGCGGGGTCATTTTAAAAACCCCTTTTATATAATTAAAGTGTAATCGTTTAAGAATGCCTTGACTTTCCTTTATATTTTTTTAATGCACTTCATACGGATTTTGCACAACTGTTCAATTTCTCCTTCCTTAATGTGCAACTAGTGTTGGCATTTGGGAAATGACATGTTAATTTGCCCGCTTTAATGCTTCCAAATTGTAAATTTACTTTTTTCATTTTTGTAAAAGTTACGAGTGTCTCCAATTTAACACGACATCCTCTTAAAATTAACCAGCTTTTATTTTAATTAAAGACTGTTTTTAAAGACGGGCTAAAATATTTGGCAATTTTTTGTACAGATTTTTATTTGAAAACTGTATTACAGAGCAATAAGTAAAATTTCAGATGAAATTTAATATTTTGGTTACGAGAAAAAAATAAAGTATTTTCCCAAAATCTGTATTTTAACAAAAATAACTGTTAATTATCTGTAAACAGAGATTAAAAAGTGAAATTATAGATGAAATTTTGTTTTTCCGTGACAAGAAAATAGAAAGTATTTCCTTAAAATCTGTATTTCGGCAGATAACTTTGTCAAATATCTGTCGAATTGAGATTACAGTCATTTTACAGACTATTTAACAGAGTAATTATTTTGAGTGTATATAGTTTCCTACCATTATTTTCCACCATTTTTTGAACCCCTAAATCCCCGATAAGCCGAAACACCCCAACATTAGAATTGTCTCTTATATATATTAAGTTTCTAGCAAATCGTTTCATAATGGTTGTGATACTTCCCTTGTTAGTTCTAAGGGTAATAAAGACGGTATCAGGTCGCAAAAATGTATATTTTTATCGCCTTGTAAATTATCTATTGCCACTGCTAAAGTTTTCACAATCATGTAATACTCTTCTAAATACATTAAATCATTTTCATCAAAACCCTGTATTCCTAAAGTTTCACAAACTTCAGGAATCTTTTCTTTGCATTCCAAAATCCTCTCCACTACGCAGAAACCACCAGCGACTTTGTCAAAATGTTCTTTATTATTTCGGCTTATTTTGGTCATTTGCATTTCTTCCACAATTCATTACAAAACTTAAATGACTAATACAATTAAAATTATTCGTATTGTAAAGCTACGTTTACTTAAAGAATTTGCTGTAACTGGAAGTTTTATCAAAAATAAGAACGTGCTTCTAGTTATAAGAGCATTTAGTTGTGATGCTCCATAATGCGCCATAATGCATTCCAAGGTTGCAGCAGAGGTTTGCAAGTGGGAAGAAGAGTAGAAAAAGTTAGTGTCTATTCCGCTATTCCGGGGGGGGGGGGGGGTCGAAAGTGGTAATTGGGGGGGGCAAATTTCCTCTCGAATATGTGTTTAAAAATTCATTCTTATGCTTTATGCACTCAAGAAATACAAGTATATCATAATTTAAAAAAAAAAAATATTCCACGCCCATAAAAGGGGGGGGCGGACCGACATTATCTAATTCTCTGGGTCCAAATGCAGGACTTTGAACTTCCTGTAGCATAAAAATGATGCATTTGTTAAACAAAAACACAAAAAAACATGTAACAAGTGGTATTTTTCATGGGTTGGTTTAGTTCTCTAAGGGGGAACTTATTCCCCTTTGGCCCGATTTTGCCCATTTCCGAACTTAACTTGCCTATGAATATAAGACATATTCGTGCCAAACTTCGGAAGTCTAGCTCTTTTATTTTGGACTGTATCGTGTCCTCTACAGACGGACAGACGGACGGACGGACATCGCTAGAATGTCTTAGAATTGATCACTGATCAATAAAATATATACTTTATAGGGTTCTAGACCGATATTTCAATGCGTTACACACGGAATGACAAAGTGAGTATACCCCCATACTGTTGTTGGAGGGTATAAAAAAAGCGTGAGCAGAAAAAGATATTAATTACAAATTACTTGTTGTCGGTAGTTGGTTTTATTCGCAAAGAATTCGGTCCAATTGATCAGTTGGATAGATGGGAAGACACAGAGTTCCGACAATTTTTGTTGTACACTGGAATTGTTTTAAAAGATTTTGTTGATGATGATATTTATTACCATTTTCTTTTAATTCACTGTGCCTACAGATTCCCTTGTTGCCCATACAGTTATCAAAATAATATGGACGCAGCATAAGTTTTATTCCGGGATTTTGTAGCTCTATATCCAAATGTATATGGGGGAAAAAGCTAACATACAATGTTTGTTTTAATACACATTTGTGAGTGCGTGAAAGAAATAGGGCTTATAACGAACCAATCAAAAAAAGCGTAAAAATATGAAGACAAATTTATATAAATAATATGCTGAAAATCGGAATTTGACTGCAAAGTTCGAAGGTCGATTAAAAAAAAATTCGAACTAACATAAACAAACGCCGCGATACGGGTCTTCTATATACGGAATTCGAAACCACACAATTTCAATTTACAGGCGCCTTAGTGTGCAGTTACAATTCTGGCGTTGGCCTTGAATTTTGCTTGTTCCCATACATTATGTATGTAGAACAAAATTCAAAGCCAACGCTAGCGTTTCAAAGCCAGAATAGAATCAATTCTATTTTCTTGGCTTTGCTCTCTCGTGAGTATTTTTTTTTGCTTTGGCATTGCCAGTCTTTAATAAAAAAAGAGTTGATTTTGTTTATGAAACACATCTGTGTATTGGAAAGAAAGTGAAAATATAATTTACCTCCAATTATTATAAAAAAAACAAGTATCAAAAAAATATCAATAAAAAAACTAAAGGAGTTTTATGCTTCACCGAAAAAAAATAATTTTCAGGACAAATTTCTTTTTCTTCCACCAAATAATTATATTTCTGTTCTTCTTTGTGTGTATGTATACAAACAAACGCCAGAACAAAATTCAAAGCCAAAGCCTTTGTTTTAATCAAACGCCCTCTCTTTACACACAATTCAAAGCCAACGCCAGAATTGTAATTGCACACTTAGCCACCTGAACCACTAAGTCAGTGATTTTTGAGTCAACAATCACTTGGTTTATGTCGAGCCAACAATTATCGCTAATGACTACTACACCATATCAAAGTTAATTAGCTTATAAACAGTTTTGCCAGAATTATTAATTATCTGCTAAAATCCAACACAACTGAGAATAAAATTTGTTTAATATTTTGTATAAGTTTTTGGAAAAAAAGTTACACATTTTAACTTCCAGTTTCTGTTACACGAACGTCATTCGTCCGCGACGAATTTGCATATATTTTGTTGTAGTAACAAAAACAAAATACATGCAAATTCGTTGCAGACGAATGGCGTTCGTGTTACAGAAACTGGGGATTAATTTCATTTTTTTTTATTACTGCGCTAGAATCCTTTAAAAATTTGTTGAATGAATAAACAAAAGTTCTTAATGAGTTTCAAATAACTTCTGAACAAGTTTATTCAATAACAACGGATATCGGTCGAAATATGATAACAGCTGTTAATTAACTGGCATCGAATGATGATAGCGATGACGAGGGCGAAGCCAAACAAATTTTACCAGCGATATTTCAGGGAACAACAGCAATATCTATAAGATGCGCTGCCCATACTTTACAATTGGCGGTTAAAGATTTTATGACAAAGATAGGTAAAAAAAACAATTATTGATCTATCTCGCAAGGTCGTAAAAATATTACAAACTGCAATGTTCCGCATTATTTTAAAAACGAATAACTTATGGAAACCGAAAATTAATGAGGCAACTACATAGATGGAACTCAACATATGACATGTTGCAGTCACTTCTAACCCTTAAAGATGTTTGCTCAGAACATATAGAAAACCCACCAACAAATGAAGAATAGGAAAGTATTGAAGAGATCGTAGAAGTACTAAACCTGTTTATAAAACGGAAATACTTCAAAAAGAACAACTCATACTTGGGGATTTTTATAAAACTTGGCTGACTTTAAAAGCAATGATAAAATCTCGAAACTCTGATTTGTCTGAACTACTTCATACGTTAATTGGAAATCGAGAACAGCATCTATTTGACAACAACATCATAAATGCTGTATGTTATTTAGATCCCCGGTTCAAAAAAAAACGTAAAGTTCTGATGATAAAGAAAGTGCGAAACAGCATCTCAAAAAGTTAGCGGTTAGGTTCATAACATTAAAAAAGGTATTTATTTGTATTACAACTAGGGTTGCCAGACGTCCCGCATTTGGCGGGATTTTCCCGCTTTGTGTCGACGTTTCCAAATTCCCGCTTTTTTAGAAACTGCCAGCGCAAAAAAGATTTGTACAAGCCACTTGTGCTTTTTTATGGGCAGGGTTGCGCTGCTTTTGTAAAAAATTTCTATTTGAGTAAAAATAAAAATGAATTCGATTTTTACGCAGTGGTTTGAATCTTGGGCAATCCGTATAGGGTTTGGCTGAATTTAATTCAGTTCAGATGAAGTTTTTGAAAAGTTAACGCCATAATTAATCAAATTTTTCGACATTCACAATTTTTTTTTATACTAAACAATAATATGTAAGCATTGTCATATTTATCCATGGCATGTGTATTATTGCGTCCCGAATTCGGTTTTTTACGAATTTGAAAATGATAGTTTTCAAAACGATGCGCAACTGGAAATCCTTTACGGAAAAAACTAACCAACTATTTTTTGGCTAAAAACTGGGCTACCAACTTCCAAAGCAATCTTAGTGCATTTCGATACAAAAAAAATTTAAAAAACTGATGCCAAAAGTTGAGCAATATATTACAAACACTTCCAAGGAGTAATTTGGTCCAGTAATGCGTCTTGAGGATTGAAACTTAAACTGCATATAAATCTATTATTTTTGTCCCGCCAAAATTTTTGAAATCCCGCCATTTTAGAAATTTTTTGCGTTTGTCCCGCTTTATGGAAATAAATTTCTGGCAACCCTAATTACAACCTGTAGTATAACATTAAGCTTACTTATTTACTTTTTAGCACCAGCATTCAAATGAAAACAATGGCCCATCTTCATCGATATCATTTGTGCTAATAGATGAATCTATTAATCAAAGTACCTCATCACTGCTAAGAGAATCCTTGTCTCAATTAGAAGTAGATACTTCTTTAGAGGATGAGTCAGACAACGAAACTTGTCGTGAAATTATGGAAATTACGCCTATGCTGAAATTGAAAATTTCAAATCGAAAAAGGAAGATGTCGATATTAACATGCAAAGTTATTGGCATGAAAATAAATTCAACCTTCCGTTTTTAAAGCAGTTGGCATCAATTGTTCTCTCAGTTCCAGCGACGCAAGTAACCGTTGAAAGAGCGTTTTCAGCTTTGCGTCAAATTTTAGATGACCAGAGATGTAATTTATCAGACGACAAATTGGCAACAATAACACCGTGCTACAAAAACCCAAATCGAATATACTTTTGAAATGAGGTAGTTAAGGTTGTAGGTCTCATCGAAAAGATCACAAAAATGTCCATCAAACTTGCCAGACACCCTCAAATTTTAAAGTTATGGTAAAAAAACTTTTTTCTGGGACTATTCTCACTAAACCAAGTGTAACTTAAAAATTTTTCAATCGATTTTTAATTTTTTACCTTTTTTAGATAGAAGAAGGATAGGGCGTTTTATGTATGTGTGTGAATTGGTCTGTACATATAAGAAAGATATGTATTGATTTTTTCAACAATATCTAATTTTTCTTGATATTTTTTGAAATTTTTTTTGAGTTTATCTATTTTTTTCTGCTATAGTTCGTTCAACAATATTTATATTTATAAACGTATTCTTAAAGAAAATTTAATTGTGAATACGATGAGCTTTATCGGATAACAATTGACAGAGTTGCGATAATTTTTCTAAAAAAGAAAATTAAGATTTTGCATGAAATTGGCGTTCGGACAGCACAGGCAAAAAAACAAATAAAAAAAATAAAATAAACGAACATACTGAGAGGTCACGTATCATTATTCAAATTGCGCTATCTTATTAAAAAAGTATTGAGTAGTATCGAGTACTCAGTTGAAAAAGTATCGAGTAGTATTGAGTAGTCAAAAGTAACCATAATTTACAACACTATTTAAGAGTATGGAAAATTTCTCTAAGATGTCGAAGAGGAAATGTCTTCAGAATAGCAGTATATTAAAATACAATTTTAAATCTAGGCAACTCTTCAATTTCCAAGAAAAATATGGCAATATTATCGATTTATTTAAAATAAAATCAAAATCTTACAAGTAGTTTAAAAGTAATAAATATACAAACAATTTTTGAAACGAAGTTTGGAACAAGTAGTAAGGTGTCGGACTAATAAACTGAAGCTTACAGGTTCAAATCCAGTTGGGACTAAAAAAGGTGAAAAGTTTGTTCTAAATATGAGAAAGATAATTTATAAAGGGCAATTGACAAAAGTAAAAACTAAAGAAAATACGAAATTTTTTCTATTTTCGTATGACCTACGTCAGACATTTCCCCAAAGAAATCTTAGGTGACATGTCCCCAGAAGGTCAGCATGCCCTGCCTACTGCTGACTTTGAGTGAGGACATTTTGAAAATTTATACGAAACTGTCCTCAACTTAGTACATAGAGAAATCTTGTGGATGTCAGCAATGACTAAAATCCTCGTGTATGGCTGTCTTAAAAAAATGATGGAAAAAGTGTAGCATTATACGTTAAAATTTGTAAGTCGACAATCTGCGATAGGAGGAAACAACCAAAATGTTGCAACAGTAAGCACTTCAGGAGGACACTAGAAATATGTATGATGTTTTAACGATCAGAAATATCAAAAATGATAGCCGAAACAAACGTTTAGGTGCAAAATGTACCCGGACTTAACACAGCTACTTTCTATTTTTATAAGTTTCCCATTTAAAGAGAAGACAAATTAATAGACCTAGACAAAAACATCAAAACAGGAAGGATATGGTAAGTAATGGCGTTTTCTTTTCTGGCAAAAAATGTCACATTTTACCGTCCCTTCAAAAAATATTGCACTTTTTTTGTTCTTTTCTAAAAAACTGGCAACACTTTAAAAATTTATTATGTTTTTTTCTAAAAATGTTGCATTTTTAAAGTTTCAAAATGTCACATTTTTCCCACTTTCATAAAATGACGGGGTAGCAAAATTGCCTTATAAAAACAGCTGATTGCCAATATTTTGGTTGAAAGAAAAATGTTCTCAATTTTTTGTTTTTTTGTAATCACAAAACTGGCAACACATTAAAAGGGTTGTGGCTACATTTTACAAATGACACTGTTTAAGGGTGCAACATTTTGTTTCAGAAAAGAAAACGCCATAAATTTATAGTCAACATTGTTTCAGTAAATAAATAACATGTCTTTTTCGATAAACAAACCACAAAATTGTTAATATGAAGAAACAAAGTATAAAATAAAAAAAAAAAAATTTAGATCAATCAATAATATAATTCCACAATTATGATAGAGCAAATGGAAAAAAAGGCTTTGAATGGCTATACTATTTTTTTTATTAAAAACACTAACATTAATGTTTAACATGGGCAAAAAAACAGCCTGACAGGGGACCCCGTAGGATAGTTGGTAGCGTGCTAGCCTTTGAGCGTGGGTGTCGTGGGTTCGATTCCCACCAGAACCCTTGTTTTTTTCGCTACAACGAGACGACGGTCATTGTTACCAGTTCTCGGTTAGGTTGAAATTATTAAAAATGAGTTGTAAATAAATAGAAATAATAAATAAAAATAATTGATCATGTGATCAAAACTATTATTATTTAAACAGCCTGACAAACCGGCAAACAGACACTGTTGCCAGATTTGACGTCTTCTCTGCATTTTGACGATTTTTACTCCCCAAAATAGCAAAATGACGTTTTGAGGATTTTTGCCCCAAAAATTACGATTTTTAAAAATAACAAAAACCTGTAAATTTTGTCTACTTTTTAAATTTTTTTTAATGAAACTTTAGTATTCAATGAATATTTTTGGCTTATCGTTAGTTAAAAAAAGTATCTACCAATGTTTTTGTACAAAAAGGGACAAAGGGAACAAGTTAGAGTTAAATTCTCTTTTTCCCTCCAAAAGGTAAAAAATTATAGGGGTTTTTTTTGGCGGATGACACCTTTTTTTCGTGATAAATGTTAACACATTGATTTATTATATTTACGCAATTTTATCATTTTATTTTTTATGGAAGTGTCCACAGAAAAGGGTGGACGAGAAAAAATACATTTTCTAATTAACTTGACCCAACTGCAAGACGCTGAACTGGCGCTTTTTCACCTTTTCATTTAGCGCCTTTAGCGCTTTCTTTCTATAACTAATCACTTTGAGAAAAAATATACATTCTTACAGTCTTAAATCCATATTTTTCACGTAGTTGTTGTAGTACAACAATAGAAATGTGAAAGTTTGTTGAATATTAAAAAAAAACTGTGTTTTTTTTAAATAAAAATAGAAAAAAAAAATTGTTTTAAAATTATATTTAGCAATTTTTTTGACTTATTCTGTGAATAGGTCAGATGAATTTATAAAAATTATAAATTTAAAACCGTTAAATTAACAATATTTTTTAGCGCATTAGCGCTTTTTGTTTTTTAGCGCATTAGCGCTTTTTTTGCGCGTTTTGGCTGTAAAAAGTTGGCAGCACTGAACAGACGGGCAGACATCGCTTGAATACTTCTTTAATTAATGATAAATATACCTTTTATATTACGACGATTTCTGCAAATGGGATGACGATTTGGACGATTTTTTTTATAAAAATCGTACATTTTTTATGATTTTCCACCCAACAATTCTGGCAACCCTGCAGACAGATAGACAAAACCTAAAAACTTAACTGACAAATTCTTTACTTTTTTACTGCAATTAAAATTTTTTTTTAGTACAGTTATAAAGCTAGGTTAAATTTTTATATTTTAGAAAATTTACCAATGTTGGCAATCGATACCTTTTCAATACCGTTATCCGTTTCAAAACCCTTTGAATTGAATACCGGTACCAATACCGAAACTCAGTTTTGGAATCGGATACCGGTATCCAAAAACCTTTTCGTTCGGTACCAGTACGTACCGGTATTTTCCTAAAAAACCATGTTTTTTTAAAAAAAAAATTAATAGAAAATTTTTAATTTTTTTGTAAATGAAAAATCGTACTCCAAATGCCTCCCCCGAAGTCTCATAAAAATCAAAAGAATCTTTGGGCAACCACATCGTTGATTAAGTACAAATTTAAAAAAAAAGTCATACATCAACGGCTATGCGGGAGCAGAAACTTTTTACCAAAAAAAATGTCACTTTTTAAATAAATTAAAAATATTTAAATTTATTTAATAAATTTCCGAAAAAATTATTAGTATGAAGAACTTTCATACTCATGATACTTGTACGAAGGGTTTATGCAAAAATTCTGCCAAAAATCTGTCAATGGAACATCAGTAGAAGACAAAAGCACTAAAATAAAAAATGTTGCTTATCAAGTTCTTGCAGAAAGCCCTTCATATATATACCAACTACGAAAATTAATTTCATACCATTTCGTTAAATATTGAATTTTTGGTGACAATTAATGTAAAGCTTCACCAAATCATTCATATTTATTAATGCAAAAACGCACAAAATCACTCGACTTTGACAGTCTCTAGTAGCTAGGGTTACCAGAATTTTATTTCGATAATGCGGGACCCCGCAAATTACAAAAATGGCGGGATTTTAAAAATTTTCGCGGGACAAAAATATTTTTATGAACAAAACTGAAAAATTTGGCAGCATGTTGCCGAGTTTTAATGTTTTAAATAGAGATTACAACCTCTAGTGCATTTTGAAATAGAAAATATGTTTTTGTTTTTCAAAAACATTTTTTTCGCGCTGCTTTAGAGACTAATTTAGCTAAAGTAAATTTTAGTACACATATTTCCATTTTGAAGATACAACGCTGGACCAGAATTACTCCATGGAAATTTTAAAAATATTGTTCCCGGAATGTACTCTTTAATGTGCAACTTTTGGTGTACATTTTTTGAAAAATATTTTTTTTTTTCAAACAAACAATAAGATTGTAAACTTTTTCGTTATACCCAATTCACACCTGAGGTGAAATCTCGTTCGAACAAGATTTCGATCATATGGTTGTGTATAAAATGATGCAGACAATATGATCGAAATCTCGTTCAAACGAGATTTCACCTTAGGTGTGAATAGGCCTTAATTTTTCATTAAAAAGGTTCTAAATCCACATCATTTGTTACAAAAGCTTATAAATAAGCCTTTTAAAAACTTAGGCTTTTAAAATAAAAAATATTTGTTGTTAAAAAAATTGCAAAAAAGCGGGAATATGGAATCCCGCGCGGGACGCGGGAATCGGTTATGAAAAGCGGGACGTCTGGCAACCCTACTAGTAGCTATTAAAAAAATCCAATAATTGATTTTGTTAGTGATTCGCTTTTGGTACCTAATTAGCTCTTAAATATATAAATTTCATCAATTTCTAAGACCATTATCTATTTTTGTATATGGGAAAACGCTCTGTGCTCTGATCCGATTTGGCCCATTTACGAACTTAACCTGCCTAGTACCATAAGTAGGGTTGCCAGAATTTTATTTTGAAAATGCGGGACAAACTACCGAAAATTACAAAAATGGCGGGATTTTAAAAATTTTCGCGGGACAAAAATATTTTTTTGAACAAAACTGAAAAATTTAGTAGCATGTTGTCGAGTTTTATTGTTTTAAATAGAGAATACCAACCTCTAGTGCATTTTGAAATAGAAAAAGTGTTTTTGTTTTTCAAAAACTAATTTAGCTAAAGTAAATTTTAGTACACACATTTCCATTTTGAAGGTACAACGCTGGACCAGAATTACTCCATGGAAATTTTATAAATATTTTTTCCGGAATGAACTCTATATTGTGCAACTTTTGGCGTACATTTAAAAAAAAAATTATTTTAAACAAAAACTAAGATTGTAAACTTTTTTGTTATACCCAATTCACACCTGAGGTTAATCTCTTTCGAACAAGATTTCGATCATGTGGTTGTGTATAAAATAATGCAGACCATATGATCGAAATCTCGTTCGAACGAGATTTCACCTCAGCTGTGAATAGGCTTTTATTTTTTCCTTAAAAAGGTTCTAAGTAAATCCACATCATTTGGGCGGCAAGGTAAAACCAATCTTACAAAAGCTTACAAATCAGCCTTTTAAAAACTTAGGCTTTTAAAGTAAAAAATAGTTGTTGTTAAAAAAAATTGCAAAAAAAACGGGAATATGGAATCCCGCGCGGGACGCGGGAATCGGTTACGAAAAGCGGGACAATCCCACCAAATACGGGACGTCTGGCAACCCTAACCATAAGACATATTCGTGCATGCATCAATTCTATATATACATTATGGGGTCCCCGACCGATATTTCGATGCGTTACAAACGGAATGACAATGTGAGTATTAGACCGGGTCGAAAAAAAAAGTTCCCATTGTGCGGGCTTTATTTTAAAGCTTACCTCGAAAAAGTTCCATAGCCAAAATATTAGATTTTTAGGTCGCGATTTGGTACCGCCGAAATCGTTTTTTGTTCATAGCTTTGTCATTTGATGTCCGATCGTTGTAAAAAAAAAATTTGTTAGAAAGTCCTCAGCGAGTACTAAATTTGACCCATATCTGGTTTTGACCTCTGAGGTCATATTCGTGTTATAAGTGTTAGTTTCTCAGCTTTCTACCCACCTAAATGATCTTTATTTTTCCATTAAATTATAGTACTAAAAAAATCAATAAATTCTTGCTTTGGAAGTATGGTCTTATATTAATTAACAAAAAAGTTACACTGCATTTAAATTTTCCCTATAAAATCTAAAGAAAATTAAAAAAAAAAAAATACTTGTTCGTTCAAATGTATTTAAATATAAAAATTTTAACACACAAATGATTTTAACAAGTGCTTTTGATAAAAATATTTAAGTTTAAACTAAATATTTGTTATATACATATGTATTTATTTGTGTAACTTTTTTGTTTTTGATTTTAACTAAATACAGTCAAACCCGGTTATAACGAACTCCGAGGGACCAGTAAAAATAGTTCGTTATAAGCAAAGTTCGCTATAAGCGGGGTATATTTTGTATTAACCTAATTTTATTTCCAAAAAAAAATGTTCCAATTTTGTTTTATTTGACGTTTTTTTGAAAGTAAACTACTAACTGAGAAGAAAACATTAAAAATATAAATAAATTTTATCAAAATAATAATATTATCCAACAATTTCAAACCATTTGTGAGTTTGGTAAACATAATTGCCTAAAATTTCAAAATATTTATGGGAGTTCGTTATAAAAAGGAAAATATACATGAAATTGTGTTCGTTGGACCATAATAAGTAGTTCGTTTTAACCGAGGATTCGTTATAACCGCGTTCGTTATAAAAGAAGTATTTTGTGTGAAAATTGTTGCCAAAACGTCGGGACTTTAGAATTAGTTCGTTATAACCGAGAATTCGTTATAACCGAGTTCGTTATAACCGAGTTCGACTGTACTTCCAAAGCATAAGTTTTATGATTTTTTGAGCGTTTTTAAATTTCAGGGAGAAAAAAGTACTTACAATTAGTGGTGTATAAACGGGAGAAAAATTAATTCAAAAGCTAAAGTTGACCTCAGAGGGGAAAATTGTTATAGGTCAGATTTAGAACTCGGAGAGCCCTATCGAATCGAGAAATTTTTATAACAAACACGAATCTTTTCATACTATAAACGATAACATTGAATATTTCGCACAACGAAAGGCTGTCGTAAAAAAAAGAAGATTTTGTAAAACATTTTGTACATTAAACGAAATAATCCGCATAAAAATGTAAGTATTTTGAGCAGTAGAAGAATACAAAATAATACAATCGTATATTTAAAGAAAAATTCTTTAATTTCCCTCTAACAATAACTTAGACTTTAAAGACAAAATTTTTTAAAAAGTAATAATTTTTATTTAAGACTAAAAAAAATAATTAATTATACCACTAATAAAAAAATATATTTTTTTTTTAAATTTACATATTAGTAACACTGTTGGTGTTTCAAAAGTGCTTTTTAAATGAAAATGCAAGTTTGAAGTGCAGTTTTTTAAATGTTTCGATGGGAAATCAAATGGCAAAGGTGTAATAATTAATTTTTACGATCCATCGTTATAAAATCCATCGATCCATCGAGTTCTAAATCTGACCTATAACAATTTTCCCCTCTGAGGTCAACTTTAGCTATTGAATTAATTTTTCTCCCGTTTATACACCACTAATGCTAGTAATTTCAACAAGTAGGTAACTACGGGTGTAAAATACCTAATACAGTCGAACTCGGTTATAACGAACTCGGTTATAACGAATTCTCGGTTATAACGACCTAATTCTAAAGTCCCGACGTTTTGGCAGCAATTTTCACACAAAATACTTCTTTTATAACGAACTCGGTTATAACGAATCCTCGGTTAAAACGAACTACTTATTATGATCCCACGAACACAATTTCATGTATATTTACCTTTTTATAACGAACTCCCATAAATATTTTGAAATTTGCGGCAATTATGTTTACCAAACTCACAAATGGTTAGAAATTTTTGGTTAATATTATAATTTTGATAAAATTTGTTTATATTTTTAATGTTCTCTTCTCAAAAAGTAGTTTACTTTCAAAAAAACGTCAAATAAAACAAAATTTTAACTTTTTTTTTGGAAATAAAACTAGGTTGATATAAAATATACCCCGCTTATAGCGAACTTCGCTTATAACGAACTATTTGTACTGGTCCCTCGGAGTTCGTTATAACCGGGTTTGACTGTAGATATCTTTACCTAGCCGGTAAATTAACATTGAAAATTATAGTTACCTAAGAGTTAAATTTACGAAATTTTACTTACACGGTAGATATCTATGCACTGATAGTTATCTGCTTGTTGAAATTACGGCTATAAGTACTTTTTTCTCCCTGAAATTTAAAAACGCTCAAAAAATCATAAAACTTATGCTTTGGAAGTATTTAGTTAAAATCAAAAACAAAAAAGTTACACAAATAAATACATATATCATGAAATCTTTTTTAAATTTCAACTCAGTGAAACTGAAATAAATGTTTAAAAAAACCGGCAGTTTTTGGAATTTAGAAAAACTGTAAATGCAGTTGTGTAAACAATACTTTAACCCATCACTGAGCAATGTTTAAGGATTACCATACTTTATCCGTAAAAGTTACAGAGGGTTAAATTTGAAAAATCGATAAAAATGGCTTGAAATAATTCATAGTTTTTACCTTCTTTCGCTTTTTTTTTTAAGTTATCCTTATATTTAAATCAGCGATACGCAGACACATACTATAACATTTATGCTTGTGTGGGTAGTAGCAAGCGAAAAGTCAACAAATTTGCTTAAGCAACAGAATTTTATAGTGTATGTGTGTTGACAGCGCACAAGCAGCGCCTATTTCCGCGGGAATAGGAATCAAAAAAATGCGTATCACTGATTTAAATCTTTTCCGGTATAACACAAAGTCAGTACATATAAGAGATTATTTTAATGTTGGCTTGATAGATGCTTCATCGCTTGGTAAGAAGTTATAAGACGGTTAAGTTTTGAAACCAAAAATTAAGAGTTTTTAAATTTTCGAGGTTTTTTGATCAGGGATTTCGGCCCCCTCTATAAAATGAAAAAAGTTGAACTAGAGTTGGTAGCTGTTGTAATTCTTAACATTTTGGAATTAATCCCGTTAATGTGCCACGAATAGTTAAGGAGTTTCAGCAGATCAAAGTTCGAAAGAAAAAACGTAATTTTTTAAAAATACCAGTTTTTCGCGAGGCACATTCGCGGTTTCGTTCGAAATTTGGTGGACTTTTGCGTAAACCGAGTTTTTTAGGAGTTTACATAAAAAAATCACTGGCGGGTTTATAAAAAATAAATTGCAAAAATTTTATGGCATTTTTGAAAATTGTGCGAAATTTGCAAATCTGTTGCCAATTTTTTTTAAGTAGCAATTAATGCATCATGTTCATTTTAATACACCAAAAGACGTGCCCTAACGAGTAGAACTGATTTGCTTTTTGACTTTTTACTTTAAGCCATTCTGAGCGGAAAGCGCGATGATTTTATCTAAACCTGTTTTGATCTGGCACATCCAAGGCTTTACACGAAATCGGATGACATTTTTTTTAAATGAAAGCCCACTTGATGTCTCATCATATAATCAGAGGCGGGTTAAAAAATTTTGATGATTATAGATTTTTTGGACCATATTAAATTTTCTTGTTATAAAAAAGCATCACCGATTTTTTTAAACACTGGTTCAATGATACGATTTTCCGTGATTTTTTTTTTCAGTAATACCAACGCGCATTGCCTAAATATGTTATAAAAAATTGTGAAACTTTTCTTTTACCGCGAAATAACCGCGATTTTAGGTACTTAGATTTTTTTTTTTTTAAATCGATTGGTCATTAAAGGGTTAAATTTATATCATATATTTTAGAAGAAATGATATATCCTGGCATGTTTTAATAACGCATGCAACAAATGTGTAGAAAAAAAATATTTAAAATATTTTTAAGATTTTTTAAAACCGCTAAATCTTAAAACCGCCATAACTTTAGACCCCCTTGCGCGATTTAATTGACGCGAACGAATTTCTTATTCTTAAATAGCTTCTAATATTTATGGCAACTTTCATCGATGTGCCATCAAAACAAAAATCACATCTTTTTTACCTCAAAATTTAAGTCTTAGCCGGAACTCCTCATATAACAAATATTTAGTTTAAACTTAAATATTTTTATCAAAAGCACTTGTTAAAATCATTTGTGTGTTAAAATTTGTATATTTAAATACATTCGAACGAACAAGTATTTTTTTTTAATTTTCTTTAGATTTTATAGGGAAAATTTAAATGCAGTGTAACTTTTTTTGTTAATTAATATAAGACCATACTTCCAAAGCAAGAATTTATTGATTTTTTTAGTACTATAATTTAATGGAAAAATAAAGATCATTTAGGTGGGTAGAAAGCTAAGAAACTAACACTTATAACACGAAGATGACCTCAGAGGTCAAAACCAGATATGGGTCAAATTTAGTACTCGCTGAGGACTTTCTAACAAATTTTTTTTTACAACGATCGGACATCAAATGACAAAGCTATGAACAAAAAACGATTTCGGCGGTACCAAATCGCGACCTAAAAATCTAATATTTTGGCTATGGAACTTTTTCGAGGTAAGCTTTAAAATAAAGCCCGCACAATGGGAACTTTTTTTTCTCCTTTATGGTCGACCCAGTCTAGTGAGTATACCCCCTAGGGTTGGCAGACGTCCCGCATTTGGCGGGATTGTCCCGCTTTGTATCAACGATTCCCGCGTCCCTCGCGGTATTCCAAATGCCCGCTTTTTTAAGCGTCAGAAAATAAGGAGTAGACTGCTTCATTAAAAATTGTTACTGATGTATAGGGAAAGTACTTTCATGCATCTAAAAAACGAAAATATGAGCCTATAATATGCATCTAAAAATCCAAAATACGCACTAAAATCTTCAAAAATATGCATCTAAAAATTATTGTTTTTACTAAAAAAAAGAATTTGTCAACATAAATTAGGCTTTGTCCAATACTTTAAGGCCCTCGACAATTCTTAAAAATGTTTTTTGAGTGGAAACAATTTTTAATTAGTAAAATATTTTTTACTTGAGAAGTTTTTTCTTTGAGTCACTGAATATTTCTGAAGTTAAAAATTTTATAAAAGAAAAAAATATATACAATCTATTTCTAGAACAAACTATTTTTAAAAACTTTTTTTGTTCTTTTCTCTAAAAAAAAAATATATTTTTTAAATATATTTTTTTTTCTTTTTTTGGAATTTTCTGATTTTCAAGTCAAAAAATTAACTCATAGGCAAAAGACCTTATCCCAACTCTAAGAAAAATAAAAACGCAATTTTCGTGTAATAAAATCTTAAATTCGAAAACATTTTTTTCTTTACGAGTAGTAAAATAATTCAGAATAGGAACATTTTAAATAGGAAACATTTCTCAGAATCTAAAAATTATACTTCCAGAATCAATTTTCTATAAAAAAATGCATCAGAATACGATTTCTATAAATAAGTATTTTTTTCTAAAAGAAATTAAAATTTTCCTAGGGAAGTTTTGAAAAAATATTGATGAAATTTAAAAAAAGGCAAATTTATATGAAAATATGCAAAAATATGCATCTATACCAAAATATGCAAAAATATGCAACTACAAATCAATGCCATTTTATTGCAAATTCATTGATTCGGATAGATATTTAATTTATGTTATATTTACAGTGCTGAGTAAAAATATGCATTTTCATGAAAGTACTTGCCCTACTGATGTAGAAGTGAATATAAATTTTCATAGTGCTATAGAGCTCAAGCGAGAGGAATAGAGTTCAATATTTTCGTACATACACTCAAAATACTAGCTTTGTTCAATCAGCAGAATACACCCATTTGAGCCAAAAGACAAAAGCTGCAAAGACAGCAGAAAAATTTCCTGAAATCTGCTGATTTCAGATAAACAATTTAAACATCTAAAATGTTTTTTATATTTTTTAAGAAGACTTAAAAAGATTTTTAGAATTATTTTCAAGAAAATTTTCAAAGTGTTATTTTTTTAGTTATGCTGTATTCAATAACATTTTTTAATTTTGTTTTTTTTTTATTTTTTTAAATTAAGGGCGGATTACTCAATGAAAAGTTAACTGCTAACTGCCGATTTAACGGAGCCTTATGTCAAAATTTGTATGAAAAAGTTAAATTTAACGGAGAGTTATTTTATTACGGAGCATTGAGTAAAGGTCTGAACAGAACAAGCCCGGCACGACTTTTTCCATACGATTTGACAGTTAAAAACCGTGACCGGCAAATGCCCGCTTTTTTAAGCGTCAGAAAATAAGGAGTAGACTGCTTCATTAAAAATTGTTACTGATGTATAGGGAAAGTACTTTCATGCATCTAAAAAACGAAAATATGAGCCTATAATATGCATCTAAAAATCCAAAATACGCACTAAAATCTTCAAAAATATGCATCTAAAAATTATTGTTTTTACTAAAAAAAAGAATTTGTCAACATAAATTAGGCTTTGTCCAATACTTTAAGGCCCTCGACAATTCTTAAAAATGTTTTTTGAGTGGAAACAATTTTTAATTAGTAAAATATTTTTTACTTGAGAAGTTTTTTCTTTGAGTCACTGAATATTTCTGAAGTTAAAAATTTTATAAAAGAAAAAAATATATACAATCTATTTCTAGAACAAACTATTTTTAAAAACTTTTTTTGTTCTTTTCTCTAAAAAAAAAATATATTTTTTAAATATATTTTTTTTTCTTTTTTTGGAATTTTCTGATTTTCAAGTCAAAAAATTAACTCATAGGCAAAAGACCTTATCCCAACTCTAAGAAAAATAAAAACGCAATTTTCGTGTAATAAAATCTTAAATTCGAAAACATTTTTTTCTTTACGAGTAGTAAAATAATTCAGAATAGGAACATTTTAAATAGGAAACATTTCTCAGAATCTAAAAATTATACTTCCAGAATCAATTTTCTATAAAAAAATGCATCAGAATACGATTTCTATAAATAAGTATTTTTTTCTAAAAGAAATTAAAATTTTCCTAGGGAAGTTTTGAAAAAATATTGATGAAATTTAAAAAAAGGCAAATTTATATGAAAATATGCAAAAATATGCATCTATACCAAAATATGCAAAAATATGCAACTACAAATCAATGCCATTTTATTGCAAATTCATTGATTCGGATAGATATTTAATTTATGTTATATTTACAGTGCTGAGTAAAAATATGCATTTTCATGAAAGTACTTGCCCTACTGATGTAGAAGTGAATATAAATTTTCATAGTGCTATAGAGCTCAAGCGAGAGGAATAGAGTTCAATATTTTCGTACATACACTCAAAATACTAGCTTTGTTCAATCAGCAGAATACACCCATTTGAGCCAAAAGACAAAAGCTGCAAAGACAGCAGAAAAATTTCCTGAAATCTGCTGATTTCAGATAAACAATTTAAACATCTAAAATGTTTTTTATATTTTTTAAGAAGACTTAAAAAGATTTTTAGAATTATTTTCAAGAAAATTTTCAAAGTGTTATTTTTTTAGTTATGCTGTATTCAATAACATTTTTTAATTTTGTTTTTTTTTTATTTTTTTAAATTAAGGGCGGATTACTCAATGAAAAGTTAACTGCTAACTGCCGATTTAACGGAGCCTTATGTCAAAATTTGTATGAAAAAGTTAAATTTAACGGAGAGTTATTTTATTACGGAGCATTGAGTAAAGGTCTGAACAGAACAAGCCCGGCACGACTTTTTCCATACGATTTGACAGTTAAAAACCGTGACCGGCAAATGCCCGCTTTTTTAAGCGTCAGAAAATAAGGAGTAGACTGCTTCATTAAAAATTGTTACTGATGTATAGGGAAAGTACTTTCATGCATCTAAAAAACGAAAATATGAGCCTATAATATGCATCTAAAAATCCAAAATACGCACTAAAATCTTCAAAAATATGCATCTAAAAATTATTGTTTTTACTAAAAAAAAGAATTTGTCAACATAAATTAGGCTTTGTCCAATACTTTAAGGCCCTCGACAATTCTTAAAAATGTTTTTTGAGTGGAAACAATTTTTAATTAGTAAAATATTTTTTACTTGAGAAGTTTTTTCTTTGAGTCACTGAATATTTCTGAAGTTAAAAATTTTATAAAAGAAAAAAATATATACAATCTATTTCTAGAACAAACTATTTTTAAAAACTTTTTTTGTTCTTTTCTCTAAAAAAAAAATATATTTTTTAAATATATTTTTTTTTCTTTTTTTGGAATTTTCTGATTTTCAAGTCAAAAAATTAACTCATAGGCAAAAGACCTTATCCCAACTCTAAGAAAAATAAAAACGCAATTTTCGTGTAATAAAATCTTAAATTCGAAAACATTTTTTTCTTTACGAGTAGTAAAATAATTCAGAATAGGAACATTTTAAATAGGAAACATTTCTCAGAATCTAAAAATTATACTTCCAGAATCAATTTTCTATAAAAAAATGCATCAGAATACGATTTCTATAAATAAGTATTTTTTTCTAAAAGAAATTAAAATTTTCCTAGGGAAGTTTTGAAAAAATATTGATGAAATTTAAAAAAAGGCAAATTTATATGAAAATATGCAAAAATATGCATCTATACCAAAATATGCAAAAATATGCAACTACAAATCAATGCCATTTTATTGCAAATTCATTGATTCGGATAGATATTTAATTTATGTTATATTTACAGTGCTGAGTAAAAATATGCATTTTCATGAAAGTACTTGCCCTACTGATGTAGAAGTGAATATAAATTTTCATAGTGCTATAGAGCTCAAGCGAGAGGAATAGAGTTCAATATTTTCGTACATACACTCAAAATACTAGCTTTGTTCAATCAGCAGAATACACCCATTTGAGCCAAAAGACAAAAGCTGCAAAGACAGCAGAAAAATTTCCTGAAATCTGCTGATTTCAGATAAACAATTTAAACATCTAAAATGTTTTTTATATTTTTTAAGAAGACTTAAAAAGATTTTTAGAATTATTTTCAAGAAAATTTTCAAAGTGTTATTTTTTTAGTTATGCTGTATTCAATAACATTTTTTAATTTTGTTTTTTTTTTATTTTTTTAAATTAAGGGCGGATTACTCAATGAAAAGTTAACTGCTAACTGCCGATTTAACGGAGCCTTATGTCAAAATTTGTATGAAAAAGTTAAATTTAACGGAGAGTTATTTTATTACGGAGCATTGAGTAAAGGTCTGAACAGAACAAGCCCGGCACGACTTTTTCCATACGATTTGACAGTTAAAAACCGTGACCGGCAAATGCCCGCTTTTTTAAGCGTCAGAAAATAAGGAGTAGACTGCTTCATTAAAAATTGTTACTGATGTATAGGGAAAGTACTTTCATGCATCTAAAAAACGAAAATATGAGCCTATAATATGCATCTAAAAATCCAAAATACGCACTAAAATCTTCAAAAATATGCATCTAAAAATTATTGTTTTTACTAAAAAAAAGAATTTGTCAACATAAATTAGGCTTTGTCCAATACTTTAAGGCCCTCGACAATTCTTAAAAATGTTTTTTGAGTGGAAACAATTTTTAATTAGTAAAATATTTTTTACTTGAGAAGTTTTTTCTTTGAGTCACTGAATATTTCTGAAGTTAAAAATTTTATAAAAGAAAAAAATATATACAATCTATTTCTAGAACAAACTATTTTTAAAAACTTTTTTTGTTCTTTTCTCTAAAAAAAAAATATATTTTTTAAATATATTTTTTTTTCTTTTTTTGGAATTTTCTGATTTTCAAGTCAAAAAATTAACTCATAGGCAAAAGACCTTATCCCAACTCTAAGAAAAATAAAAACGCAATTTTCGTGTAATAAAATCTTAAATTCGAAAACATTTTTTTCTTTACGAGTAGTAAAATAATTCAGAATAGGAACATTTTAAATAGGAAACATTTCTCAGAATCTAAAAATTATACTTCCAGAATCAATTTTCTATAAAAAAATGCATCAGAATACGATTTCTATAAATAAGTATTTTTTTCTAAAAGAAATTAAAATTTTCCTAGGGAAGTTTTGAAAAAATATTGATGAAATTTAAAAAAAGGCAAATTTATATGAAAATATGCAAAAATATGCATCTATACCAAAATATGCAAAAATATGCAACTACAAATCAATGCCATTTTATTGCAAATTCATTGATTCGGATAGATATTTAATTTATGTTATATTTACAGTGCTGAGTAAAAATATGCATTTTCATGAAAGTACTTGCCCTACTGATGTAGAAGTGAATATAAATTTTCATAGTGCTATAGAGCTCAAGCGAGAGGAATAGAGTTCAATATTTTCGTACATACACTCAAAATACTAGCTTTGTTCAATCAGCAGAATACACCCATTTGAGCCAAAAGACAAAAGCTGCAAAGACAGCAGAAAAATTTCCTGAAATCTGCTGATTTCAGATAAACAATTTAAACATCTAAAATGTTTTTTATATTTTTTAAGAAGACTTAAAAAGATTTTTAGAATTATTTTCAAGAAAATTTTCAAAGTGTTATTTTTTTAGTTATGCTGTATTCAATAACATTTTTTAATTTTGTTTTTTTTTTATTTTTTTAAATTAAGGGCGGATTACTCAATGAAAAGTTAACTGCTAACTGCCGATTTAACGGAGCCTTATGTCAAAATTTGTATGAAAAAGTTAAATTTAACGGAGAGTTATTTTATTACGGAGCATTGAGTAAAGGTCTGAACAGAACAAGCCCGGCACGACTTTTTCCATACGATTTGACAGTTAAAAACCGTGACCGGCACGACAAAAAATTAAAACTTATTTTATTTTATCTCCGAGTTCTCTCAATCTCCCTCCCTCTCACACTCCAGGGTTTCCGCATTTTCACAACAATTTTTTATTTTTTCATTCACAATGGTGTAACAAACGTACAGTAGTGCCAACTTAATCACATTGTCTATGTGATAAGCGATTTTTTTCCGTAAAATTACTAATTTTATTAAAAGTTAGCACCACTGAACAAACAAATGACATTTTTTGCCGTCGCCGTCCCCCGTCATTGTTTTGGGCCTATATTCTCCGGCAACGGCAGCCGTCCCCCGTGCCGTGCTTGTTCTGTTTCTACTCTAATCCAGCCTAAATCTTTTAAAAAAAATCTATTTTTTTTTTTGAAAACAGGATAACTAAGTATTTCTGTAAAATTAGCATTCCTTTTGTCCCGCCAACATTTTTGAAATCCCGCCATTTTCGTAATTTTTTTGTGTTTGTCCCGCTTTTTGAAAATAAATTTCTGGCAACCCTAATACCCCCATACTGTGGTTGGAGGGTATACAAATATGGTACACCCAAAAAAAACGTGGGTATTCAATACTAAAAATATAACTAATTTTAGTCCAAAAGGGCCAAGTGCAGGAATTGGTAACCAATACAAAAATTTTTTAATAATATTATTTAAAACCAGCAAAAATTACTAATTTTAGTACTTTCAAGATACTAAAATTAGTAACTTATTATTAGATTTGGGTACAAAATAGGGTTGCCAGAATTTTATTTCGAAAATGCGGGACTAACTCCAGAAAATTAAAAAAATGGCGGGATTTTAAAAATTTTCGCGGGACAAAAATTTTTTTATGAACAAAACTGAAAAAGTTAGCATGTTGTCGAGTTTTATTGTTTTAAATAGAGACTACCAACCGCTAGTGCATTTTGAAATACAAAAATTTTTTTTTTTCAAAAACATTTTTTTTTGCGCTGATTTAGAGACTAATTTAGCAAAATAAATTTTAATACACACATTTTCATTTTGAAGATACAACGATGAACCAGAATTACTCCATGGAAATTTTATAAACATTTTTCCCGGAATGTACTCTATATTGTGCAACTTTTTGAGTACATTTTTTGAAAATATTTTTTTTTTCAAACAAACACTAAGATTGTTAACTTTTTTGTTATACCCAATTCACACCTGAGGTGAAATCTAGTTCGAACAAGATTTCGATCATATGGTTGTGTATAAAATGATGCAGACCATATGATCGAAATCTCGTTCGAACGAGATTTCACCTCAGGTGTGAATAGGCCTTTATTTATCCTTAAAAAGGTTTGTACAAAAGCTTACAAATAAGCCTTTTAAAAACTTAGCATTTTAAAGTAAAAAATAGTTGTTGTTAAAAAAAAATTGCAAAAAAGCAGGAATATGGAATCCCGCGCGGGGCGCGGAAATCGGTTAAGAAAAGCGGGACAATCCCGCCAAATGCGGGACGTCTGGCAACCCTAGTACAAAATCACTTACTAAAACTTTTGCTGTAGAATTATTTTGAGTGTAGTCACACTTTTAGGCTACATCTAGTTCAGACTAGCCGTGTTAAAATAATTTCGATTTGATCCGTGAGAAAAATAAAGAGACTATGGGATAACAAAGAAAATTACCTATTAATTTTTTTTTCGCAAAATTTTAAATAAATTTATTTTAACTATAAACTAGAAAACAATCATACACATATCTATCTAATAAGTGATTAGTCACAGTATGAATTATCAACAATGGCATTTAATGGTGGTGGGACACATAGGTGGATGGGGCAGAGTAGGTGGTGTAAGCTGGAGCAGCATAATGTGCTACTGGAGCAACAGTTTTAACAACTGTTGGAGCAGCATAGTGTGCTACTGGGGCAGTATAGTGAGCAGTTGGTGCAGCATAGTGAGCAGTTGGTGCAGCAGCATAGTGGGTAACGGGAGCAACAGTTTTAACTGTTAAAGGTTCACGGTGAACAACTGCGTTGAAACCATTATGATCATCAGCGGTATAAGTGACAGTGCGTTTGTAACCATCAGCATCGATTAAAGAGTATTCACCACGTACAGCATCACCATCACGTTCCTCTACTTGGCTCTTGGAATCACCGGAAACGGAATCTTGTACATTGTAACCGTATTTGTATTGGGGATGGGGATCGAATTCATCATCGACCTTAGTCAAACCAGGATGAGCAGCATAGTGGGCTACTGGAGCTACCGTCTTAACTACAGTTGGAGCAGCATGATATACTTGAGGAGCTGGTGCAGCATGATATACCTGGGGAGCAGGTACATAGCCAGCACTGGCTACAGCGAGCAAAGCGAATACTGCTACAAACTAAAATATAAAAAGAAAATCCAGGTTAATAAGTTTACAAGTGTAAAAAAAATTGTCATAACAATAGCAGAAGCCGTGATAGTTGATCAATACCTTGAATGCCATTTTGATTAGATATAAAAGTGACCGTTAAGTGTTTCTTTCGTTTGTTGTTACTTGCTTTAAGCGCAAATGGTATTTGTTATCTAAAATTCATTTGTCGCTGTTTTTATAGTTAAACATTTTGACATGAAATGCTACAAATCTTTGAATATGATATTACCAAACAAAAATATTAAGTGCTACTGAACTGGTTTTCAAGAGTACTTTATGTTAGCTCATTACATTTTGTTAATATCTATTGTCTAGTCGGAAATGATAAAGCCCGTATGGCTAATTATATGTGATTGCATGTTTATTGTGGCAAAGAATAGAAAATTTACTAAAAATTTAAAGAAATTCTTCCGAAGGTGTAAGTGCATCAAATGCGTATTTAATATTTTGACTTTTTTTTTTCTCTCATTTAAAAAAAAAGTTTTTCTATTTGTGAAAACACCTCCTATTTTTTTAATACTTTAACTTCCGTTCAACATGATAATGAATCATAATCCTAAACTACGAGGACAGTAATGTATACCATTGGATGGATATGTAATGCTAAAGAAGAATTAATGTTGTTTAGTATTAGAAAATGGACCCTTAAGAGGCTACTTGAGAAAGCCAAATTCTTGAATTTCTAATCTACTTTATACTTTACTTCACTTCTACTCATACACCGAAAAAAATTCCTGCCTTATATGTACGAAAACGTTCGTACATTGTACGAAAAATTTCGTTGTTTCGCACCACGAAATTCTTGCGTACAATGTACGAAATGCACGAAATTGTTTCGTAAAATAAACGAAATTGTTTTTGTATTTTACATAAAAATTTCGTAAAATAAACGCAATAAATTTTTGTGTTTTACGAAAATTTTCGTAAAATAAACGAAATATTTTTTTGTTTCACGAAATTATTTCGTAAAATAAACGAAATATTTTTTTTTGTTTTACGAAATTATTTCGTAAAATAAACGAAATATTTTTATTTTTACGAAAATTTTTTGGTAAATAAAAAAAATCCTTAAATTAACGAAATTACATGTAAAAATTCCTTCTTGAGAATAAGAACAACGTTTTCTACGTTTTGACAGCAACATTTCCAAGCAATTAATTGTTTCTTCTTAACAGAGACTTATAAGATTTCATTCATTATTTACAGTGATTTTGTTTTAGGCTACGTTCACACTACAAGAACTTATGATGATATGTTGAGATGATTTTTTTTGGAGGACCACCTCCCCACATGTAAAAAAAAACTTATATCATCAAGCCTCAAATTTTATTTGATCCGATTAGCCTCAAATTTTAATTGATCCTTAAAATAAATAAAAACCAAGAGAGAGCTTTTAAGTCGGCTGTGCCGAATTTTTATTATCCCAAATATGTAAAAAAAATATCAGAGTTATCATTATTGAAATTAAGGGCCTAATTTTGTAAATCACTCGCGTTGAACACATCACCAACGTTAACGTGAACGCGAGGCTGAAAAAATGCAATTTTGTAAATCACTACGTTTTTGCGTTCAATCTTTACGTTATCACTTGAAATGTCAATTACATTAGAATCGGTGTTGCCAGATATTATAAAATTGAGAAAATTTCCTACCCATTTTGTAGGGGATACACACCCATTTTCGTGGGGAAACACATATATATGATAAGGCAACACCTACAAAGAGAATATTTGAGAAACAAGAGAACAAAAAAAAGTAAACAAAAGAAATGTTGTATTTTAAACATAAATTAGTTGAAAACAGCCATGGGCCGTCAAGCTATTTTCGATGTTTTTCTTCTGCCGGAGAAGATTTTTTTACATATTTATTACTTTTTTATTTTATGTTTACATATTCCAACATTATTAACTTATATTTTGCTATTTAAAAGCATTTTTGTTACATCAACGCCCCAAAATTTCAAGTGATCATTTTGACATTTCAAGTGATGAAAAAAACTCTCTTGCGTTTTACAAAATTCCATTTTCCATACAATTTGTTCGAAAAACACGTAAGTCAACGCGAAAAAAACAGCTGTTCAGCGCCCGCGTTTTACAAAATAGAAAATTGTCCAACGCGAGGTAAATATCCGCGTTGCGTTTTACAAAATTAGGCCCTAATTCTTTATACCCACGACCACAAGGCATTTTCTAATCCCCTGGGTCAAAGCTCATTACTTTAAATTTTTTTGGCCATAAAAATGTTTCATTTGTTTAAAAAAACAACAAAAAACACTTTAAAAAAAAATAGTTTTCCAGAGGTTGGTTTAAAGAAATAAAACTTGTTTGCCCACATACGAACTTAACCTGCTGATGACCAAAAGACTTGTTTCGTGGTATCCGTGTTTTATATTGACGGACATTAATAGAATGCCTTAGAATTTATCATGGATCAATAATACATATACTTTATGGGGTCCCCGACCGATATTTTTTTTATTATACCCCAATACTGTAGTTGGAGAGCATAAAAACACGCCCAGTCAGAAATTCCAACTCTTCCAAAAATATAACACCCCCATAACACAGGAAATCCAAAAATACGACTCTCTAAAAATTTAACGCTGCCATAACATCGGAGATCTAAAAATGTGGCGTTATATTAACGTATGAATTTAGCACCACAATAACATTGGATATCAAAAAATACGACGCAAGAACTTCGTTTAAAATAACTACCCACAACTTTTTAGCAGAATTAAAGATAATACAATATTAAAGAAAACAATTTTGTAACTGAAATTTTAGATTTTTATGGCAAATAGTCATCGGAAATTAGGCTACCGTATTTTTAGCTTTCACAAAAAAAACTTTAAGGGTAAATCATTATTTTCGATTTTGTTTTAATTAAATATCAAAAATTCTTTAATATTTCCAAAAGGATATGGTTTAATTGCACTAATTTAATATTATTTTCTGAATTCCCATTATGTTTTTAGTATGTATGTTAAAAATAAATTAATGTTGTAGTTAAGCCCTGATTGTGATTACGCATAATTCAGATAGCTGGCAACCCCATCTCATACAAACTTAAAAAAGTTTAAGGCAACACTGTTTTTTTTGGAAATGCTTTTGTATTCAACACAAAAATAACTGTAAATTAAATAGCGTCCAAAATTTATAAAGTGAAAATAAAAATGCCGAAACGTAAAGCTATTGGCCAAGCAGTTGAAAAAACAAATGACAATACAAGTAAGTGTTTTTTTTATAAAATTTAAAGAATTTTGGAACAATATTAATTTATTTTCTTTAGATGTTCAAAATTTGCTTGATTCGGTTTTAAATATGGACTGTGCTAGTACGTCTTCCCAAGCGGAGAAAATCCAAAAAAGAAGTATGATCCGAAGAAGTAAGTATATTTTTATGTGTTATATATAATTTATTTATTTCTATTATTATTTTTTCCTTCAAAGATGCAATTGATGACCTAACAATTCCAACCGATACTTGTCCTCATTCTCCAGCTGAGCCACTGACTTCAAATGCAACTGCTGGAAGAGAACAGATTTCAGTAGAAGTAAATGGTATGTAGCAGCTATTTTTTTTAAGTTTCTACGTGAATCCTTTTAAAAAAAATTTAATTAAAAACGTATTTCTTTTTAGAATTTGTAGAATTTAAAAACGAGATAAGAGGAATGGTGTCACAAATAAATAAAGACATGGTAGCTCTTCGTAGAAATTTTATGTACGAATTTAAGAAGTTAAATGACAACCTATCCCTCCACTTTGCTGCGGATAACAAATCCAAATCATTGTCTGAATATAAAAAGTCTTTGAACTTGGACGAGCCTTTAAATGATATGGCGGCTTTTCAAGATTTGGAAAATAAAATAGATACAGACAATGCTCACATGGCTGCTTTGGTATTATTTTAGTGAATGTTTTTTAAAGTTGTACGTTTATCTACATATTTCTATTATTTTTCCTTTAATCAGCAAGAAATTCTAAAAACTAAAGCACGAGGAAAATCTTTAAGCGAGGGAATTAACAACTTTCTCACAATGCTGTTGGAACCACAACTCCAAGTATTGTTTAGTGGATGTGGGAGATTACATAATGGTTTAGCCAAAGAAAATTTTAGTGCAACCAAAATTTACACTATGTTTAAAGGTAAGTTCTATTTGAAATAAATTAATATTGTTATAATAAAATATTTATTGACTTATATTTTTTTTTGGTTTCAGAACAACTTCTCAATAATTTTCCAGCTCAAACTGAAGGCGAAATACTTTCAAAGACCAGCCGCTGGTTTGCAAACGCAAAGGAACGACACTTGGGACGTAAAAAAAATTAATGGTGTAATTAATTGATTTTAAACAAAACAAAAATTTTAAAAATAAAATTAATATGAAATATATAAAAAATATATTTTAATTTCTTTAATTCATTTTTTTATTTGTAATGTATTCTAGTAGCACCATATTTTTGGTATGACCAACTCCGTTTTAACGTCATAAAATTCGTTAACCAACATAATTTTAACGTCATAATTTTATATTCGGGGTATTATATTAATACCAAATTTTTGGTATTATAACATTCTGACAATGTTAAAATTTAAAGTCGGAGAACAATCTTCTGACGTTATCATTTATGTATTCTACCAACACCATAAAATTAGTATATCGGATGTCTCTGGTACATTGTAACATCGGCTCCAACACCGTACCGACGTTGTTCTGATTGCATTTTTCTGACTGGGACTCTTTAAGCATGCATTTAAAGATTTCTTCTTTTTTCATTAGTTTTGTAAAATTTCAAAATTCTTGATTATTTTTTTTCGTAATATAAAGTCCACTTTCGTATATTTTACGAAAGAAGTTTTTACGAATTATTTTCGTAAAAGTACGAAAGTCTGTACACTTTTTTTGTAATATGCAGTCAACATTCGTATATTTTACGAAAGAATCATTTACATTATTTTTTTCGTTACTTTCGTAAAATTACAAAAGTTTTTACAACATTTTTTTCGTAATATGTAGTCAACATTCGTAAATATTACGAAAAAAATATTTACTAATCATTTTCGTTACTTTCGTAAAAATACGAAATTCAGTACTAAAGTTTTTCGTAATATATAGTCTACTTTCGTGTATTTTACGAAAATAAAAAGTACGAAACTTTTTTTCGTAAAATGTTGCATGGATTTTTTTCGGTGTAGGAATATAATGGCTTCGAGTAGACAAACCTGTTGAAACCCAAAAACAATAAACAAGAAACTGGTAAAAAA
Source organism: Pegoplata infirma (assembly GCA_963921195.1). Classification (NCBI taxonomy): domain Eukaryota; kingdom Metazoa; phylum Arthropoda; class Insecta; order Diptera; family Anthomyiidae; genus Pegoplata; species Pegoplata infirma. The sequence goes on along the minus strand of OY992536.1, from coordinate 159,483,875 downwards.
AATCTTCGGTTTTCAAACAAAGGACATAAATTCAGCAAAAAAAACAGACCAAGGCCTGTGGTGGAAAGCGAACCCACGACCCCCAGACTCATAGACTAGCACGCTACCAACTAGCCTACTGGGGAGCCTTATTTGAACTTTTATTTAACATTAAATGTACAAAAATTGAATAGAATTTGGTTTTGTTTAAAAAAAATTTAGCTGCTAAAACGCAGGGATAAATGTATAGATTTATATTTGCAAAATGTAGGGACAAAAGGGATTTTTTTAATGTGTGTACACTGAGGGAAAAAAACATATTTGTATCAAATATGTTCATGTTTATTTTAAGTATGCTACATATTTTTGGAAAAATTTGAATTTTAATATTGTTTTTGATTGATTTTAACAAAATATGTTTGTTTTAAATTTGCATACAATTTTGATTTAAAATTGATCACTTTAAATTTAATATGCTGTCATTAAAAGTCGTTAAAAATTTGAAAAAATCTTATTCAAATATTTGTATTAAAAACAATATTTTTCGTGGTTATTTTAAAGTTGAACAATTTTGTTTTTTGACATTCAAAGTTTTTTTTAAATGTCAAATAGTAAAGTTGGGCAATTTTATTTTAAGTAGATACAATGTTAAAATATTGTTTCATTAAATAAAAGACGTCAATTTTTTCATATTTCTAAATGTGCCGATTTTTAAGTGAAATTAATTAAATGAACTAAAGGAAAATTAAAAAACTAAAGTGAAAATTAAAATTATTAACAGCAAAAATAAAACTGAAAAAGTAAAAAACCAAGTGAAAAAAAATAAAGACAGAGAAAACGAGGAGAGGATGTATCTATGTAATTGGCAGAAAATGAAAACTTCTAACTTTAGTTTTTTATATATGGTATATAATTATTAATCTAAATGTGTTTGTTTTTTATTTTTGATATTTAATTACATTTGTTGTAATTACATGTAGTGCTACAATTAGGGTAGAAGTACATCCAAGGCTTTGGCTTTGATTTTTTTTATGTATAGCAAAAACCAAAGCCAACAAGCAATATTTAAAGCCAAAGCCTTGGATGTAATTCTACCCTTAGATTTACAATTAGAGTGGTGTTCATTTTTTTGCTGTGTTATTAAAAAATATTGTAAAAACAATTTAAAAATAAAAAAACCAAAACAAAAATCTGTATTGTTTTATTTTAAATTTCAAGGTTTTTAGGTAAGTAAAAAGCTGCAAAAGAAAAAATGTCCCATACTTAAATTAATATTGGTCAATTTTAAATTAAAATTTGTTGCATATTTAAATTTAGCATGGCCAATTTTAAAACAATATTGTTACATCTTAATTTTAAAATGTTGTCTACAAATCGTGTCATGTTAAAAACAACTAGAAACATATTTAAATTAAATAAAAACAAACTTTGTTCTATTTCGTCACTGTTTTATATTTAATTTAAAGTTGTTTCTGTTTGATTTTAATATTTTTTTTTCTTAGTGTAGGTGTTTTTCTTTAAAAAATTGCAACGCTGATACACATTGGGTCTTAGAGCTTTAAAATCTACCCTATTCGCAAGACCCCACTTGGAGATTGTCGTTATTCATAATGGAGTGTGTCATTTATGTTCTGCCTCATAGCTTTAACCTCAGTAAGGATTGGTCTATAAATAAAGGAAAATGAACGGTAAATGTTGCTGTCATATTTGAAAGGATTGGAAGTTAGACCCAGAAGGTCGTTAAGAAAAAGTGTAGGAGAAAGATTCACCTGAAACTCATGCAATGAACACCAATCGGCAACAACAAGTATGGTGCAGTCTTTGAGAAAGCTCGACATAAATCGAGAGAAATCACTAAGACATCAAACGCAATAAGCTTCGACTGCTCCGTCCCGGACTCGATCAAACGCTTTGGAAATATCTCGAGGAACTTCTTTGCTTTCACCAAATTGGTGAATAGAACGACTCCAACTTTTCGAAAGAAACGCTAAGGTCTTCAATAGAACTTCCACGAAATTTACCGCAAAGCGAATTTTATGAAAGCCATGCTGTCGATCGCACAAAGGTGAATTAGATGCCAGAAAGTTTCTTGAAAATTTAGTCTGACATTTCGTTTGAAATTTAGAGCTGTATTATGGTGTGTATTTACTTAGTACATAAATTCCCATTATGTCTACTAACATACGAATATAAGTGCCAGTTTACAGAAGGCGAACGATACACACGAACGAAAATTTAACATGTAGTTTGTTGTTGTTACAATAACAAAACACATGCAAAATTTTCGTTCGTGTGTATCGTTCGCCTTCTGTAAACTGGCAGTAAGACTAGACTTTATGTTTTGCCACTTATGATTGTCAATTCGCTAAATACTCTTGATAATAGAATTTGACGAATTCCGAAATACGTTTCGAGTACCTACTGCCCTCCTAAGAAAGTCACATCCAGAGCTGTCAGACTTAAGGATTTATCACCAAAATTGGGCATTTTATATAAGCAAAAAGGACAAGAAATCTCATATGGGGATTTCAAAAATTATTTTGGGGATTTTTGGGAATATTTAAAATTTTATCTATTAAATACCACCAGCTATTTTTGATATACTTTTAGTGATAAGCACTCTTTGGTACGAGTTAACGAAGCGCATTTATCGGCTGTAAAATTTATATTAACATTGGTGAAAACCGTTTATTTACGCTTTTGGAGATTTTTTTATTGTTAAATCTATGAAATAAAATTATAAATTTCATCCATCCCTAATTTTTGGTTTTTTTAAGTGAATGAAAAATTTTTTGTGATTAAAAAGATCATATTTTTAAGACTTTGGGCATTTTTGGGGATATTTTGTTATATTTTTGGAGAAAGTGGAAAAAGTACCTTGCAACGCTGGTCAAATCTCCATTTTAGTACTTTGAGAAATTTATCTTTTACGGTTTTAGTTTTCTTTCTTAGGACGACAGTAAAGACTGGGTTTTTGAAATTCTAAACGGTTAAAAGGTAAGAGCAAAGTGAATAAATTATCTAGTATATTTTCGACCTAATCAAACTGCGGAGCAACTCGAAAAGCGAAATGAAATTGAACGGAATCGATCTCAAGAACGTACACGAGAAAAAATAAATTATGGAAACGAAGTAGATATGCATCGAATGAGATACAATTGTTCAGTAGAATCCACTGAAGTGATAATAAATTCAAATGTTAGTGCAAGAAGACAAACGAATGCACATCAAATACTCATCGAGCTGTTAGTATTGGTTCGAAGAGCGTTGTGCCCACATTGTAAGACATTGAAATAAAGAAATGAAACTCCAGGAATGTGTTGCGCAAGTGGCAAATTGAAATTAACACCGTTGATTCCACTACCAGATCCAATTCGCTCATTGGTTTCTGAAAAAGGAGCACATTCCAAACATTTCCTGACACAAATCCAAAACTTCTCAACAATTGTGGTTCGGGATAATTTCATGCCTAAGGTAATTGCAATACAATATCTTACATCGTTTCATTGTGGTTATTTAAAATAAACATTACAAATGCAAATCCAAATATATCATCGAGTAAGTTCGCTTTTGGCAGTTCCAGGTGCTGACTACTAATTTCTGCAGATTTTATTCATGGGCAATGCACCACAAGATCAGCGATGTGCAACTGCAAACTTACATTACCACAATCAATTGTGTAGGGATTCGTTCCTAATTTACTTGTTCTTGCATTGTTCAAAACCGCATGCCCTCTGATACTCTCAAAATGGTTATCAGAGCCGATAAGACGGGAGAACACGCAAGATGTTTGAATGCAACCACAATTGACGAAGTCGCCATTGTCGTCGTTAGTGAACATTTAGAATCCCGTGATATCGTTCTACATCGACGCAGTAATCATCTGCAGTGTGAAACGCACCGATCATGTGATGCGTTGCAAAATCCCATCATATTTTGGTAAGGTGAATACTGTTATTATTTCTCGATCAATATAATACATCCGCGTGCAGGTGAATATTAGTAAGTTCAATGAATTATTATTAATATCGACTGATATTCCTGAAAATAAGGACAATCACATCTTGAAAAGTCGTCGTCATTTCCACCAATATGCTTCCGATATGTATGAAAAACTTAAAACGGAACGATTTACATTAATCAGATTGAACCAGAAAAAACTCAGTGCCAACGAGTATATTCACCTTCCAACAACGTACGTCGGAAGTCTGCGACATATACGTGAGTATGCACAAGATGCCATGTCGTACGTTCGACACTAGAATTTTTCATAACTTTTACTTGCAATCCGCAGTGGATGGAGATTCGGCAATGGTAACGTCACAGTCAGAGTCTCTAAACAAAAATTCAAATCATAGATGGATTTCATTGTGAAGTATCGGGTGTTCGGTGAGATGCGTTGCAGGATGTATTCAGTGGATTGGCAAAAAACGCGGATTGCAACACGCACATATTCTCATTTGACATAATAAGACCGAATGAAATGATGATGAGATATCAGCTGAAATTCCTGATGAAGTAGAAGATCCAGGCTTGCATGGAAAATGATTTATGACCCCTGTGGATAACTAAATATCAATTCTCCGTGTATGGTCGACGACAAATGTTCAAAGCCTTTTCCATGGCCATTAGTAGCAGAAACAATTACCGGAAATGGCAGTTACCCACCGTCACATTGGGTCGCATTTACACAGTTCATCCAAGAAACATTGAGTGTTTCTATTAAAGACGTGCAAGAGTGTAACTGAAAGTATGAGCAAAACAAATACACCATGTTACTCATTGTACAGATGAGCAAATGAGTGTAACTGATATTGTATGGTTTTGTTTTTACACACTCACCTTACTCATAAAAACCAAAAACAGTTTTTGTTGTTTTGCATAGAGTAAGAATTTTATTTGTTTTTTTTTCTCAAATAACTGTTGTACTATAGGTTTGCAAAAGTACCTGGTATTTGGGTACTTGGTATCGAGCACCAACAAATTTTCCGGGTACCTACTACCAAAAAGTCCCTACCCAATACTTTTTAGGGTTGTATTTTTTTACATTTTAGCAATAAATTTATCTAAAAAGTGCAAAAATCGTTTAAGATTTTATAAAATATATATATAAAAATACTGAATATTGTATAAAAATAATGTATAATGTATAAATATAATGTAATATATATAATTTTTTAAATTTTGCTTAAAAAACATACTGAGCGTATACTAAACAAAAAGTATCGAGTAGTATCGAGTACCCAATTCAAAAAGTATTGAGTAGTATTGAGTACAGTAAAGTAGCAGACTTTTACAACCCTATAGTACTACAAATATTTGGAAATAATTGTTGGTGCAACAAATAATCAAGTGAATTTTCGTCAATGTGTATTTTAAAAAATAAGTAAAGACTAAATTTGTGGTAAAATTTTTATTTTAAAATGAATAATAGTGAAGTTAAAGAAAAAATTTTATCTAATGTATATAAAATTTGTGAAAAAAGAGGTCGAAGCAAGATATGGGATTGCTTTGGCCTTATTAAAGACGAAAATGATGTTGAAGTAACAAATTTTGTTGCATGTAACAATGCATACAAATACAATAAAAATGCTTTATCAAATTTAAATAAACATAAGTGCTATACATTGTTAAAAAATGAAAATGATTTGATTGAACCAAACCAAGGTTAACAAGTGAGAGTGTTAACTTCGGCTGTGCCAAATCTATAATACCCTCCACCAGATAAAAAAAATTGCAGGGGCGTTTTTTTTGGTGGGGTCAGAAGGGGCCATTGGGGGACACATAAACCAATGCGATAAATGTTTAAAAATTGATTTATTATGCTTTTTGAGCTTAAGTACTACAATTTTATCATTAGTTAAAAATCCACGCCCACAAAAGGGGGGTGGGCAAAAAAAAATATATTTTTTTTATTTCCCAAGTCCAAGTGCAGGACCTTGAACTTTTTATACCCTCCAACTACAGTATGGGGGTATACTCACTTTGTCATTCCGTGTGTAACGCATCGAAATATCGGTCGGGGACCCCATAAAGTATATATATTATTGATCAGTGATCGATTCTAAGACATTTTAGCGATGTCCGTCCGTCCGTCCGTCTGTCCGTCCGTCTGTAGTTAACACGATACAGTCCAAAATAAAATAGCTAGCCCCTTCAAATTTGGCACAAATATGTCTTATGTTCCTAGGCAGGTTAAGTTCGGAAATTGGCCAAATCGGACTAGGGGGAAAAAAGTTCCCCCTTGAAGAACTAAACCAACCTCTAAAAAAATACACTTTTTTATATGTTTTTTTTTGTATTTTTGTTAATTAAATGAAACATTTGGTATATTTATCGCGATGGGAAGGTGCTCTCAACGTCCCCCACTGACCCTATCAACCCCCCCCCCCCAAAAAAAAGAAACGCCCCTGACAAATTTTTGTTTTTAATTTTTTTTTACATTTTGGAGGGTATAATAGATTCGGCACAGCCGAATTTAACACTCTCACTTGTTCTGGCATTAAATTGTTTTATTTGCTTAACAAAAATACAAAAAAACCAGAGAAAATATGGCGTTTTTCAGAGGTTAGTTAAGTTCTTCAGAGGGGAACTTTTTCCCCCTGGTCCGATTTTGCCCATTTACGAACTCAAACTGCCTAGGAACAAAAGACATATTCCTGCCAAACTTAACGAGTCTATCTCTTTTATTTTGGACTGCAACGTGTCTTATACAGACGGACGGACGGACATTCTAGAAAAGTCTTAGAATCGATCATAGATCAATAATATATATACTTTATGGGGTCCCCGATCGATATTTCGATGCGTTACAAACGGAATGACAAAGTGAGTATACCCCCATACTGTGGTTGGAGGGCATAAAAAGGCTTGCACCGATGTTTTGACCGAATGGGTTCTTGGAGATATTCGCCCATACTCTTTAGTAAAAGATAGTGGACTGAAAGCATATTCGAAATTCATGTTATCCCTTGGAAACAAATTTGGAACAAATCTTAACATAGAATCACTTTTACCACATCCAACAACAATCCAAAGAAATGTTGATAATAGTTATTCTACACAATTTGCAAAGCTAAAGTCAGAGATATTATCGGTACGAGAAATCGGTTATGCTCTGACATGTGACCTATGGACAGAAAATTTTTCGAAAATTTCGTACCTCGCTTTAACGGTTCATTTTGTAATGGATGGTGAGTGTAAAAGCAAGCTGCTAGGAGTAAAGTCTATGAAAGAAATTTCTAATACAGGTAAGCAATTTGTGAAATAATATACAAATATTGAAGTTAGTAAACACTACACTATTTCCAATGGTATTTTAAAATTTTCGAAATGTATTTTAATTTTTTTTTTTATAATTTTAAAATTGTCCAATTTTTTTTAATTGCCTAAATGTATTTCTAAATTCTTTAAATGTATTTCAAAGTTGTCCAAACTTTTTTTGTTTTTTAATTTCCAAATATATTTTAAAACTGCCCCTCTTTTTTTAATTTTCCAAACACATTTTAAAATTGTCCAAATATAATTCAATATTTCCCAAATGTATTTAAACATTTTTCAAATATATGTATTTTGAAATAATACATTAGTATTTCAAATTTGTCGAAAAGTTTTTTTTTTTAATTTTTCAAATGAATTTAAGAAATGGGTTAAAAAAAAATATTTTCTTTTATAAATATTTTCGCGCATCTATAAAATAAATTTGGAAAATTTGTAAAAACATTTAGAAAATTTTGAAATACGTTCGGGTAATATTAAAATGTACCTATTTGGATAATTTTATTTGTATTTGGACATTTTTAAATTTTATTTGGATAGTTTGAATATTCATTTGGACAAGTTTAAAATGTGTTTGAAAAATTTGAAAACTTAATTTATTTAAAAATTTTCCAAATATATTTCAAAATTGTCTAAGTGTATTTTAAAATTTGTCCAAATGTATTTAAAAAATTTCTAACCTAACAAGTTTGTTTTAAATATATTCGAAAAATTTTTATATGGAAAATTTTTAAATACAATTGGGCAATTTTAAAATACATTTAACTAATTTTGAAATATATGAACAATTTTGAAATATATTTGGACAGTTTGGAAATACTTTTAAAAAATGTTTAAAATACATTTAGAAAACTATAAACTAATTTTAGAAAATGTTTAATTAACTACATTTAAATAGTTTTGAAATAAAATGGAAATTTTTAAACTGATTTTGAATAATTTTAAATTATATTTAGACACTTTTAAAATACATTCGGACAATTTTAAAATACATTTGGACAATTTTAAAATATATTTCAGTAATTTTAAAATACACTTAAAGAATTTTAAAATATATTTAAACAATTTTAAAATACATTTCGACAGTTTAAAAATACATTTGAACGAGTGTAAATTATATTAGAAATAGATCTACCCGAGTAAAAATAATTTAATATGATCTTATATACTTTTATATAGTCATATTATTTGATATATGATCATGTGTGACACTAGAGTTTGCAAATAATCGAGATATTACGATTTCATAATCGCGATTACGATTAAAAAAATTGCCGTTAATCGCGATTACGATTAATCGAATTATTTAAATAATTTGAAATATCTTTAAAAAAAATCTTTTGAAATTTACATTTTAGAACGTATTTTTAAGAACAAAAACTGTTATTAAGAAATAAAATTAAAAGCTTTTGAACTTTCCCAGTAAAAATTATTCGAGATTTTAGCACCACAGTCTCTTTTTTATACCCTCCACTTACAAGGGAAGTATCTCAACCCTTATGAACCGATTTGCATGAAACGTAAAATATATATAAAAGAGACAATTCTAAGGTTGGGGTGTCTCGGCTTATCGGCCATATCGGGGATTTAGGGGTTCAAAACATGGGTCAAAAAATGGCGAAAAAATCGTTTTTTGGATTTTTCAGCCATTTCTTTCTAAGAAACTATATGATGTTTACATATGAGAAGAAAGGTTTTTTTAATGCCTATCCAATGGTGGCATAACCTTGTAAAAGTTTGGCTTCTTTAAATACTTTTTTTATGAAAATGTGAAAATTTTGGGGGGTATTTATATGAAGACATAGAGCTACGATGCCCATATGAATATGAAATAATCTTTATTAAATTTAAGTCGACACGTGTTTTTGCTCTAGAGGATATTCCTGTTAGTTCGTGAGATATCGAAATTTTCCCGGAGGTCCATATGGTTTCATAAGGGGACAACGAAATTTTGAAACACTGATATGGCCGAAAAGCCGAGACACCCCAACCTTAAAATCGTCTCATTAATATATATTTTAAGTTTCAGGCAAATTGGTTCATAAGGGTTGAGATACTTCCCTTGTTAGTGATAGAGGGTATATATAAGTTTGTCATTCCGTTTGTAACTCATCGAAATATCGGTCTGGGACCCCATAAAGTATATATATTCATGATGCCCGATCGATTTTAAGACATTCTAGCGATGTCCGTCTGTCCGTCTGTCTGTCTGTCTGTGGAAAATGCTCTCGCGGACAAAATATTGCACAGAGATGACTGAAACTTAACATATATATTGGAAGTTCTCCCGAGAAGTTTGGTATTGCATTTGAGCAATATCGGTTCAGCGGTTCAAAAGTTATGAACGAAAATGTAAGCACACCTCAAAAATTTCAGTACATTCAACATAACCTAAAAATACAAAATGCTTTAATTCGGCTTCTGGTTGACATATGTGAACATAATTGAACACCAAATGGTATTTAAACAAGTACGAACATATTTTTTGACAAAAAAAGAAAAAAATCGCGAATTTTTTTTTTACCAAAATTTTTTTTCGCGGAAATTTTTTTTCAATTTTTTTTTTCAAATGTAATTTCCTTTTAAATAAAGTTGTTTGCAATAATCTTTTTGAAATTGTGGAGGGTATCACTACATTCGGCAAGGCCGAATTTAACTTTTTTACTTGTTAAGTATATCATTGCGCTCGAGCGCCCTTGAGAATTTATAATAAAAATTCTTTGTTGATAAAATTTCACACATACTTTAATTTTTGACATCTTTAACACATTTTAAATGATCAAAAAGATTTTTGGAGAAAAATACTAGATTTTCTTACATCTTTATTGCGGTTAAATAAACTCTACAAAGTGTTCTTCAATCAGCGCTGAAAAGATACATGATTTTACTGAGTCTTAATAGCTTTTTATCTTTGCTTCCAAAGAGTACTCTAAGCTGTGACGGATTTGGATTCGCTCTTTGGAACATGATTTCTTTCCAAAAGCTGCTTCCAGTTTACCAAAATTTCTGCGCGGTACTATCAGAATACCTGCCGATGGCCAGTTAGCTCTTGTGAGAAAATTTATTTAAAAAATGTACAAGGCATCATTAGTTAACCAGCGGTCAAAGTATGAAAAAATTAAGTTTTCTGACAAAATTTCATGTCCAAATTATTTCACCAAAGCATTTTGAGTATATTTCAAATTTTAATTATTCGATTTCAACTTCGAATAAAAACGTGATCAACAAAACACTAAACTTGATTTCATGTGATTCGGAAATTTTCATGTGAATTGAAAAGTTGTGAAAGACAGAACAGAGGCCCAAAACTCTTTAAAATTTACTGACTTCAGAATTTAAATTTGAATGACTTTAACGAGAAAAGGAAAGAAAAATCGCAAACAAGTTAAATGAACCATGGGTCAAAACTTTCCCATTAAAACTTTCCGTTCTACTTAACATTCCAGAATCAATGATTTTTGTTTGAAATTGTCCCGAAAGTAATCGTTAACACTAATTTAGTTTTTTTAACAAATAATTTTAATAGAAACTTCAAAATTGGTTTCAAAAAATTTTGGAATTAATTTAAATTCGTTATAAAAACAGTGTATTTCAAAGAAAATTTTTAATCGTAATCGCATGATTTTTTTGTCGATTACGATTACGATTAATTGGTGCGATTAATCGCGATTTCGATTACGATTTTAATCGTTTTGCAAACTCTATGTGACACTATGTATTGCAAGATAAATTTATATAATAAATTTTGATGTGGGATTTTTTTAAGATATCGCCATACATAACTATATGTTGTACCATCTGGTCCCATACATCATTTTAAATTTCTAAGTGTTTTATATAAAATTTTATATGCCTCCATTATTTTTTAATTTTTTTAAGTGTTTTCCAAGAACATATTTTTATCGCAAATATTTTCAAAGTGTTTTATATAAAATTTCATATGACTTCATATTTTTTTATTTTTCTAAGATTTTTCCAAGCACCACTTTTTTATCACGAATATTTTCTAAGTGTTTTATATAAAATTTTATATGACTCCATCTTTTAAATTTTTTCAAAGTTTTTCAAGGAACATTTTTTTTTATCGAAAATATTTTCTAAGTGTTTTATATAAAATTTTATATAACTCCATTTTTTCAAATTTTTCTAAGTTTTTTCCAAGGACAAATTTTTTTGAAAATATTTTCTAAGTGTTTTATATAAAATTTAACATGACTCCATTTTTTTAAAATTTTTCTAAGTTTTTTTCAAAGAACAACTTATTTTTATTATTTTAATTTTTCAACTTTTTATTAAAAACTAAAAAAAAAAAACATCCGATTTCTAAAATTGTATAAATTTTAATATAATTGGATATAATTTTATATCATTGGATTAGACCAAAACTCGTATCAAAGTCGATATAAAGTTATATAAACTGATATTATTAGATAATATTCGATCAAATCTTATGAAACTATTTTTCGTATAAGATTATATCAAAATAGACACGAACCCATATTAAATTATATATTGTGTCATATCAATTTTTTTACTCGGGTAGTTAAATTTTTCATTATTTTAATGTACCAAAATTATTGGAGTTCAACTGAATATTTGGTTTCGGTATCGGCCAAATATTATGGTTCGGTCTTTTTTCGGTATTCGGCAATATTAGCCGAAACCGAAACTTTTTGGTATTAAAAAAAAAATATGTAAAAAGTCGCTGAATTTTTTAATTTTGTGTTTCATTCTACTTGTTTAAGTTCACTTGAAAAAAAACCCTGCAAAACTTAGATTACCAAATAAGGTATAAAATAAGGTATAGGATCTCTTATTTTATACATTGCAGCATTGATGATTTTAACAGGCGATGAGACTCAAAGTAATGCATCCACATTATCACAAAGAATACCAGTAAGGTATAAAATAAGTCATAAATTTATAACGGAGAATACGAGTAAGGTGTAAAATATATGATATTTTATAGGTTACGAGAAATGAAATAATATAACATACCAGAAGATAATATATAAGGTGTTACGAGTAGTGAAAAAGTAATTTTGTATTTAATTTATTCACGTGATTGTAAGTGAGTGTGAGTAGATAAAATATGCTCGTGAGTGTGTGTCGTTAGAAATTTCCTGTCATGAGCCCATCTCTAGTTTAAACTTATGCATTTTTTATAAAATAATTATTTTTTTATATTATTGTAATGCATTATGCATCCAATTATAAATAATGCATTATTTCAAACTTTCAAATAATACATAATGTAACCAAATATAAGTCATCCATGATTTAATGTTTAGAAATAATAAATATGAAATACATTTTTTCCAATAATCATGTATTACGTAGCAAATTATTAGTAATGCATTATTTTTCACTTGAAAATAATACGTTGTGGAACAAATGTTTGGTAAGACATTCTAAAATAATGCTACAAATAAGGTATATACATTACCTGGTAATGTGTTATATAATCACTACCCATTACCAAAGTTTTGCTGGGAAGAAACAAGGTTGTCTAATAATGTGATAATAGCCTGTTTTCGCATAACCGTATGTATATACGCTTACCCATACAAATTTTAAATTATCCACGCTTATTCTTAGCGTGTATAATTATCGGCGTTAGTTTTAAGCTTCTATAAAAAGTGAAGCCAAGTTCATATTTTTCATATTGTTGAATCATACATAAACCTATTTTTTCTTGTTTGCCTTAATAAATTTTGACACGCAACAACAATGATGCCAAATACATTTTGTTAAACGTGGATGTTTTTTTGGTTAAACGGTTAATGTTAACGTATATACGTTATGCGAAAACAGGGCTAATATTATAGTTGAAACACTTTTTCCCTTAATCTTTAAATGAAATGTACAATTTTTTTGTTGCTTAAAAATACACTAAAAAAACCTTGTAAAATTACAAGAAAAACTTGTAACTTTTTTTTGTTTGACAATTCCTAGTAATTTTACAAGATTACCAATAATTTTGTAATTTTACAAGGTTTTAACCAATAAAATTGCTAATTTACAAATTTTTTGACACAATAAAATATACAAAGAGGTTTCGCAATTTTACTAGATTTTTGCTACCTCCTATTTTACGAGAATTCCTAGTAATTTTACAAGCTTTTTACCAATAATTTTGTAATTTTACAAGCTTTTTACCAATAAAATTGTAAATTCACAGTTTTTTGGCGCAATTAAAATTACAAGGAATTCTCGTGAATTTACTAGATTTTTTTTTGTAAAATTATCTTGAAAACTTGTAAAATTACAAAAAAAAATGGAAAAATTACAAAAAAGAAATGTAAATTTAGATTTGTTAAAAAACTAGGAAAACTGTCAAATATTGGTAAAATGGGATTACGAGACTTTTCCTAGTAATTTGAAAAAGTTTTTTTTGTGTGTATATGTTTTTTTAAGTTTAGTAAAATAAATATTTTTTTATACCCTCCAACCACAGTATGGGGGTATACTCACTTTGTCATTCCGTGTGTAACATATCGAAATATCGGTCGGGGACCACACAAAGTATATATAATATTGATCCATGATAGAATCTAAGACATTCTAGCGATGTCCGTCCGTCCGTCCGTCCGTCTGTAGAAATAACGATGCAGTCCAAACCAAACGAGCTAGACCCCTGAAATTGGGCAAGAATATCTCTTATGTTACTGGTAAGGTTAAGTTCGAAGATGGGCAAAATCGGACCAGGGGGAAAAAAGTTCCCCCTTGAAGAACTAAAATGACCCCTAAAAAATACAATATTTTTACGAGTTTTTTTTAATTTTTGCTCAACAAATGTAACATTTTTATGCCATATTATGTTCATAGACCTGCGCTTGGACCAACGGGGTTAGGAAATTTGATTTTTTTCGGGCCGCCCCCCTTTGGAGGCGTGGTTATAGAAATTAATGAAAAATAACGATAAAAATGTATTATTTAAGCGTACATATCATAAACAAATAATTTGTAAACATATATAGCGGTGATAAAGGTGTCCCCCACCGATTTCCCCCCCCCCTCCCCCGCAAAAAGAAAAGACGCCTCTGCGATTTTTTTTTTTTTTTAATTTTAAACGTGTTGGAGGGTATAATAGATTCGGCACAGCCGAATTTAACACTCTTACTTGTTAATAAATACAACCAGTCCTATGGTTCAAAAAAATTAAGTGCTGTATTTTTTCTTTAAAGCAATTAAAATAATTTTTTTCACGCCAGGCGAATATTTTCTTTAAGTTTCGGTTCGGTTTCGACCATATTGCTTTTTTGGCCAAATGTTCGGTTGGGTTTTGGTTCGCTTCGAAAAAGTGGACTCTAAAATTTATATACAAATTTTTATTTTGTTTGCTGAAAAATATTGTAAATATAATTTATTATATTTTAATTTATTTCTTAAAAAAGGCATCAATATAAAGCAAAAATTGGAGACTTTACTTAGTGAGTTCAATTGTTCCTTAAATGATCCAACAGTTGTGGTAACAGATAGAGGAAGTAATATTAAAGCAGCTTTAAAAGAACATGAAAATATCAATTGCATAAACCGTCTTATTCACAATACAATAGAAAATTGTGTTAAAACTTCACTGCAAATTGATGAAATAGATGAAATAGTAACAGCATCGTCGAAACTGGTCAAATATTTGAAAAAATCAGGTTTGAATTGTGACTTAAATACATCTTTGAAAAGCTTCACACCCACAAGATGGAATACAGTCTATTTTACACTATTATCAATAAAATTTAATTTTGCTTAAACGACAAAAACCTAACTGAGAAATATAGCCCCATAAAAGAATATTATTTAGATCAACTAATCGCAATTTGAAAGCCTTTCATGGAAGCCTCCAAAGAACTCGAAGGCAGCTCCTATGTAACTATTCATTTAGTGCATCCACACTAAGGGTGTTCTTAACAGTAAGGGAAAAATTTAAAATGTTTTAATTGATTGGCACTGGGCAAATTATTGTTCCTTTATACTAAAAACTTAAAAAAATATAATTTGGAGCTAATCCGATAACTTTAAGTGGACGCGGAAACGACCTGAAGTTTGAAAAACGAATTACAAGGGGAAAAAATGACTTTTTACTCATTTTCTCAATTTTTTCGACATTTTAAGTTAACTTTGAATTCAACTGGTTACTGAATTGTGATGTGGAGTACATTACCTTTGTAATAAGGCAATAAAAACTAAAATCGGTTAAAAATCAGCCAAGTTATTACAACTGCCCCAGGCAACTAGAGTGTGGCAGACCACTTGATCAAAGATTTCGAGTTCCATTTTTGAAATTGATTGAAATTATCTACTATAGCAACATTTTTTTATTCTTTAAGTCCCAATGTACTAAGGTGATAAGCATTTTTCATATTGTGTTATGCTAACTTGTTTTAAATAAATGGTAAAAAGGTCTTAGTTTTTCAACCCGGTTTTCAAATCTCCAATTTCAAATTTTTATTTTTTTTGGCAAATAAAATTTAAAAAATTGACAATTGGACTATAGGATTTTGTTAAGGACATATAAGGGAATAAAAACTACAAAAATTGTAGACATTCCTTTTTTCATTCGGCTAGTTCAGCGATTTTATTTCGTCGGATTTCAAGATAATAGTGATTTTGGTAACTTTTTTAGCTTTTAGTTAATTTTTTTTATTATTTTTTAACAAACCTCATATGTTTTCTACCGAATTATTGCAGAATAATATAGAATACTTCAATTCCTTTAATAAGAGCGGAATTGAGCCATGAAAAATTGACCCTATTAAAGGTCAAAGGTCAAATTTTGGAAGAATTTAAATTTTTAAAGATTAACAATTTTTTTGAGCGGATATTAATGAAACTCCTTGATGTTGTTTTAATATGATTAAACGTAAATGGTTTATTATTAAAATTTAGAAAATTAACCCTTAAGTGCTACTGGGGTCTATAGTTTTTTTTATTTAATGGAGAAAATATAAGTATATTATTTCATAGGGTCATATAGACCCCAACAGCACTTAAGGGTTAATGTTCTGAATTTTAATAATAAACTATTAATTTATAGACATATTAAAATAACATCAATCAGTTTCATTAATATCCGCTCGAAAAATCTGTTAATCTTTAAAAATTAAAATTCTTCTAAAATTTGACCTTTGACCTTTAATTGGGTCAATTTTTCATGTCTCAATTTCGCTCTTATTAAAGGAATTGAAGTATTCTATATTATGCTGCAATAATTCGGTAGAAAACATATGAGGTTTGTTAAAAAATAATAAAAAAATTAACTAAAAGCTAAAAAAGTTACCAAAATCACTATTATCTCGAAATCCGCCGAAATAAAATCGCTGAACTAGCCGAATGAAAAAAGGAATGTCTACAATTTTTGTAGTTTTTATTCCCTTATATGTGCTTAACAAAATCCTATAGTCAAATTGTCAATTTTTTTAATTTTATTTGCCAAAAAAAATAAAAACTTGAAATTGGAGATTTGAAAACAGGGTTGAAAAATTAAGACCTTTTTACCATTTATTTAAAACAAGTTAGCATAACACAATATGAAAAACGCTTATCACCTTAGTACATTGGGACTTAAAGAATAA
Source organism: Pegoplata infirma (assembly GCA_963921195.1). NCBI lineage: Eukaryota > Metazoa > Arthropoda > Insecta > Diptera > Anthomyiidae > Pegoplata > Pegoplata infirma. The sequence goes on along the minus strand of OY992536.1, from coordinate 159,467,046 downwards.
AAAAATGTTGCTATAGTAGATAATTTCAATCAATTTCAAAAATGGAACTCGAAATCTTTGATCAAGTGGTCTGCCACACGCTAGTTGCCTGGGGCAGTTGTAATAACTTGGCTGATATTTAACCGATTTTAGATTTTATTGCCTTATTACAAAGGTAATGTACTCCACATCACAATTCTGTAACCATTTGAATTCAAAGTTAACTTAAAATGTCGAAAAAATTGAGAAAATGAGTAAAAAGTCATTTTTTCCCCTTGTAATTCGTTTTTCAAACTTCAGGTCGTTTCCGCGTCCACTTAAAGTTATCGGATTAACTCCAAATTTTTTATTATTTAGTTTTCAGTACAAAGGAACAAAATTCTGCCCAGTGCAACACAAAAATCCGAAATAAAAAAATAAGAACACCCTTAATCCACACATTGAAAATTTAAAAACAATATGTAATACCACAAATAATGATGAACCTAGTTTTATCTCAGAATTTAAAAAAAATATATATGACACTTTAATTTCCTTGGTAGAAAGCAAGATCAAGGACCATAGAGTAATATAGGATACCCGAACTTTTAAGTTTGTGGGAATCACTTAGACAACTCGTCCAACTCGTCCAATTTATCGGGCTCTGGTGGACTGTCCACGAAGGCACTAAAAGTTAACCCTGGAATGGGTAAATCAAAATAAATCGAAATTTGGCAAACATTTAACAAATTTTTCGATTTAAATTTTGAAAAAATGGGAAAAATTAAGAAAAATTTCAAAAAAATTATTAAAAATATAAAAAACAACAAAAAATTCATAATGAAGAAAAAAAAAAAATAAAAACGAAAAAAATTAAACTAATATATAATATTTAAGAAAATAAAAAAATCACGAGAAAAAAATTTAAAAAAAAAGAAAATTTAAAAAAAAAAAATCAAATTTAAAAATTTTATGTAAAAAAAAATTAAAAAAATCAAGAGAAAAAAATTAAAAAAAAAGAAAATTTAAAGAAAAAAAACATTTAAAAAAAAGTTGACACTCATGGGATTTTTTTTTAATGTTCTATTTTTTAAAATGTTTGTTTTATTTTTTTTTAATGTTTTATTTTATTTTATTTATTATTTTTTTTTTTTAAAAAGTAAATTAATATTAATTAAGCATAGTATATTTTAGCATAGTGTTTTAAAAGTATACTTTAGACGAGTAGGTAGGTAGTACACCCTGCTAATAGTTGGTCTCAGGTTCAAATCCCATGAGTGTCAACTTTTTTTTTAATGTTTTTTTTTTCTTATTTTTTTATTTTCTTTAATATTATAAATTAATTTAATTTTTTTTTCGTTTTTATTTTTTTTTTTCTTAAATATTAATTTTTTGTTGTTTTTTATATTTTTAATAATTTTTAAATGTTTTTTTTTCCTTTTTTTTCTTTAAATTTTCTTTTTTTTAATTTTTTTCTCTTGATTTTTTTAATTTTTTTTTGCATAAAATTTTTAAATTTGATTTTTTTTTTTTAAATTTTCTTTTTTTTCAATTTTTTTCTCGTGATTTTTTTATTTTCTTAAATATTATATATTAGTTTAATTTTTTTTCGTTTTTTTTTTTTTCTTCAATATGAATTTTTTGTTGTTTTTTATATTTTTAATAATTTTTTTGAAATTTTTCTTAATTTTTCCCATTTTTTCAAAATTTAAATCGAAAATTTTGTTAAATGTTTGCCAAATTTCGATTTATTTTGATTTACCCATTCCAGGGTAAACTTTTAGTGCCTTCGTGGACAGTCCACCAGAGCCCGATAAGTTGGACGAGTTGCCTAAGTGATTCCCACAAACCTAAAAGTTCGGGTATCCTATATTACTCTATGGTCCTTGGCAAGATCACAATCTATATATATAAAAGAGTGTGGTGACTGACTGACTTACTGACTGATTGGCAATAATCATCGCCCAGCCCAAACCGCTGAAGCTAGAGACTTGAAATTTGAAACGTAGGTTCGGCTCCCGCCAAAACCACCCACTAAGAAGGGATTTTTGGAAATTCCGATTCTAAGGGGGGCAAAAGGGGGAAAATAGGGCCCTTCGGGGGATTTTGTATCTTTTGAACTAATAGTCTTAGAAACTTAAAATTTGAACTCTAGGATCCTCTCGCGGAAATAAAATTTCGGATTTTTTTTTTTTTGGAAAATTCCGCCTCCAAGGGGGGAAAAAGGGGAAAATAGGGCAAATTGGTACATTTTTTATATTCTAAACAAATGGTCCCAGAAACTTGAAATTTGAAGTCTAGGACCCTCTCGCGGAAACAACATTTTGGAAAAAGTAATATTTTGAAAATTCCGTTTCTAAGGTGGGGGGGAGGGGGAAAATAGGGCAAGTTGGTACATTTTGTATCTTTTGAACTAATGGTCCTACAATCTTGAAATTTTGAATATAGGATACTCTCGCGGAAATAACATTCTGAAAAAAGTACTTTTTTGAAAATTCCGGTTTTAAGGGGGACAAAAAGGGGGAAAATAGGGCAATTTGGTGAATTTTGAACTAATGGTCCTAGAAACTAGATATTTGAACTATAGTATCCTCTCGGGGAAAAAAAAAATTTTTACTAAAATTTTTTCACTCAAAATTTTTTTTCACTCAAAATTTTTTTTCACTCAAAATTTTTTTTTCACTCAAAAATTTTTTTTTACAAATTTTTTTTCACTCAAATTTTTTTTTACTCAAAATTTTTTTTCACTCAAAATTTTTTTTTACTCAAAATTTTTTTTCACTCAAATTTTTTTTTTTACTCAAATTTTTTTTTACAAATTTTTTTTTAACAAATTTTTTTTTTCACTCAAATTTTTTTTTCACTCAAAATTTTTTTCACTCAAAAATTTTTTTTTACAATTTTTTTTTTACTCAAATTTTTTTTTCTCAAAATTTTTTTACTCAATTTTTTTTTTCACTCAATTGTATTTTATTCTTCAGTTTTTTTACTAATTTTTTTTTACTTACAAGGGAAGTATCTCAACCCTTATGAACCGATTTGCCTGAAACTTAAAATATATATTAAAGAGACGATTTTAAGGTTGGGGTGTCTCGGCTTATCGGCCATATCGGTGTTTAAAAATTTCGTTGTCCCCTTATGAAACCATGTGGACCTTCGGGAAAATTTTGATAACTTCCGAACTAACAGGAATATCATCTAGGGCAAAAATACGGGTCGACTTAAATTTAATAAAGATTATTTCTTATCCATATGGTTATCGTAGGTCTATGTCTTCACATAAGTACCCCCCAAAATTTACACATTTTCCTGAAAAAAATATTTAAAGAAGCCGAATTTTTACAAGGTTATGCCACCATTGTATAGGCATTAAAAAAACCTTTCTTCTCATATGAAAACATCATATAGTTTCTTAAAAAGAAATGGCTGAAAAATCCAAAAAACGATTTTTTCGTAATTTTTTGACCCATGTTTTGAACCCCTAAATCCCCGATATGGCCGATAAGCCGAGACACCCCAACCTTAGAATTGTCTCTTTGATATATATTTTAAGTTTCAGGCAAATCGGTTCATAAGGGTTGAGATACTTCCCTTGTTAGTAAAGTAATATTTTGAAAATTCCGTTTCTAAGGTGGGGGGAGGGGGAAAATAGGGCAAGTTGGTACATTTTGTATCTTCTGAACTAATGGTCCTACAGTCTTGAAATTTTGAATATAGGATACTCTCGCGGAAATAACATTTTTGAAAAAGTACTTTTTTGAAAATTCCGGTTTTAAGGGGGACAAAAAGGGGGAAAATAGGGCAATTTGGTGAATTTTGAACTAATGGTCCTAGAAACTAGATATTTGAACTATAGTATCCTCTCGGGGAAAAAACATTTTTTTACTAAAATTTTTTCACTCAAAATTTTTTTTTCACTCAAAAATTTTTTTTTTTAAATTTTTTTTTTTACAAATTTTTTTTTTTTACAAATTTTTTTTTTTTACAAATTTTTCAAATTACAATTTTTTTTTTTCACTCAAAATTTTTTTCACTCAAAAATTTTTTTTTACAATTTTTTTTTTACTCAAATTTTTTTTTTACTCAAAATTTTTTACTCAATTTTTTTCCAGATTTTTAACTCATTTTTTTTTACTTAAATTTTTTACTTAGAAGGTGTTTTCATCCAAATTTTTCTTCAGATTCTTAACTCATTTTTTTTTACTTAAATTTTTTACTTAGAAGGTGTTTTCATCCAAATTTTTTTTACTCAAAATATTTTTCGCTTAATTTTTTGACTCAAATTTTTTTTCTCATTTATTTTTTAATTTTTGGGAATTTATTGATTTAATCACTTAAATTTAGGGGGAAATAGGACAATTTAAACATTTCGATCTGCCCCAGTAACCTTAAATTTGGACTATAGGATCCTCTCGCGGAAATAATACTCTAAAAAAAGTATTTAAAAAAAAAAAAATAAGAAGGGGAAATGGAGAAAAAAGGGCAATTTGGTACATGTTCTATCTTCTGACCTAATGGTCCTAGAAACTTAAAGTTTGGACTATAAGATCCTCTAACGGAAAAAACATTCTGAAACAAAGTTTTTTTTAATTCTGATTCTATGGGGTTGAAAGGGGGAAAGTAGGATAATTTGGTACATTTTGTATCTTCTGAACTAATAGTCCTAGAAACTTAAAAATTTGGACTATATGATCCTCTCGCGGAAATTATGTTCTGAAGAAAGTATTTTTTGAAAATTTTTCATTCAAATTTGGGGGGGAACTAATGGTCCCAGAAACCTTAAATTTGAACTATAGGATCCTCTCGCGGAAATAATATTCTGAAGATAGTACTTTTTTAAAAAGGCACTTCTAAGAAGGGGAAAAGGGGGCAATTTGGTACATTTTCTTTTCTCTGACCTAATGGTCCTAGAAACTTAAAGTTTGGACTATAAGATCCTCTCGAGGAAAAAACATTCCGAAACAATTTTGTTTTTTTCAATTCCGCTTCTAGGGTGGTAAAAAGGGGGATAATAGGACAATTTGGTACACTTTGTATGTTCTGAACTAATTTTCCCAGAAACTTAAAAATTTTGACTATGGGATCCTTCGCGGAAATAACATTGTGAAGAAAGTACTTTTTTGAAAATTCCGCTTTAAAGGGGGAAAAAGAGGAAGGTAGGGCAATTTTGTATCTGCAGAAAATATGGTCCTAGATACTTGAAATTTGGAGTGAACGAACCTCTCGCGGAAATAACATTCTAAAGGAAGTACTTTTTCAAAATTCTGGGAGGAAATCGGGAAAGTAGGGCAATTTTGAATCTGCTGAACTAATGATCCTTAATACTTGAAATTTATATAGGAATATAATTTATATAGGAAATAGGACTGCACGATCCTCTCGCGTGGACTGCACGATCCTCTCGCGGAAATAACATTCTGAAAAAAGTACTTTTTTGAAAATTCCGCTTTAAAGGGGGAAAAAGAGGAAGGTAGGGCAATTTTGTATCTGCAGAAAATATGGTCCTAGATACTTGAAATTTGGAGTGAACGAACCTTTCGCGGAAATAACATTCTAAAGGAAGTACTTTTTCAAAATTCTGGGAGGAAATCGGGAAAATAGGGCAATTTTGAATCTGCTGAACTAATGATCATTAATACTTGAAATTTAAACTGTACGATCCTTTCGCGAATATAACATTCTTAAAGAAGAACTTTTCAAAAAATCCGCTTCTACGGGGAAAAAGGGGGAAAGTAGGGCAATTTTGTATCTGCTAAACTAATGGTCCTAGATACTTGAAATTTGAACTGTACAATCCTCTCGCGGAAATAATATTCTAAAGGAAGTACTTTTTGAAAATTCCGGGGGAAAACGGGGGTGAGTGGGGTAATTTTGAATCTGCTGAACTCATGGTCCTAGATACTTGAAATTTCAACTGTACAATCCTCTCGCGGAAATAACAATGTTAAAGAAAAACTTTTTTAAAAATTATGCTTCTACGGGGAAAAAGGGGAAAGTAGGGCAATTTTGAATCTGCTGAACTAATGGTCCTAGATACTTAAAATTTGAACTGTACAATCCTCTCCCGAAAATAAAATTCTAAAAGAAGTACATTTTTGAAAATTCGTTTTTAAAGGGGGAAAAATGGGGAAAGAAGGGCAATTTCGTATCTGCTAAACGAATGGTCCCAAAAACTTGAAATTTTAACTCTTCTCACGCGGAAAAAACATTTTGTAAAAAGTAATATTTTGAAAAATCCTTTTATAAGGGTGGGGTGGTGGGTAGAAGGGGTTTAATAGGGCAATTTTGTATCTTCTGAACAAACTTGAAATTTTGATTCTGGATGCTCTCGCGGAAATTATTTTTTGAAAAATATATTTTTTGAGAATTTTGGTTTTAAGGAGGCCCAAAAGGGGGAAAATATGGCAATTTGCTAAATTTCAATTAATGGTCTTAGAAACATGACATTTTGAATATGGGATCATATCGCGGCAATAACATTCTAAAAGAAGTACTTTTTTGAAAATTTCGCTTTTAAGGGGGAGAAAGGGGGAAGTAGTGCAATTTTGTATATGCTAAAGTAATGGTCCTAGATACTTGAAAATTGGACTGTACGATCCTCCCGCGGAAATAACATTCGGAAAGGAATACTTTTTTTAAAAATTCCTCTTTTAAGGGGAAAAAGAGGGGAAAATAGAGCAATTTTGTATATGCTAAAGTAATGGTCCTAGATACTTGAAAATTGGACTGTACGATCCTCCCGCGGAAATAACATTCGGAAAGAAATACTTTTTTAAAAATTCTTCTTTAAGGGATGATACAATTTTGTATCAGCTGAACTGATTATCCGGGAGACTTGAAATTTGGACTGTATGATCTTTTCGCGAAATAACATTCTGAAAGAAGTACTTTTTTAAATATTCCGATTTTGAGTGGGAAAAAGGGGAAAAGTAGGGCAAATTTGTATCTGCTGAAATAATGGTCCTATATACTTGAAATTTGGACTGTACGATCCTCTGGCGGAAATAACATTCTCAATGAAGTACTTTTTTTTAACTGTACGATCCTCTTGCTGAAAAAGTACTTTTTGTGGAAAGTTCCGCTTCTAAGGGGGAAAAGGTTGAAAGTAGGGCAATTTTGTATCTGCTGAACTGATGGTCCTAGATACTTAAAATTTAGACAGAACGATCCTCTCTCTTGGAATTAACATTCTGAAAGAAGTACTTTTTTGAAAATTCCGATTTCAAGGGGGAAAACGGGGAAGGTAGGGCAATTTTGTATCTGCTGAACTAATGGTTCTAGATACTTGAAATTTGGCTGAACGATCCTCTCGCGGAAATACCATTCATAAGAAAGTACTTTTCAAAATTCTGGGGGAAAAAGGGGGAAAGAAGGGTAATTTTGAACCTGCTGAACTAATGGTCCTAGATTCTTGAAAATTAAACTGAACGATTACTTAAAGAACTTTTTTAAAAATTCCACTTCTAAGGGGGAAAAAGGGGGAAAGTAGGGCCCTTTGGGGTATTTTGTATCTTTTGAACTAATAATTTTAATAGTTTTTTTTTTAAATTTGGACAAAAAATATTTTTTTGAAAATTCCGCCTCCAAGGTGGGGAAAATAGAGCAAATTGGTACATTTTTTGTCTTTTGGACAAATGGTCCCAGCAACTTGAAATTTGGACTCTAGGAGCCTCTCTCAGAATTAACATGCGGAAAACAAAATTTTTTGAAAATTCCGCCTCCAAGGGTGGGAAAATAGAGAAAATCGGTGAATTTTTTATCTTCTGAACAAATTGTCACAGAAACGTGAAGTTTGGTCTTTAGGATCCTCTCGCGGAAACAACATTCCGAAAAAAATATTGTTTTAAAAATTCCTCCTCCACGGTGGAAAGGGGGGGGGGGGAAATAGGGAAAATCGGTACATTATTTATGTTTTAAACAAATCGTTCCAGAAACTTGAAATTTGAACTCTAGGATCATCTCGCAAAAAAAAAAAACATCTTGAAAAAAGTAGAAGTGGGAAAATAGGGCAATTTTGTATCTTCTGAACTAAAACTTTAAATTTTGATCCTCTAGCGGAAATAATTTTTTGAAAAATACACTTTTTGAAAATTTTGGTTTTAAGGAGGGCCAAGAGGGGCAAAATAGGGCAATGTGGTAAATTTTAAACTAATGGGCTTAAAAACATGACATTTGCAATATAGGATCATCTCGCGGAATAACATATTGAAAGAAGTACTTTTTTGAAAATTACTTTTTAAAGGGGGAAAGAAGGGCAATTTTGTATCTGCTGAACTAATGGTCCTAGATATTGAAGTTTGGACTGTACGATCCTCTCGCGGAAATAACATTCTGGAAGAAGTACTTTTTTGGAAAAATCTGCTTCCATAGGGGGAAAAAGAGGGAAAGTAGGGCAAATTTGAAATTTGAATCCTCTTGCGGAAACATTCTAATGGAAGTACTTTTTTAAAAATTTCGCTACTACGGGGAAATTAGGGCAATTTTGTATCTGCTGAACTAGCGGTCCTAGATACTTGAAATTTGGAGTGTACGATCCTCTCGCGGAAAAAACATTCTGAGAAGAAGTACTTTTTTGAAAATTTTGTTTTATAGGTGGAAAAGGGGGAAAAGTAGGGCAATTTTGTATCTGCTGAACTAATGGTCCTAGATACTTGAATTTTGAACTGTTTTGTATCTGCTGAACTAATGGTTCTAGATACTTGAAGTTTGGACTGTACGATACTCTAGCGGAAATAGCATTCTGGAAGAAGCACTTTTTTAGTAAATTCTGCTTCTAAGGGGGAAAATGGGGAAAGTAGGGCAATTTTGTATCTGCTGAATTAATGGTCCTAAATACTTGAAATTTGGACTGTACGATCCTTTCGCTGAAATAACATTCACATAAAATAAGTACTTTTATGAAAATTCTGCTTCATATATTGGTACATATTGTTCCTTATGCACTAATATTTCTTGAAACTTAAAGTTTGAATTATTGGATCGTTTCGCCAAAATAAAAATTTTTGCAACTTTAAATCTACTCAAAATATAATATTTTAAAGGTCGAAACTAACAATTTTCATGTTTAATTAAAAATTAATAAGAATTTGAAGTAATAAAGTTGTTTTTTTTTACAGCTAACCGGTAACGAAGTACCGGGCGAGTTAGCTAGTATATCATAAATTAGCAATATTTTTATTTCCGCCAGCTAATCAACTTACTCAATTTAGTTTAGAAGAACAAACAGAAGTAACAAATCACACAAAATCTTTGTTAATTCCATATTTAAATGATATAAATATTGCTAATCCACCAACTCAAACAAATTCATCTAGAACAGTGATCGGCACCCATTGCACGCTGGAGCCGAACACAATCGGTAATTCACATGTATACAACACGAATGTCAACAAAAAATCAACAAAGAGCATAAAAAAAACAAATATTTTATTCAGTAGCAAGCTGACTTTCTTCAAAGCAGGTTGATGTCGCTTTGTTGAAGAAATACACCAACACATGCATATTTTTATTAAAACACTAATACTTTCATATGCCTCTTTGTGCCGACCACTGATCTAGAATATATTCATTATTTGAAAAATATGTGCTACCAATCGAGGAAACTAATTCGAGCCAATCCATAATTGATAATGAAATAATAAAATATAAAAATACTAATGTACCTCTGAAAAATGTTTTTAATATATTAAAGTGGTGGATTGATAGAAAAAATGAGTTCCCATTATTATATAAATTACGCTGCCGAATATTCGCTATACCAGCATCTAGCGCTCCTTCAGAAAGGATATTTTCCATTGCTCGGGCACTAATAACAGACAAACGATCCAAACTGGGCTCTAATGGAAAATCATTTAATGAAATATTATTCGTAAACATAAATTCTAAAAACTGATTTTTAAGTGTATTTTTGTTTTTGTGTTATAAAAACTGAATTTGTATTATTTACTTTATAACTATTGTTTTGATTTAAGGGGGGTTAAAACTAAAAAACAGCCTTAATTTTAGCATTTTTAAAACAGCTATAAAAAATATTTTTTAAACATTTATTTGAAAGATAAACTGTCCTAATATTTTTAAAAATTTATAACAGAAAAACTAACGAACCGATTTTGAAGATTTTTTTTTTGTTTTATTTTTATATTACTAAATTCTCTACACCATTTCCAATTGTATTTCAAAAACTATCAATTGTATTTCAGAAATTATGAATTGTTTTTAGAAATTATCAATTGTATTTCAGAAATTGCACAAGGTGACAAAATTTGAACTTTGTCAATATGCCTGATCTTTGACAGGTGTTTTTTATGGACCTTGGTGTGCTTATTCCGAATCTGTTTTCCAATTTTTTCCATCAGCTCGCGTTCGCAAGCAAATCAGAAACAATCAATTGTATTTCAGAAATTATCAATTGTATTTCAGAAAATATCAATTGTATTTCAGAAACTATTAATTGTATTTCAGAAATTATCAATTGTATTTCAGAAACTATCAATTGTATTTCAGAAAATATCAATTGTATTTCAGAAATTATTAATTGTATTTCAGAATTTATCAATTGTATTTTAGAAATTATCAGTTGTATTTCAGAAACTAACCTTCGTAAAACAATTGAAAATTTCTGAAATACAATTGATAATATCTGAAATATTATTGATAAATTCTGAAATACACTTGATAATTTCTGAAATACAATTGATAATTTCTGTAATACAATTAATAATTTCTGAAATACAATTGATATTTTCTGAAATACAATTGATAGTTTCTGAAATACAATTGATAATTTCTGAAATACAATTGATAATTTTTGAAATGCATTTGATAGTTTCTAAAATACAATTGATAATTTCTGAAATACAATTGATTTTTTCTGAAATACAATTGATAATTTCTGAAATACAATTGATAATTTCTGAAATACAATTGATAATTTCTGAAATACAAATGATAACTTCTGAAATACAATTGACAATTTCTGAAATACAATTGATAATTTCTGAAATATAATTGATAAGTTCTAAAATACAATTGGTAGTTTCTGAAATACAATTGATAATTTCGGAAATACAATTAGAAACGGTGTAGTACTTATCGTGGTAATTTTTTTAAAAAATTTTTATTTTTGTTGAAGAATTGTTGAAAAATTTCCATTTATAAATTCTGATTATTTTTTTTTTTTTAAATAAAAATTGTTTTATTCGACCATTAAAATATTATATTTTGAGTTGGTTTATTCTAGCTCGAGGTCATTATTTCCTTTACTAATTAAAACTATGGTATTCTCATTGAATAATTTTCAAGAATATTATTTTTATACCCTCCACTTAGTGATAGAGGGTATATTCGTCGAACTATATTCAAAAAATGCCAACTCGAAAAAGCTTACTGTTCAGGAGAGCTAAAAAACTAGTTATTTCGCATATTATTGCAAAAATAAACAATGTACCTTCCACAAGATGGTTTAAATATTCTAAACAAATTTTACCTATGCGAAAATTTTCATATTTTGCACTTGTTTGCGTATTTTTCAGAGATGGCATTTATTACTAAATCAAAAAACAAATATTTTTTTAGAGTTGGCATATTTTGTCGGAAAATAAAAATACATTTTTTTTGGAAAAATTTTTAATATTTTTTTTTTTTTGGTTTTTGTTATCCTTAGTACGGTAATTGCAAAAACTGAACAAAAAATTAAAAATCTTTACATATTTTTAAAAGTTATAGCTCCGAAAGCCTTTTAATCTCAGGGTGGTGAACTTTGGCACTCTGTAACTCACGCTGTATTGCAATAGGGTCACTCCAAACTAGCTATTTTGAAAGATTATATCATTGACTTTATTTGCCCCATTCATAATGTTTCAATCTGATAAATAGTTTGAAAGTTACATCTATATATGTAAGCATTTTTTTTTTTTGCAAACACTATTAACCGATATTTTAAAAATGGCAATATCTCGAAAACTAGCCATTATATATCAAAATCTGTACCAGATTCGTGTTCAGCATGGCAAATGCAATAAGAAACAATGTGGTCTAATTTTTTTTTTTTTTTAAATTTTTTAAATTTTTTGGAAATTTACAGTTGGCATTTATTTTCACCAAAAAAATATGTACTTTGAGTTAGCAGATTAACAAAAAATGGATGTAAAACGACAACAAATTACTTTTTTGCTCTCAAATTTTTATGGCAGATAGGTATTACATAGGGGAGCTATTTGCCATCGGAAACTCATTTCCGTCAAATTTGAGTTGGCATATTTTAAATATAGGTTCACGATATATAAGTTTGTCATTCCGTTTGTAACTCATCGAAATATCGATCTGGGACCCCATAAAGTATATATATTCATGATGCCCGATCGATTTCAAGACATTCTAGCGATGTCCGTCTGTCTGTCTGTGGAAAATGCTGTCACGGTCAAAATATTGCACAGAGATGACTGAAACTTAACATATTTATTGAAAGTTCTCCCGAGAAGTTTGGTATTGCATTTGAGCGATATCGGTTCAGCGGTTCAAAAGTTATGAACGAAAATGTAAGCACACCTCAAAAATTTCAGTACATTCAACATAACCTTAAAATACAAAATGTTTTAATTCGGCTTCTGGTTGACATATGTGAACATAATTGAACACCAAATGGTATTTAAACAAGTACGAACATATTTTTTGACAAAAAAAGAAAAAAATTGCGGATTTTTTTTACCAAATTTTTTTTTTCGCGGAAATTTTTTTTTCAAAAGTAATTTCCTTTTAAATAAAGTTTTTTTAAATTTTTTTTTGCCTGTTCTGTTTTAAATTTGTTTATGTTGGTCATTTTTTGCAAGACTTTATCGACACGTCCATTAAAAATGACCAATATATGTAAATAAATTTAAAACAGAAAAATAATTTTCTTGAAAATCATTCTATGAGAATATCATACTTTTAATTAGTAAAGGAAATAATGACCTCGAGCTAGAATAAACCTACTCAAAATATTTCCATTTACATTTAAAAATTTTCTAAATGCTTTTCAGAAAATTCTGATTAAGTATATGTCAAATTTGTATTTCAAAATTTTTCAGAAAATTTTGATATACAAAAAAAAAAATTTTGATATACAAAAAAAAGAAATTGAAACGCAGTTACATAATTTTTAAATCAAAATGGAAATTTTTGATTAATACTATGTTTAGACCAAATAAAAACTAACTTGTTTTTGGCCAAAATTGATTTTTGAAAACCAAACCGTTTACACCGAATAAATAGAGTTTTTGTTTGTCAAATCAAATTAATTATTTTATAAGTTCACTAAAAAACACAAAATAACAATAGCCACACGTTAATAAAAAAATTAAATTACATATTTATTAACTTTTTTAACAGATTGGAATAATAATTTCACAAAAAACAAATATTTTATTTTTGACATTCGAGTTAAACAAAACAAAACTGAAAAAAATATTCACACAGAATGATTAGCCAGTAGTGAACACAGCCAAAACTCTAGTTTTTGTTTAGTTTTGGTTGGCAACGCAGTTTTTAAATTGTATGGAAAAACTACATAGTTTTTGCCAAAAACCAAAAAAATATTCAAAAACAGGTTGTTTTCGTTGGTGTAAATACCGTATAACATGGAAAACATCTGAACTTCCCAGCAAAAACTAGATATTGAGTACCCATTCCCAATTGGATTACCTGGTAACGAGTACTAATTACTCGCTGCGTTACTTTATACCCCAAAAAAGGCGTTACTTTTAACTTACGATGTAAATGATTTGCAATCTGAATTTTAAAAAACAGTTAAGTTTCATAAAAATATATAAAAAACAATTTTACTCTTAATTTATTTTCTCTCATTTAATAAGAGCAACTAAACAAACAATGCAGTTACTTTTTCAACTTTTCCTAAGCGAGCTAGCAATGGGCTATTATTTCTTAGCTTTTTCGTAAGTGGACAAAGAAGGCCTTGCCTCCAATGACATCGCCTTGTTAAAGTAATTAACAATGAAATCGGGACGTAACTAGTTACTTATTTTCGATATAAATCCCAAAGTTAATTACTTGATAATGGAAGTTTTTGCTGGGTTATTTAAATTCAAAAATAATTTTCTTAAAATTATTTGGGAAATTTTGAAATGAAAATGGAAATTTTTGAAAAACAAATGGAATGTTCTGAAAAGCATTTAGAAAATTTTAAAATACAAATAGAAAACTCTGATATACATACATTGAAAATTTTTGACTTACATATATTTAGAAATTTTTTAAATATAACTGCAAATTTTTGAATTATAAATAGATATTTCCAAAATATAATTGAATGGATATATCCAAAATATTGAAATATAATTGGAAATATATTTTTTAGTGGAAAAAATAGTTTTGCTTAAAAAAAAAAAAAAAATATTTTATTTTTGCATATTGTATTGCGTTGTTGACTTTTTTCAAATTATTTTAAAAAAACTGTCCTCTTTTTTGGGTCAAATGTCCTCGTTTTTTGAGGTTGATGTCCTCTTTTTCTCAAAATATAATGGCAACCCTACACAACGGTAATTTTTTGATTCCTGAACAATTTCTCCTTCCTTAATATGCAAGTAGTGTTGGCAATTGGGGAATGCCATCGTATAAATTTGTCCGCTTTAATGCTTCCAAATTGAAATTTTATTTTTTTTATTTTTGTGAAAATTAGAGGTTTTTTTACGAGTTCCCCAATCCTCGTAAAATTTACCAGCTTTTATTGTAATGTAAGACCAGTGTTCCCACTCATGTGTAATTACACCCCAGCAAAAAAAGGGAGGAGTACTTCTATTTGGAGTGCTTTAAAACTATAGCAAATGTAATGAAATACAACAAAAATAACAAAAAACACAAGAAAAAAATGCAAAGGCATTCTTTTCTACTCTATAAAAAGTTGTTATTCAGCACTTAACTCATTAACTTCCGCGACACTCCCACACAAAAGTAAGTAGATATTCAGTAGATAAGAAGTACTCCGAGCTTTCAAACAACTTCCAACTCCTTCCCTGGAGTAGTTCTTATCTACTGAATATCTACTTACATTTGTATGAAGGTGTCGCGATAGGTTATGAGTTAAGAGCTGAATATCTACACCCAAAAAATTTCATAGTAGCATAGTTAACAAAATCCATAGTTGTTTTAAATAAATTTCAAATCAACTATTTATAATCAATAACAACTATGTACAAAGTTGGTCACAACGATGTATTTAAAATTTGAAAGTTTGAAACTGTTTAAAACAGTTCAAAAAGAACAAAAAATTAAAATTGTAAAAGTGTCAGAAGTTAAAAAAAATAATGAAAAAATAAATAATTATAATTTTAAATTGGTAAAGTCCACCATGGAAGAGGAAATTGAATTGCATCCAACAAACTTTAAATAGGCATATCAAAAAACAGATTCAATGGACATCAAATGTATGGTATGATTAACCTGACCAACTGTTTTTGGCTGAAAAGCGGGATGGAAAGGTTGAAAAAGCGGGATTTTGACCAAAAAAGCGGGACTTTGACCAAAAAAGCGGGACTTTTTTATACCCTACAATTATCGATAGGGGATACATATTAGTTTGTCATTCCATTGGTAACTAATAGGAAATAGGTCATAGAACCCCATAATAAAGTATATAAATTAGTAATTTGCAATCGAATTCAAGTTGACATAGCGATATCCGTCCGTCTCTCTATAAAGTTATAACTTTATGTCTGTTGAAAACACACTTGCTTTCGAAAGATAACTCTGAACCATGTGGATCTTTTTATTTCAAACGTACCAAAAAAAAAGTTGATGGATCAAAGTCATGCTTTGGGGCTTATTACGCTATATGGAACTAAAAAATAGTGGAACAAAAGCTGTAGGTTTTCAGAAAAATGGGCGTGGTCAAACATGGTAAAATTGATCAAGTCGGTCAACGATTGGCATTATTTGTTTTTGGACAAAACTCAGAACTATGTCTGAATTTTCCAAATTTAACATAAAAATCGATGTAGCAAAAAACATGCCATTATTATTTGTTTTATTTAAATTAAAATCCATTAAATTCTGTAGAAAATGTCAAATTTTTAGAGAGCAGTTATTTTTTGTTTTCTAAAAAAATATATTTTGAACTTGGTAAAATTGATAAATTTTTGCACAACATCGCTTTATGTTAAATTTTTTCTACTGTAGCTCAACAATTCTGAAGTTTCCGAAACAAATCTATTTAATAGAGTTTAATATCGATTGGCAGTATTTGTTTTTGCAAAAAATTCAGAGCTGGTTTTGAATTTTTCAAATATTGGATAATTTTTTATTCAAAACACGCCAATTTTAATTTTTTTCAAATATTTAAATTAAAGTTCATTAAGTTCTTTACAAGATGTCGAATTTTCCGAGAGTAGTTACTTTGTGTTTTTGAAAAAAATTACTTCGAAGATTAAACTCATTTTCTCGAAAACAAAAAAAAAAGCTCTCTGAAAATTTTAAATTTCATTTAAAAATATTTAAAAATAAAGTAAAACTCGCGTGTTTTAACAAAAAAATATTTTTATACAAAATTTTAAAAATTGAAGTTCAGTGTTCATTTTTCTCGAACACAAAAATTAATTGCTTTCTGAAAATTTTACTTTTTCTAGAGAATTTAATAAACTTTCAGTTAAAATTAAAAAAAAAAAATGTCTTGTTTTAGCTACATCAATTTTAAGGCTACATTTGGAATATTCAGACATAGTTCCGAAGTTTTTAGATTTTTTTTTAATTCCAACACAATTTTAGAGGTAATTTCCTTTACATTTTTTAACAAGTTAAGAAATTCTTAATGTTACCATATTTATATGATCAAAAAAAAAACTACAGAACAATCATGCTTAAAATATTTGAAAAATTATAAATTGTACTTTACTATTCTAAAAGTCAAAAAGCGGGATAAAGCGGGATGAAGCGGGACTTTTGTTTAAAAAGCGGGATGCAAAATCAAGGCGGGATGAGCCTTCAAAAAGCGGGATAATCCCGCCAAAAGCGGGATAGTTGGTCAGGTTAGGTATGATACAAGCGTATGACATTAATTGTGTACATAATTTTAATAAATAAATTATAAAAAATATAAACTAAAATATTGCATTTTTATTTAAAAAAAAGGGCATTTATAATAACTACTTCTAGTATTACATAGTAAATATCAACTATGTCTGATTTTTAATAAAAACAACGATTACATAGTGATTAGCTACTATTTTTACATTTTATGAAATACGTCGTTGTCAGTAACTTTTTCCATAGTTGATTTGTTTATTTGAAAGAAACATAGTTACCAACCACTATGTCACATCAACTATGGCATAGTTGGGGTTATTTCACCTATGACATAGTTGAAAAAATAGTAATCATCAACTATGTTATTTTTTGGGTGTATGTATTCTGGAGTAGAAAAAAATGTTTGTGTGTTTTTGTCTTGTATTTTTTGTTATTTTTGTTGTATTTCATTGCATTTGTTATAGTTTTAAAGAACTCCACTGCACTATAGGAAATTTTACCCTTTTTATACCCTCCACTTAGTGATAGAGGGTATATATAAGTTTGTCATTCCGTTTGTAACTCATCGAAATATCGGTCTGGGACCCCATAAAGTATACATATTCATGATGCCCGATCGATTTTAAGACATTCTAGCGATGTCCGTCTGTCTGTCTGTGGAAAATGCTGTCGCGGACAAAATATTGCACAGAGATGACTTAAACTTAACATATTTATTGGAAGTTCTCCCGAGAAGTTTGGTATTGCATTTGAGCAATATCGGTTCAGCGGTTCAAAAGTTATGAACGAAAATGTAAGCACACCTCAAAAATTTCAGTACATTCAACATAACTTAAAAATACAAAATGCTGTAATTCGGCTTCTGGTTGACATATGTGAACATAATTGAACACCAAATGGTATTTAAACAAGTACGAACATATTTTTGGACAAAAAAAAGAAAAAATCGCGGATTTTTTTTTTACCAACATTTTTTTCGCGGAAATTTTTTTAAACATTTTTTTTTTTTTCAAAAGTAATTTCCTTTTAAATAGTTTTTTGCAATAATCTTTTTGAAATTGTGGAGGGTATCACTACATTCGGCAAGGCCGAATTTAACTTTTTTACTTGTTTTGGCTAAAATTATTTACAGCCAAACGGCTGGACCGATTTGAATGATTTTTTTTATTTGACTTTTGGAAGACTCTTTAGAGGGAGGGAGTGACTCTTAAAGTTTTTCATACACTCAAAAAAAAAAAATTAGTAAAGTTACCTAAAAGATTAACTAATAATTAGTTCCAAACAGGTTTCCCGGGTTATAAGTTTCCGCATCTAAGATTTTTAGATCTTTGATAGATTATCTGGTTTTCTAAACTGTTTTTTTTTTACAATTTTTTTTTTGAGTGTACACTAATTTTCGAAGATAACAGTAGAAATTTATTTTAACAATTTTAAGAAGTGTCAAACAAAGCTACTTTTTAATAAGGATTTAATTCAAAAATTTGATTTTCGAGTTCCATGACGTCAACTACATTTCAAATGTCACTACGAGCAGCCGCAGATGAAGCAAGAGCTTGGGGCTCAACTTCCCTATTTAGATCTTTAGATATTTCTGTTATAACTCGACTTTTTGTTCTCGCAAATTTTGACAAAAAAGTTAATTGCGGTCGCACAGGTTTCAATTTAGTTGAGGCAGGCTGCGTTTCACGTTTTCTTATCGGATTATTGCCTTTAAGCCAAACAGCATGCTGTTTTTCAAAAACTTTAAAACTTTACAACTTTTAAGCCTTTTCATATAAATTTTTGAACAAAATATTCCTAATTCCTCCTTTATATATTGTTTAAAGTTTTCGAAACAATCACTCTCAGCAATATATGAAAAGAAATGGCCAGAAATTGCGGCTTCTTATCCACCTTTGTTTTATTTCTCTCGCGATGTATTAAATAACTCTGAATTTGGCACTCAGTAGTCACCTGGAAAAAAGCGTTTTTAAAAAAAGTTTGCACATATCCGACCTTGAAATTTATTAAATTCGGAAGGTAATTGATTGTCCTAGAGAACTTTTATGGTTTTATAGCTAACATATGCTATCATTTTTTTTAAAGTCAAAATAAAATTCCAATTCATACTTCAATAAGTTCATCTTAAGG
Source organism: Pegoplata infirma (assembly GCA_963921195.1). Taxonomy (NCBI): domain Eukaryota; kingdom Metazoa; phylum Arthropoda; class Insecta; order Diptera; family Anthomyiidae; genus Pegoplata; species Pegoplata infirma. The sequence goes on along the minus strand of OY992536.1, from coordinate 159,447,945 downwards.
TCACTTCAATTTTTCCAATAAAATCGATCTAATAGATGAGTTCACCAACATTTCACTATTTATCATTAAAGTACTCACCTTTGACATTATTTTCCATTTTTTAGTTTTTAAAAACTATAAATTCTTAATATAAAAACTTTTGTTAGAAGCTATCACAAAATTCACTGCACTCAATCGTTATTTTATAACTAATTAAGAAATTGCAAGAAAAACTACTGATAAAGTGACAGTACATCAATTCTGTCGAAAAATTGAGAAAGAATTGTTTACTTTGTTAAGTTTTTTTTATATTAATGTAAAAAAAAATAATGTTTGCAAAAATTTTAATTTTGACTTTTGGCCAAAAAAAATGGGTAAAATTTCCTATAGTGCACTGGGAAGTGGTAATGGCTTTTTTTGCAGGAACATATCATGTGTAATTTTTTTTTTCATGTGTAGTTTTTGAGCAAATTTTTTTTAAAGTAACAAGTTATTAGTAAAACATTATTTTTCACCCAGGATTGCTTATTTTATAAAATAATTGATCAAATTTATAGAAAAGCTTACGAGTAAGGTATAAAATATAGCATACCAGGACATAATATGTAAGGTGTTACCAGTAGTGAAAAAGTAGTTTTGTAAATTTACTCACGTGATTGTAAGTGTGTGTAAGTAAATAAAATATGCTCGTGAATGTGTGTCATTAGAAAATTCCTGTCGTGAGCCCATCTCTAGTTTAAACTTCCCAGCAAAAACTTCCATTACCAAGTAATTAACTTTGGGATTTATAACGAAAATAAGTAACTAGTTACGTCCCAATTTCATTGTTAATATCTTTAACAAGGCGATGTCATTGGAGGTAAGGCCTTCTTTGTTGCTTACGAAAAAGCTAACTAATAGTAGCCCATTCCTAGCTCGCTTACGAAAAGTTGAAAAAGTAACTGCATTATTTGTTTAGGTGCTCTTATTAAATGAGAGAAAATAAATTAAGAGTACATTTTTTTTTATATATTTTTATGAAACCTAACTGTTTTTTAAAATTCAGATTGCAATTCATTTACATCGTAAGTTAAAAGTAAGGCCTTTTTTGGGGTATAAAGTAACTAAGCGAGTAATTAGTACTCATTACCAGGTAATCCAATTGGGAATGGGTACTCATTACCTAGTTTTTGCTGGGTTATGCTTTTTTTATAATATATTTATTTTTTATGTTATTGTTATGCATACAATTATAAATAATGCTTTATTTAAAACTTTGAAATAATACATAATTTAACGCATTACCAGGTAATAAGTCATCCATGATAATGGTTAGAAATAATAAATATTTACATTACCTGGTAATGTGTTATATAATCACCACCCATTACCAAAGTTTTGCTGGGTTCTTCACACTAGAACACTTGAAACAAATTTTTTTTCTCAAAACTAAGAAAAACAAGTAAAAAAATTATAGTCGGTCAATACCGACCATATGTACCCTACACCAGTGTTTTCCGGAAAATGGATCCTAAGTCCAAACATGGACCGATTGGGTCTGTCTTTTGTTAGATCTTTATTTAGTGTAGAAAACACACACGTATCAAATTTTAGTGGAATTGGTTTATTTTTTTTTCTCAATAGACTGATTTAACTGAATATCTATCGAAATTTTTTTATGTCCCCCATAAGTCCAAAAATGGTCCAAATATATGTATTCCGATTTGATAAGGTTACTAAAGTACACGTTTAACACCTAAAAATAAAATTTTTATCAAATATTTCCATTTTTATGAATTTTGAGGGAATTATGTGAATATCGGGAGGGTGATTTGTATGGGGACTACCAGAAGGACTGACCCGATGCCTTTGAAATTTAGAATGGTGATTCGTGCATACAAAATTTGATTACATGTTAAGTTTCAAAGCGATATCTATTATAATACGTTATTAGAGTAATTTAAGCCTAATCTAAAGGGGTCGTTTGTATGTGGGCTAGGTCTCAGCATGGACCGATTTTTTTCAATTTCAATCGGCTTCGTCCTTGGGCCAAAAGATGTTTATTTTTCAAATTTCAAGTCAATTGATTGAAAATTGCGACCTGTATCGTGCTTAAACCGATAGATGGACAGACGGACGGACGGACATTGCTAAATCGACTCAAAAAATACTTCTGAGTCGATCGGTATACTTGAAGGTAGGTCTAGGACCAATATTTCGGATAGTTACAAACATCAGCACAAACTCATTATACCCTGTACCACAGAGTGGTGTAGGGTATAAATATTGTATCGTGCTTAAACCGATAGATGAACAGACGGACGGACGGACATTGATAAATCGACTCAAAAAATAATTCTGAGTCGATCGGTATACTTGAAGGTAAGTCTAGGACCAATATTTCGGATAGTTACAAACATCAGCACATACCCTGTACCACAGAGTGGTGTAGGGTATAAATATTGTAAAACTAGCAAAAAATATGGTTAAAATTAGCAAAAAAGGTGTAGTTTTGGATGTTGCAAAAATTTTAGTAATATTAGCAAAACAATTTTGCTGATCAAAAAATTAGGAAAAAAAAAATAGGAAAATTACAAAAATACCATTTTATTTTGGGAAAAAATCAACCTTGAAAAATTAGCAAAAAAAAAATGGTAAAATTAGCAAAAACAAAACACGGTAAAACATACAAAAAATTGTGTAGCCTATTTTTGAGCATCAAATTCTTTAAAGGTAGTAACACAGACTAATACAGACATAAGTGACAGATGTCAAAAAAGTAGTCTTGAACCAAATGGTTGATTTTTTCAAACTATTCTACGAATTAGGTTAGAAAGAGAAAGCTAATATAACGCGCCATAAGAAAAATGGATGCCAGATCTGTTTTTATTGCTTCACTCACTCCTAAGTCGTAGAAAGTGTTGCCATGTAAGCTTTAAACTAGCTAAAATCCGCTCTGTTTTCTCCTAAAATCGCTTAGTCTTTACCCATTTTTTGTTATAAAACTCTACTGTCGAGTCTATATTTATATAGTCTGTGGTAGTAAGATCCAACAAAACAATATATAGAAGAGGATATTTAAAGTCCAAATGCAAAAAACGTTTTTGCATTTCTTGAATAAGCGGAGAAAAACGGGAGTTGGGTGTGTCCAACAGTTGCGCATCTCATAAAATTGAGATTTTACAGGGGAAAAATTATAATAAACCTTAAAAAAATTAAAAAAAAAATTAAGAAATTACTTATCCATAAAAAAATTTGAAAATTGAAAATAAAATATTTTGGTAATTTTTTTTTCTTAATTTTCTTATTTTTTTTTATTGGTAAAATTTTTTCTTAATTTTTTCATATTTTTTTAATTTTTTCAAGTTTTATTCTAAATTTTTCGCTGTAAAATCTTAATTTTTTGAGATGCGCAACTGTTGGACACACCCAACTCCCGTTTTTTCCCGCCTATTCAAGAAATGCAAAAACGTTTTTTTTTTCATTTGGACTTTGAATATCCTCTTCTATATATTGTTCTTGGTAATATCAGCATCAACCATTAATCCAGTTGTTGGATAGCTACTTTGCTTTGTTGTTGGCAGCAACTTCTTTTGCGTTCTTCTGGGCGTTCTTCACACTAGAACACTTGAAACAAATTTTATTTTCTCAAAACTAAGAAAAAAAAAGTATTACTATTTCTTTAACGGAAATACCAAAATTTTTACTAAAATTACTGATGATGAAAAATCCTACGAATCGGCTACGAATTTTTATAAATCCTCTTGAAGTGGCTACATTTCTCTCTCTCAAACATTTACATTTAAAGCAAAATAAAAATTGTAAAAAATTTTAATTTTTTTTTTTTGGGCTACAAATCTTTTTTTTGGCCGCCAAAAAAAGCGCCTAGTACTTTTTTATTTGTTTTTGGGCTCATTCTCTTCCTTACGTCTCCTAGAAACAGAAGTGCTTTTCAAATTGGAAGAAATCGATTTTTTTTTTTTTAAAATCATGAAAACCTCACCGTGAGGTACTTGTTCCACTGAATTTATTAGTATTGTTTTTTTTTGCTGACTAAAAATGGACTAATCAAATCTATAAGTAATTTACCAATGTCAAACTTTTGAGACACACCCATTAACAAGATAATTTAATAAACAAATTATAACAAACAGCACTTGACAACGCACTTTGGCCTAATAGCTACAAAAACATTAATCAAACATACACAAATCTCAGGTTTTCTATTAAAAAATTTAAAACTCTTTTAAAATTGAGAGTACCAAAGGCTACAATCATTACTGATACAATTACTAACCGCATAAATCATTATCACATAAAAGCAACAGAAAATGGTATCAAATATATTAAACATTATCTTCCAGTCATACAAGCAAGACACGCTTAATAACCCACTTATTTAGACAAACAGTCACTTTATTAAATTTATCCAAATGGCTTTCAAGGTAAAGAAACAAAACTATTCTTCTCGTAGACTCTTTTCAAATTATATTTAACTTTTAAATCTATTTTTGTTTACAGTTTATCTCCGTTTTTGCTTTGCTCGCTGTTGCCAGTGCTGGCTATGTTCCTGCTCCTCAGGTATATCATGCTGCACCAGCTCCTCAAGTATATCATGCTGCTCCAACTGTTGTCAAGACCGTTGCTCCAGTAGCTCACTATGCTGCTCATCCTGGTTTGACTAAGGTCGATGATGAATTCGATCCTCATCCTCAATACAAATACGGTTACAATGTAGAAGATTCCGTTTCCGGTGATTCCAAGAGCCAAGTTGAAGAACGTGATGGTGATGCTGTCCGTGGTGAATATTCTTTGATCGATGCTGATGGTTACAAACGCACTGTCACTTATACTGCTGATGATCATAATGGTTTCAATGCTGTTGTTCACCGTGAACCTTTGAATGTTAAAACAGTTTCCCACTATGCTGCCCCAACTGTTGTTAAGACCGTTGCTCCAGTAGCTCACTATGCTGCCCCAACAGTTGTTAAGACTCATTATGCTGCTCCTGCTTACACCACCTACTCCGCACCAGCCTCATATGCTTCCCACCATTAAGTTAATGCCATTTTAAGATACCTGCTGTGACTGAAAACGTTTGTTAGTTATGTTTAGTATTAGATTAGAAAAAAAAAAACAAATAAATATATTTTTTAAAAGAATATGTTAGCATTTTGAAGAAACTCTTTTTAATAGATCAAATTGAAGTCTTATTGATTGAAAATATTGGCCGGTTGAAAATGTCTGTAAACAAAATTTGTTCTGATGATCGAACAAGGAAAACGATTCTGGTCGTGGTCTTTCACTACCAATATACACTTCAAATTTTAAAAATAACACTAGAGTTGTGTCGTTCACGAACGAAGTAGTTCAATTGAACTATTCACTTCACTAAGCGGTTTATCTACACTCAAGGAACCGTAAAACAATTTGTCATAAAAGTTCGTCCAATGAAACTTTTTAATGAAGTTTTCAGAAATATTATGAACATTTTTTTAATAAATGAATTTTTATTTATTTTGGTTTAAGTCCATATTAATTATTTCTGAGAAATAATAATTGTTGTACAGTGAGAAAATCTGAAAAAATCAAGTGACAACACAGGCTAAGTGGAGATGTCGACAGCTTTCGGAAGATGCCACCATTCCATCATCAGCACTCCTTCAATTGCCACACACTTAACGCGTGTCAGATTAAAATTAGCCATTTAAATGAAACTTTTGAACAAATTGAATATCGGAATTACTTCTCGTTATGTTAAATAACATGTATTCACCATCATTATATTTTCATAAATATAATGAAACAGTTTCATTGGACGAACTTTTATGATGAGTTTCATTATATTAATGAAGCTTTTTCGTTAAAAAGACATAATTAAGGTCTTTTCGTTCATTCAGCTCAATTGTTCATTAAATGTTTTTTTTTTTATTTCGGTCGTTCAATTGTTTTTGTTAATTTTTTCATTAGTTTTACTTTTGTCTAGTCTTTTGGCACGCTTTCTCAGCATTTATGTTTTTTATCAAAATTATATTATTTTATCTTTTTTTTTTTAAATAACAATTCCTTATTTTTTAGAAATATCTGTTTTTTTATGTTGTTCTTAATATTTTTATTCAACATTTTTGTATTTTGGAACGAAAACCAAAACAACAGACATGATTAAAATGATTCGTTCACGAACTGTTGAACAACAGACATTACCAAATTGATCATTAACCTTTTTAAAAATCCTTTACTGTAATTATAAGATTTTATATCTTGTTGTATTGGAAATCAAATAAATAAATTAAATTAACCGATTGAAGTAGAAGAACGAACTAGGTCTTTTGTCTGAAATGAACGAAAATGAGCGCTCACTCAATTGAACGATTAAGAACAAGTCTAAATAACACAACTCTACACGGTTTTTGCACAGACTTCTGGTTAATTACAGTACTCCATAAAAATATTTGTCTTTTGCACAGACTTTTGCTTACATTTTCTAAAGTATTGTGGCCTCCTTAACACGAATCTATAATCAGAAAAGTTGTATCAAAACGCCTTCTCGAGATATAGGCAGTTTCAATTTTTGTGGACCAAAATTTCAAAACCAAACATTTTTTAATATTAAAAAAGTGTGAATCAAAGTCACACATATTTTATTATATCGTTGGCTTAATCGGCAAACCTGTCAAGTCCGTTTTTTTAAATTTTTCAGGAGATACAAAAAACTGTCTTAACTTTTTTTGGGTAAACTTTTTTTAAGTTTTTTCTTAAGTAAAACCATGATATTCTCATAGCATAATTTTCAAGAAAATTATTTTTTGTTTTAAATTTATTTATGTTGGTCATTTTTGCAAGACTTAATCGAGTCTAATGACAAATCGTTTGTGCACAAACTAAAGTATTAATACATATTCGACTCTATCCACAATATGAATTAGAAAGACGAAGAAATTGTACTATACTAGTAAAGCAACGATTGTCAAGAACCAACAAAAATATTTAAAACATTTTACATACGATAGTCCATTGGAGTACAACAATATGTTTTTTGTTGTTGTGAATGAAATTAATATGGTATATTAGGGCTATTCATCACTATGGCGTGCCAACCATTATGTTCAAATTCTGATAGATTTTTATTAAAAAATAAAAATTGTTTTATTCGACCTTTAAAATATTATATTTTGTGAGGATGTTTATTCTGGCTCGAGGTCATTATTTTCTTTACTAATTAATCATTCACAACAACAAAAAACATCTTGTTGCAGTCCAATGGACTATCGTATGTAAAATGTTTTAAATATTTTTGTTGGTTATTGACAATCGTTGCTTTACTAGTATAGTACAATTTCTTCGTATTTCTAATTCACATTGTGGATAGAGTCGAATATGTATTAATACTTTAGTTTGTGCACAAACGATTTGTCATTAGACTCGTTTGCTACTATGTAGTAAATCGTTTCTATTTTTGCTAAATAATCTTGACAATGGAATCTGACAAATTTCGAAACACGTGTCGATTAAGTCTTGCAAAAATGACCAACATAAATAAATTTAAAACAAAAAATAATTTTCTTGAAAATTATGCTATGAGAATATCATGGTTTTAATTAGTAAAGAAAATAATGACCTCGAGCCAGAATAAACATCCTCACAAAATATAATATTTTAAAGGTCGAATAAAACAATTTTTATTTTTTAATAAAAATTAATCAGTTTTTTTTTTTTTAAGTTCATCTTGTTTAACCTCAGAAAATCATACCACTCTAAAATAAAAGAAAGGGACACTATAGGCTCTTTTTGACTTAGCACATTTGCTCTTTATAATTTTTTATTTTAAGTGTGGACTTACAATTAGCAGATTTTCTTTCCAATATGTGGACTTAACAGATTTTCTTGTATTTATAACCTACACAACACTGTGGTATAGGGTACAATGAGTTTGTGCTGATGTTTATAACTACTCGAAATATTGGTCCTAGACCCACCTTTAAGTATACCGATCGACTCAGAATAACTTTTTCAGTCGATTTAGCGATGTCCGTCCGTCCGTCTGTCTGTCCGTCCATGTAAATGTTGTAAACACGATACAGTTCGCAATTATAAACCGATTTGGCTGAAACTTAAGGTTCTTTTGCCCCAAGGACGAAGCCTATTGAAATTGGGAAAAATCGGTCCATGTTTAGACCTAGCCCCCATACAAGCGTCCCCTATAATTTGACTCAAGTGACTCTTATTAGCGTATTATAACAGATATCCTTTCGAAATTTGGTAGGTAATCGTTTTTTGTAATCACAAATTATCATTCCAAATTTTTAAGGAATCAGACCAGTTCCTCTTGTAGTCCCCATACAAACCACCCTCCTGATATTCACATAAATCTCTCAAAATTCATGAAAGTTGGAAATATTTGATTAAAATTTTGTTTTTAGGTGCTAAAAGTGCACTTTGGTAACTTACTTTTATCTGAATATATTCAGATCATTTTTGGACTTGGTTTCCTTTATAAAAATTTCGACCAATATTAAGTTAAATCGGTCTATTGGAATCAAAAATAAGTCAATTCCACTAAAATTTTGTCTGTGTGTGTTTTCTACACTAATTAAAGAGCTAACAAAAGATAGATGCAATCGGTCCGTGTTTGGACTTGGAACCCATTTTTCGGAAAACACTGGTGTAGGGTATTATATGGTCGATCTTGACCGATTATAACTTTCTCACTTGTTTTTTTTATTATTTTTATTGATTTTTTTTGTGTTTTTTTTATAATAAAAAATACTACATCGTTAAACTATATTCAATTTGAGCTAACTAAAAAAACATAACTTTTCAGGGGAGCAAAAAAACCGTCGCGTTCGCGTATTTTTAAATGTTTTGTCATTTGATCTTTTACAATATTAATTAATAATTACTACTAAATTTTACATGTGCTTTGTTTGTAAAAATTCGTATTATTCGCTGAGTTACAGCAGATAGCTCAACCTTTTTTATTTGAAATTAATCAACCTAAGCAAATAGCTCATTAAATATAAACTTTAAGGGCCTAATTTTGTAAATCACTCGCGTTGAACGCATCACCAACGTTAACGTGAACGCGAGGTTCAAAAAGTGCAATTTTGTAAATCACTACGTTATTGCGTTCGATTTTTACGTCATCACTTGAAATGTCAATTATATTTGAATCAGTGCTGCCAGACATTCTAAAATTAATAAAATTTCCCACCCATTTTGTAGGGGATACACACCCATTATCGTGGGGAAACATGTATATGTGATAAGGCAACACCTGTAAAGAGAATATTTGAGAAAAAAGAGAACAAAAAAAAGTAACATAAATTAGTTGAAAAATGCAATAAAAATCACAATGAGACGCTTTGCTATTTTCGATGTTTTTCTTCTGCCGGAGAAGTTTTTTTTACATATTTATTACTTTTTTATTGTACTATGTTTACATATTCCAACATTATTTATTTATTTTTTGCTATATAAAAGCATATTTGTTACATCAACGCCCCAAAATTTCAAGTGATTATTTTGACACTTCAAGTGATGAAAAAACACTCTCTTGCGTTTTACAAAATTACATTTTCCATACAATTTGTTTGTACAATCACGTAAGTCAACGCGAAAAAAACAGCTGTTCAGTGCTCGTGTTTTACAAAATAGAAAACTGTCCAACGCGAGATGAAAAGGCGCGTTGCGTTTTACAAAATTAGGCCCTAAAGCTTTATAACTTTTTAACGGATTATGATAAAAATATGATTTTGGTACCATATATCTCAGTTTTTTAACCCCTTCCATTACAGGTGTTAAAAAAATACTTTTGAGTTTTTTTTTTAAATCATCGATTTTTTCGCGCTTTATCGCCATTATTTGGAACCTTCATGAAGCTTACGTAAAAATGTCATAGCACTTGTGTTTGCTGTACAATCGAATGGGTAAATAAAATATGCAAAAAGTTTAACCGTTTTTGCTCCGCATCGAAATAGGGGTCAAAAACCGCGTTTTTAACCGCGGAAAGGAGTTGAAATTTTCCAAAAAAAAACTATCCCGAGTAAAAAAATTGATATTTTTTTTTTAAAGAAACAACACTCAGGCAATGCTGCCTATCAATTACTAATGTAACCGTGATGTTTCTTTCGGAAAGGGGATAGAAGAGAGATGAAAGATTTGAAAGATAGAAGGGCTTCAGTATGGCAACACTGTAATTGCGCGTGTTGATAATTTTGAGTACAGTTGTTGCATCGCCATCTGTTATTGATCTGGCGAATTATTTTTGAAGCTGTGTTTAATAGCCATTATTTTACTATTTTACTTCGTTGACGTTTTTTTTAGTGCTATTTATCAACGAAGGAGGGTGCTGCGATAGATATTAGTTATAAATAGAAACTAATAAATATCTGAAAAAATGTTGTTCTGCCTGAGCCGGGAATCGAACCCAGGCTTGCTGGCTAGTAGTCCAACGCGCTAACCACTAAGCCACAGCACCCCCTAAATTATGACACAATATATAATTTAATATGGGTTCGTGTCTATTTTGATATAATCTTATACGAAAAATGGTTTCATAAGATTTGATCGAATAATATCTAATAATATCAGTTTATATAACTTTATATCGACTTTGATACGAGTTTTGGTCTAATCCAATGATATAAAATTATATCCAATTATATTAAAATTTATACAATTTTATAAACCGGATGTTTTTTTTTAGTTTTTAATAAAAAGTTGAAAAATTAAAATAATAAAAATAAGTTGTTCTTGAAAAAAACTTAGAAAAATTTCAAAAAATGGAGTCATGTTAAATTTTATATAAAACACTTAGAAAATATTTTCAAAAAAATTTGTGTTTGAAAAAACTTAGAAAAATTTTAAAAAATTGAGTCATATAAAATTTTATATAAAACACTTAGAAAATATTTGCGATAAAAAAAAAATGTTCCTTGAAAAAAACTTAGAAAAAATTTAAAAAATGGAGTCATATAAAATTTTATATAAAACACTTAGAAAATATTCGTGATAAAAAAGTGGTGCTTCGAAAAATCTTAGAAAAATAAAAAAATATTAAGTCATATGAAATTTTATATCAAACACGTTGCAAATATTTTCGATAAAAATATGTTCTTGGAAAAAACTTGTAAAAATTAAAAAATAATGGAGGCATATAAAATTTTATATAAATCACTTAGAAATTTGGAATGATGCATGGGACCAGATGTTGCAACATATAATTATGTATGGCGATATCTTAAAAAAATCGCACATCAAAATTTATTATATAAATTTATCTCGCAAGACATAGTGTCACACATGATCATATATGAAATAATATGAATATATAAAAGTATATAAGATCATATTAAATTATTTTTACTCGGGATGCCATTATTTTTATTTATGGAAAACCCGTCTAAAAAGTGATAACATCAAAAAATTTAAATTTAAAAGTTTACTCTAGTAAACTATACTGTAGATAGCTCAAATTTTTATTTATAAAAAAACAAGGTTTCACATAGCTCATGCTATTTTTGCAGTAAAATAGTCTTAAAATATTTTTTTTCTTCTGAAATTAATACCATAGATGACACTTATGCCCGCGAACATTTTTCCATCAAAAACTCATTTTCGTCAACCGAGCAGATAGCTCAAATTGAATATAGTTCCACGACATACTTTTTCATTGTTGTTGACAAAAAAAAAGAAATTATTTATAAGTAGTACGTAGTAGTACCGTAAATAAATAAAATAAATAAATAAAAATAAATTATAACCTAAACCGTAGGGTGGGTCGATGATATGGATATTTGCGAATCCCGTGAACTAATAGCAAAAAGTCGGTGCGCCTCTACAAGCGGTTATAGTTCGCGGTTTTTGAAAAAAAAAATATATTTTTTTTTAATATTTTAAAAATTTTGTGTTGACAAAAGCTTTCAGCTGCACAACAGCTCCAGAAAGTGAATTTTTTTGTTTTTTTGTTTTTTTTATTTCATTTTTAAATATCCCTCTGAACATGGTCTGCAAAGTTGACTGAAATATTGGGATAATAAAAGAAAAGTTTAAAATAAAATATGTTTATATTTTTTATTTAATTAATTTTTAAACTCATGACCTAATGCCTAACAAAATCAACAAACTACTAAACTAAAGGTCAACTATTCACAACTTTAAACAATTTTGTGAAATAAAAATTAAAAAAATTGCTGATCAATTTTGGTCCATGGAAGCACATCAAAAGCCGAATTTTCTTTTCTAAATACGCTTTATTTTACTAAATTTTTGATACCCATTTTAATTTTTTTTTGCAAATTGTTAAATGACCTAAAATTTGTTGCACAGTGTAATTTATAAAGGAAATGGTTAAAAGTAGGGCTTCCAATCGGGATTGGATTTTCTGAATCCCGGGATTCGGGATTGAAGAAAAATTTTCGGGATCCCGGGATTTTCGGGATATTTTTAATCCCGGGATTCACGGGATTTTTTGGAAATTTTCGGGATTTTTCGAGATTTCCAAAAATTTCTAGTATTTTTTGTCACTTTGAAAAATCCACGCGTCCGTAAAGATAAGCAAAGTTGATGTTGTGAACTTCAAAAAAAGTTTGGGATTCCTCCTGTGAAGAATATCCGTATTCGGTTATCTTTCTTATCTTTCGTCGTGGCTCATCGCTATCAACTTTTAGTAAGTGTGAGTTGAAAAAAAAAATAAATGAATTTTCGAATTTTTGTATAAGTGACCAGACCTTTGAAGAATTAATTCACTTTTTGATTTGATTCGCAAAAAGATTAATTCATATTTATAAATCAAGGAATTAATTCTTGCTGATTTGATTCAAAAGAATTAATTTCAACTTTTTGTTGAAAGAATTAACTAATTTTTTGTTTAATTCCTTGTTTAAATAATGAATTGATTCACTTGATTCAAATCAAACAAGAATTAATTCACTTGATTCAAATCAATTTGATTCAAATCAATTGATTCAAATCAATTTGATTCAAATCAATTGATTCAAATCAATTTGATTCAAATCAATTGATTCAAATCAAAAATGTTTTGAATCAGTTGATTTAAACATTTTTTTCTTAAATCAAAGTATTTACTTTACACACGCACACACATACTATAACATTTATGCTTGTGCGGTAGTAGCAAGCAAAAAGTCAAAGCAACAGAATTTAATAGTGTACATTTTATTGGCAGCGCATAAGCTGCATTTTTTAGCCTGTGCCCGCATGCATAGGAATCACAAAAATATAAGACATTGCTTTAATATAACATTTATTAATTTGCACATATATATTAAGGGTGAGATAATGCACGACTTTTCGATATTATGGAAATGTATGTGTATAATAAAAATGTTAATCATTAATTGTTTTCAGAGCTCCCTATTACTCGAGTAGTCGAGTACTCGAGCTACTCGAGCAGCTCGAGTAGCTCGAGTAGTAAAACACACATTTTTTTATATTTAAACTCCTGTAAAACAAAAACTATTATAGCTATTTTCAAAATTTTTACATTTTTGGAATGCTATGCTTCCAAAGAATATACATAATATATATCAAATTAATAGGATTATCGTAGTGGCTTTGCTAAACTACTACTCGAAAAAGATCAGCGAGTTTCCATACAAATGTATGAAAATCCACCCTCCTTTAATATCGTCAATTTTAAACACACACCATCAATAAACAATACTCCAAATTGTACAGTTAAATGTGTACCTTTAGTCTAGAGTTGGGCGCTGGTCACGTGATTTGCGTGATTCACGTGAATCACGCGTGAGTGATTTTCATTTCAATCACGTGATTGTGAGTGAGCGTGATTTGAAAAAAAAAAACTGAGTGAGTGAGTCATTTATTTTTTGCGTGAGTTTGCTTGATTAGATTTTTTGATTTGCCCAATTTTTTTTAAATTTTCGTGAAAATTTTTTTTTTAGAATTTTTGTTTTTTTTTTGGTAAGAAAATTTTATTGCGTGACTCACGCGTTAGCGTGATTGAATCTTGCGTGAGTCACGCGTGAGTGTGAGTAAGTTTTTTATTACTCACGTGAATAGTGAGTGAGCGTGAGTAAAAAAATATTGCGTGAGTGATTAGTGAGTGATCCGATTATTTTTTGCGTGAGTGAGTGTGAGTCAAAATCCACTCACGCGCCTATCTCTACTTTATTCAATAACGAATTTGGCTCTTCAGCATAAAAATAACTTTAAATTTAACACAAAAACAATCAGAGCCTACGCTTTTACTCGAGTAGCTCGAGTAATCGAGTAGCTCGTTACTCGAGCAGCTCGAGTAGCTCGTCAATTACTCGAGCAGCTCGAGCTACTCGAGTAGTAAAACACACATTTTTTTATATTTAAACTCCTGTAAAACAAAAACTATTATAGCTATTTTCAAAATTTTTACATTTTTGGAATGCTATGCTTCCAAAGAATATACATAAAGGGCAATTTACACGTTAACTACCCTTGACCACCCTTATCCCCTATTTCCCAGTATTAGTGATACGATTTGCCGGGTTTAAATAATTTTATATGAAAAATTATTTGAATTTGACAATCGTTATCCCCCAATACTGGGAAATAGTAGATAAGGGTGGTCAAGGGTAGTTAACGTGTGAATCAAGCTTAATAAATATGAAATTAATAGGATTATCGTAGTGGCTTTGCTAAACTACTACTCGAAAAAGATCGGCGAGTTTTCATACAAATGTATGAAAATCCGCCCTCCTTTAAACTTTAATATCAAATTATGAGAATATTTTCAAAAAAACATGTCATTATTTTTTACCAATTATGATCGCATATACGATTAGAATACTTCCTCGAAATTTCGACTCATTTCTACAAAAAATGTGGCATTGGCGATCTACTACTCGAAAAAGATCGGACGCTTTCCATACAAATTTATGAAAATCAGTAGAATTTAGTTCTTTGAGTAGTAAAACACACAGTTTTTATCTTTGAACTCCTGTAAAACAAAAACTATTATACCGATTTTTAAAGTTTTTACATTTTTGAACTGGTATGGTTTTAAAGAATAAAAATAATAAATATCAAATTAATAGGATTATCGTAGTGGCTTTGCCACACTACTACTCGAAAAAGATCGGCGAGTTTCTATACAAATGTATGAAAATCTGACCGCCTTTGAACTTTAATGTCAAATTGTGACAAAATTACCAAGAAAAGATGAAATAATTTTTTACCAATTATGATCGCATATATGATAAGAATACTTCATCGAAATTTCAACTCATTTCTACCAAAAATGTGGTATTGGCGAACTACTACTCGAAAAAGATCGGCCCATTTTTATACAAATGAATGAAAATATGCCCTCTTTTGAACTTTAATGTCAATTTGTAAAAATGTTTTCACGAAAACATAAAGTTATTTTTTTGCCAAATATGATCGCATAAATGATAAGAATACTTTCTCAAAATTTCAATACATTTCTACAAAAAATGTGGCATTGTCGACCTACTACTCGAAAAAGATCGGCCGCTTTCCATAATAATGTATGAAAATCTGCCCTTATTCCAATTTAAATGTTAAATTATGAAAATATTTTCAAAAAACCATGCATTATTTTTTACCAATTATGATCGCATATACGATAAGAATACTTCCTCGAAATTTCAACTCATTTCTACCAAAAATTTGGCATTGGCGAACTACTACTCGAAACAGATATGCCGCTTTTTATACAAATGTTTGAAAACCTGCACTTGCTTGAAGTTTAATTTCAATTTGTGAAAATCTTTTTAGACCACTAAATTTATTTTTTTACATATTATAATTGCAATGATAATATCACTTCTTAAATCATTATTTTAATTTTGACATAATTTACCTGTTGTGAATTTTTTAACCCAAATTGTTTTATTACCTAAAATTTCCCATTTATAATGTACCGTAATTTTTATTTTTTTTTCATTTTACCTTTTAGTGCAATATTTATAGGCAGTGTTTTAAAAAAGGCACAGCAAAAGATTGTACAACCTAATAAAAAAACACGTGGTCTCAGCAAATTTTACTGCCATGGATTTTCCAAATATTTGTTTATGACTCCTTTCATAAAAAAACAATTATCTTTAACATGTTTACGTAATTTATTTCAATTTTTTTTTGTTTAAATTTTACTGAAGTTATCTAGTCTATGAATGGAAAGCGGCCGATCTTTTTCGAGTAGTAGGTCGACAATGCCACATTTTTTGTAGAAATGTATTGAAATTTTGAGAAAGTATTCTTATCATTTATGCGATCATATTTAGCAAAAAATAACTTTATGTTTTCGTGAAAACATTTTTACAAATTGACATTAAAGTTCAAAAGAGGGTATATTTTCATACATTTGTATGAAAATGGGCCGATCTTTTTCGAGTAGTAGTTCGCCAATACCACATTTTTGGTAGAAATGAGTTGAAATTTCGATGAAGTGTTCTTGTCATATATGCGATCATAATTGGTAAAAAATTAGTTCATCTTTTCTTGAAAATTTTGTCACAATTTGACATTAAAGTTCACAGGAGGACGGATTTTCATACATTTGTATCGAAACTCGCCGATCTTTTTCGAGTAGTAGCGTGGCAAAGCCACTATGATAATCCTATTAACTTGATATTTATCATGTCTATTCTTTGGAACCATACCATTTCAAAAATGTAAAAATTGTAAAAATCGGTATAATAGTTTTTGTTTTACAGGAGCTCAAAGATAAAAACTGTGTGTTTTACTACTCAAAGAATTAAATTCTACTGATTTTCATAAATTTGTATGGAAAGCGTCCGATCTTTTTCAAGTAGTAGATCGCCAATGCCACATTTTTTGTAGAAATGAGTTGAAATTTCGAGGAAGTATTTTTATCGTATATGCGATCATAATTGGTAAAAAATAATGACATGTTTTTTTGAAAATATTCTCATAATTTGATATTAAAGTTTAAAGGAGGGCGGATTTTCATACATTTGTATGAAAACTCGCCGATCTTTTTCGAGTAGTAGTTTAGCAAAGCCACTACGATAATCCTATTAATTTCATATTTATTATGTATATTCTTTGGAAGCATAGCATTCCAAAAATGTAAAAATTTTGAAAATAGCTATAATAGTTTTTGTTTTACAGGAGTTTAAATATAAAAAAATGTGTGTTTTACTACTCGAGTAGCTCGAGCTGCTCGAGTAATTGACGAGCTACTCGAGCTGCTCGAGTAACGAGCTACTCGATTACTCGAGCTACTCGAGTAAAAGCGTAGGCTCTGATTGTTTTTGTGTTAAATTTAAAGTTATTTTTATGCTGAACAGCCAAATTCGTTATTGAATAAAGTAGAGATAGGCGCGTGAGTGGATTTTGACTCACACTCACTCACGCAAAAAATAATCGGATCACTCACTAATCACTCACGCAATATTTTTTTACTCACGCTCACTCACTATTCACGTGAGTAATAAAAAACTTACTCACACTCACGCGTGACTCACGCCAGATTCAATCACGCTAACGCGTGAGTCACGCAATAAAATTTTCTTACCAAAAAAAAAACAAAAATTCTAAAAAAAAATTTTTCACGAAAATTTAAAAAAAAATTGGGCAAATCAAAAAATCTAATCAAGCAAACTCACGCAAAAAATAAATGACTCACTCACTCAGTTTTTTTTTCAAATCACGCTCACTCACAATCACGTGATTGAAATGAAAATCACTCACACTCACGCGTGATTCACGTGAATCACGCAAATCACGTGACCAGCGCCCAACTCTAGACTAAAGGTACACATTTAACTGTACAATTTGGAGTATTGTTTATTGATGGTGTGTGTTTAAAATTGACGATATTCCAATGACTTTAACGCAATCAGGCATGATAAGATTTTTATAATGTGCATTTTTAGTGTTTGATTTAAGTGAAAAAAGTTTAAATCAAGTTGATTCAAACCAAAAGTGATTTGAATCAGTTGATTTAAATCAAAAGTGATTTGAATCAGTTGATTCAAATCAAAGTGATTTGAATCAGTTGATTCAAATCAAAATGTATTAATTCAGTTTAATCAAATCAAAGAATTAATTCTTTGCAATGAAATTAAGTGAATTAAATAATGAATTAATTATTTTCGATTTATAGAAACAGGGAATTAATTCAATTATTTTAAATCAGATTTAAGAAATTGAATTAGGGAATTAAATCTTCAAAGGTCTGTAAGTGATTAATTTTTTGCTAAAGCTTGCGTGATTTGATTTTTTTTTTAATTTATTTGATTTTTTTTTTCTCATTTCTTGCAAAAAAAAATATGTTTGTTTTTTTTTGGTAAAAAATGTGTTAGCGAGAGTAGAGTTTTCATGACTCACGTGGAGCGTAAGTCACAAGCACTGTTGCCAGATTTGACGATTTCTCTGCATTTGACGATTTTTACTCCCCAAAAAGGCAAAATGACGATTTGACGATTTTTGCCCAAAAAATGACAATTTTTAAAAATAACAAAAACCTGACAATTTTGTCAACTTTTTAAATTTTTTTTAATAGAACTTTAATATTCAATGCATATTTTTTGCTTATTGTTTGTTAAAAAAAACTATTCACCAATATTTTTGTACAAAAAGGGTCAAAAGAAACAAGTGACTGTTTCCCTCCAAAATGTTAAAAAATTATAGGGAGTTTTTTGGTGGAGGACCTTTCTTTGATTTATTATGATATTTATGCAATTTTATCATTTTTATTTTTTTTATAGAAGTAGGGTTACCATATTTGAAATAGGGAATAACAGTACATTTGGTCTAAAAAAACAGTACATTGCAAATAAAAACAGTACTTTTTTAAATTTCTTATTTTATATCAAACTACAAAAACTTAGCCCTTTTACCCTGATTTCACACAGATTTCAGCCAAAACGAGCTAAAAGATTGTTTACAGAACGGGGGAACATTTTAGGTTAACCGTCTCAAATTTATATTATTTTTTTGTCAGTGTTGAAAAAAATTGCGATTGACTTTTTGGAGCATTTGTCTTAGTTGCTGCGGTATCTTACTTGTAAAGCTTTTGTGGTCTATGCTTTTGCTTAACTAAAACACCGATATTCCTATCAAAAACATATGGAAAGCCCATAAAACAGTGTATGAATTAAAACTTTAAAAAGCAAACGCGAAAACGGTATTTTTGCACTTTAACAAAGGCCTAACTAAATTTTGGGAAAATATTTTCCACAATATAGTAAAATTTAATGAAAATTTTGGAAATTTCTTTGGGATAATTTGCAACCAATTAGTTCATCATATTTTTCTTCTTAGAATTGATGAAGTTTTTTCTTTAGGTTTAGTAAATTTTATGTCATTTGAGGAAAATTATTTTTTAAAAAATCTGTTTCAAAAACGGAAAAATTTCAAAAACTAAGCCAGACAGAGCAAAAAAGTGTTCATTTCCGGTTCTAAGAATCTCTAAAGAATCTCCGGTCCTCTTCCAATGTATGGACACTCAATATGAATCTAAAAATTTGGGCATTCCCCAAAATTCAAAGATGCTCATTTCTCAGAAAATATTGTCGAATCAAAAAAAATGTCAAATGCATTTTTGTAGCTCTTTACACGACCGTCTCAATAGTTTTTTAGTTATCCCGTTAAGATTCCAAATTACATTTGGGCCCTTAAATTCTCGTGTCTTAAAAACTAAGCAAGGTAGAGCGAAAAGGACAAAAATGTTGAATCAAAATCTATGACGATCCTCGATAGACCCAATGGGACTGGGTCGTCTAAGGTGGTCTGGACCCATGTGTTCCGAACCCAATGGGGGCTTCCCGCAATCGGCACTTTAAATGAGATGAACTCAATAAAATAAATTTTTTCCCATTTTCTAGTTTTTTCTTTTTCTTATTTTTCAGAAAAATTTGGATAAAAAGAAGGAAAACATGGCAATGGAGCTAAATTATTATTAAATTTAGTTAAGTTTCCCATTTTTTAAATAATTTTCTTTTTGAGTGTGGTATAAAATTTAATTGCATTTAGCTCCTTTTTAAAAATTGGATTAAATTTTGTCAAATATGAAACATTTTTCGAAAAATGTTACATTTTGGTGATGAGTATAAAAAAACAGTACAAAAACAGTACACGATTTAAAAAACAGTACTTTGGCGTACTGTTTTAGGTGGTGTGCATAAAACAGTACTTTTTATAAAAAACAGTACATGTACTGTTTAAAACAGTACGAATGGCAACCCTATAATAGAAGTGTCCACTAAAAAGGGTAAACAGAAAAAAAAAAAACATTTTCCAATTAACTTGACCCAACTGCATAACCTTTTCTTTCATAAAACTATTTCATATGCTTAAAAATATAACAAAAATGTAAAAAAAAATTCGGACGCAGGTTACGTTTTATAAGGGGGAACTTTGTTCTTCTTGGTCTGATTTTGCCAATTTTCGAACTGAATCATCCAATGGCCATAAGATATATTTGTGCCAAACTGTATGGATTTAGCTCTTTTGGAATTGGAACAGACGGACGGACATCGCTTGAATATCTTAGAATTACTTTTTAATCAAGCATAAATATACCTTTTTTATTTTGACGATTTTTGAAAATGGGATGACGATTTTGACGATTTTTTTTATAAAAATCGTACTTTTTTGACGATTTTGTACCCAACAATTCTGGCAACCCTGGTCACAAGTGAGTGATTCCATTATTGTTTGCGTGAGAGTGAGTCAAATCCCACTTACGCCTTTAAAAAATGTTTTAGTAAAACATAAAATTGAAAAAGTTTACAACTTAAGGAGTTAAGATGTGTCAATAGCCATTTACGGTCCTATGCTCCTTGTAAGAGTAAAAGTAATAAATATAAAAGCCCTTATGTCGAACCACCACTAGTTTTTAGAGTTTCTTTACATTTCGCAAACATTTCACCTTTTTCTATAACAAAAACAAGGTACCTAGCGGAACTTTTGTCGATTTTTTTTTATTTTGTTCCACAAAATTCATATTTTATACAAATTATTTAAAAAAATCTAAAAATAATAAAAAATATTGAAAAGAATCGGGATCCCGAAAATCCCGGGATTGAAAATCAGAAATCCCGAGATTCGGGATTTGCCTAATCCCGAAAATCCCGGGATTTCCGGGATCGGGATATCCCGATTGGAAGCCCTAGTTAAAAGTAAAAACTTAAGGAAAAATTATTTTTTTTTGGTATTTTCGCATGACCTACGTCAGACATTTCCCCAAAGAAGTCTTAGGTGACATGTCCCCAAAAGGTCAGCCCTGACCACTGCTGACTTTGAGTGAGGACATTTTGAAAATTTGTATGAAACTGTCCTCAACTCAGTACATAGAGATGTCTTGTGGATGTCAGCAGTGACTCTGACATGTTACCGCTCTGTCACTGAGGATGGCTCGAGGACGTTCTCAGATTCTGCGACATTTTATCTCCAGAAAAACTTTCAAATGCTGACGCATATTTTTAAAGAAAATTTTAAGATTATTAAACGTTGTTGGTGTAGAAAAATTATCAGACATTTTTTTGCTCAGGGGGGGGGGGGGGAGATTGGCATAGAAATAAATTTTATTAGGTTATGATTAAATTTTTTTTGGAGTTGGGCCCCTCCTTTAAAAATTTCTGAATACGTCGCTGTTTTAGACTTGTATTTTTTATTTTTTTAATTTCGTACAATGTCCTAAAATTTTACAAAATTTAACGAAATCAGCTAGTTTTTATTTAAAAAAAATGGTTTTGAAAATAAAATGTTTTCTGAATGTTTTGTGATCTGAAAAATTTTTGTGATATTATTATTTTTTGTAGAATAAAATATATTGAGAGTTGCGGTCGTCTTTCCAATGAGCTACCTCTTATTTGACAAGAATTCCTTGTTATTTTACAAGCTTTTTACCAATAATTTTGTAATTTTACAAGGTTTTTGCCAAAAAAATTGTAAATTTACAATTTTTTGACGCGATTAAACTTACAAGAAGGTTTCGTGACTTTACTAGATTTTTTGCTACCTCCTATTTTACGAGAATTTCTAGTAAAAATTACGATTTTTTTTTTGTTTTTTATATGATTTTTACCAATAAAATTGTAAATTTACAAAATTTTTGGCGAAATAAAACTTACAAGAAATTCTCGTAAATTTACTAGAATTTTTTTGTAAAAAACCTTGAAAATTTTTAAAAGTACAAGAAAAACTGTAAACTTACAAAAAAAAAAAATTTAAATTTCGATCGAAAGTAATTAGTTTAGAAACAAGGAAAACTCTCAAATATTGGCAAAATGGGATTACGAGGGGGCATCCCCAGAGTGTTAAACAAAAATATGGCCGTTTTTGCTTGTCTGACAATGGGTTTTTTCTACTTTTAGTGCCCGTTCGAGAAACGGAAAATTTCAATTAGCATTTTCTTTTTCGACGAGAATTGATGATTTGTTTTTAAAGCACACAGAAAGAAATAAAAAAAAAATTTGAGTAAATTTTTAATACTATTGAGTAAAAAATTACTCAATTTTCCACCAGTAAACGATTTAATAGTATTGAGTAAATTTTTAATAAAAATTTATTAAATGTTTGCCAAAAAAATTTGAGTAAATTTTTAATTGACACTATTAAGTGCAGGAACAGAACAAGAAGCACCACCTTTTAAAAACAGAACAAGTTTTATTTCACATCGGCGCCGGCCACCGGTTTAATCTGCCAAACCGTATGGAAAAGTCGTGCCGGGCTTATTCTGTTTCTACTATAAAAAAAAAAACAAAGTTTAAAAAAATTTCATATTTTTTTACAAAGAAAAAAAACATGTTTTTTCAAACTTTACCAAATATATTTTTGTCTTAAAGACATAAAAAAATTTTATAAATATGATTACAAACTTTCATGTATATATACAAAAAACTATAAACTAAACGAGAATTAAAAAAACTAAGAAAACTCCAAAAAAAAATTAAAAAAGCTATTAAATTCTTATTAAATTATTTACTCAATTTGTTTTTAAATTTTTGAGTAAATTTTTAATTGCGTCAATTAAAAAATTACTCAAAACTTTTTTTAAATTTAAACAAGTGATTACTCAAATTGTTTTTCCCCATATTTTTTTCTGTGCATAGTTCTCTGTTTTTCACAGCGAAAATTTCAATTAAACTTTAAATGCCTCAAATCGTAATAAAAAATTTATGAATCAACAACTTTTGACAATTCTAATAAAGAAACTGTCATAACAAAACTGAAAAGCCTATTTTTCCCCACAACATACACAGAAAATAATATTGAGAAAAACAATTTGAGTAATCACTTGTTTAAATTTTTAAAACAAATTTGAGTAATTTTTTAATTAACGCAATTAAAAATTTACTCAAAAATTGAAAGTAAGATTTAAGTAAATAACACTGTGCTACAAAAATCACAAAATCGAATATACTTTTGAAATGAGGTAGTTAAGGTTGTAGGTCTCGTTGAAAAGATCACAAAAATGCCCATCAAACTTGCCAGACACCCTCAAATTTTAAAGTTATTGTCAAAAAACGATTTTTTTGCACTTTTTTCACTAAACCACGTGTAACTTAAACATTTTTCAACCGATTTTCAATTTTTCAACTGTTTTGGATAGAAGAAGGATAGGGCTTTTTATGTGTGAGAATTGGTCTATACATATAAGAAAGATATGTATGGATTTTTTCAACAATATCTAATTTTTATGTTATTTTTTGAAAATTTTTTGAGTTTATCGATTTTTTTCTGCTATAGTTCGTTCAACAACATTTATATTTATAAACGTATTCTTAAAGAAAATTTAATTGTGAATACGATGAGCTTTATGCCGAAAAAATCGGATAACAATTGACAGAGTTGCGATAATTTTTCTAAAAAAGAAAATTAAGATTTTGCTTGAAATTGCCGTTCGGATAACCCAGGCAAAAAAAATAAAAAAATAAACGAACATACTAAGAGGTCGCGTATCATTATTTTAAAGGTTTTTTGCCTCCTGAATTCGAATTTGACCTTTAAATTGCGCTATCTTTTTTAGTTTTTGATATATCAGTTTATGTTTAATATCTCAAAAACATGACGAGATAGAGCAATTTAAAGGCCAGATTTGGATTCAGAGCGCCAAAAACCTTTAAAAATATTGTACATGACCTCTTATGATAAAATTATTTTTTTTGCCTGGGATATCTGAACAACGATTTCCTGCAAAATCTTAATTTTCTTTTTTAGAAAAATTATCACAACTCTGTCAATTGTTATCCGATTTCTTCAGGATAAAGCTTATCGTATTCAGAATCAAATTTTCTTTAAAAATACTTTTATAAATATGAAGGTTGTTAAATGAACTATAGCAGAAAAAAATCGATAAACTCGAAAAATTTTCAAAAAATAACAAAAAAACTAGATTTTATAGAAAAAATCAATTAATATCTTTCTTATATGTATAGGCAAATTCACATACATGGAAAGTCCCATCCTTCTTCTATCAAAAACAGTTAAAAAATTTAAAATCGGTTGAAAATTTTCTGAATTACAAAAGGTTTAGTGAGAAAAGTCCCAAAAAAACGTTTTTTGACCATTACTCTAAAATTTGAGGGTGTCTGGCAAGTTTAATGGGCATTTTTGTGATCTACTCGACAAGACCAACAACCTATACTATGTCACATCAGAAGTATTTTTTCACTGTAGCACAGTGTAATTTAATACAAGTTTAATATTTTTTTTATTATCTTGGAATTTTGAATTCTCATTTATTTTATAGTTTTTTGTATATGTATATGAAAGTTTGAAATCATCTTTATAAAATTTTCCTTTGTCTTGAAGACATAAGTGTATTTGGTAAAGTTTGAAAAAGCTATTTTAAAAAAAAAAATCTAAACTTTTTAAACTTTAAAAAAAATAAATTGATACATTTTGAGTAAATTTATACTTGACACAATTAAAAAGTTACTTAAAAATATTGAAAAATTGTAAGTAAAGTTTTAATTGTGTGAATTAATAATTTACTCAAATTTTTTATTAAGCATTTAATAACTTTTTATAAAAAGTTTACTCAATACTATTAAATCTCTTACTGGTGCCAAATTGAGTAATTTTTTACTCAATAGTATTAAAAATATACTAAAATTTTCTTTTATATTTTTTTCTGTGTAGATTGTCTTGTATAATTAATATGCGTGAAAAATTTTTTAACAATGTCCCTATAATTCCTAGCGTTACCAATTTAATTTTTATACCCTACACCACACTGTGGTACAGGGTATAATGAGCTTGTGCTGATGTTTGTAACTACCCGAAATATTGGTCCTAGACCAATTAAAATTTTAAACTTAAGCCTCTTTTGGCCCAAGGAAGAAGCCTATTGAATTTGGAAAAAATCGGTCCATATTTAGACCTAGCCCACATTCAAGGTCCTCTTTAGTTTTGGCTCAAATGACTCTAATAACCGCATTATAATAGGTATATTTTCGAAATTTGGTAGGTAATCATGTTTCATCAACACAAATCACCATTCCGAATTTTAAAGAAATCGGACCAGTTCTTCTTGTAGCCCTCATACAAACCACCTTCCCGATTTTTACATAAATCTTTAAAATTTTGTGAAAATAGAAAATATTTAATTAAAATTCCATTTGTGTATGTAAAACGCGTACTTTAATAACCTTATCAAATCTGATTATCATCGGACCATTTATGGACTTAGGCCCCATGTGTTAAAGCGGTTTATTGTCAACAAAAATAAGCCTATTTCATTCAAATTTGATTTGTGGGTGTTTTTTAAACTTATTAAAGGTTTGACAAAATATAGATCTAATCAGTCCATGTTAAAACTTGGGACTCATTACCGGGAAACTCTGGTGTAGGTTATTATATGGAGGTCTTGACCGACTATAATTTTCTTACTTGTTTTTTTACTTGTTTTTATATGGAGTTTGACGGTAAACAAATTTCCCCACCTCCCAAACTCAAAAGCTGTACCCACCACTCCCGAGTATAAGTAGTGACTTCTTGCAGTTTTGAAGCATTTCACTGGGAAGTATCGATCAATGATCGCCGGAAACTAAACAATTAAGTTTGTTGTAAGTAAAAAATATTTTCTTTTTAAATAGCAAATAATTTATTAAAACAATAAAAACATTTTCATTATAGGTCACAATGAGTTAAACAAAATGTCATTTAATGATGGGAAACATAAGTGGCAGGAGCAGCATAGCTGGTGTAGGCTGGTGCAGCGTAGTGGGCGGGGGCAGCATAGCTGGTATAAGCTGGAGAAGCATAATGGGCAACGGGAGCAACAGTTTTGACAACAGCAGCCTTGACAAGAGGTTCACGGTTGACTACAGCGTTGAAACCATTGATGGCATCAGCGGTATATTGAACGGTGCGTTTGTAACCATCAGCATCAATCAAAGAGTATTGACCACGTACAACATCACCATCACGTTCTTCGAATTGGCTCTTGGAGTCACCAGAGACGGCATCTTGAACATCATAAGCATATTTGTATTGAGGATGGGGATCGTATTCCTCAACAGCCTTGGCCAAAACAGGTTGGGCAGCATAGTGTGCCACGGGCGACAAAGTCTTAACGACAGCAGCTGGAGCAGCATGATATACTTGAGTGGCTGGTAAGAAACCAGCATTGGCGACTGCGAGTAATGCGAAGACAGCGATGAACTAAAAAAATACAAAAAAATAAATAATTACATATTTTACAATAATATCGATTATCTCTTATTGTGTTATGATAACTTATTTATCATCACGAACTCTTTTTTTAAATCCTTAATTAATTTAGATGTTATTTGCTTTAAAAAAAAAAATACCTTGAATGCCATTTCGATAAAATTGATTTAGTGACACTTGAAAAATGAATGGAAATGTAACTGAATGTATTGAATACTAAATTACTTGTGATAAGAAATAATTCTGTCAACAGCTTTTTATACAAATTAACCAAATATACTGTCTTGTTTTTGGTAAGTAGTTGATAAAATATTTAATTATTCACCTGCTAACTTAGTTCGTTTACCCAGTGAAGAGACCATCAGTTTCAGTTTATTGTAAAATTTACTCCAATTATTATGAATGAATTGCTGTGACGTTAGGGTGACAATTTTTCTTAAACTTTTGATTTTTCCAAGTGTCCGGGAAAATGTTTATTCTGCTGGACCTAAATGTTATGGTACAAATTTGAAGTCTCTCAGATTGCTCTATCTTTTTCACTCTAAATAAGTCTGAAATTCTGAAACTTTTTTTCTACAGGAAAAGTGTCAGGTTTTGCGACATTTTTCGCATTTTTCCTATAGAAAAAGTCTCAGATCCTAAAAAATTTTTCTTACAGAAAAAGTCTCAGATTTTGAGACATTTTTCCTATAGAAAAAGTCTTAGATTCTTAAACATTATTTCTATAGAAAAAGTCTAAGATTCTGTGACATTTTCCTATAGAAAAAGTCTCAGATTCTGAGACATTTTTTTTAGAAAAAGTATCAAGTTCTGAGACATTTTTCCTATACAAAAAGTCTCAGATTTTGAGTCTAAGATTTTAAGACATTTTTCCTTTACCAAAAGTCTCAGATTCTGAGGCATTTTTTCTATAGAAAAAGTCTTAGATTCTGATACTTTTTTCCCATTGAAAAAGTCTTAGATTTTAAGACATTTTTCCTATAGAAAGTCTCAAAATCTAATGTATTTTTCCTATGGAAAAAGTTTCAGATTTTGAGACATTTTTCCTGATTAAAAAATTGCTCGGACTTCGAAATCTGTACACTCAAAATAAATTCTCCGTCCAATCAGCAGAAAAGTCTGCTGAAAAAACACCCATATGAGAAATCTGCTGATTTTAGCAGAAACGGTTTGCTGAAAATCAGTCAGGATTATCTAGGTGCAATCAGCAGAGAAATCTGACAAAACAACAGAGAAATCTGCAGACATTTTCTAGACAATTTTTGTCTTTAGAAAAATTGTTTTCAAGAAAAGTTTAATTTAAACTTAAAAAAAAAAAAATATTTTTTTTTTTTTTTGTAAAATTAGCAATATAATCTACTGATTTTTTTAGTTTTAGAAAAAAAAAATTTAAGAAAGTTTTCATGGAAAAAGGATGATAGCAAACTATTTCTGTAAAATTACAAAATAATCTGCTAAAAATATGATTAAAAATATGCTTAAAAATAAAAAACAAAAAAAAAATAACACTTTGAAAAAAAGAATGACAGCAAACTATTTCTGTTTTTTTAAAAAAATAATCTGCAAAAATATGTTCAAAAATATTTTTAAATTCAGCAAACAGAATCAGTAAAAATGCAATAAAATGTTTGTTGTTTTGTAAAACTGAAATAATATAAATTTTAGCAGAAAAATTTGCTGAAAGTTTGCTAAATCAAATTGAATGTCATTTTACAGATTTTTTGACAGAGTGTTTTCTTTTGAGTGTAGAAAACCTTTTTTGCCATACAAAAAAGGCCAGTCTACTGTGACGTATGTTTAAGTAAGTCTTGCTAGACACCTCAATCATACAAAATTTTTAACGAAAGGTTTAAGTTGACATTGGTTTTAGTACAAAAGAAAATAAAATTGTTGACTCATTAAACTGTAACACTGGCCAAATTTTTGTGTAATTCTTTTTGTTTTTTTTTAAACAATTTTCTGTCGTCACTAAATAGCTGCGAGCCTCATTAAAGCGTTTGACATTCAGTATAAATTTAAAATATGTTTAAGCTACCGGATATTATGGACAATTTTTTTGCTGGTAGTTAGAACAAATCGAATACAAGAACAATTGTAAACTGGGGCGGATTTAACTCTTAAGTTTGGATGTGTGACATTTTTTTCGAAAAGCGTTTTGAGAGTACTTTATTTACAAAATATATGATTGTTCGAAAACATAATTGCCCAAGCAGAAAAAGTACAATTGCAACATAGTTGTTAAAGCATTGTAGACGGTTGTACAAGCGTTTTGCATACCATCTTCAAAGTGCTTTTAGTAGATCAGAATGTTAAAATCGATCTACGCTAGATTAAAGCTTAAAAACGCATAATCCCCACGCGCATTATTCCCATAACGAAAATGTGGATTAGGACACAGATTTATTTATGGGGACTATGAGCCTTTCTAAAATGGTAACAATCCCCATAGGGACTATGTCCATTTCCCTTTGGGACTAAACCCGAAACTTTTGCTGTCATAACCAAAATTCATACTATGGAAACCAAGTCCACAACAATTACGGTCATAATCCCCTCATTTTGCGGAGAGGGTGGGCTTAATGCATGGAGTTTTTAATCCCTAAGCCCTGAATGCCTTAAAACTTTTAAGACAAAAAAAAATTTATATATTGTTGGACTGTTTATTTTATAACTGAATTTTTATTTCGGTTTGAGTCCATATTAATTATTTCTGAGAAATAACAATTGTTTTACAATGAGAAAATCTGAAAAAAAAATAAGTGACAACACAGGCTAAGTGGAGATGTCGACAGCTTTCGGAAGATGCCACCCTTCCATCATCAGTATTCCTTCGATTGCCACACATTTGTGTATGGTGCGATGTGTGTCAGATTAAAATTAGCCATTTAAATGAAACTTTGAAACAAATAGGATATCGGAATTACTTTTAATAACCCATCAGCTCAACTTTTTAAAAAGTTGTGTTTTTCTCATTGTTAACCCTTAGTATGACATTTTCAAGACTGGAAAAGTATCCTGAACGATACAGCTTGCGTCTTGAAATTCCTTACTGGTGTTACTTGGGCGACCCCTTCGTCGGCTAACTTGAAGATTAAATTCAAGCGCTTTTCATGTGATGTTATCAGGCGGTTTGCGAAGAGTGTGTCCAAACCATCTGAATTTGCGGATTTCAATTGATTCCGTTCAAGCGCTTTTCATGTGATGTTATCAGGCGGTTTGCGAAGAGTGTGTCCAAACCATCTGAATTTGCGGATTTCAATTGATTCCGTAATTTGCGGTTGTTGAGTTCGAAACCAAAGCTCTTCGTTACTGATAGTCTTTGGCCAGAATACTTTTAGAATGCGTCTTACAATGAAGGTCTTTCACAGGGCACTCACCGATTGCCCTGAAACTTGGTAAAGAGGGAAGGAAAATAAAATTACCTGTTTTTTGTTAGCCGCCCAATCTCACATTTAACGGGTCAAAGGGAAGGGGGAAAACGGGATGTTTTTCGTTTTTTGAAGATTTTTCACATTTCAAAACAAACTATATGGAAATTTTATACAGATCGAAAGGTTTTTTTAAAGCCTATCCAATGTTGTATCGGTCGTGTCACAATTCGTCTTCGTTAAGTCATTATTTCCAAAAATCTAAAAACTTTGCGGTAGTTTATATAGAGAAGTACATACATACGACCGCCAAAATCACATATAATAATCTCTATTAAAATAACCCGCATTTTTGCGTTTTCCCGAAAGAACACATTTTTTCATAAGGTGGCAACCCTTATTTAAATTTATGATTGGGCAGCTAAAAAAAATGGTGACTCTTGTTTTTCTCCCCTCTTTCCCATATGAAAGTTTCAGGACAATTGGTGGGTGCCCTCTGAAAGACCTTCCTTTTTAGACACCTGTTAATAAACGCTTGTAGTTTTTATAACCTACACCACACTGTGGTACAGGGTATAATGAGTTTGTGCTGATGTTTGTAACTACCCGAAATATTGGTCCTAGACCCACCTTTAATCATACCGATCGACTCAGAGTCACTTTGTGAGTCGATTTAGCGATGTCCATCCGTCTCTGTCTGTCCATGTAAACGGTGTAAACACGATACAGGTCGCAATTTCTAATCAATTGATTTGAAATTTGAGCCTCTCTTGGCCCAAGGACGAAGCTTATTGAAATTGGAACAATCGGTCCATATGTAGACCGTGCCCCCATACAAAGGTCCTTTTTAGTTTTGGCTCAAATGACTCTAATAACCGTATTATTATAGGTATCTTTTCGAAGTTTGGCAGATAAACGTGTTTTGTCTTCACAAATCAACATTCCGAGTTTTAAAGTAATCGGACCAGTTCTTCTTGTAGCCCCCATACAAACCACCTTCCCGATTTTCACATAAGTCTCTCAAATTTCATGAAAATAGAAAATATTTAATTAAAATTTTGTTTGGGTATGTTAAACGCGTACTTAAATAATCTTATCAAATCTGATAATTATTGGACCAGTTTTGTACTTAGGCCCCTTGTGAAAATTTGGCCCGATATTCAGTTAAAGCGGTTTATTGCCAATAAATAGAAGCCTTTTTCACTCAAATTTGATTTGTGAGTGTTTTTTACACTAATTAGA
Source organism: Pegoplata infirma (assembly GCA_963921195.1). Lineage (NCBI taxonomy): Eukaryota > Metazoa > Arthropoda > Insecta > Diptera > Anthomyiidae > Pegoplata > Pegoplata infirma. Next base: position 159,416,749 of record OY992536.1, on the reverse strand, counting down.
GGTTTGGCAAAATATAGATCTAATCGGCCCATGGGACCCATTTTCCGGGAAACTCTGGTGTAGGGTATTATATGGTCGGTCTTGACCGACTATAATTTTCTTAGTTGTTTAGTAAAGTTCGCTATGGACCATCCGGTCTATGTGAGGAGTCTTTAACTCCGCCACACAGTGGTCAATTTCGCGAGATAGCGGTCAAAACTCTATAACTTTTGACCGGATTGGTATTTTTTTACGCAATTTGTTTTGTTCAATAGGAGTGACTTTAAGCTTCAATTTGCGTGTTCAAACGTAAAAATCGACTGATAGGAACGTAAGTAATGTGGAGTTAAAAATGCATTTTAATTTTTTGTTGAATTTCCATGTAAAAGTTGAATATTTTGACATTTTAAATAGGTATTTTTTTTATAATTTCTTATTTTTTTCAATCGTATTTTACAACCAATACTTATTTATTATTCCTAAACTTAATTTTGGTCAGAAAATGCCAACATTTGGCCCCTGACATTTATTTAGTCTCAATATTCACAGGGGCCAAAGGTTGGTTTTTTTGGAAGAAAGCTAATTCTTGTGAGGATTAAACTGAAAAATAACACTGAAATTCCTAACAATATCAATACCATTTGGATATATTATATACAGAACACAACATCGATAAAATTTTAAGTAAACTTTTACTATTGATTTAAAGTGCACATATATTTTATTTAAATGTATTAATAAAAATTTATACTAAAATTAGAAACAAATTATAATCTTTAAACTACACTCAGAAAAAAAAACTAACTAAAAAATGGGAAAACTAACTAAATCCAAGGAAAATTGATAATGATTTAGCTCCATTGCCATGTATTCCTACTTTTTAGTCCATATTTTTCTTTAAAAGAAGGACAAATTTGAACTAGAAAATGGGAAAAAAATTTCCATTTTTTGGTTAAAAAAACATTTCTGATTAGGAAATTTTTCCTAAAAATTATTTAATTTTATATTTTTTTAATGGTTTATTTATAGAATAGCATGTGAATACACACATAATTCTCATTGGGTACATATTTTATTAGAAATATAAAGAAAGGTTTGTTTCTTAAAGACAAGTAATAAATTTAATTAGTTTTTTTAGTTAAATTACAACAACAACTTTGTACTTGACGTTTGTTCCCAGACACGACAAAGCCAAGGTCTTTGTTGTGATTAAAATATTATGTTTTTTTTTCTAACACATACATGTGTAGAAAAAAATGTAAATATTAAATTTATTACTTGTTATACAAGATCAAACCTTTTGTATTCATGTACTACAAATAATAAACGAAATGTGAACTACAAGCAAGCATGAAAAAAAAAAAAATCAACAAAACAATTTCAAGTTATGAAAAATTTACTAAACTTGTGGAAAAAACTTCCTCAAATTAAAGAAGATAAATATGATGAACTAACTGGTAGTATTGAATTTTTATAGTAAATTGAATTTTTTGAACTAAATTTTGTTTTAAGAAATATGTCTTAAAAATAAAGATTTTTTTTCAATTATTTAGGGAAAATTTTTTTGGCGGTAACAATTTCTTCCACGTATTAGGGAATTCTATTTAAGGAAAATTATGGCCTATTTAACAGTCCATGAACTAAAATATTTTCCTAAAAGTTAGGAAAATTTCCCAACTTTTAGTTAATTTTAACCTAATTGTGGGAAAATTTATAAACTATTTTGAAGAAAAATTTTCCAAAGTTTAAGTTTCTTCTTTTTTTTTGAGTGTAGTACATAAACATAATATAACAGGTACTTGGTTTTACCAGCTATTTCCATTGGTTTTAAATTTATTTGCAATTTTCAAGTATTTAAGTTGTGTAATATTAGATGGCAATAAAATCTTTTTTACCTTTTCCAAATGAATTGCTAGATACCACATAATTTGAGAGTTAACAGGTACTTGGTTTTACCAGTTATTTCCATTGGTTTTAAATTTATTTGCAATTTTCATGTATTTAAGTTATGTAATATTAGATGGCAATAAAATCATTTTTTACCTTTTCCAAATGAATTGCCAGATACCACATAATTTGAGAGTTCTATTGTCATTTTTGTCAAAATTTTGATACACCCTTCTATGTGGACTAGGTCCAAATATGGGCCAACTTCTCCTAATTTCAGCAGAATTATTTTTTGGGTCAATAAGAACTCTTGTACAAAATTTCATCAAAATATATGCATAATAGTCACTTTCACATACAAATAACTTCTCAAAAAATATGACGAGCATTTGTACCGAATATCTTACCTTGGGTCAGAAAAATTGCTGTAGCTCAAAAAGTGCAGTCCAGATGCATGGACATGTATATATAGGAATGTAGGGGAGAGTTAGGACTACAAAACAGTAAATTTGTGTTTTGACTCAGCTTGACTCACAGGAGTTGTGCTCTATGAAGTAGGAAATTTCCGATAAATTTGACCTTTCTTAAAAAAAATATTTAAATTGTTCTGAAAACAGTAGAGCTTCAATTTTTTTACCAGTAATACGAAATAAGTTAAGTTACAACACAAAATTTATTTCGTCCAAAAATCTTGAAAAACAAAAAAGTTATGATCATTTAAACTTTAAAAATTAACTAAAAATATCATAAATTTACTAAATTCTGAAAAAGCCCATTTTGGACCACCCTGTTCTCAGTGAAATAGTTGAAATAGAGTTCTAATTTTTTGGCTCCCGAGGTTTACTACTGTCTTCTTTCATATGAGTCTAATAACTTTAAAATCGGAGAACAAAAACCAAAAGGAGTTTTGGCCGCTATCTCAAAATATTGACCACAGTGCGCCACCTGTAACCTAGTATTGTAAGTATGTGGAAAGATTCCAGGTTCCACAGTCATAAAAAGTGTTTTGATTTCTCGTTGGTGTTAAATATTTTCAGTTTTGTGAGACGGGATATGTTTGGTAATTTCCATACATTGTTTAGCATTCTAAACGTTTGACATGCTTTGTTGATACGGTGCTGGATGTCAGCTGCACTACCTCCGGACTTGTCGATGATGGATCCAAGATAAAGATATTCACTAACGTCGTCGAGGTCTAAGTTAAGTAATTTTAATACACAGGAAATATCAGTGTTGATGCTCCGGATTTGGTTAAAAATTCGGACATATATTTTGATCGAAAAACGTGATTTTTGTCAAACTTTGATGGCTGGTTGCCGACTTAAGATGCTCTTGCAAAGTTTTTTTTTCATAAATTTACCCCCGATCAGCTATTTCATGGCCATCGTTCGGCAGGTATTACACACGCAATTACAAAGTTTAGATATGACGGGACACTCTAGTGGACACCTTTCTCTAGTGGACACCTTTCCCCTTGCAGTAAATAATTACAATTTTAAATAAAAAAAATTATAAAAGTTAAATGTATGGGGACCGCCTTAGAAAATGTTCGGATTGAAACAATACTGTTTTTGGATTGAAAAAATTTTATGACTCGTTTGGCAGTTGGAAAAAGGTTAGAGCAAATTTTAAAGAAATGTCATTTTGTATGGCAGCCCCCTTTAGAATTAGAGATAGAGTATAAGTTTATTCGGAAAAAATGTTTGGGAGTAGTGGCTTTAATATAAGGATTGGAAAATTGCAATCAATTTTTTTTCAAAAAATCGAAAAATAGTATTATTTATAATTCCTCGATCTACTGGGCAAAAATTTTGTAAAATTAATAGAGTATTTTCAAAAATTATATTAAAATTTTAAAACTAAAAAACCACATGATTGAACACTTTTAAAACATTTTGAGTATTTTTTTTAAGTACGTCAAAAATAAAAAATTAAAAAAAAAAAAAGAATTCGATCCGGACTGGGTATTGATATTAATAAAAAAAATCACATATTAGAAAAACAATAACCATTAACAAAACAAACTGACATTTAAATCCTACTGATGAAGACAGTTAACTGGAACTGTCCGAAACCGGTATAGGAAAACCAGAAATGTCTATAGCTTTTAGAAATTAAAATTTTTCTTCTACATTTTTCAACTCAAACCCTTATAACAAATAGAATCGATCTGTACTAACAGAAAAATCAACAAAGAATTTGAACCATTTTTGAAGAAGTTATGGGTAAAAGAGGTTTGAGTAGACTAATAAGCTTAGTATATTTGAAAATTCCATATCTCTTAAATAGGTCATCATAAAAAAAATTGGGAAAATCTTAAAAAAAATCAAAGTGTCCGATTTGGCATGGAATGCCTTATATGTAGATGAACTTTTGGGGACATTTTTTGTTTTGGTTTTATAAGAAATTTATTTCTATTCAACAACTTATAAATTAAATAATATTAATCCAGATGAGCTCTTAGTGGTGGGCAATGTAGGTAGCTGGAGCAGCGTAGTGAGTTAATGGAGAGGCATAGTGAGAAACTGGGGCAACAGTCTTCACTACAGTTGGGGCAGCATAGTGGGCTACTGGAGCAATGGTTTTAACAACAGTTTTGACAGCCAAAGGTTCACGGTTTACTACAGCATTGAAACCATTATGATCATCAGCAGTATATTGAACGGTGCGTTTGTAACCATCAGCATCAATCAAGGAGTATTCACCACGAACAACATCACCATCACGTTCTTCAACTTGACTCTTGGAGTCACCAGAGATAGCATCTTGTACGTCATAAGAAAATTTGTATTGAGGATGAGGATCGTATTCTTCTGTGGCTTTAGTCAAAACGGGTTGGGCAGCATAATGAGCTACAGGAGTGATGGTCTTAACAACAGCAGCTGGAGCAGCATGGTAGACCTGGGTAGCTGGGATGATGCCGGCACTAGCAACGGCGATTAAAGCAAAGACTGCGATGAACTATAATAAAAGATATTATTTGTTAGGACAATTGTATATAAGAGTTTATCCTTTTAAATTATAAAAACATACTTTGAATGCCATTTCGATTAAATGGATTTGTGTGACTACAAATGCTGTCTAATTGAATTAAACTTTAATTGAACTACGTCTCACTGTACAAATTCACAAGTTTTTATACCTTGTCATTTCAAACTGTGACAATTTTGTTACGGTTTAATGTGACAATATATGACAAATAACTTTGTATATATTCGAATATTTTTGTGGTATTTTTCTTTAAATTTTAAAACAATTTTTCGTGTTAAAAGAACTTGTTTTGGGTGGTACGAAATCTTATTATTTACACTTAATTAATTAAAAAAAGATTTTTAACTTCTTATAATGATAACAATTGTTTTTTTTTTTTATTTTACTTTTTTATATACAATTTCGTAGCCATGAAGACTTGAGAAGTTGAAATTGTTGGAAAGGCGAGTTAAACAATATTAAAGCAATGCCAAACGATTCCAATTCCGGTTTAAATGTGTTAAAAAATGCATAATTGGGTTAAAGATTCTTTCGATTTAAAACAAATACTTAAAAAATACGGCTTTATTTTATTCTCTTTGTAAGACTGGCGGACGCAGGAATTTGTTTTTTTTTATTTTTTTGAGACGAAACCTATACTACTTCTATAGACAATTCCAGCAAAACTTTTAGTACGGGGTGACTGAAATTATCGATTAGTCCAGTAGCAATATGGCGGACAATTTTTTTTTTTAAATTGTCCGATTGAACTCAAATTTTGTTTTATGCGGGTCTTGGAGTTACTGAATAAGAATTGCTGCTCCGAATTTTGAAAAACAAAATGGCGGACTTAATATGCTTCTTAAAGTTTATAGAATGATCCAACTCCGGCCAAAACTCTTTATCGTTGTTGCCTCCGGCTGAAAATGTGCTTCTAGAGTATTTCGGGGTCGCTGATTTCAAAATTTAACTAAAAAAATCAAAATGGCGCATCCAATATGGCGGACAATTTTTTTTAATAATTGTCCGATTTAACTCAAATTTTGTTTTAAGGGGGCCTTGGAGTTACTGAATCTGAATTACTGGCGTGAATTTTGAAAAACAAAATGGCGGACTAAATATGCTTAGTAAAGTTTGTTACAAGTAATTAAAAAACAGTTATATTCCTTTTCTTTGTTGAAGTTAGCTGAAAGTGTGACGTAGTCTGTTATCTTAAAATCGAATTGATAAAATTTAATATGGCGGAAACAATATGGCGGCTAGATTTTTTAACTTTGTCTGATCTAACTAAAAATTAGTTTTAAGAGTATTAAGAGTGTCTGAAGTTAAATCTACACACATAATTTTTAAATATATTTTTTTTATTTTTGATATAAATATGGAAATGGTGTAAATGACTTACTTAGTTTCAGAAAAGCTTTTGGAAATTGGTGACGACAAATTATTCACTTTTTTTCTTTATTTTGGAAATTCAATAAAAAATCTTTGAATTTAATTGGAAATGGTGTAACTGATATTTTCCATAATTCTACAAAAAAACTAGAAATGTAGATATTTTTTTTCCTACAATTAAGGCACTCTCTGACGATAAAAAAAACTATTGAAGCCGTAAAACATTATTTTGGGTTCAATTATTTTTTTAAAAACAAATCTCGGACCACTGCATATATAGCTGTAATTTCGCAATTTATCATTTCGAGCAAGTTTGGGCAACTTTTTTCGAAAGATATGGATCCATTCTATATCAAGAAAAATATAGACCGATTGTATCGAACTGATGATGATTGCTTAGGATTTTTTCGGCGCGAGGTAAATAGCAAAAAAATTATAACTTTTTTTACAAAAAACGCGAATTGCTGCCAGGCAGATGAGTTATATTTGTCCATGTTATTTTCGTTACAAAGGCTTCTATATAAGGTTGATCCACACATACACAAAGTTAAACATTTGCAATAGAAGTTTGGAAAAAAAATTAAAAAAGTATCTCAACTGTTAAAATTTTTTTACCAACTTTTTTAACTTTGAAGACATGTCAAAGGAAAGGGTGTAATTGGATCATAAAGATAAGTTCCGAAAAACTGCTTCTATATATGCCCAACAAACTGGTAAACATTTTTTTGAGAATTTACAAATAAGGACTTTTGGCCGGAAATCGATCTGTCTGGCCCTCTGTGAGGCGTTAGAAAATAGAAAAGACCAGAGACCGAATATAACAGTTATGTGTGTCTTTTTGTTTTAAAAAAATCATGAAACGAATGTTGTCCAAACTCTGTATTTTATATATGAAAGGACTTCTAGAGATGTCCCGTGTTAAAATTTGCAATAACTTTTATTTTTTTGATTTTTTCAATAACAGTAAAAAATAAGAGTTACTAAAAACTTTTTGTTCAAACAATTTAAAATAACTTTTATTTTATATTTATTGGAGTAAATAACTGTTATAACAGTTATTTAAAAAAAAAAATCAATCAAAGTTCATATCTTTAAATCAATGATTGAAGTATTAAGCATAAGTAGTACAATGAAAAACAAAAGACATAACTAAAATTGAGGAAAAAATGTCTTTGAAAATTTATCATGAATTTTCCTAAAATTTAGTCAAATTTAACTAAAAAATGAGAAATTTTCTTAACTATAAGGCAAAAAGTTTAGTTGATTTACTTATAATTAGTTCATAGTTTTCTTTAAATGGAGTTCTTTAATATAAGGAAAAAATTCTTACTGCCAAAGAAATTTCCCACAAATCTAAGAAACGTATCTTTATTTTTAAGACATATTTATTAAAAAACACTTTAGTTCAAGTTTAGTTAAAATTTACTAAAAAAAAACATCATCGTACTTCTCTTCTTTGAATTGAGGAAGTGTATTTCTTAGAATTTAGCTAATAACTTCTGAGAGTTTAGTAAATAACTTCTTAGGATTTAGTTAAAAATTTAAAATGGCGATATCCCGAAAACTAAGCGATATAGAGCGAAACGGAATAAATTTTCTATAGAAAGACTACAAAGGAAAATATGGAATAGCCTAGCTCTGCATATATGTTGGGGTCTCAAGACCCTAATTCCGGATCTAATATTTGAAATTCCCGAGATTTTATATATGCACATATCTCGGTTAATACTGCCAACACGTGAAAAAGTCCAACGGCATTTTTGTAGCCCGTAGAACATTTCCGCAAAATACCCGAAAGCCCTCTGACTAATAGTTTTTGAATTATCTAGTTTTTAAGATTCTCAAGACCCTATCAGGCCCCTTATTACCGTATCTCAAAAACTAAGCAAGGTAAACGGGTGGTTTCTAAGCAAGGGGTCTCGAGTTAACAGTGTCTGGGTCCAGGGTCTGGACCCAATCTGGTCCTAAAATCTGAATGAACTAAAGTGTATTATATGCAACTAGTAAGAAACAAACCAGGATGTCTTAAATTTTTAGAAAAATTAAATTTTTCTTTCACACTTTTCTCAATTCAAAACCATATATAACAAATCAAAAAATTATAACACATAATTATAATTAGAGCCTGAGCTCGACTGTCTTTACAGAAACAATAATTTAAAAATAACGACTTTAAGTCGCCCTATGTGGCAGTATACTACCCAAACCAGGAAAGGTTCGTACCCCATTATTTAATTTTCATATATAAACTTTGAGTAGCTGTATTTCGCCCAAATATTAACCGATTTTAATGCTTATACACTAATTTGAAAGGTAGTTTTATTCCCTTCAAGAATCATTAATTGAAGATAATATTTTAAAAAAATTAGCTTTGTTACAAAACAATTGCTTCATGTACTCAAAATTAACTACTTTTTATTTTGACCATATTAAAGATTAATAAATTTTTTGTGACGTAACCCTTGGATTAAATAACGGCGTTAATTCGATTATATATCGAACTTATTAAAGTTTTACACTTACTAGTGGTGATGGAATCCCATATTTCATATATTTTTACTTTCCATCCACAAATATGTGATTGGCGGTCGTTTTTAAGCGCCATTCATGATCGCCGACACCAAATCAATCGGATTTAAGTTCGGACATGATGAGGTATAGTTTAGGACACTAATTTTGTTTGTTCCGAACCTTTTTTTGCTGATTTTAAAAATATGGACTCTTATTGGATGGTGATTCCCCAAAAGATATCACGTTTTCAACTGATTTCATTAGGGGTTCCCCTACCATATTTAATTGGACATGCCGATTTGAATGGCCCAAAATAAACAAAAAAACAAAATCTACGCGAAATTCTAAGAAAATTTTCCCAAGATACCATTGGTCCAAATTCAAACCTTATACTGCGCCTATCGACATGAAGATTTATCTACTCTTCATAAGCAAAACAAAGCAGTATTTATGTAAATATCATAATTTAGTTAAAATACCTTAATTCAACCGACGACTATGGTACCAAAGGTCTTAATCGGATTTGACACATCAAAAACATTAGGAAAAACCTATTTTGGTCCCAGGTATTCTCTTGAATTGATGCGTTTTGACTCCAAAATGATATTTACATAAATACTGCTTTGTTTTGCTTATGAAGAGTAGATCAATCTTCATGTCGATAGGCCGAGTATAAGGTTTGAATTTGGACCAATGGTATCTTGGGAAAATTTTCTTAGAATTTCTCGCAGATTTTGTTTTTTTGTTTATTTTGGGCCATTCAAATCGGCCCGTCCTATTAAATATGGTAGGGCAACCCCTAATGAAATCAGTTGAAAACGTGATATCTTTTGGGGAATCACCTTCCAACAAGAGTCCATATTTTTAAAATTAGCAAAAAAAGGTTCAGATCAAACAAAATTAGTGTCCTAAACTATACCTCATCATGTCCGGACTTAAATCCGATTGATTTGATGTTGGCGATTATGAATGGCACTTAAAAACGACCCCCAATCACATATTTGTGGATGGAAAGTAAAAATACATGAGTTATGGGATTCCATCACCACTAGTAAGTGTAAAACTTTAATAAGTTCGATAAATAATCGAATTAAAGCCGTTATTTAATCCAAGGGTTACGTCACAAAAAATTTGCTAATCTTTTATATGCAGTACGAACTTAAAATGGTCAAAATAATAAGTAGTTAATTTTGAGTAGATGAAGCTATTGTTTTTTAACAAAGCTAATTTTTTAAAAATATTATCTTTAATTAATGATTCTTGAAGGGAATAAAATTACCTTTCAAATGAGTGTATAAGCATTAAAATCGGTTAATATTTGGGCGAAATACAGCTACTCAAAGTTTATATATGAAAAGTGGGGTACGAACCTTTCCTGGTTAGGGTAGTAGACCATGTCTGGCAATGTTTGCAAAATAAGTACTTAGATCAGAATTGATGAAGGAGAGGAAGAAGAATAATAATTACTAAAAATAGAGTTTGTTTACACAGAATTACAATAACAACCAATGATGGGTACCAATACCTTTTCGATACCAATACCCGTTAATACCAATTCAAATTGAAAACCAATACCAATTAAAAACCAATACTTTTATTTGTGCGATACCAATACCGATAAAAAACCAATACCGATTCCCCACTACCAATACCAATTAAAAACCAATACTTTTATTCTTCAAAACCAATACCAATAAAAAACCAATACCAATTCATTTTTTCTACTTTCGTATCGGTTTTGTTTCGGTTTTTTGTATTCTTATTTTCGTTTGTTTTAATTGTGACGTCAAACATTTTCTTTCCATCACATTATTAGGTTTTACCTGACTTAGGAATTGCAAAAGATGTTACATCGATCAGTAATCGTTTGCATGCAATGTCACATAACAAAAAGGAGTTAGCTACTTGAATTTTAAAAACCATAAAAACATAAAAGAAATATTTTTTGTCACGGTTTTTATGACCCCTAATAAAAGTAGATCTTAAAAAATTTAGACCTTTCCTGTGATGAAATTTTTTCTGTTGCAAACATTGTTAATATTTGATATATGTACATTGAATGTCACTGCACTTTTCTTTGCGTTGTAAAAAAATACTAATGTCCTTTTTTGGAAATTCCAAAATTTTAATCAAGCAGACGTTACAAAATTTTATGTCACAACACCAGAATCCAGAAAAAATTTTTATTGTTTTATTAGAGGCACAGTCATATTATATAAGAATTTAAGAACGCATAATTTGCAGTTTACACTTGCTATTTTTGAGAGTTTAAGGGCTACGTTTTTAAAAAATTATTTTTTCTGTATCCATTACGTTTTTTATTCTGTTACTGGTGTTTTGTTAAATAACTTGTTTAAGGTCGTTAAGGTCGTGTGAACCCCATATAAGAAAAAAATTTACCCATGTAATCGCAATTGGCAAAAGATCTAAAATCGAAAAAGAGGCCCTGCATGATAACCCATTTCGATCAACTTTTTCAAAAATATATTTAGGTTAGGTTAGGTTGTAAGTGGCTGCTGACGTTTTACGTCAACACACGTAGACTCTGAGGTCCATTGTGATACCACGGGATCGTAATAGGTTTGTGTATGAAAAGGATGAAGTTCAGGTATATTTTGTTACAATTGTTAAGTCTCATCTCTTTGCAATTAAAAAATATCTCCCCTTGACCACCGGAATTTATATGTGCATTAAATGCAATGTGCATCAGCACAGAAATTGTTTCAAGCAAAAACGAAAAATTTGCATTTTATTAGTTTAGGCTTTTAATTTTTTTATTAATTAATATTAATTTTTTTTAGATTTAATTTATTATCAAATTAGATGAAAATACTATAGAACTAGTAAATGATAATCTTACGTCCATTTTACGCGTATCTTTTGAAAAATCTTGCCCCTTAAGGTATAGTCGCAAGAAACCCCAACCTCCGTGGTGGTCTAGAGAGCTTTCAAACGCTCGCAATTTAGTGCAGGACTTATTTAAGCACGCTAGACGGGGCAACACAGATGACAGCTGGGCGCAATACAGAAGTGAACTAAAAAGCTTCAAAAAGCTAATACGGAAATCAAAAAAAATTAGCTGGGAAAACCTTTGCAGCAATATTGAACATACCACTGAGGCTGCAAGGCTAAGAAAAATTTTATCGAAGAAGAACATTCCACCAATCCTACTGAAAAAAAGTGATGATACGTGGACAGAAAGTGCTGATGAAACACTTGATGTTCTACTTACAACACACTTTCCGGGATGTAGGACAAACCCGATTGCAATGAATGTAATCCGCGATAACCCCTCGATCATTCCAGAAAATTGTTTAACTGCTGACCGAATAAAATGGGCTCTAGCTTCATTCAAACCATACAAATCACCTGGACCTGACGGCATTATTCCGGCAATGCTTCAGAACGTCTCCAATATTTTAATTCCGCATCTTTTATCGATTTTTACTGCATGCCTGAAATTTTGCTATATTCCAAAAGGATGGAGGAAAGCAAGTATTATATACTTGCCCAAAAGCGGTAAACTTAACCACGCGACGGCAAAAGATTACAGACCAATCAGTTTAACATCTTTTCTTTTGAAAACACTGGAAAGGATAATTGATCTATATATACGAGAGCATTTAGGTACAAATTTTCTATCGGATGCACAGCATGCTTACCAGCAGGGTAAATCCATAGAGACTGCGCTCCATTCACTTGTACAGAAGGTAGAAGTATCCCTGGAGTATAAGGAATTTGCTCTTGCAGCATTTCTGGATATAGAAGGGACTTTTAACAATGTAAATACAAAGACGATAGTTAATGCTTTGGACAAGGCTTCAACTAACAGTTGTTTGAGTAAATGGATAGAGCAAATGCTTTCATGTCGGGAAATAACGGCCGAATGGGGTCATGCAAAAACATCTCGTTACGCTACTAGAGGAACACCACAAGGTGGGGTTCTGTCACCACTGCTCTGGCTCCTGGTGTTGGACCCCATTTTAAAGGAACTGAAGACTTTAGGAACCACAACAATAGCATACGCTGATGATGTGGTTATTCTATCATGTGGCAAATATCTGGATACTGTATCCGAGATTTTAGAGGGCTCACTTAAGGCTATGTGGAAGTGGGCTTCAGGAAATGGACTTAATGTCAACCCGCAGAAAACGGAAATGGTTCTTTTTACTAGAAAATACAAAATCCCGGAATTTAGAAAGGTTCGAGTGGGAGGAGTTGAAATTCCAATATCACCGCATGCCAAATTTCTTGGAGTGTTCTTGGACAGTAAGCTGTTCTGGAACAAGAACTCTGAAGAAAGAGTAAAAAAGGCAAACAACGCGTATTACGCGTGTAAGAAAATGTTCGGCAGTACCTGGGGTCTAGAACCTAAAGTCACTTACTGGATTTATACTTCAATTGTAAGACCAATCTTACTCTATGGAGTTTTAGTCTGGCATAAGGCACTCGAAAAGGATGTGACGCTTAAAATGTTTCAGAAGCTTCAACGGCAAATGGGACGGAGTATCACTGGCGCTTTGAGAACAACATCAGCCGACTCTATCGACACTTTATTGCACTTATTACCAATTGATCTCTTTGCTAAGGGCGAGGCTTACAAAGCTTGCCTCAGACTCAAAGAGTCAAATTGGTTCAAGTATCGCAACTTTGGACACAGTAACATTGCTAATATGGACCGTATTGACTCTGATTACACAGTGCCCAAACTATTTTTCGACCGGAAATATGAAGTTAGATTTCCGGATCGAGAATTCTGGTCGACCTGGCAGGGCCCTCCTGCGAACTCAATAAATATCTTTACTGATGGATCGAAGCAATCGCATGGTGTTGGAGCTGGTTTCACGATACTGGAACTTGACCAACACTTATCTTTTAAATTACCCGTGGACTCGAGTATCTTTCAGGCTGAGATAGCTGCTATATCAAAAGCTGTGGAATATATGGCAAAGGAAAAAGGTGCCACCCTTAATTTCTACGTGGATAGTCAAGCTGCTCTAAAGGCACTCTTGAGCTACCAAATTAAATCGAAAACGGTTTTAAAGTGTTACGAGAATTTAAAACAACTTTGCTTAAATAATGAAGTTACCTTATTATGGGTACCAGGGCACGAAGGAATAGAAGGAAACGAGAAAGCAGATGAACTCGCGAAACTTGGAGCAGATGGCATAGGTACCACCATAATGCTTTCACCGCCACTCCAGCATTTCAAACTAAAACGAAATACCCTAACTGTCGCCAAAGCAAATCGAAGATGGAAGGAACTTGGGACAAGTCGTATAAGCAGAATTTTATGGCGACGCTATGATTTAGAAAGAACTAAATTCTTACTTACACTTACGAGAATAGAATGTCGTATGTTGACAGGTTTAATAACGGGACACTGTCTTGTCGGAAAACATGCCAAGAACATGAATCTTATTACGGACGCAAACTGTAAAAGGTGCGAGACACCAGACGTCGAAGAGACCATTGAACACATCCTGTGTCACTGCCCGGCTTTGGCACGAACTCGACTATCAATTATAGGAAGTTCACAGTTCGAGACTTTGGAGGAAATTACGAGGATAGACCTGAAAAGCTTGAAACAATTCGCAATGAAGGTCAATGTATTTAGTTTACATCGATAAGCGGAAAAAGTTTTGTGGTATCGCTATGGACCAATTGGTCTATGCGGAGTGCCCATCTGGCACCGCCACCCTAACCTAACCTATTATCAAATTCCTCTAATTGAAACATTTTGAAAATAACGAAATAAATTAATAAAATAGCAAATAAATCCAAATATTAAAATTGCATAAAAAGTTGAAATACAGGGTGGTAATTATGTAACTTGATAGTCGTCAATCGTATCGTTTCCATCGTTATTCCATTACCATATAGTGTCACTTTATGGTAATAGAATAATGAGCTAAAGTTACATAATTAGCCCCCAGGCTTTTCTGTAATAACGGAACATTAAAATTTTTTTTACAAGAGTTTTAAGATCAGCCGGTGCTAATTTTACTAAATAGGTACCTTTTTCAAAAAAAAAAAATGAATCTTTGTCCAAAATGAGTTAAGTATGTACTATTAAGTTTAAAGTTTGACTTAATTCTGAATGCAAATACTGCTAAAAAAATATATTTTTTTTAAAAGGGGGTTTTCAAAAAAAAAAACATCCCTCACGCAAAAATTCGACTCACTCTCTAGACACTCACTCAGAATTTTTCAACTCACAATCACGTGATTTAAATGAAAATCACTTTTTTGAGTCACGCAAATCACGGGACCAGCGACCATCTTCAATTCAAATACATAAACAAGAGACAAGTGTCTTTTCATTTGTTTAATCTATAACATCTGTAAATTTTATTTAAAATGAAGTGTCCACCCATGAAAAAGTTTCCTTGTAGGTCTGAATCCAAAAAGTTTCAAGGCACTTATTTATTACCTTAATATAGTCACTTGACTTAAATGAAAATCACTCTATAACCAAATGATTTAAATGAAAATCACTCACGCTCACGCATGAATCATAACATCTGTAAATTTTGTTAAAAATGAATTGTCCACCTTGAAATAGTTTCCTTGTAGGTCCGATTTCAAAAAGTTTCAAGTCACTTATTAATTACCCTTATATACAGTGTTCGAAAAAAAACAGTACGTTATTTAACGTTCCGTTCCAAGAACACATTCACTAAAGAGTTTTTTAGTGGTTGTGAAGGTGTTCGCAAACAGAATTCCGAACGTTATGCCTGCGAGTTGAAGAACAGAAACTTTACGATAACGTACCGAACTAGGTTAGAAACAAAATAAAGTTCTATATGGTTTGAATTGAGAAAGGTGTGAAAGAAAAATTTATTTTTCTAAAAATTTAAGACATCCTGGTTCGTTTTTTACTAGTTTCATATAATCCAGTTATTAGTAATCATCATTCGTCCTCCTCTCCTTCATCAACTCTGATCTAAGTACTTATTTTGCAACCTTGCCAGAACATGGTCGATATTTTGTAGACACAAATGTTAGGTGTTGCCATTTTCCAAAGATACTATATTGCCACTTAGTGGCAATAAAGTTCTTTTAGTGTTCTGTTTGCGAACTTTTGAGAATTTTTTTTTTTAAATTTAAAATGGCGATATCTCGAAAACTAAGCAAGATAGAGCAAAACGGAGCACATTTTTGGTTCTTTGGATCTCAATAGTATCGCTAGGCCTCTACACATGGGTAGACCCCATTGGGTCCTTATTTTGAATCTAAAAAAGTTAGCATTCCGGGAAATTTAAAAATGCACATATCTCGCTAAATACTGCACACGATGAAAAGTCTAAAAGCATTTTTGTGAATCTTGTCTCGTAGTACATGACCGCTTTTAGACTTTATGTCGTGTCGGCAGTACACAGTAAAAAGTTTCGGGTTATATTTAAAACCTAGCGGAGCACATTTTAAACTACTTTGGAATTAAACTCAAAGTTTAATCCGAAATGGGTTATATGCTAAACCACATAGGGATTAAACATTTGATTATCTTTATGTCATTTTTTTTAGTTTTATTTTGATGCCAAAAAATAATTAAATTTCTCTCTTAAAAAACTTATAAAAAATAAACGTCAAACGTCATCAAAAAATTGTATTTCATCAAGTTTACGATAAACACTTACCAAGGAATTGAAAACAGCTGTCATATTGAGTGAACAAAAAATGCTTATTCATTCAATGAAAGTGAGAAAAGAGGTTAGCAATGTACACAAAAGTAAAATCTTTATATTATCAAAATTTGTGATCCAGAAAGTGAAGATTTTACTCCAACCGAAATATAAATATCAAGTAAGTATTGACTACAAACGTTTATCGATCATTTTAATTGATTTTTGGTTAACTTTACTTTTAGGCCAGCTGAATCTTGAAGCAGAAGGCAGAGAGATGGAATTTTTAGATCACGACCGTGCCTACCCCCAGGAATAATTTCTTAATATAGAAGCAGTAGCAGTTTATTTTATGCAGAGTTGTGCTGAGTTTGGGTGACAAATCAACAGTCCTCTGGATTTTAACTTTATTCATGTATTTGGTCTGTATTTGTATTCAATACACAAAAATATTAATAACATAACCTTACATTTGTTTTATTTATTTTTGAAGAAATTTAAGTCCTGCCTTGTTCAAATAAACACCTGTTTAGGTGTAAAATTATTTTCATATTTTGGTTTTATTATAACACCCAAAAATAAATGCAAAATCCATTCTCTCACTCTCTTTTTATCTCTTTAAAAGTAAACTTTTTATGGAATAAATTAAATTATTTTTGGCATTGTTATATATACACACCAGCTAGGAATTAAAATTAACCCAAAACTTTTTACTGTGTATTTAGCGAGATATGTGCATTTTCAAATTTCCCGGAATGCTAACTTTTTTAGATTCATAATAAGGACCTAATGGGGTCCACCCATGTGTAGAGGCCTAGCGATACTATAGTAATCCCAAGAACCAAAAATGTGCTCCGTTTTGCTCTATCTTGCTTAGTTTTCAAGATGTCGCCATTTCAAACTTAAAAATGTCTCAAAAGTTCGCAAAAAGAACACTAAAAGAACTTTATTTTGTTTCTAACCTAGTTCGGTACGTTATCGTAAAGTTTCTGTTCTTCAACTCGCAGGCATAACGTTCGGAATTCTGTTTGCGAACACCTTCACAACCACTAAAAAACTTTTTAGTGAATGTGTTCTTGGAACGGTACGTTTCGATAACGTACGGTCGCTCCATCATAGTTCCGTACAGAACACTAACGTACCGTACGTTAGAGTTTTTTTTCAAACCCTGCTTATATAGTACTTAATTTAAATGAAAATCACTCTATAATCGCGTGATTTAAATAAAAATCGCTCACGCCTGAATCACGTGGTTTTTTGAGTCACGCAAATTACGGGACCACAGACCATATGTGATTCAAATACATAAACAAAAGACAAGCTTCTCTTCATTTGTTTCATCTATAACATCTGTAAATTTTATTAAAAATGAAGTGTCCACCCTGAAATAGTTTCCTTGTAGATCCGATTTCAAAAACTTTCAAGGCACTTATTTATTACCTAAATATAGGCTTATATTCTGAATTTCCAAAAAATCGGTTAGCATTTACGACCTGTGGAGACTTTTTGCCAAAAAACCTACCATCTCGCCCCAGTGTGCACTGTGGGGCGGACAGAAGGACGACTTACGTTAAATTAATTAATATTAACGACAAAACCTTTTGCATACAAATACCAAAACCGATATAAGATAAATACCAATACCTATTAAAAACCGATACCGATTCGAGGCTAAAACCAATACCAATACCCAATACCTAAATAATTCAAAACCAATACCGAAACCTATACCAATTCAACAAAAAATGAAAACCAATACCTATACCAATACTAATATAATTTTAAAAACCAATACCAATACCAATACTTTTATCGAATTGGTACCCATCCTTGATAACAACTCTTCTGTTACACTCAAAAAAAAAAACAACTGTAAAGTTAGCAAAAAAAGCTTGTAAACCTACCTACAAGAAAATTTGCTGATTTTGAACCCACAATTTTTTTGGTAAAGTTAGCAAAAACGTTTTTTATTTCAACTTAGTTCATACACATTTGAGGACCCCATTGGGTTCGGACCCGATAGGTCCAGACCCCGATGGGCCTAGACCTAGTTGGACTCCTTAAAAATCGTCTTAGTTTTTGATCCTAAATTTGTGTCCGTTTCGCTCTACCTTGCTTAGTTTTTGAGATACGTGATTTTAGGGGACCACCGGGGTTTTGAGAATTACAAAACTCGATAACTTCAAAAATATTACTCGGAGAGCTTTTGACTATTTTTCTTGTTCTACGTGTTGAGAGCTACAAAAATGCTTTTGGACTTTTTGTTGTGTCGGCAATATTTACCGAGATATGAGCATTTTAAAATTTTCGGGAATGCTAACTTTTTTGGATCCAAAGTTAGGGCCCATTAGGATCCACACATGTGAAGAGGACCGGCGATATTATGGAGAGCTCGAGAACCAAAAATGGCCCCCATTTTGCTCTATCTGGCTTAGTTTCCGAGATAGCGCCATTTTAAGTTTAAAAACTTTTTTTCGCAGTGAAACTTTTCGCCTCGCGAAACTGGATAAAAAATCAATTTTAATGTTATTTTTGTTTGTTTTAAATAATATTCAAATATCGAATAGGCAAATATATTGAACTTTCTTCTGTTTTTTCATAATTCAATTTTGATTGGTTATTTTTTTTGTATTTTTGTTTGTATTAAAATAAATTTCCTGCGGCAAAGTCTTAATTGCCGGTTTTTTTGATGTAGGGTGGATTGTTTGTATGCAGATAACTAATCCATCTTAAAAATATATAAATGTTAGTAAGATTTAATGATAGAAAATTATTTCTAAATTGTAAATAGGTTGATTTTTTTTTGGATTACACCGCTCTACAAATCTTAGGTTTGTCGCTGCGTTTTGGATGAAACCAAAAAAAGTTGATAGGGTTTGGTGCCCCGATTCCAAAACGGTCACTCAAATTTTTCTATCACGTCACAATTTTGAGAAAATCGCGGTTAAAGTGTCAAAAAATGCCCATTTTGACCATTTTTGAACGCATATAAAATAAGATCCTGACATGCAAATGACTTGGTATCAAGTTCATTGGAAAGTGTGCAATTTTCTCTTTCAGACAAGATCAAGTCTCTTGGAATTTAATTTTCTAAAATGGTAAAATAATCATTAGCCACAAGTGCTTTAAATCTAAAATTTACTTATGAATTTGTATGGAAAATTGTTAAAAAACACTGTGTAAATAAACTAAATATTGAAAAAATGGAAGGTTTTTTGCTAATGATTTTTTTACCATTTTAGAAAATTAAATTTTTAGAACATTTTATCTTATCTTTAAGAGAAAATTACAGGCAATCGAATGAGCTTGATACCAAGTCATTTGCATGTCAGGATCTTATTTTATAAGCTTTTAAAAAGGGTCAAAAATGCCCTTTTTCGGCACTTTAACCGCGAATAACTCAAAATCCTGATGTGATAGACATATTTGGGTAGCAGATTTGGAATCAGCGCAACAGACACTATCCAACTCACTAACCAGAATCCAATACGCATTTTCTTGTTGAGCAGTGTTATCTGTAATGTGTTGCTCAAAATGCTTGTCGTGAACTCAGATTTTTGGATTAAACCATATAGTTGTAATGCACGGCACAAAAATTCGTTGATATAAAGTATAATTTTCGAGAAAATCTATATTTTTTAAACTTTTTTTTGTTTGTTAGTGAACCGACTTTACCTCCCCGTTGTAAGTAGGGTAGTGACAGTACATCCTTAAAACAACATCCAAAAAATTCTCTAAGTTCCTAGTTTCCAAAACTGTACCAAACGTGTACCAAACTATCCGTTCAAGAGTAATAGTTAAAAAACTTCGATGCGCGCCTGTTCCATACAAAGGTTATACTGTGGGGTCTTGAGAATTAAAAAAACTCGATAACTTCAAAAATATTAACCGGAGAGCTTTTGACTATGCTTTTGGACGTTTTGTTGTGTCGGCAATATTTACTGAGATATGAGCATTTTAAAATTTTCGGGAATGCAAACTTTTTTGGATCCAAAGTTAGGGCCCATTAGGGTTCACACATGTGAAGCGGACCGGCTATACTATGGAGAGCTCGAGAACCAAAAATGGCCCCCATTTTGCTCTATCTGGCTTAGTTTCCGGGATAGCGCCATTTTAAGTTTTTTTGAAAATAAAAAAATTACCATTTATTTTGCTAATATTAGCAAAAAAGCTTGTAAAAATTTGGTCAACTCAATTTTAAATCTAGCAAAAAAAATTGGTTCAAATTTTGTTTAAAATTCCTAATGCCCTAAATGAAGTTTACAAGACATTTTTGCTAACATGCTAATCTCAACTAAAAATTTGCTAAAAGTTAGCTAAACAGCATTAGCAAAAAAAAATTAGTAAATCTACCAATGTATTATTTTGAGTGTAAGTAGAACCTGAAGCTTTATGTACCTAATTGTAAATAAATTGTAGTCAAATATTAAAATGCGTTTTGTCTTTTAGAAAAATGTGTCACTACGACCCTATTTCATAAAAAAAATTCTCAGAATCTAAAACTTTCTATAAGAAAAATGTCTGAGAATCTAAGACTTTTTCTGTAGGATTAATTTCTTAAAATATTAGCCTTTTTCTCAGAATCTAAGACTTTTTCTATAGGAAAAATGTTTCAGAATCTGAGACCTTTTCTATAAAAAAATATTTTCTATATAAAAAATGTTTCAGAATCTGAGAACTTTTCATAGGAATAATGTCTCTGAATCTGAAAAACGTCTCAAAATCAGAGATTTTTTCTATAAAAAAAAAAATTCTTAGAATCTGAGGCTTTTCTATATGAAAAATGTTTTAGAATCTGTGAACTTTCTATAGGAATAATATCTCTGAATCTGAGAATTTTTCTTACAATCTAGAAAAAATTTCTCAGCATCTTATACTTTTTTTACGAAAAATGTCTCAGAATCAACGAATTTTTCTTAAGGAAAATTATCTCAAAATCTAAGATTTTGTGTATAGGAAAAATGTCTCAGAAGCACAAGCTGAGACTTTTTGTATTGAAAAATCCTCCAAATCTGAGACTTTTTCTATTGTAAAAATATCTTTTTCTATAAGAATAATTTCTCAGAATCTGAGTATTTTTCTGTGGGAAAAATATTTCAGAATCTGAGACTTTTTCTTTAGGAAATTGTCTCAGAATCTGAGGCTTTTTTTATGAAAAATGTTTCAGAATCTGCCAATTTCCTATAGGCCAAATGTCTCAGAATCTGAGACTTGTTCTATAGGAAAATGTCTAAGAATTTGAGACTTTTTCTATAGGAAATTTTTTTAAGCATCTGAGACTTTTTCGAGAGGAAAAATGTCTCAGAATCTAAAAATTTTCTGTAGAAAAAATGTCTGAGAATCTGAGACATTTTCTATAGGAAAAATGTCACAGAATCTGAGACTTTTTTTATAGGAAAAATGTCGAAGAATCTGAAACGTTTTCTATAAAAATTTTCTCAGAATCCGAGAGTTTTTCTTTAGGAAAAAGATTTTAGAGTCTATGACTTTTTTATATTGTTTTCTTTTTAAATAGGTCTCAGAATGTAAATTATTTTTCTTATATGTTTCAGAATCTCAGATTCTGGGAAAATGTCTTACAATCGGAGTCTTTTCTTTTGGAAAAGTATTTTATGAATATGTTTATAGAATCATTTTCTAAAGTGACTTTTTCCCGAGAAACGTTTTCCTTTGGAAGTATGATTTAGAGCCTTTGACTTTTTCTATAATAAAAACTGTCTTAACTGAAAAGTGTCAGAGAATCTGATAATCTTCTTTGTAAAAATGTATCAGCATCTGATACAATTCACACTTTAAAAAAAGGCTTGTCTCTTAAAAAGTTTTAAATATAAAAAAAATTTAATTTTTATTCCCCCAACAGTTTTAAACTTACACAAAAATGAAGAATCTGATTTTGTTGCATTTAGTTTAAGGAAAAGATCAAGAAAAACTCTAAAACATGTAAGTTTTTTGTAAAAAAAAAAAAATTAAAAAAAATGTTGGGCCCCCACCGAAATAAAATCCTGGATACGACCCTGCTCTCACTTATTGCATTTAAAAATGTTTTCTTAATACTTTCCGGATCTTTTTGCTATGAACAATTTTCATATTTTGTCTACGATAATTTCCTGATCGAAAGTTATTTTTTCATAGGGCTTTGGTTATTTTGTCTGTTTGATGGTGTACATTTATATGGCGTTGAAGCCATTGAGGCTCAAACCAATACCCCAAAATTTGTTGCACAGTGTAATCCGACCATTTTTTCGCCCGATATTCAGTTTCTGACAACAAATAGAAGCCAATTTCTCTCAAATTTTGTTTGTGAGTCTTTTCCACACTTATAAAACATTTGACAGAAGATATATCCAATTAGTCCATGTTTGAACTTGGGACCCATTTTTCGGGTAATTAGGGTGTAGGGTATTATATGGTCGGTCTTAACCGACTATAAATATATTTTTTGGGTAAAAAATATATAAGAAACTGTATTTTTAATGTTAAATGTAATTATTTTTATAAACAGTTTAAAACAAATGAAAAATTTACGGCTTTGAATTGTTTAATCATTTCTTTAAAAAGTTTTTTTTCATTTGTTTTTACCTACAAAATATTTTTAAATCATATATATTTTTTTTTAAATTAAAAAAGGTTTTGTTCAGTAAAAAATATTAATTAAAAAAATTTAATAAAAAAATTTAATACATTTTTAATTTTGCACTAGATTTAATGTTAAATGTTCTTTTATTTTGGTTGCACTAATGCTTTGCCGGTACCAAATGATGTTGTTATTTAGGATCCTTAAAAGTGCTCTCATACTAAAAAAGTAATTCTGTTACGCCTAATACTGCCTGTTAAAGTATTTTACCACATCTGGACCGTTGGTATTTTTCTGCCTGGGTAGTTATTTACTAATCAAACATGATCTTCAAAGCCGGTTTGTTTTGTAAACATTTATCAATTAAGGAGCCTGACCCTTCATAGGAGGCAACTATGGCGACGTTGAATTAAGCGACGATATTGCGTTATTGCTATCTTTATATTTTATGAAATACACTTCAGGCGCATGATGGTTACTGCTATTATCATCGTACTTTTTCAATTCGGCTATGTGATCTGTGGATTCTGATAAGTCTGGTTTCTTAACTAAAACATAAATAAATGTTTTTTCCTCAACCTCTGGGACTGGAGTTTGAGCTGCTGGTTTCACTGGTTTGCGGCTTTGGACTAACGTAATTCTATAATGTCTACGTGGTGGTGGTACACCGTAAGAATTCTGCATTGGAAGCTGTTGTTTGGGTAAACGTAGTAGTATTTTATTGGCATCAGCAGAGGTTGGTACCTGTAGATCTAGAATTTCATGTTGATCTACTTGTTGGTTGTTAGCATTGAAACCCACTTGCTGCGTTTCACTTCGATAAGGTTGATTAACAATATTTCCTGTCGTGGGTGGTAAATATACGCTATGGGCGCCTGGTGAATGTTGTACATATTGAAGACCATTACGCTGTTGGTAATCCTGTTGATCAATACTTTCCCATAGTGTCTTTGGCACTTTATTTTCCACGTCAAAGTTATTCCTATTTAGAATTGGTGACCCCAAGACGATACCAAATAAAAAGCAAATTAACCATGTCAAAAACACTTTCATTTTTCTTTGTGAATTTCTCTTTACTGTTTAAGATTGTTTGTTTTTAATTTGCTTCGACTACTGTGATACGGTTAGTTGTAACGGCTATTAACTGGCACTTATTGTCGATGATGAGACTACTGAACTAAACTCCCACGCATATTGAATTTGATATTTATAGCAAACGAACAATCAGAAAAACAGAGCATCTTCTATCTTAGCCAGTCATCATCTTAATATCGATCGAACATATCGCTCATTTACTTGCATAGTGTCATAACTCAAAAAACTTGATTTTTGAGTTAATGATACAGAACTATTCGTTATATTATGCTTTATGTTGGGTCAAAAATTCGTATTAATATCTTTCAAACTCACCATTTGAGAAGATAACATGTAATTATTACATTTTCTATGTACCAGCCTTTTTCAATGGAAACCCAGTTTTAATTGTGAACTTTAAACGCGTTTTCTGCAAAATCAAATATTTTGAGTTATGACACTATACAAGTAAATGAGCATTATATACTAACCTTTTAGCTAAAAAGTACATTGACACAATAATTTGTTTGAGTTTTTTTTACACTTTATATTTTTTTGTTTTTTATCCATTTTACATATTTTTAATTTTACCCCTAGTGAAGTATCATTCAGAAAATATTTGTAGAACATTTTAACCTACATTCCCCTCTTATAATGCAGAGAAGTGCATAAGAAGTCTTTTAACTCGGCGGGTCTGAAAGTGATGATCAGCATGCTGTCGGTTGAAATTTTCATCAGGAGCATACAAACTTTTAATGTACCATCAAGGACTGTTCTTAGTCTGATGAGAGATAGCGGTATAACAGGAAAAAATGTTGATTATTGTAAACTTCAAACTGTTCGCGACCCCCCAGAAATCCTTCCGTTGTTTTGGACGATTTAGTAGTGAAAATCTTTGAAAAAGGTAGTGCTATAGCATGTAGGCATTTCATATGACCAGTTCATTTTATTTTACATCAAGAATTACAGATGAACAACCTTTTTGCAAGATGGGTGCCGTATTTGTAAACAGTTGACCAAATTCGGATTCGAATGAACATTTCTTAAGATTGTTTGGTCTATTTTTGTTTTATTTTTTTTTATAACTGTTACTGAATCATGGATCCATCACCAAACACCAGAGACAAATGAGCAAGCAAAACAATGGACTAAAGCAGTGGTCGGCGGAAAGAGGCATATGAAAGTATTAGTGTTTTAATAAAAATATGCACGTGTTGGTGTATTTCTTCTTTTGTTGACATTCGTGTTGTATATATGTGAATTACCGATTGTGTTCGGCTCCAGCGTGCAATGGGTGCCGACCACTGGACTAAAGCTTGTGCAAGCACGCCAAAGAAGACAAAAACACCTCAAAGGGCTCGAAAGGTATTGGAAACAGTTTTCTGGGACTACTTATCTTCAAAAGGGTAAAACAATAAATTCAGCATACCTTTTGGATCAATTAAATGTGGAAATTTGAGAAAACCTCCCTGGTTTAGAACACAAGAAAAATATTTTTCATCAAGGCAGGAGTTTTTTAACAATGGCAAAACTCAGCAAATCGAAGAACAAATTGCTTGATCTAACTACTACCTGTTCCCAAAACTACAAAAATTCCAGGTGTAAACGCTCATTTTGCAGAGCTTCAGGAAAGTTATTTTAATCAAAGGATAGAATTGTAAGTGTATTGAAGTTTTAGGAGATTAAATTGATGTTTTTTTAATGCAACTCTTGTGTTTCCCAACGGAATACAAGAAAATGAAAGGGCAGACAAACTTGCGAAACTTGGAGCTGATGGCGTAGGTACCACGGTGCTAGTTTTACCAACGCTACAAACTAAGACGAAAATCGATCGATATTGCAAAAGCGAACAGGAAGTGGAGAGGACTATCAACATGCAAAATCAGCAGAACATTATGGCCAACTTATGACCAAGGGAAAACTAAATACTTTTTATCACTTACGATATTAAAAAGATTCGCAATGACTTTGAACTTGTTTAACTTGCACCGCTAGCAGAAAAAGTTTTGTGCAAATCGAACAACGTACATCCTTCTATTTTATGATGGAAAGTGAAATCTAAATTTTTATGAAGAGTGTGCTGAATAAGTCTTTCGAACAAGTGAAGTATTTTCCGTGCGGAATTGACTAATGTCAATGATACTAATATAAGATCCTTGCGCCATAAATATTTTCACGTACAATCTTGCAGTTCTTACAAAATAAATTGTTATACGACAAAGGAATCGCCAATTGCTTAGATCTTAAGCCGCAAATCTTCCTGTTCTGGTGTTTATACGGGTTTATATACCGTTGGTCATTATTTTTCTCTCTCTTAGAAGGGTTATAATTGCCATAGTTTATAAAACTTCTTGGGGAATTCTTGAATCAGGTACTGGTAATAAATCGAGATTTTGGTACACAGCGAACCAAACAGCGCTCTTTAGGATGCAGCAAAAGTATGGGGCAAATTTAAATTTTTTATTAAGTTTTTTTTTTTTTTTTAAATCTTTGTGGCTAATAAAACTGATACGAGAGAATCCCTCCAGTTAGCGTCCAAAAGACACATGATTTCACTACATCTTAAGAGCGCTTTTCAGTGCTACCAACTAGCGCTCTAAACCAGTGTCGGGCAGTTTTGTAATTCCTATTCCCGCGGGAATAGGCTAAATAATGCTGCGTGTGCGCAGTCGACACACGTACACAATAAAATTCTGTTGCTTGTTTGTCTTTTCGCTTGCTACTACCACACTAGCATAAATGTTATAGTATGTGTGTGCCCCCCGCTGATCTAAACTAAGACATCACCTGTGTGTGCCCCCCGCTGATCTAAACTAAGACATCACTCATACATATGTTCAGGTGATTTGGATGCGCTATATGACTCGGGATTCCTTTCCACAAGCTGCAACCAGTTCAGCAAAATATCTGCTGGGATGTTACAATACCAGTTCTTTCGAGAGAGTCTGTTTGTAAAATGCTCCCAACGCATCTGGACGGTCAGGCTAAATAGTGTTGCTGGACTGTGACATGACATAATCCCCACTGACATAATCCCCATTTCTGTTGTGGGGATTATGACCGAAATTAATTCTGTCATATTCCCCATAAAAGAAGTGGGGACTAAGACCGAAAATAATTTGGACATTATCCCAACAAAAAATGGACATAATTCCGAGATTTATGGGGGTAATGGCCATTACACCGGGTCGAAAAAAAAGTTCCCATTGGGCGCGCTTAATTTTAAGGCTTACCTCAAAAAGTTCCATAGCCAAAATATTAGATTTTTAGGTCGCGATTTGGTACCGCAGAAATTGTTATTTGTTCATGCCATTGTATTTTGTTAAGCGCGCCCAATGGGACTTTTTTTCTCTCCTTTATGGTCGACCCAGTCTAATGGCCATAATCCCCATTACAGGGGTTATGTCAACTATACAAGTTGGTCATAATTCCAATAATTATATATTTTTTTGGTCTTTAAAGTTTTCCTGCGTGACCGACCTTCGGCCGCGCTTAGGAACTAAAAACTCCATGCATTAAGCCCACTCAAAATTTCGGCCGTAATCCCAACAGG
Organism: Pegoplata infirma; assembly: GCA_963921195.1. Lineage (NCBI taxonomy): Eukaryota > Metazoa > Arthropoda > Insecta > Diptera > Anthomyiidae > Pegoplata > Pegoplata infirma. The sequence continues at coordinate 159,389,184 of OY992536.1, read as the reverse complement.
GAACGGACATAGCCCCATTGGGACTATGGCCGTGTTGGAAAGGGTCATAGTCCCTACAACTACTACGAGGATTATGACCGTGAAGTATTCGTGAGGTCCCCACTTCCGTTATGGAATAATGCCCGTGGAGATTATGTCCTGTCACCTCTTTGGACATAGTGAGGTTAATGGAAACACATTGGCTGATAAATGTGCAATTCATGACTTTGAGTCGGTGGGGGAATAGGTGAAGCCGGACATCTCAGTTCCTCTAAAAGAGGTAATGAATTGATTTAATGATATAGCTAGAAATTAGAGGAGCAATAAGTTGATATCACTGACTTAATGTAGGATTTCACGGACCCAATGGCCGCTGCAAAATCCTTAAACGACGATTTTTATTTTCACGTTTGGAGGGTGTATGGTCAGCCTATTGGTGCAAGTACTGGCAAGACATTGTGTAATCGGCAGAATGGCTGTGCGTATGGGAATCTCTAACAGGGATTTGTGGAGAAGTGCAGCACCTGTCCGAAACTAGAGTTGGTTTAAGAAGTACCATTTTAAGTATGGGGGAAATGGGGAAGGTAAGGTTGTAAATAACTGCTGACGTTTTAGGTCAACACACGTAGACTCTGAGGCCCATTGTGAAACCACGGGACTGTAATAGGTTTCCCTACTAGTCCCTGTCGTTAAACAAATTTGAGCTTTTTGTGAAGCTCCTTAGATATTGAAATTTGACATCCGACAAATCAGAAAGGTCGTGCAGCTCCCTAGATCCCAGTGAAGCAAGTCTCTGACCAGAAAGTGCCCGGCAATGGCAGATAAAGTGTTCGATAGTTTCCAACCCCTGTCATCCATGCAACTCCGGGAGAAGTCATTCGATGGCACATTTAAACGATAGGGAAATAGAGAAACAATCAGGGGAATAACAACGGGCCTTAAGGTCAAATAGCGGGCTCCACACCATCCGACTTAACCATATAAATGAACGTTCTACTTGAATTTTGTTTTCCACTTTGAAAAAAGTTTAAAAATAGCATCTTAAAATGGAAGTAAGAGGCTTAAAATTTTCTAAGAAAAGCCATAAAATTTTTCTAAAGACATCTCAACAATTTTTTACACACATAATTACATTTACTGCATTTTTGACCGATTTTAGTTTTTTCCCCCATGTAGTTAAAAATGAACTTTGATCAAAAAAATTATTTCTGGAAAATATTTTTTACATTGTGAAGGGTATTCAAAGATCCGATGAGATCGAATAAAACATTCTACTTGATTTTTTTAATATTATAATATATTTTTGCAATATTAACTTAAACTTATAACACAAAAATAGTCTACTGTAAGGATAGGAAACAATTTAACAAAATACTAAATAACAAAATGAAAAGAGAAATGAAAATAATAACAATGATAAAGATGCAACGAACTAAAAATGGCCGATCAGAAAATTTCTTTAATGTTGGTAATGAGATTCGTGTGATTCTTGCTGAGGGACCTCATAGCTTGTATAAGATTGCTGGCCATGTTCAGGATACGATTGATGGTTCTGTTCAGGATGAGCATGATGATTTACGGGAGCAGCATAGGAAACAGGAGTTTTGACAATAGCAGATGGAGCTACATAAGCGGTAGCAGGGGCATGATGATATTGAGGTGGTGCTTGAACATGGTGGACGGGAGCAGCATGAGAGGCAGTAATAACTTTATGGCCATTGATGGGTTCACGATGGACAACAGCATTGAAACCATTAACATCATCGGCTGTGTATTTAACAGTACGACGGAAACCATCAGCATCGTCTAAAGAATATTCACCTTGTACTACGTCACCATCACGAGTTTCTGTCTGGCTCTTTGAATCACCCGATAAATGATCTTGAACTTCATAGGCAAAATTATATTTAGGATGAGGATCATCAGGATATTGTTCATGTGCTGGTTGAGATTTATGCAAAAGTACATGATGCTGTTGTTGTTGGGGTTCGGCATGTTGATAAACTGTTGGTTGATGTTCGTAACTAATTTGATGTTGTTGTTGCTGGGGTTCGGCATGTTGATATGTGGTTGGTTGATGTTCGTAACTAATTTGGTGTTGTTGTGGCACTTGGATAATACCAGCGTTAGCAGCAGCTACAAGAGCTAAAATAGCAACGAACTGAAAAGGAAAATAAATGGAAATTAATCAAGTGCCAAAACATTTGGTTGGAACTAGAAAGTATTTCGCGAAGACAATGATAAGTAAGTTTGTAAACGACTAATTTGCTTAATACACTCATAGAAATATCTTAGTAGAAAAATTAGTAAACCCATTGTAGATCAAGTTTTACAGAATAGTGCCGTATTCAACAAAAATTAATGTTGATATCGTTGAATAATCAGTAAAGTTGAATCAACTATTTACAACGCTTATACAGAATTCAATAGATAAATCAAAATATAAAAAACAACCCTGTTCGTTCATTTTTTTTTTTTATTATTAACAAGTGACGAGTGAGTTGGTAGCAATGTGAATCGTGTTTATCTCTTATAAAATTATTTTATGTGTTTGTTTTTTATAAAAATATTTAATATTATAAAAATAAATAAAAATAGGATCTGATTTGTAAATATTTGGTAAGTAAAAAAACGGAATGATTGCTTTATGTATTCATACTATGTATATTAAAACTTTTTTGTTTTTTTTTAAGGATTTTGTTTGGTATCATCAGAAAACTGAAGAATGGCTTATGAGTGCATAACATGAATAAACGAAGTGTGTGTGAAAATCTTCAAATATTGCAGCTTAAAAAGCCGACGATAATACAAAAATATTGTGATTTATACTTAATAAAAGAATATTAACAAATAACAACAAGTTTTTTTATTAATAAAATTTCTTATATTAACAAAAATATGAGTTGAATTTACAAAAAATAAGAGTTGATTTACAAAAAAACGAGTTGATCAACTTTTACAAAAACTGACAATAATTTTTACTGAAATCAACATAAATATTTGTAGGGTCAAAATCAACAATGATTTCCGTTGAATTTACAGCGATTTTCTTTGGGAATACAATGATTTTTGGTTGAGTGTAGATTTATATCATGAATAACATATTTAGATATTATTAAGATTATTATTTTACCATGTGCTCTCGGAGATCTTTTAAGAACGGTAAAAGGCTTTGGTCACTTGTCTACTTGTAACGGTTAATATGAAAACCTCATTTTAAAGGTGGTCGCACTCGGTCATTTGTTTGTAAAAAGGACATTTAGATCCACGTCATTTTACATTCGTTTTTCATATAAAATCTAGCGCTGAGTCCAAAAATGCAGTACAAACTTTCAAAAGTAGAACAGTATTCGAGTTATTACTAACTTTTCAAATTTTCAGCTTTTTAAAAAAGTTATTTTACTTAAACAATAATAGCTCCGGACCAAATGGGTGGATTTATTATTTTTTGGTTTTACATTAAAGGTAATTAAATTCTTTATCAATTTTATTTGTAGTATTTTATAATCTGATTATTGCCTTAGAAGCCATTAGTCGACATATAGACGATTTTGCTTCAGATTTGTCAAAATATCGATAAATAGCAGTAATCATTTTAAAAAATAGGCGATAATCAGGTTGAAAAATTAAATCCACTGATTTGGTCTGAAGATATTTATATTTAAGTAAAACCACTTTTTTAAAAATTTAAAAAGTTAGCAATATTCCAAAAACTGTTCCTCTTTCGAACTTTTGGACTTCATTTTCGGATTCAGTGCAAGATTTTTTATTTTTCATGGAAAATGAATGCAAAATGTCGTAAATCGCAAAATAAAAAATTCAGAACTGTAGCTGATTTCTGTAACTCTCGAATCGAAAGATTTTTCGCATGAAACGTGTGAAATGAAACTAAAACATTGTAAATCGGCACAAAATCTGACTTTTTACATTTTACTGTTTCTGTAACTTTGTTGTGCGAAAACTTTTAAACTTATTGGAATGATGCGAAAAACTGTTTCTGTACAGTAATTGGTCATAAACTTTTGTATTTGAAGTGTCAAAAAAACTCACATTTTAAAACGGTGCGAGACTTCGACAAAAAGAAATAAAAACATTAAAAAAATAATAATAAATTAAAAAAATGGTGAAAAATACCAATTACTTGTTTGGTGTTTGTAAAAATATAATTGTTACCAGTTCTCGGTTAGGTTGAATTTATTAAAAATGAGTTGTAAATAAAATGAGAGAATAAATAAAAATAATTGATCATGTGATGTGATCAAAACTATTTTTTTATTAAAAATATAATTTATTAAATTTTTTCACAAGTTTTAGAAAAATCAAAGAATCTCTAAATGCAAAAATGCTGTTATCAATACAACACTATACATAATTATCAACAATATATAATTTTAACTTTTTTATACCCTCCACTTAGTGATAGAGGGTATATATAAGTTTGTCATTCCGTTTGTAACTCATCGAAATATCGGTCTGGGACCCCATAAAGTATATATATTCATGATGCCCGATCGATTTTAAGACATTCTAGCGATGTCCGTCTGTCTGTCTGTGGAAAATGCTGTAGCGGACAAAATATTGCACAGAGATGACTGAAACTTAACATATTTATTGGAAGTTCTCCCGAGAATTTTGGTATTGCATTTAAGCGATATCGGTTCAGCGGTTCAAAAGTTATGAACGAAAATGTAAGCACACCTCAAAAATTTCATAACATAACCTAAAAATTCAAAATGCTTTAATTCGGCTTCTGGTTGACATATGTGAATATAAATGAACACCAAATGGTATTTAAACAAGTACGAACATATTTTTTACAAAAAAAAAGAAAAAAATCGCGGATTTTTTTTTACCAAAAATTTTTTTCGCGGAATTTTTTTAAAAAAATGTTTTTTTTTTCAAAGTGTAATTTCCTTTTAAATAAACTTTTTTGCAATAATCTTTTTGAAATTGTGGAGGGTATCACTACATTCGGCAAGGCCGAATTTAACTTTTTTACTTGTTATATTTATTTTATTGCTTTTAAATGATCCGTAAACAATAATTTGAATTGTTCCGTGTTTTTTTTTGTTTTGTTACAGTTTTTATTCTGAAGTCGAGAAACGGTGGAATTTTTCATAGTTTCATATTTTTCGATGCGAAAACTTCTCACTTTAATTACAGAAACGGGCTGCTGGTTCTAAAAAAATCATTAAAATTTTTATTTTTTTGCTTTAAAAAACTTTGGGATTATGAGACTTTTTAGAATAGAAAAACTTTCAACCTTTAAAATTTTTGTAATTTAAAAAGTATTTTTTTATTAAATTGTTTTAAGAATTTAAAAAATTTACTTTAGAAATATTTCTGAATCTTGGCAAACAAACTCAACAAGAACCTATCGGATTCTAAAACAGTGTTCGTAGAGAAAAATCAGATTAAAAAAAAATGTTTTTAATATCTGAGTCATATTTTCTTAAAGAAAATTAATATGTTCTAACAAGTTTCAAATTTTATTTTAGAATTTTTCAGAATCGGATGCTGTTTTTATGAAAAATTAGTTGTAAATCGAAATTTTTTCTCATACAAAAATAATTCTAAAAATTCTATTCTAATTCAATAAGTTTAGATTTGATGCATATCTCTTGCTAAACATTTTTTTAGACTCCAAGGAATTCTCCAAACCCAAAAATTTTTCGTAACAAAGTTTTAAAATTCACCGGTTTTTAGTTACAAAATTTTTTTACAGTGTAAAAAACAATTTTTCTTTTAGAAAAGTTTTTTGATTTCCAATTAAAAATCTTTGAAAGAATTCAGATTCTGTTATATTATTTCCGAAAATAGTCTCCGATTTAAAAAACAAACTCTTAAGAAATCATTAATATTTTTGGTATAGATAATTTTTTAAAGTCGAAACATTTTTCCCCAAGAAAATTTTTGAGGTTCTTAGACAAATAGCAACAAATTTTTTATATTCTGAATTTGTTTTTACAATGTAAAGGATTTTTTTTCTACTCTTCCTTTTTTTTTCTTCTCTTTTCTTCCTTTCTTCTTTTTCTTCTCTTCTTTTTCATTTGCTTCATTTTTTTCGAAATCGGTTGGGGGGATTTCACCTATTTCTTAACAGAAGGGTGATTTTACCCTGTCCCACAGGTCATTATACAGAGTGTGATAAATTTTTCGGGACTACGGATTTTTCGGGATCCCGGGATTTTTCGGGATTCCGGGATTTTTTGGGATTAAATTTCTTTGATTATAAAAGCAAAAAAATAGAAGACTCTTTATGTTTCAATTTTATTGAGCATATTAATGGGGCTACTGTGGGTTAGTTGGTAGCATGCTAGCCTATTAAGCAGGGAGTCGTGGGTTTGATTCCCACGAAAACCCTTGGGTCGATTTTGCTACAACGAAATTATTAAAAAAAATTATTTCTAATTATTCTGATTGTTATTTAAGGACAATTAAAAGATTAAGTATACGCCCCTTATGCAGTTTTCAAGTAATTGTTATTATAAGGGATGAGATTTTCATGCACTAAAAAATCGAAAATATTCGCTTAAAATATGCGATAATAAATTTAAAATATGCACTACAAACCCTAAAAATATGCACTAAAAAATAAAATGTGTGCAATAAAATTCTTGTTGTCATAGGAAAAACTTCTTAAAAAGCAAAAAGTAACGCCGAGTTTAAATAGTAACATTTAAAACTTTATATAAGTAAGATTTTTTAGAAATTAAGACAATCTATAAAAAAAAATTATAGAAAAAAATTTTTTTTTCTTATCCCAAAAAAAAGATTTTTTAAATTTAAAATAAATTTTGAAACAAATAATTTATGCCAAAATATGCAAAAATATGCACTCAAAAGTTGGAAATATGCACAAAATATGCATTTAAAACCAAAATATGCAAAAATATGCATTTTCACCAAAATATGCAAAAATATGCAAAAGCAAATCGATGCCATTTTAACGCAAATTTCTTGATTCGGAAAGATAATTGGTCGATATCGTTTTTAGACTATCGACAATAAACATGCATTTGCATGGAAATCTCATCCCTAGTTATTATTAAATATTTAGCAATGAACTAAGAAAAGCCTTGAGGGGTTTGTTATGGAAAATGACAACTTTTATTTGCTTTTGGTTTCATTCCATTCCGATTTTGGTTGTTGCACTGTATAATTTTAAAACTAATTTAAAGAAAATTTAAAATATTAAAAACATTTAACGGGGAAAAGTAATAATATAATACATTAGACTTGCATTTTTTTGTATAAAAAAAGTTTTTCTTCCAATTCTAAACGTCCGGGAAAAATTCTCCTACGCCTAAAACTTATGTGATAAAAATTTGAGCCCAATTGAATTCCTTCGATCAAAGTTTCGGTTTTTTAAAAAATTTTCACCAAAACCTGCAAACTTTGGTCAAATGGCTCCGTGACTGTGACTTAATGGTTAGTGCGTTGGACTATTATTCAGCAAGCCTGGGTAGAATTCTCAGCTCAGCCAAAATTGAGGCCAGCTACTTTGAAAATTAAAAAAAAGATTTAGTTTTAATTTGTTTATGTAAATGTAACACTAATTGAACAAAGTTGTATTTTTAAAAATAAATTCTCATACATTTTGAATATTTCAAAAATTCGAGATTCATTTTATGACAAAAATCCCGGGATTTCGGGATTGGCAGCCCTAATTTTGACCAAGATGATTAGGAAATGGTATTTTTTCGGCTCGCCCCTTTTAAGGGCGCGGTTATAGAATTCGTAAAAACGAATTTGTAAACATTTATGAAATGGTGCCCTCTAAGGTTCCCCGCCGACTCCCACCAACTTAAAATTTAAAATTACACAGTGGAACACCCAAAATCGGAATGAGATGAAACCAAAAGCAAATGAAAGTTGACATATTCCATAACAAACCCCTCAAGGCTTTTTTTTTAGTTCAGAGCTAGATTTTGTTTTACACGCATTTGAAGTTAGTGCACTTTTATTATAATTATAATAATAAATGCTTGAAAACTGTATTAGTGGCGAATGATTAATATTGTAATTGCCTTTAAATAACAATCATACGCAACGGTGTACAGTGGTTTATTTCAATAATTTGGCTATTCAGTAAATAGGTACTGGACCGATTGCAGCAAAATTCATACCAGTCATAGCTGAAGTAATTTTGAGCTTAAGTTTGGAAACTAGACCCTACATGTTCAATAAGGGCACCACCAGGGGCCTTTAAAGTAGGACATGTTTAGTACACAAAAACTTTAAATGCTTTAAAATCACCAACTTTAAATGCGTGTAAAATAAAATCTAGCTCTGACCTAAAAAAAAGGCCTTGAGGGGTTTGTTATGGAAAACGTCAGCTTTCATTTGCTTTTGGTTTCATCCCATTCCGATTCCGAAAGTTCGATTTTGTATCACTGTGTTATTATATTTTATGTTTTTTGTGCATTTTTTACATACAAAAGTAATTCAGTTATTCAATTTATAAGTTTTTTACTTATTTTGTTGTTAATAAAATATTAGTTATTTTATTTTTAAATTTTTTTGTTAATAAAAATATTTTTTTAATGCCCCCTTTTTTATTCGTTATTCTCTTCGATTAATCGATTAATTTTTAATATTTAATCGTTTGGTCGAACGAACAAAAACAATTCTTTGAATTATTCGAACAAAGTTGGAAGGCGATTAATTGACAACTCTACAGTATATGTACTCAGTTTTTAAAAATATTTTAAAAACGTTAATGTCAAAATTTAAGAAAATACATAAACACTAGTATCGCGATATCTAGCGAATGCGATGAGCTACGATTTCGCTGTTAAATGTTTTATGACACTTAATCATGTAGAAATCAAACAGCGTTTACACTTTTCGTCGACATTAAAGTTAAACCTAAACATCGATATTGTAAAAAGTACTAAAAACTAAAAAACATTTTTTGTTGCATTTTTCAACCTATTTTGGCCTATTTTAGCCTTCAACTTGGCACTACTTAAAAATTCTCAAATAACAACACTGCAAAATTAAGGAAACTTTTCACAACTCTGACGCATTTTTACTGTTTGCTTAAGTTATACTGTTGCAAAAAGTGCAAAATGTCATGATCAGATCGTTTGCACAATATTAAATAGCACGTGTAAATGCAAATTTAACACACTTAAAAATTCGTACAAAATTTTACACAAAATGTAGTGATTATAAAAACATTGCTGGTTGCTTTCAAAAAACTGCAATCACTTTTTCTTCTTCTTTATTATTTCGTTGAACTTCAATCAATGAATTGCATTTTTAAAATTAGGCCAATATCACATCAAAAACAAATAAAGTTTATTGTTTGTAACAACATGTTGCCATGTGCAAAACACAAAAAGTTTTCAATTATTTTTTTTTTAATTTGAAGGCGAGTCAAAACTTTAAACACAAATTGAACCGATCACTCACCTTGAAAGCCATTTTTGCACAAATATTGATTAGTTTTATCCAAAAATGTAAAAAAACGAAACTGCGATAATTCACTAAAGTCTTTATCCTAACACTTTGAAGTACGTGATTTGAATAATAATTAAATCGAAAATTGCATTCATTTATATACTCCAAAACTATTGATACTCCTCAATGAATATCACAATTGGTATGAAGGTACTTTTGGGATAGATGACTGACTGGATGGATTTATACATAGATAGATGGGTGGATGAATATCTGCTTACAGCACACTTTTTTTTTTTTCTTTTGTGGCATTTCACATTTTGTTTTGTTTCGTTTCTTTGTTTTCTTTTATTAATATTTTTTTTCTTAAAACTTTACAATACAATTTTAAAATAACAATAACAACTACTACTTGTGTGTTTATAATTCACCGCAGGCAATTGTTCATAATACAAAATACATATTTAAACACCCACAGGTCAGGCACCCATGTCAATGTCTCTGCAGAAAACTAGGTATGATTGTGTAGTGCAATAAGATATTACCGCATAACAACAACATATGCACGACTTTGAAATCAATAAATCAGAGTTTCTTGAAGGCTGGGATCGGCCCGATTTGGCAAAGGTTAGGTAACCCTTATTTGTCCGCCCTCTTTCCCATGTCCGAGTTTCAGGAAAATTGGTAGGGACTATTGAAAGATTTCACTTGTTGATGGTAGAGGGTATATATTTATTAGAGTTAATTTTGAATATTTGACCTGCGTTAAAACTTTATGAGCTCTCAAAAATCACGTTTTTTGAGAACTGTGACGTGATAGAAAAATTTGAAAATCAGATTCAGAGTCAGCATCGAAATAAATCCCAGTATTTTATCCAAAAAATATCACAAAATATGCTCTCAATCATGCACAAAAAATAAGTTTATTTTTTAACTTTTACCTAAATTTTTTGAAAAACCTGAAATTGTGTAATACTTTGAAAAAAAAATTAAGTCACGGTCACAATGTTCACGTGAGCGTGGATAAAATAAAATTTTGTGCGTGAATTTACCTTTTTTTCATTAGCGTGCGTGATTGTTCATAAAATCTCACTCGCGATCCCATTTCTATTTAAAACATTGTTTAAGGGCTTTTATTACACACTAGCAGGCCCGCCCGGAACTTTGTCACCGGACATACTAAATACCGTATTAAAGAAGGATCAGGATTAGAGTCCTCATTTCTAAAATTCTCCCCAGCAGAATCTTTATTTTATTAAATTTTTATCTGAAATCATTCATAAAAACTATTTAGAATAAACAATAAAATTAAAACATCCCCGTTTAGCCTGCAATCATATTCGTTCCGGTAAGAAATGTTCTTGAACATTTTTAAGGCCTTGTATCGTAATTATTGAAATCTTTTCATTCCCCGTATCATTATATTCCATTTCGTTCCCTGTTCTATTAATTCCAATTCATTGCATTCCAATTCATTTCGTTCCATGAAGGCTTAATTCCTTCGGGTCGTTCCTTCTGGCCGTTTTCTGAATTGATATAAAAAGTACCATATTAACCGATTGTTTTGACCCAAAGTGATCTTTAAAACGGGTGCGGTCAATTAAACCTACCCTAACTCACCCGAAAGGAGAACTGGTTGTAAAAGGAGTGTGGTCGATGAAAGTTAGTCCATTTCCACCCTGAAAGAGCATTCTTAATATTTATTGGTGAACAAATTTTTGAAATCGGATGGGTAGTTTCATCCTAACTTAATTTTAGGTTTTTCTTGCCAAAAGTGGGCTTAGAAATGGGAGTGGTCAATTAAACCCAGCATATTTCCACTCTGAAGAATCATTCCAAGCATTAGTGGAACATTTTTTGAAATCGGATGAGTAATTTTTGAGATTTTAAAATTTTAGGTATTTTGGCCAAAAAGTGGGCGTAGAAGTGGGAGTGGTCGATGAATCCTAGCCTATGTCCACCCTGGAGGAACACTCCATATATTAATGAAAACATTTTTGAAATCAGATGAGTAGTTTCAAATATATTTAAATTTTAAGTTTTTTGCCAAAAGTGGGCGTAGAAGTGGGCGTGGCCAAGGAATCCTAGACAATGTCCACCCTGTAGGAGCACTCTAAATATTGGTAAAAACATTCTTTAAATCGGATGAATATTTTCAGAGATATTTACATTTTAAGTTTTTTGCCAAAAGTGGGCATAGAAGTGGGCGTGGTCGATGAAACCCAGAATATATCCATTATGAAGGACTATCCTAAGTATGTATTGGTAAAAAAAAATTTAAATCGGTTAAGTAGTTTTGGAGATTTTTAAATTTTACGTTTTTTGTCAAAAAGTGGGCGTGGTCGATGAAACCTAGCCTATGTCCGTCCTGGAGGAACACTCTAAACATTGCTGAAAACTTTTTTGAAATCGGATGAGTAGTTCCGGAGATTACTTTCTACAAACAAACAAACAAAAAAACATACAAACATTACCTCTTTATAATATTAGTATAGATACCAACGACGTATTCAGAGCGCCCTGAAAACACAATCCTGCATGCGCCTATGACTCATACGCATACGTTATATACCCTATTATTTTATAAAATTTGCATAGTGCAATCTTTAATTTTTTTTTTTTTCAAAAACAAGGCAAAACACATCTCTGAAAATTTCAGAACAGATCGAAATGCACCTTAACTTTTTTAAAAATAAGGCCGTAAAGTAACTTTAGAGTTAAAACACCTTAATTCAACCGAAAAAAGTAGCATTTTTGACCTTACCCCTTTCGAATTTAATGAAACTTGGAATATAGTTGGTCCCTTACAAAACTATTATTGGGCCAAAATTTGGGACTTCTGGTATTTGGTCCTTCCCGAGATATGGGGTCTTAAAAATTGGCAAATTCGTATATATTTGACAAAAGTGTTCTGACATGAATAAAGATCTCTCGAAAAGTACAAACAATACAGGTCTCACACACAAAAATTTTTTTTTTCCATGAACGATTTTCATAGTATTTATGAACAAATTCATACAATTTATTACTTTTTCATAATATTTATAAACTTTTTCATAGTATTTATGAATAATGTTAAAAATTCTTAAATTTCACATATTATGATTTAGTCATAAATACTATGAAAAAGTTTATAAATATTATGAAAAAGTAATAAATTGTATGAATTTGTTCATAAATACTATGAAAATCGTTCATGGAAAAAAAAAATTTTGTGTGCATTCAGGTTTCAAATAATAGGTAATAAGACAGCCTTTAAAATGATATTCACCAAGATTTTTTTTTGAGAAATGTCATTGGTTTTAACCTTAATTTTCGGAGAGCTATATCTCAAAAACCGATATTTTTAAAATTTTGGAAAAAATATACAGTGTATCACAAAAGTATTTTGCCTATGCAAAATATAATGAAATTTCATAAAAAAACACTATAAAAAAATATTTATTTTTAAAAATAAATATATGTTTTATTGCATATTAAATAAGAGAATATTAAACTTTAATTCTGTATTTTTAAACACTTCATTTCAATTTTTCATCCATGAGATTTTTAAAAAAATATCAAATTGTCACTGATTTTTCAGCTCACAAAAGTATTTTGCTTTTTTAATTTTACTATATAATTTTTTTAATTTAATAAAAAAAATTACAATTTTAATATTTTGAATGGTATTTATTGTTAGCCAGAACTAATTCCAGACGTTTGGGCATTGATTCCACTAAATTCAAAAATTTTTGAATAGGTATTTTGTACCATTCTAGTACCGATGCTTGTTTTAAAGTAGTTGTTATTGAAATGTTGTGCTACAGAACTTTTTCGTCCAAATGAGCCCAAAGATTTTCGAAAGGATTCATTTCGGGACTTTAGGGTGGTGTTGCCAGATGTTTGGTGTTGTATAAAAACCTTTTATTACACTCAAAAAAATACGTTAGTAGATTTACTAATTTTTTTTTGCTAACGCTAGTTAGCTAACTTTTAGCAAATTTTTAGTTGAAATTAGCATGTTAGCAAAAAATTCTTGTAAACTTCATTTAGCACATTAGCAATTTTAAACAAACTTTGAACTAATTTCTTTTGCTAAATTTGAAATTGAGTTGACTACATTTTTACAAGATTTTTTGCTAATATTAGCAAAATAAATGGTAAATTTTTTTTTATTTTCAGAAAACTTAAAATGGCGCTATCTCGGAAACTAAGCCAGATAGAGCAAAATGGAGGCCATTTTTGGTTCTTAGAATCTCCATAGTATCGCCGGTCCTCTTCACATGTGTGGACCCTAATGGGCCCTAACTTTGGATCCAAAAAAGTTAGCATTCCCGAAAATTTTAAAATGCTCATATCTCGGTAAATATTGCCGACACAACAAAAAGTCCAAAAGCGTTTTTGTAGCTCTCAACACGTAGAACAAGACCGCAAAATAGTCAAAAGCTCTCCGAGTAATATTTTTGAAGTTATCGAGTTTTTTAATTCTCAAGACCCCAGTGGTCCCCTATAATCACGTATCTCAAAAACTAAGCAAGGTAGAGCGAAACGGACACAAATTTTCGATCAAAAACTATGACGATTTTTAAGGAACCCAACTAGGTCTAGGCCCATCGGGGTCTGGACCAATCGGATCCGAACCCAATGGGGTCCTCAGATGTGTATAAACTAAGTTCAAAAAAAAAATATTTAGTTAACTTATTATTAGCAAAACATTTTTGCTAACTTTAGCAAAAAAATTGTGGGTTTAAAATCAGCAAATTTTCTTGTAGTTTTACAAGCTTTTTTTGCTAACATTACAGTTTTTTTTTTTTGAGTGTAAATTCAATAGCTGTGTGTTTTGGCTCATTATCACATTGGAAGTAAAACCCATTTCGCGAAAGCCCCATTTATTCAGCACTGGCATGGTAATTTTTCCTCAAAAAGGATAAATCTCTACATGACTATCCATAGTTTCATCAATGAACGCCAACTAGCCCATTACAAGGCAGACATACAGCCCTTCACCACCAGACAACCACCATCATGTTTTGCAGTTAATCTTATATTTTTTATATTTAAGGATTTATTTGGCTTTCGCAAGACCATGAATCGTTCATCTGACCCAATAAAGTTTTGGAAAACTGAAATGTGCAGTAACGAAACCAAATTCAACATTTTTGGGTGTGATGAACGACGAATGGTCTTGCAAAAGCCAACAGAATCGTTATATATAAAAAAATATAAAATCAACGGTAAAACATGGTGGTGGTTCTCTGATGGTTGAGGACTTTATGTCGGCCTTGAAATGGGCCAGTTGGTGTTTATTGATGAAACTATGGATAGTCATGAAGAGATTTATCCTTTTTGAGGATAAATGCCAGCGCTGAACAAATGAAGCTATCTCGAAATGGGTTTTACTTCCAATGTGATAATGAGCCAAAACACACAGCTGTTGACGTTAAAAAGTGGTTTTTATACAACACCAAACATCTGGCAACACCACCCCAAAGTCCCGACATGAATCCTATCGAAAATCTTTGGGCTCATTTGGACGAAAAAATCCTGTAGCACAACATTTCAATAAAAAACTACTTTAAAACAGGCATTGGAAGAGTAATGGTACAAAATACCTCTCCAAAAATTTTAGAATTGAGTGGAATCAATGCCCAGGCGTCTGGAATCAGTTCTGCCTAACAATAAATACCATTTAAAATATTAAAATTGTTAATTTTTTTAATAAATAAAAAAAATGGTATAATAAAATTAAAAAAGCAAAATACTTTTGTGAGCTGAAAAATGAGTGACAATTTGATATTTTTTTAAAAATCTCATGCATGAAAAATTAAGTATTTAAAAATACAGAATTAAAGTTTAACCTTCCCTTATTTAATATTCAATAACACATTTACTTAATTTTAAAAATAAATATTTTTTTTAAAGCGTTTATTTATTAAATTTCATTATATTTTGCATAGGCAAAATACTTTTGTGATACACTGTATGTTATTGACGATCATCTTAAGTTTACTACTTAAGTTTAAATTTTCAGGATGGAGACTTCATTGAAACTTTTTTTATTAATAGAGACATAGTGGCAGGAAAGAAAAAGTGGTGTATTCTCCCTTAGAAATATAAAACATTTTTTTTTTGTCTTTGATATTCTGGTATACAGTTCACTTTTCTAAAAACATGAGTCCCGTAAATTTCTGAATAGGTTGTTTAGATAGCCCTATATGGAACTAAGAAAATTGCGTTTTTGGTTTTTCAAATTTTCAAAAACTGGGCTTAGGAGGCGTGGTCAAATATTGGAAAAATGGTCAAATTTGTGGCGAGTTGCCTTGATTAAATATTTATCACATTAAAACGGAATGCACCACAATCTCAAAAATTTACATTCTTATATAAGGTCTGTTTGATTACTTTTTTTGTAGTAAAAGTAGTAAAAGAGATTTTTTTTTAAATTTTACTTAATATGTCGAAAACTCCAAAAAAGTAAAAAAACGGAAAGTAGTAAAAATAGTAAAATTTATTTATCATTCAAATTCTTAAAATACATATATTTTAAAATTTTATTTTGAACAAATTTTTAGAATCTATACATAAAATTAGCAGACATTTTCTATAAACGCTAAAAATCACATTTTTTTAATCCACTTGGTAAAAGTTCTGGTCGATGAATTTCATATGTTTCATTTATTAAACAAATGTCTAAAAAACAAAAAAAAA
Source organism: Pegoplata infirma (assembly GCA_963921195.1). Classification (NCBI taxonomy): domain Eukaryota; kingdom Metazoa; phylum Arthropoda; class Insecta; order Diptera; family Anthomyiidae; genus Pegoplata; species Pegoplata infirma. The sequence goes on along the minus strand of OY992536.1, from coordinate 159,373,107 downwards.
AAAAAACATAAAAAATTGGGCTTTTCTGAAGTTGTCTTAGTTTTTAAGGGTGGAAATATTTTTCCAACTGATCCGATTGTATACATCTCCGAACTTAACTCAGATTCTGATACATTTTTTTGTATTGAAAAAGTCCCCGATTCTAAAACATTTTTTCTACAGAAAAAGTCCGAGACAGTTTTTCTATAGAAGAAGTCTTAGCTGTTGAAACAATTTTTCTATGGAAAAAGTCATAGAATCTAAGGCATTTTTTTCTATAGAAAAAATCTTAGATTCTGAATCATTTTTTCTGTAGAAAAAGTCTCAGGTTCTGAGACATTTTTTCTATAGAAAAAGTATCGATTCTGAGACATTTTTTTCTATAGAAAAAGTCTCAGATTCTGTGATATTTGTTCTATAGAAAAAGTCTCAGATTCCGAGACATTTTTTCTATAGAAAAATTCTCAGATTCTGAGACATTTTTTCTATAGAAAAAGTCTCAGATTCTGAGACATTTTTCTACAGAATAAGTCTCAGATTCTGAGACATTTTCTACAGAAAAAGTCCCAGATTCTGATACATTTTTTCTATAGAAAAAGTCTCAGATTTTAAGTCATTTGTTCTATAGAAAAAGTCTCAGATTCTGAGACATTTGTTCTATAGAAAAAGTTTCAGATTCTGAGACATTTTTTCTGTAGAAAAAGTGTCAAGTTTTGAGAAATTTTAGAAAAAGTAGAAAAAATCTTACTTTCTGAGACATATTTTTTTTAGAAAAAGTCTCAGATTCTGAGACATTTTATTACATAAAAAATCTCAGAATCTGCGACATTTTTTCCATAGAAAAAGTCTTAGATTTTGAAACATTTTTTCTATAGAAAAAATTTCAGCTTCTGAGACATTTTTTCTATACAAAAAGTCTTAGATTCTGAAACATTTTTTCTATACAAAAAGTCTTAGATTCTGAGACATTTTTTCTATAGAAAAAGTCTTAGATTCTGAGAAAATTTTCTATAGAAAAAGTCTCAGATTCTGAAACATTTTTTCTATAGAAAAAATTTCAGATTCTGAGACATTTTTTGTATAAAAAACAGTCTCAGATTCTGAACCACTTTTTCTATAGAAAAAGTCTCAGACTCTGAGACATTTTTTCCATAGAAAAAGTCTTAGATTCCGAGATATTTTTTCTATAGAAAAAGTCTCAGATTCTAAGACATTTTTTCTACCTGGGACATTTTTTCTGTAGAAAAAGTTTTTCTATAGAAAAAATATCTCAGAATCTTCGACTTTTTCTATACAATAAATGCCTCAGAATCTAAGACTTTTTCTATGGAAAAAATGTCGCAGATTCTGAGATATTTTTCTATAGAAAAGTCTCAGATTCTGAGACATTAATTTATTATTCCGTCTGTTACGCATCGGCATTTCGGTCTTGGACCTAATAATAGCGACAACCGTCTGTCCGTCTGCGGAAGACTTGACACAGTCTAAAATAAAATCTTCGAATGTGGGAACTTTTTCGAATTTTTCCAATGGTTGATGTTAAGCGGGTTTTTATGAAGATGTGTTTTTTTTAAACGTTCCAAAGATATGCCTATTAACTTATGTACATGTACTGCATATTTATTTAGATGTTTTTTTGTTATTTCATCTTGTATAGAATTTGCTTTTTTAATTTTTTGTTTTAAATATTTTTTTTGTTAATAAATATAAAAATTTGTCAATAATTTTTTTGACATAATTTCTATACTTACGCATTGAAATTTTGCCAGTAAATTGTAGTAAAAATAAAGCACAAGAGAAATAAATTTTCTCTTAAATTGATTACTACATTTACTATTTTTATGTGTACACGAACGGTTTTTGAGCAAAAGTAGTAAATTGAGTAAAAAATAGTAAATTCTAGTAGGTAAACAAACAAAGCTATAGTTTTGTATGGGCTATCGATTAAATTTTTTTTTTTTGGAAAATTTTCAGAACCCGTTCTGAAATTTTCCATTTTTTAAAGAAGTCAATTTATCAAAAATCTGGCATTAAAAAAAAAAGTGGCCGGACTTTTGATAAATTGACTTTTTTAAAAAATGTAAAATTTCAGAACGGGTTCTGAAAATTTTCCAAAAAAAAAAAAAAATTAATCGATAGCCCATACAAAACTATATAAGAATGTAAATTTTTGAGATTGTGGTGCATTCCGTTTTAATGTGATAAATATTTAATCAAGGCAACTCGCCACAAATTTGACCATTTTTCCAATATTTGACCACGCCTCCTAAGCCCAGTTTTTGAAAAATTGAAAAAACAAAAACGCAATTTTCTAACTTCTATATAGGGTTTTCCATACAACCTATTTAGAAGTTTACGGTACACATGTTTTTTTTCGCTGGACATTTGGCGTGGAATGCCTCATATGACCTTTGAACCGGCCTGTCGCTATTAGTTTTAGAGATATCTGCACATAAATGTGTGAAAATTGCTAAAATGGTATGGCTGTGTTTTTTGAACATTTAGGTGCAGATATCTTGAAAAGAAATAGCGATAGGCCAGTTGAAAGATCATATTTGGACTCAAAAACATTCAGAAAAGTGAATTTTGGTACCAGAATCTCAAAGAAAAATTTTTTTTTTAAAATACACCGCTTTTTCCTTCCTTTTTTTTTTTGAAACCTCACTGTGTTTCAATTAATATAAAAAGTTCCAATGAAGTCTCTATGCTGAAAATTTAAACTTAAGTAGTAAAGGTGATCCTTAATAACATATATTTTTTTCAAAATTTTAAAAATATCGTTTTTTGAGATATAGCTCTCCAAATTTTAAGATGGCCTTTGACCTTTCTCAAAAAAATCTTGGTAAATGCAATTTTAAAGGTTGTCTCATTGCCTATTATTTGAAACCTGAATGGGACTAGTAAAATTATTACTTTTCGAGATATCTTTATTTTTTTCAGAACACTTTTGTCAAATATATACGATTTTGCTAATTTTCAAATACTGGAATGACCAGAAAGAAGCCTGTAAAATTGGCACAATCTCTTTTTTGCATGGTTGGTTACCGTTACCCTTATTATACCGTTACCGATTCAAAACCCTTTCAAATCGAATACCGTTACCGTTACCGATACCGCTAAAAATATTTTTAGAATACCGTTACCCTTACCGTTACTGTTATAATTATTAGAAGTTACCGGTATTGTACCGGTATTTAAAATTTTACCTGTTTTAAGGGATTTTAACGAACAAAAAAAAAATCAAATTGCTAACATAATTTTAAATTTATAATTTGCAAATTATCATAAAATAAATGACAAAAATAATAATCATATCAAATCTATACTGGTTTTTGGGTCTATAAAATATTTTTAGCTTTCAGTTCTATCTTTTTTCAAATTTTTAACTAAATTAATAATACCGGTACGTACCGGTTTGGTTGGTTCGGTACCGGTACATACCGTTACCGAAACGATTTGAAAACACTTACCGTTACCTTTACCGAAATAAATAAAAATTAGATACCGTTACCGTTACCCTTACCGTTATTCGTTTCGGTAACCAACCTTGCTTTTTTGTTAAAGTTAACTCCAGTACTGAATTTCATTGAATTTGGAGGCCGTGGCGTCAACTCGTCGGTTGAATTGAGGTGTTTTAGCTCTTTAACGTCAACTTCTGTAGTGGAACAGTTGTTGTGGAATGCCTCTAAGCATTCTATGTTTAAATTCTTAGCTAGTGCCTTTGAGGGGTTAAAGTTTTGCCCTGAAAAATTTTTCCCCACACAAACAATTTTTTTTTTTCGATTTTCGAACTATTTTTTTTTAAATTATTATTTTACTTGATAAGTTTATCAACGGATAAAAAATTTCATTGTAGTGGAATAAACCATTCAGCTTCAAAAATCACTTCGAAAAAAAAATGTAGTGCCGTTGGGCCTAAATTAAAAAAAAATAAAATTTATTATTTTAATTTTTTACTAGCAAGGATTTAATATGATTAGAAAAATGTTTCAGAATAGGAAAAGTACCCTCCTAAAAGTTGATCTTTTGCTATTAGCTGCTGAGATACGCAAATATCCAAACAATCGTCCCACCCTAATGCACATTGATCAAATTTTATATGGTTTTGTCGACAAATATTTTGCTTCAAGCAAATTTTGCTTTTTGTTTTAGAGGGATTTCAGGCAATTGAGAAACTCTGTCATATTTACACAAACTAAATACGTATTTATGTGAATTAGATTTGTGTGTATTAGGGGGGCTAATGAAAAACAAAGTTTTTAATTTTTATTATACACTCAAAATAATAGATTAGTAGATTTACTAATTTTTTTTTTTGCTTATGCTAGTAAGCAAACCTTTAGCAAATTTTAAGTTGAGATTAGCATGTTAGCAAAAATAACTTGTAAACTTCATTTAGCGCATTAGCAATTTCAAACAAAATTTGAACAAAAATAAATTGTCATTTTTTTTTTAAGAAAACTGAAAATGGGTCTGTCTCGGAAACTAAGCCAGATGGAGCAAATTGGAGGCCATTTTAGTTCTCGGGCTCACCATAATATCGCCGGTCCTCTTCACATGTGTGGACCATAAGGGATTCAAAAATGTAAGCATTTCCAAAAATTTTAAAATGCTCATATCTCGGTAAATATTGCCGACACAACAAAAAAAAAGCATTTTTATAGCTCTCAACACGTTGATCAAGACCGCAAAATAACCAACAGTTTTTAGTAGTTTTTTTTAGTTCTCAAAACCCCAGTGGTCCCCTAAAATCACGTATCTCAAAAGCTAAGCAAGGTAGAGCGAAACGGACACAAATTTTGGATCAAAAACTATGACGATTTTTATGGAACCCAACTAGGTCTAGGCTCATCGGGGTCTGGACCTATCGGGTCCGAACGCAATGGGTCCTCAAATATCTGTGAACTAACAAGGGAAGTCTCCCTAGTGTCACCCGCGGATCTTTATGGAATTGGTTTTATTTTGTAGAGCAGAAAAAATAAAGGGACACGTATTTTTTTTTAGCGGCCCAAATTCATATTTAGGGGGTAAAAAGGAGGGGGGAAGACAAGGCCATTTTTCAGTTTTTTTCGTTTATCTCCTATACTATGCAAAGAAACCTAGTCATGTTGCATACCAAATGAAAGGTCTTTGGAAAACCTATCTACGTGTGCTAAGAACGTGTCCAAACAAGCACAACTTTTCGTCATATTGAGTAAAATACTAAAATTTTAGGACATTTTTGTTAATAAGTCGAAAAATATTAACTTCTATGGCCCGTTGTTAACACCACGAGATAGGTATTTTTAATACCTTTAATCTGATACCACACATGCCTATATTAATTTTGTTTAAATAGGCTTAAATCGTGAAAAACTGAAAAATGTCAATTTCCCCCCATACAAATCGACCCCTCTAAAAAATTAATTTGGGCCGCTAAAAAAAAATACGTGTCGAATTAATTTTCGTTCTTAACAACATATCCAAATTTCATGAAGATCGGAGGGTGACACCAGGGAGACTTCCCTTGTAAGTTGAAATAAAAAAATTTCAGTTAAATACTTTTTGGCAAAACATTTTTGCTAACTTTGCCTTTTTAAATATAAATTTAGAAAATGCGCGAATTTTTTTTTTTTTTTCAAAAAATTTTGTGGCTGAGTGTGAGTGGGAAAAAATGGCATGAGTGAGTGTGCGGGAGTACGATTTTTTGCGTGTGTGAGTGTGAGTGAATCGATTTTTTTCGTGAGGTTGTGCGATTTATTTGCTCTTCATAAACCAAAAAAAATTGTAAAATTTGGCTGAACTTTAAATTTTACTTTAAATTTTACTTAGCATTTTTTTAGATTTTTGAAATTTTATTTTTTTAACTTTTTTTATATAAACAAAAGTTTTGTGAGTGTGATTAAGCGTGAGTAAAGCTTTTTTGATTGCACATGAGTGTGATTTGTATTAAATTTACTCTTGTGATTGTGACTGAGTGTGACTAGACAAAATATGAGTGAGTGTGCGTGATTCGAAAATTCCTGTAGTGAGTGTGAGCCACTCACGCGCCCATCAACTTCAAAGTATCGTTAAATAGTATCGTGTAATTTATCAATTTTTGAATGAGATAAGTTTTTTAATATTTTGACGCCGTGTAAAAATCGATTGGATCTTATCAGATCTGCTGTGACCTTATAATACATAATTAGATCTGATAGTTTATAATCGTATCTGATCAGATATTATGAAAAGTAAAAAGATCAGATCAGATAATGTATAATCCATTTTCACCCGGGACCTTATATTTTAAAGTCAAATTATTTTTTTATAAAAAAAGACACCAATACCATTGCAATAGTCGTTAAATAATAATTTTTTTAAATAAATGTTTATCGCATCAAAATGTTAATAAAAATTTATCCAAAAATGTTCCTTGCAAAATAAATAAAACTTCCCATCTCTGCAAATATTTCAACAAAAAAAAAATTATTTGAACTTTAGTCTGCCTACTATTATCCTTACATTTTGTTAAAATTATACTTAAATCGGTTTTTTGGTGTGTACTGTTGACGCGTTCCGCCTTATATGAACCACACTAGTGTACATAAAAACAAAAGACTTAAGCGAGCTACTTGATAATGATAGATTATTGTACGCAAGTCGAGTAGTGTGTAGGGCAATATTCACACATATTTATGGGTACAATAAATTATTTTATTGATACATCAAGTTGCATACTTAAAGCTAATTCAATTTTAACTTACTTTGTGGTATTAAAAAGTTTTACTGATTCAATAAATAATTATTAAATCCAAATAGTGGTATTCACAATGCTATACACACACACAGAAAAAAAAATTTCCAACTAAATCAGTTGTCCCAACTCAAATTGAGTTAGACCAGACAACCAAATTTGTTGGTTGTTCCAAGTACAAATTATATATTTCGATCAAAATTCTTGTCCGAATTTTTTAACCAAATCCGGCTCAAAAATTCGGAAATTTTGCGTACTTTATTGGAAAAATATTTAAAAAATTCCAAAACTGCGATTTTGGCCCACAGTTGCTGTTTTTTAAACATATAAATAATTTTTTATACAAAATGGTCTTAAAAGTTGGAAAATGTGCAGTGTTTTAATTAGAGTTTCTCTTCGGTTATAACCGTAACCGAAACCACGGTTATTCAAGACGAAAACTAAAGCCGAAACCGACCCATATTTGTTCGTTTAACGGCTTTTTATTAATATTATAGATTTTTTATATATTTTTGTTGCATTTAAAAAAAAATAATTTAAAATAACAACTATTTGCATATATATTTTATGTTTTTCGTTAAAAAGAATTTAACTATTTACTTTTTTGATGACAGAAGTGAAATTTCACTGCTACACAGTCACTTTAACATTTTAATGTTACAGTGACTGCATGATTCATATTATATTCACATTTAAAGAACTGCCAACATTTTTACTCGGAATTTTTAGTAAAGAAAGAAGTTACTAAAATAGAGTGCCAAGTTTTTAATTAAATGAGTGTGAAAAAGTTAATTGAACGTTTTTTGTTATAAATATAGCCGGTACAGCTTAATTTCTTAATTTTTTTTAAGACTCAAAATTAAAAAAATGAGAACGTAAATTTATGAAATTTACGTTCTTAAAATTTTAATGATTAAAAAAAAAAATTATAAAAGTGCAAATAAAGTACAAATTTCATGACTTTAAAAAACCAAAAATTGTACTTGATCCCAGACAGATTTCGCATGAGAGAAAAAAAGAGACTTGAACCAATTACAATCTCTTTACTTTATTCCTCTATGGTAAAACTGGCTTAAAATTTAAAAAAAAATTAAATTTTTAATTATTTTCACAAGCTTTTTTAAAAAATTAAAGAATTTTTTTTGATATTATAGATATTTATTTATGTGTTAAAATTAGAAAAACTTATTTTTTCATAATAGGCAACTTATAAAATTTTGACATTTTATAATTTTACAATTTTTTTTTAATTTTCCCATAAAAATGGAAATATTTTAAAAAAATTTTAGAAATTTTTGCTCGTTTTTGTTAGAATATCAAAATCTATTACTTATTTTAAGAGCTAAATAAAAAATAAATTTTTATACCCTCCAACTACAGTATGGGGGTATACTCACTTTGTCATTCCGTGTGTAACGCATCGAAATATCGGTCGGGGACCACGTAAAGTATATATATTATTGATCAGTGATCGATTCTAAGACATTTTAGCGATGTCCGTCCGTCCGTCCGTCCGTCCGTCTGTCTGTCTGTCTGTCTGTCTGTCTGTCTGTCTGTCTGTCTGTCTGTCTGTCCGTCCGTCTGTAGTTAACACGATGCAGTCCAAAATAAAATAGCTAGACCCTTCAAATTTGGCACAAATATGTCTTATGTTCCTAGGCAGGTTAAGTTCGGAAATTGGCCAAATCGGACCAGGGGAAAAAAAGTTCCCCCTTGAAGAACTAAACCAACCTCTAAAAAAATACACTTTTTACATGTTTTTTGTATTTTTGTTAATTAAATGAAACATTTGGTATATTTATCGCGATAGGAAGATGCTCTCAACGTCCCCCACTGACCCTATCAACCCCCCCTCAAAAAAAAAAGAAACGCCCCTGAAAAAATTTTTTTTTAAATTTTTTTTACATTTTGGAGGGTATAATAGATTCGGCACAGCCGAATTTAACACTATCACTTGTTTTTGTTTGTTTTTTAATTTTTTAAAATTAGTTAAAAATTGACTCTAAATTGTACAATTTTCTATTGAAAAAAATTGAATGTGGGTGTGGAACAAGGTGCTATAATCCAAACACCAAATTGTTCAGGAGAAGCAAAAAACTAAATAAGTCGCGAAAAAAAATAATTTTTACAAATTTCTTTTTGGAGTTTAACGAAGGTGGACCATAGGCATCTATGTACAGTAGACCGACTCACCTTATATGGGCAAAAGAAAAGTTAAAGTTGTACCCCCATCAAAATTAACTTTGACATGTTTTATGAAGATTCCCAAAATATTTGAGCTCTAGCGATAATATCCCGTGAGCTAAACCGCGTCAAAAAAGGGTCCAAAAATGGTATTTTTCATGAATAAAAAATTTAGTAAATTTTTTTTGTCCAATGAAGGACCAAATATAATAGATAATTAGGAATTCTTTTATTCTGCATTAAAACATTTTAAAAATCTAACCACAGCCTCGAGATAACGAGATGTTTATGTCAGTTTTTTGATGCTTTTCAATTCGATTTTACTGAAAACTTAAATAACTTTGGTATTTTTTGTCCGACTTTCACTTCTAATACATCGTTAGAATGGTGTTGATCACCGCTTGGGATTTTAGTCAAAAATTAACTCTTAACTGCACTGTCTTACTTTTTTATAAAATTTACTTCGACATCATTAAAAACCATTATATAACCACAAAAAGCATATCTTTGTGCAGGATACACGCTTAATTAATACATTTGGCCACAATTAATTTAACCCATGCATGATCAAAATATTTTGGCAAACATTTTTAAAAAAGTTTTGCGGAAATTATTGAAAGCTAATTGTAATACTTTAAAAAAATAAAATAAATAAGGTTTTTGTTTATCTAGACGTGCTTATTAATATCAAATAATTATTACGTGTAACACTTTCCCGGTCAAATTTTTTTTCGAAATTTGTATGTGCAAATAAATTTTAGAAATGACATATAAACTAATTTTCTCTTAATCGCATATATTCGTGCAAAAAACGTGTCTAATAAATATATCTTAACATTTTTTTTTTAACCCATTCATGACCAATTTAAAAAAAAATATGGAAAAAATTTAAGTCCAGTTGTAATACTTAAAAAAATAATATAATTGATATTTTTTGACACATTTGCTTATTTAAAATATTAGATGCGTTTTTTGCACGAATATATGCGATTAAAAAAATTTGTTTATATTTTATTTTAAAAATTAATTTGCACATACAAATTCCGAAAAAAAAAATTTGACCGGGAAAGTATGACCCGTAATAATTATTTGATATTAATAAGCATGTCTAGATAAACAAAAAGTTTATTTATTTTATTTTTTTTGAAGTATTACAACTAGCTTTAAATAATTTCCGCAAAAATTTTTCCAAAATGTTTGCCAAAATATTTTGATCATGCATGGGTTAAATTAGTTGTGGCCAAATATATAAATTAAACGTGTTTCCTGCACAAAGATGTGCTTTTTGTGGTTATAAAATGGATTTTTAATGATGTTGAAATAAATTTTATAAAAAAGTAAGACAGTGCATTTAAGGGGTAATTTTTGACTAAAATCCCAAGCGGTGGTCAACACCTCTCTAACGATGTATTAGAAGTGAAAATCGGACAAAAAATACTAAAGTTATTTAAGTTTTCAGTAAATTCGAATTGAAAAGCATAAAAAAACTGACATAAACAACTCGTTATCTCGAGTCTGTGATTAGATTTTTAAAATGTTTTAATGCAGAATCAAAGAATTCCTGAATATCTATTATATCTGGTCATTCATTGGACAAAAAAAAATTTACTGAATTTTTTATTCATGAAAAATACCATTTTTGGACCATTTTTTGACGCGGTTTAGCTCACGGGAGATTATCGCTAGAGACCAAATATTTTGGGAATCTTCATAAAACATGTCAAAGTTAATTTTGAGGGGGGTACATCATGAACTTTTTTTTTTTGAGTCACTCTAATGTACAGTATCTGGCAACCCTAGTTACGAGGAGTCAGTATGTATATGTTTACTGATATTGTAAAATGAAACATTTTTATGATATTTACATTGTTGGTATATTATGAATGAATTTTGATTTATCTATAAGGTGTTTGCATCTATAATGTAGTTAATAGTGTATCCAAAAAACCGCCGATTTTCAAAAACCGGTTTTCGGTTTATTCGAAAAATCTAAAATTTAAAAAACCGGTTTCGGTTTCGGTTTTTATATAAAAAACCGGTCAACCGGTTTTTTCCGGTTTTTTAATAATTTTAGATTTTTATTTAAAAAAAAGAAATTTGTTAATTAAATAGAAGAAAATTAGATACAAAATTATTTTATTAACTTTACTTAACTTAAAACCAGGCTTTAAAAACTGCCTATAACTGTCGTAGTTTGTAGTTTAGTTTATTTCCACTACACGAACATTGCACTAGCTTGAGAAAAACTAACTGCACAATTTTTTCTTTGCACACATAGTGTAGTTTTTGTTTTTGATAAACTAACAGTTATTCCTATTGCTACTGCTCACATAGGCAACAAAAAATAAAACTACACTAGCAGTGGAAGTTAAAAAGTTGAATGTTGTGCTGACCTCCACTAGTAGTTTTTACTTCGTGAAAATAGTGCACAACTTCGTAAAAGATTATAAACTGTTAGTCTTTCGTTTATTGACTACGCAACAGCTTAACATATAACTACATTGGGACTGTTAAATTGAATTTAATGTACTTGTTTGACAAAAATAACATGATTTGTATAAGAATAATATATTTTTAAAAACGTAATAACGCGAAAATAATTTAATGGACGTTTATTTTTTTTATTATTTTTTTTAAGCAAAAATTAATGAAATAAATTTAAATAATTTATTTATGAGTATTTAATATTATAATTGTATTTTTTGTGGAAAATCAAAGCAGAGCTTGAAAAGAATCAATTCTAAAATGAAAACAGAAAAACGTATCCAACGGTTTAAAACAATTTTTGTTTGAATAAATTACCAAAAATAAATACTTGTAATTGCACTTTTTTATTTCACTTCACTCACTTTTGCACGTTCTTTACTGTATCACAAAAGAAGCCGTACTGAAACTTCGTGTTAATCCTTTCTCTTTTATTTTTACCTCCACATATTTGGTAATCCCGTGATAAAAAAAGATTAATTTATGTACAATACTGTTAGATGTAATAGCAATCTACCTGATTTTTTATTAGTTCATTAAAAAAAATCAAACAAGGTTGTATCCTTATGCATATATTTGCTTGTCAAAATATTGGGATTTCCCACGAATGATATGAATGAGGATGATGAAAACAATTTCTGTAGTAAATTATGTAAAAAAGAAAACTACCTGCTAGTGATCAGATCATACACAGAAAGAAATAAAAAAAAAATTTGAGTAAATTTTTAATACTATTGAGTAAAAAATTACTCAATTTTCCACCAGTAAACGATTTAATAGTATTGAGTAAATTTTTAATAAAAATTTATTAAATGTTTGCCAAAAAAATTTGAGTAAATTTTTAATTGACACTATTAAGTGCAGGAACAGAACAAGAAGCACCACCTTTTAAAAACAGAACAAGTTTTATTTCACATCGGCGCCGGCCACCGGTTTAATCTGCCAAACCGTATGGAAAAAGTCGTGCCGGGCTTATTCTGTTTCTACTCTAAAAAAAACAAAGTTTAAAAAAATTTCATATTTTTTTACAAAGAAAAAAAACATGTTTTTTCAAACTTTACCAAATATATTTTTGTCTTAAAGACATAAAAAAATTTTATAAATATGATTACAAACTTTCATGTATATATACAAAAAACTATAAACTAAACGAGAATTAAAAAAACTAAGAAAATTCCAAAAAAAAAATAAAAAAGCTATTAAATTCTTATTAAATTATTTACTCAATTTGTTTTTAAATTTTTGAGTAAATTTTTAATTGCGTCAATTAAAAAATTACTCAAAACTTTTTTTAAATTTAAACAAGTGATTACTCAAATTGTTTTTCCCCATATTTTTTTCTGTGTAGGCATACACTGATGCCAACTATTTTTTAAAAAATGTAGCTAGATCGGACCAAAAAATAGCTAGAAATAGCTAAATTTATAAACAATTAAAAAATCTAGCTATTTTGTAGCTAGATTCTTGTAAACAGTTAAAAAATTTAGCTATTTTATAGCTAGATTTAGGATTTGTGCGTTTTAAAAGAATTTTTAGTTTGATAATAAAATAAGTTAGTTTTGGTATTAAAAAGAATATTTTAATATATTTTTATTAAATGTTGCAAACAAAAAACTTCAAATAGTTAAATTTTGTATCGCAGATATAATATATATCTGGAAACAAACGATTTGCCGGTTATATTGGCGAGATGATAAATTTTATTGCGGCAATTATCGAATTTGTATCGCCGGCGATACACCCTTGGGAAGAAACTGTTACCCGACGACAATACATCCCGGCGATACGGCAACAATTCGTCTTGGCCATAAATGGGCAAGTTAAAAACAAGCAGATGTCATACACGCGTAAATAACACATTAATAAAATGTCAAAATGAAAAAATTTACTATAAAACGGTTTTTAAAAACAATTTTTTTACAAATGTTGCGTCTAAAAAAAAGTAGCTAGATTTGTAGCTAAGAGCTAAATGACTTTTTTTTGTCGCTAGATGCAAAAAAAATTAGCCAAATCTAGCTACAAAATAGCTAAGTTGGCAACAGTGTTGGCATACGATGGAAAGGTTAATATATTTTTAAATCCGTTTTTTAAATATGCATGACAGCTAGACAGACATTACATATAAGATCATAGAAGGTTTTATAGCTTTGTTTTGAATACACAGGTAAAATGAATGCCCTAATGTTCTGAAACGCAACGAGCCGCGTTATAAAAATTTGAATGCAATTTATTGTTGTAACTATAAATCTTACACAGAAATTTTGACAATGCGGTAAGTAAAAATTCACAGAAGAACAAATTTTGGATAAAAGATTTTTTCGTACCTAATGGTAAGAAACTCGTTCTTAGTGAACAGTAAATAATATTAAGCACAAAAATTCATAATAAATACATATTTATAAAATTTTTAAATACGAATAACCTACAAATATTATTTTTCGTGGTATTTGGATACACAATTATAATACTACTATAATTTAATTCATTGAAAATTAATTCCTTAAACTTTAATTCAGTACTACAATTTTTGTTAATGAATTCATTATATAGAAGCTCTGTTTTTTTAATGCCATATTTTTTTAGATTATTTGTCCCTTTTCAATTTTAAATTAAAATTTAGTTTAGTTAATTTTTTTAAATTAAATTTTTGGTTTTAATATAATTTGTTTTACAAAGTTTTTTATTTTATTCAAATAATGTATTCAAATTAACAAATTAAATTTAAAGAATTTATTCAGACATGAATTAATTAAATAATTACAATTAATTAAATAATTGAATTAATTTTTCGAAGGTCAGTCTAAAACAATTAAAACAAAAATTTAATTTTTAATTTCAAAAGATTTTCTACGTATTTATATTCGATTAGATTTCTACTTATATAATAAAAATGATTTACCTACTCCAAACATATTAATTAATTTATAAAATAAAAATTATGAATATAAGTTTATTAAAAATATTTTTTTAAAATACGTTCAAAAAGACTAATAATTTCAAAAGAAATTTTAATAAATATTGTAGAGATTGATAAAAATACCAAAACATTTTATTTTATATACATACATACATATGGGGCATTCCATGTGAAATCGGACACTTTGAAAAACTTTTTTTTTAGATTTTCCCATTATGTTTACAGTTTTTAGTACCCTTCGAAAACTCCTTCGTGGTAAATTTTCAGATTTTTTTGATGACCCGTTCAAAAGATATCGAATTTTTAAAAATTGGTAGTTTGTTCCTTTAATCAAACTTCTTTTAATCATAACTTCTTCAATAATGGTCCAAATTTCAAATTTTTTCTTTTGAAAATTTTTGTTTTTTTACGTACTTTCTAAAAAAAAATCCCAAAAAATTCTTAAAAGCGCTTTAGTATGCGATTTTTAAGTTTTAAAATTTAAATCTAATTTTTGAAAATGTTTGTACTCTTTGATTTTTTTGAAATTTTTTTGTGTAAAACTTCTATCAATTCTACAAATTTTTTGCCCAGGAAGATCGTGGGATAACGATTATTACTATTTTTTAAAATTTTTTGAAAAAATTTTATTGTAATTTTCCAATCTTAAAATCATTTCTACTGCTCCAACGGTGCGTCATAGAGGGGTCCTTTGTAAGACCGGCCCCCATTAATTTTTACGTCTTAACATTTCTTTGGAACAAACTAATACCCTATCTCCAATTTCTAAGGGGGCTCCCACACAAAATGACATTTTTTAAAATTTGTTCCAACCGCTCTAACTGCCCAAATAGTGCCCTTAGAGCAACAAAATGTATGACCGACCCACAATATTTTTTTAGTCCAAACATATTCTCTGAACACACCTACCCTCTATCTTTAACTGTTAAGGCGGTCCCCATACAATTTTTTTTATTTTTTGTAAATTTGTTTTATTTAATCAGCTTCTACCGGTCCGAGAGGGGTCATTAGTGAGACCGACCCCCATTTACTTTTACCCTACAACATTTTTTCAAAACATACCTACGCCCTATCTCCACTCCCTAAGTAGGCTCCCATACAAAATTACATTTTTATAAAATTTGCTCCAACTGTTATTTGTATGGGAGCCTACTTATGGAGTGGAGATAGGGCGTCGGTATGTTTTGAAAAAATGTTGTAGGGTAAAAATAAATTGGGGTCGGTCTCAATAATGACCCCTCTCGGACGCACCATTGGACCGGTAGAAGCTGATTAAATAAAACAAATTTACAAAAAATAAAAAAAATTGTATGGGGACCGCCTTAACAGTTAAAGATAGAGGGTAGGTGTGTTCAGAGAAAATGTTTGGACTAAAAAAATATTCTGAGTCGGTCATACATTTTGTTGCTCTAAGGGCACTATTTGGGCAGTTAGAGCGGTTGGAACAAATTTTAAAAAATGTCGTATTGTGTGGGAGCACCCTTTGAAATTGGAGATAGGGTATTAGTTTGTTCCAAAGAAATGTTAAGACGTAAAAATTAATGGGGGTCGGTCTTATAAAGGACCCCTCCATGACGCACCATTGGAGCAGTAGAAGTGATTTTAAGATTGGAAAATTACAATAAAATTTTTTCAAAAAATTTTAAAAAATAGTAATAATCGTTATCCCACGATCTTCCTGGGCAAAAAATTTGTAGAATTGATAGAAGTTTTACACAAAAAAATTTCAAGAAAATCGAAGAGTACAAACATTTTCAAAAATGAGATTTAAATTATAAAACTTAAAAATCGCATACTAGAGCGCTTTTAAGAATTTTTTGGGATTTTTTTTTAGAAAGTACGTAAAAAAACAAAAATTTTGAAAAAAAAAAAATTGAAATTTGGACCCTTATTGAAGAAGTTATGATTAAAAGAAGTTTGAGTAAAGGAACAAACTACCAATTTTTAAAAATTCGATATCTTTTGAACGGGTCATCAAAAAAATCTGAAAATTTACCACGAAGGAGTTTTCGAAAGGTACTAAAAACTGTAAAAAAATTGGGAAAATCTAAAAAAAAAGTTTTTCAAAGTGTCCGATTTCACATGGAATGCCCCATATGTATACTGAAAAAATTCTAACAACAACTAAAAACACCACGCATTTCTTTTGTGTCGTCTGAAGTCATTGTTAAGTTTTTTTTAAAGACCCAACAAAAACTCTCGTTATCTTCGTTTCACTAATAGTTATTGCTTCGTGTTTCTTGAGAATGACTACTGTCGTGTGTGTTGTTTTCAACTGCTGGCTTTTTTTCAAAATTTAAAGCTACAACAAAACTATCAACTGAGGATTTTAACAATTTCAAAAAACTACTGCCATAACTACACTACCAAAATGTGCGTGTAGTAGTAGCAAGTGAACGACTCTGGGTTTTGTTCATTTTTAAAACTACACTATTCGTTGATTTCAGTTACTACTGCTTCTGGCAGTTTAGTTATTCTAACCCTGCTTAAAACTTATAAAAACGTTTGGTTTTATATTCTAAAATTATCAGGGTATTCACTTCAGAAATTTTTGGCCCTTCACTAAAAAAAAAAAAATTTCAAATCAAGCAGAAACAATCTCAAAATAAAAAGAAAACAGTGACAAAAGTCAACAAACTTTGTTTTTGCTTAATTTGAAAATTTTTATTTTCATTTTTAAAATGGGCCAATATAAACTAACATTTTAAAATCAAAGTTGCTTCATTTTTAATTTAAAATTGAGAAATTTTTGATTTAATGTTGATATAATTTTATTTTTATGTCATCAATTATTTTTTCCTCGACAACGCCCTTAAAGCAAAGAAGCCCCTAAACCAAAGAAGAACAAAATCATGTTAGATAACAAAAAAAAAAACATATTAAGCTTTATAACTTACCATTACTTGTAGATATTTTCCACAAATTTAATTTTTTACACATATATATCTTAGGGATTAATTCTTTTTTACTAAAAATTTTAAATTTTTTGCAAAAATTACGCAACGACGCAACAAATTTTCTAAAAATGAACATGTTCAAATTGAAAATGTTTTCATCTTAAAATTTGACATATGATTTCGAAATGTCAATTTACAACTAAAATTAAAATTCTTTAACATCAAATTGAATATAAAAAAAAGTTGTTTTGAAAATAAAAATTTGAATTGACAATAATTCAAATTTGTAACGATTTTTTACGACAGCATAATAAATTTAAGATTATTCATTTTTAAATTAAGAGGTTAACAAAAATATTTATTTTTAAATCAATATATTTCAATATTAATAATAAAATTTTTTGAAAATATTGCAGTATTTTTAAATCAAAAAAAAAAAATTTTGATTTAAGTATGCTTTTTTCCCTCAGTGTTGCAACAGTGCAATATTGCAACTTTAAAAAAAAAATTAATAAAATTTTTATTTTTCTATTACCTTTTATATGATGTCGTTGCAAGAAAATATTCAAAATTTATTTTAATAGTAATACAATTGCTTCTATTCACAAAGAAACTACCAAAAAAAATTTGAAATTGCGATATTTTGCAAAAATTTCTAACGTGAATTCCATTAATGATTTAGAAATAAAAAACAATTTTTGAGTCCTGGTTGTGTTATAGTTTTTGATTATTTTCAATAAAATTTGATTTTTGTTTAAAATTCACGTTCGATTTTTGTTTAGCAAACTATCGCTCAAAATTTTGGACCAAAATCGCTTTCAATTTTTTCTAAAAATTACAAAGTGACACCAATGTTATTGGTTATTCATAAAAAAAATAAACCGGTTAAACCGACCTAAAAACACCGGTTTTTCGAATAACCGAATTTGAATAAAAACCGAAACCGGCCGAGTTTTTGAAAATGAAAAAACCGGTCCACCGGTTTTCGGTTTCGGTTTTGGATACTCTAGTAGTTAAGTAGTACCTATAATTTTAAAAAATAAATTATTTTAATTTTGTATGAGTATGCAAGTAGCTCTAATACACTCTAACTATAGTATGGGAGTATACTCGCTTTGTCATTCCGTTTGTTACGCATCGTATAGGATCCTTAAAGGATCCCTTAAAGTGTGGATGTTTATTACACTGTTAGTATAATTTTAACTGTTGAAATGACACACCTCAACTCTGATATACGGAAACTTAATTTTGGGTCGTAGAATCCAGTGGCATTCTCAATTTACTTTAAAAACAATAAAAAATCGCTTCCCGAGTAAAAATTTTTATATGATGCAATATATAATGATATATGACACAATATATATTAATACGCAATTTGATCCGAATAATGGTGGATGTTTTTGCATTAAAAAAGATTTACTTGTATAAAATATGATTTGATTTCATCCGAGTTTTGACCAGACATTACCTTATATTGGTGGATGTAATTAGATCTAATTGCACAAAAACATATAAAATCCTGGTGTTTTTTGGTTTGGGTTGAGATACACCACAGGTCAACGATACATTCACCAAACATATAATTTTCAAAAACAAAAAAAATGTTTGGGTACGCTTCAAACCAGATAGGTGATATACATAACCCTAACAAGGAAATGTTTAGGAACATTTAAAAAAAAAATTTATAGTTCGCCTAAAAAACTTAGAAAATTGTTTGTTAATTGGAAACATATATAGTTTTATATGGAACAGAATAAGCTATATATAATGTTATGTTAAATTATACAGAAAAACAAATTTTGTATTGACCCTCATATAATTTTATATAATTATATCAACCGTACACCTTTTAATCCGAATTATGATTAAAATATATATTTCTACATATGACTGCATTAAAAAAATTTAGAAAATATCTCAGGGATGTATAATCATATATAATTTATTATGTTTGTATCAAGTTATATATTGTAATATATGTTTATTTTTAATCGGGTTGAAAATTACAAACTTAAAAATTAAATATACCTTAGGGTGTGTGTGAAACGGTAGCAAATTGCTATGGTAGAAAATATTTTTTCTATGGTGAGAAAATTTCATATTTCTGCTGTGCGAAATGATAACTTTTTTGACACAGTAAATTTTTGACAATTGTAAATATAAGTAAAAAAAAAATATATATAAAAAAAAATATATTTTTTTTTACAAAACATTTTCTTTTGCTAATTGTAATATACTACCAAATGCAATCGTTACATCAATAATTAAATTTGTTTTTGCGTTCTACAAATTGCAAATTCTCAGATTTTTACCCATTTATTCGAATCTTAAATTTGTTCTGTAAAACATTTTTTCCAGAATCTGAGACATTTGTCATTACTTGTAGAGTTGTGTCGTTCACGAACGAACTAGTTCAATTGTACTATTCACTTAACTGAGCGGTTTATCTAGTTCGTTCATTTCAGCTCTTTTAGGTCTTTTCGTTCATTCAGCTCAATTGGTCATTACTTCATTTTGATCTTTCAGTTCGTTCGGTCAATTTTTTTTTGTTAATTTTGTAATTAGGCGTTGGTTTTTTTCCTCTTTTGGCACGCTTTCTCATCATTTATGTTTTTTTTACAAAAAATTTATAAATTTAATTTTAATTAATGTTTTTATTCAACATTTTTGTATTTTTTGAACGAAAGCAAAAACAACAGACATTATCGAAATGATTGACCGATTTGAACTAGATGAACGACCAACGGACATGATTAAAATGATTAATTCACGAACTGTTGAACGAAAAAGCCAAAAGAGCGATTGAACTAGATAAACGAACTAGGTCTTTTATCTGAAATGATCGAGAATGAGCGCTCACTCAATTGAACGATTAAGCACAAGTCTAATTACTTGGAACACTATTAAAGAATCTTTTTATCTGTATATATATGTCTTTAGTATACATACATGTATTTGTTAAATATTTCCTATGGAGAAGGGTCTCAGAATCTTATACTTTCTTTAGGATAAATATCAAAGAACATGAGATATTTCTACAGCAAATATGTGTTGGAATCTGGGAAAGAAAGTCTTCTGACACATTTCTCATTTCAAAACACATATGTATGTACATATGTACATATTCCCTTGCCAATAACTTTTTATTTTTATAAAAAAACATTAAATTTTAAATAAAAAACTGTTTTATTCAGAACACATAAAAACAAAGACGAATATTTAGAAAGTGCGACAATTAAACCGATAGATTTTCACTCCTTGCCTGCATACAGGAATCCATATCCATATGTCGAAATGTTTAAGGTTTTTGCCGCTTGTCTTGCCGCAACATCACACTAATATTTTAAAAACGTTTATAATTTTTTTTATGTAATAATAAAAATTATTTCGTTAAAATATTTTTGTTTGTTTTTATATTTCAAATTATTGAATTTCAAAAATTTATATACTTATGTCAAAATTTCTACTAGCCCAATGGGCTAGTGAAATTTTATTCACCTCAATAGTGTCAAAAATTTACCAACCAACATACTTTGCTACCGTTTCACACACGCCCTTAATATTGACCTGATCTGTCAAAACATTACTCCTTAAGTTTGCCACGAATATGTTTTAAGGTCATATGCTGGTTTAGTTCGTAAATGAGCAAAATCGGACATGTGGGAAAAAATGTTCCACTTAAAGCTAAGTACTCTGTTTCTTACGGTGAAAATTTGACATAAACTTTAAACGCCTCAAATCGCAATAAAACATTTAAAAATCAACAACTTTTGACAATTATAAGAAAGAAACGATCATAACATAACTGAAATGTCACTTTTTCACGGCAATTTAAATTGTCTTGTATAATAAAAATGCGTGAAAACTTTTTTATCAATTTCCCTATAATTCCTCGCGTTGCCAAAATTTATTTTTTTTATATGGAGTTTGACAGATGTTTTCCCGTGAAATCGAACAGAGTACTTAGCTTTAAGAACTAAACCAAACATTTCAGAGCCATTTTTTACAGGTTTTTTCTACTTTTGTTTAACAAATAAATAAAATAAAAAAAAAATAAAAATAATGATAAAATTGTATAACTTAGGTGTAAAAACCACAATAAACAAATTTGTTAACATTTATCGCGTGGGAACTGCCCACTGGGAAGGTCTCTCCAAAGTCTCCAAAATTATTTTTCTAATTTTTACGTTATGGAGGGTATAAAAGATTCGGTTGAACCGAATTTTACACTTTCATAAATTTTTATATTACATATTCAACTTCAAATATTATTTAATTTACTGGTTTATGGTATTGGTTTGTTGAATCATAGTTATGAATTTAAAATCAGTCTCAGTAATATAATATTGTATTAAAGACTTAAATACTATCAAAAATCCATATTGATTTTGAGTTTTTGCATATTATTTTTTTCCTGAATATTTAAATAATTGCGAATTATTTTTGTATGGAAATTGGTAGTTTGTACATTAAGTAAAACGAATTATTTATTATTAATTTTAATATCTAAAGGGTGTGACCATTTAAAATTTCGCAAAAAGTTTTATATTCCGAATAATCAAAATTCATAAGACTGTATTGAATATATAGTACGGCTACCAAATTGTTAACGGTTAACATATTAGTTGAAAACTATTAAAAAAAAATGCAGAAAATCTTTTAGGGGTGTTCCATGCCAAATGGGACACTTTGAAATTATTTTTTTTAGATTGCCCAATTTTGTTACCAGTTTTTAGTACCTTTCTAAAACTCGTTGTCAAATTTTTTTATGACCCGTTCAAAACATATCAAATTTTCAACAAATCGGAGCTACTTCACGGATGTAAAAAATTCAAATTGAATGGTTTTGTTTTTTAATGTTACGCAGCGCAATTTGATTCTGGTCCGACCCCAAAGAATCAACAATCGAAATAACCCCTGCACTTTCTTCCAGATTATCACACTTCATACTAATCTACCGCTGCCAGTAAAAAATCAAAAGTAATGAATTAAAAAACAGCATGGAGGTGCGATAAAAGCACCGCAGGCGAAAAAGTTTAACAAAAAATAGCGCGATTTTTTGTTAAAATTTGTTATTAACATTTTCCGCCTGCAGCGCTTGTATCGCACCTACATGCATTTTTTTCAATTTCTTCATAATTTATGTTACACACATAATATTTTTTTACATCAATTACCTACTAATAGTCTTTTCAGACCATATTATCAAGAAGACGATATGTCAAAAATATTAAATATTAAGGGTACGTAACAAAAAAGGCTGGCCTAAAAATTTGTTCTTTTTTTAAGTTTTTCTGCATAGCCGGCCTCTGGCCGTGCTATGTGTTTTAGGGAAAACGTGTTTTCAGAGTTTTTATTTTTGGGTAATTTTTCATTTCTTTTTTGGGCTATTTTTCGTTAATTTTGGATGAAATTTCTTATTTTTCTTTTTGGGTAATTTTTCATATTTTTTGGGCGATTTTTCATAAAATTGTTTGGGCGTATGTGGCTACAGCATGGTTCCGATGATCACTTTTGTTGGCTAAAATTACCAAAATGGAAAAAATGTTGGTTTTATATGTGTTGAAAATTATTATATATTTTTTGGTTTCTATGTATAAGGTACAGACGAGTACTTATTGTTAGAGCTTGTAGCTAAGACACAAAACATATATTTTTTCAGATTTTTAAAAATGTCGCTTTATTTGATACATATTTGCGAATTGTACAGAAATACAAAAAAGATCCCAAAACAAAAATTTTTGCAAAATGATTTATTAAAGGTGATGGTTTTTCTCTAAAAAAGCTATGTGGGAGTAATATACATAGCTCAAA
Source organism: Pegoplata infirma (assembly GCA_963921195.1). Lineage (NCBI taxonomy): Eukaryota > Metazoa > Arthropoda > Insecta > Diptera > Anthomyiidae > Pegoplata > Pegoplata infirma. Next base: position 159,350,117 of record OY992536.1, on the reverse strand, counting down.
TACTTTTTAAGATATAAATATTTTTAATTTTCCCTTTAAAAGATTTTCTTGACTTTTGAAACGTCATATTTCCAAAACCTCAGATGTTTAAAGTCTTAAATTTTGTTTGAGTATAAGTCTAGTAAGTCCCAATATATTCATGAAATTTGGATCGGTTGAGGTCAAAAATCCACTTTTTTTTTTGCTATGTTGATATGGATTAACTCTACTGCTGTATTTGAAAAACTCTGGTCTAAAAGTTCGTTCGCTAAATGGGAAATCAACCCTGGATATCGAATTACAAAAACATATTTTTAAAACTTTCTTTCAATTGCTTTTTTTTTAATAATTAAACTTATTTGTAAAATTAACTAATAATAACATATCACATAATAGCTTAAAAAGATAAACGGAATACTGAAGCATGTACCTAAGATGATTATGATGAGTCATTATGATTTCTTTACAAAATTATATTCAAATTAATGATGATAATAAGAAGGAGCAGCATGATAATTGGTTTCAGGTGCATGAGCATAATGAGCAACTGGAGCAGCTTGAGCATAATGAACAGCAGGAGCAGCATGAGCTACTTTAACCAAAGGTTCACGATGTACTACAGCATTGAAACCATTATGGGCATCAGCAGTATAGGTGACAGTACGTTTATAACCATCAGCATCAATCAAGGAGTATTCACCATGGACAACATCACCATCACGTTCTTCAAATTGACTCTTAGAATCACCGGTCAATTTATCATCAACACCATAAGAGAATTTATACTGAGGATGAGGATCGTATTCTTCAACGGTCTTTGTTAGAACTTTATGGGCAACAGGTACAACATGTTGTTGCACTGGAGCAGCATGATAAACAGGTTGAGCATGATAGACTTGATGTTGGGGTTGGGAAATAAATCCAGCACTGGCAGCAGCAACAACAGCTAAAGCAATAATAATCTGTAATAGTAGAATTGAGATATTTAATTCAATTTGTTCTAATTTGGTTTTATATTTAAACTTTGAATAACTTACTTTGAATGCCATTTTTGTATTAATTTGGTTCTTTACTCTGGAATTAACAGATGTTAAGTGATAATTTTGTATATTAATTAGCTGGTTTATATACAAAAAATAAATTTGCTAAATTTTTAAATTCATATAATTGTTTTTTAAAAATACCTTATTTTTTGGTGTTTGCTCTAATTAAATGAATTTCTTCTACTTATATCCATTTATTTAAAAAAAAAAACATTAAATATACCACCAATTGTAATTAATTTATTTTATTACATGCGGCAATATTTGTTTAAACGCACTCATAAATTAATTATTCAAATGACTTAGGTTAGATTTAAAGTGAATGCTAATGCTCTTTAGCACATATAGACTTTGAGGTTCGTTGTGACACCGTGGGATGATAGTCAGCAAGGAGAGGACTTTCATGCAAATGCATGATTTTTCCTGTTAGTCTTAGAACAGCATAAACCAAATATCTTTGCGAATTAAAGAATTTGCTTGAAAATGTCATAGATTCGTTAGTGCACACATTTTTATATTTTACCGAAAATCTATATTTTTGCATATTTTGTTATAAATGCATATTTTTAGGTCCTATTTTCTATACGATTTTTGTGTTATCAATTTTTTTTAATTTTTGAAAACTTTTTTTTAAACCATCTTTAATTTGCTTGAAAATGGCATAGATTCGTTAGTGCACATATTTTATGTTTTACCGAAAATGCATATTTTTGCATATTTTGTTATAAATGCATATTTTTAGGTCCTATTTTCTATACGATTTTTGTTTTATCTAATTTTTTTAATGTTTGTAAACTTTTTTTGAAACCATCTTTCCAACTGGACTCAAAATTATTTTTCACTGTCAACTTTAAAACCGAAATTCTTGTTTGACCGAAATTATATAGTTTTGTTAATAACTAAACAAAGTAAAAAAACCGAAAAAAAGTGAATGTCTCGAGAATTTTCTTCATAAAAGAAAAAATTAGATATGTTGTATTATTTTTCATATTTTTATAGTTTTTGGTGCATATTTTTAGATTTTTTGTGCATATTTAAGGAGCTTAAAACGTAGTTTTTGGTGCATGAAGGTCCTGTTGCTGGTAATTAGGTTAGGTTGGATGGGCGTCCGCCAATTTAGCGAATTCACTCGGAGGCCATATGGCCTATTGTGATTCCCCTAAATACTTAAGACGAAGTTTCATCAGACCCGGACATTCAAACAACAAGTGCTTCACTGAATCCTCCTCCTCCACCTCTCCACAACTTCTGCAAAAGTCCCTGTCAGAAATTCCCATACGAACGGCCATTTGGCCGATTATACAGTGTCCTGTCAGTACTCCTACTAATAGGCTAACCGTCCGTTTGCCAAAGGTAAGAAGACTTTCTGTCCTCTTAGCATTTGGCAGTGGCCACATGGTTCGCGATATCCAGCACGTGGTCAGCGATATCCACCTATCCCTCATCATATTCTCTGATATCCTATCAATTTCGTTCATCAACTCCACTATTGGAACCGAGATATCAGGTTCGACACGTTCCCCCACCGACTCGGAGCCATTTCTTGCACATTCATCAGCTAATTCGTTACCATCGACCTCACTATGTCCAGGGACCCAGATTAGTTTGACTGTGTGCTGACTGATTCGATGAAGGGATTGTATACAATTACTAACAATTCTCGATTTTACAGTGTGTGACCCTAAGGCCTTCAGAGCTGCAAGACTCAAAAATGTTGATGGCGCAAGGACTTAGGTCCTTTGTCATAATCATCTGCGCGGCTTTGTCAATTGGAAAAACCTCGGCCTGAAAAACACTACACTTGTAACGTGCCGTTACAAGGAAAATACTTTTCCATATACCTCATCACTCTACTTGTACCCATACCCAATATAGAGTTGTTTGTTTGATAGTTATTACTAGCAAACAGTTAATACTATCTCGCAATTCTCGTTGAGTTGGTCAAATTGTTATTTATAATGACAAAGTTTGGCTGACCAGAACAACGAGAAACCAGTTGGAGTTCGTGATATACCTCGTAGAATATACGATGTATACCGTAAGATGACCAGATTCCTGTTCCCAACTCTGTCTTTAGCCATAGTTGGTCCGTAGTTAAAACCCTGTAGTTAGAAATCCGACTTAACCCGAACGCTACCTATCGTTCGTATTAACACGACTCACCTGCACCCCATTCTCGTGAGTTACTTAGTATTTTTACTTATCGTAGTTAGCACCCGATCGCCCACTAAACCCGAACGCCACCTATCGTTCGTATTAATACGACTCACCTGCACCCCATTCTCGTGAGTAACTTAGTATTTTTACTTATCGTAGTTAGCACCCGATCGCCCACTAAACCCGAACGCCACCCATCGTTCGTATTAACACGACTCACCTGCACCCCATTCTCGTGAGTTACTTAGTATTTTTACACTTCGTAGCTAGAATACCCGATCGCCCACTAAACCCGAACGCCACCTATCGTTCGTACTAACACGACTCACCTGCACCCCATTCTCGTGAGTTACTTAGTATTTTTACTTATCGTAGTTAGCACCCGATCGCCCACTAAACCCGAACGCCACCTATCGTTCGTATTAACACGACTCACCTGCACCCTATTCTCGTGAGTTACTTATTATTTTTACTTATCGTAGTTAGAATACCCGATCGCCCACTAAACCCGAACGCCACCTATCGTTCGTATTAACACGACTCACCTGCTCCCCATTGTCGTGAGTTACTTAATATTTTTACTAATCGTAGTTAGCACCCGATCGACCACTAAACCCGGACGCCACCTATCGTTCGTATTGACACGACTCAACTGCACCCCATTCTCGTGAGTTACTTAGTATTTTTACTAATCGTAGTTAGCAACCCGATCGCCCGTTAAACCCGAACGCCACCTATCGTTCGTATTAACCCGACTCACCAGCACCCTATTCTCGTGAGTTACTTCGTACATATTCTAATTTACTTTCGTCATCCGATTCCCTGACACCCTCGAACACCAACTAACGTTCGGTCTCACCTACTCACCTGCGCCCAATACTCGTGAGTCACTTACATCGGTACTAACGACTTTGGGTCAACAACTTCGTGTGTACAACTATACAATCACAAAGGAAGCAGACCTTTGTTGAACACTGGACATATCTAGTGCTACCTCAGCTGGAAACAAAACTGCATCACACTCTTGTCCGGGAGCCTTACTGAGCCCCTGATTTCGAGGCATTCAGAGTATACCCCCCGAACCTGTACACATCTCCATATTCGATCCGTTCGTGAAAATTGAGATCGCATTCCCCGTTATAACAGAGTTTTCCGCCCAGTCTTCCCTAGTTGGTATTTGGACTTCGAAGTTCCTATTAAAGTTCGTCTGCGGTGAGATATAGTCGGTTTTTTGTTTTAATTCCGACCCGCCCACCGTACTTAATATGGTCGAGTGCCCCCAAGAGCGTTGCTTAAGCATTAGTGACTCTCTAAACCTAAGAGCCGATTTTGCTGCTGTGCTTTTGATGTAGATATCTACGGGCTGAATGTTCAGTATCACTTCTAGACCGGCCTGGGGTGCTGGTCTAATATCACCAGTGATACCCACGCACGCCAGTCGCTATACCTTCTGTAGGTTGCAGAGATATGATTTCCTTTCCGATGCTTTCCACCACACAAGGGCTCCATAGGTAAGTATTGGTCTAATTATCGCACCATACATCCAGTAGATAATATACGGTTTTAGACCCCACCTTCTTCCGAAAGTTCTTCTGTAGGTGTAAAAAGCACATAACGAATTTTTCATCCTTTCCTCTGTATTCTTTTTCCAGGAAAGCTTTGAGTCCAGGATTACACCCAGGTATTTCGCCTCATTAGATAGTTCTAGGGTGATTCCATCTAGTTTGGGAAGAACAAACCTGTCTATCTTAGTCCTTTTCGTGAACAAGACGAGTTCGGTTTTGGAGGGATTGACTCCCAGACCGTTGTCCCTTGCCCACGTCAAGAGTAGCTGGTAATTATGTTATCATACTAGTCCCTGCCGAGAAACCAATGTTTGGAAACCGACAAATAAGATTGATCATTTGATTATGACCTGATTTGCCCGAAACTTAAAATATATATTAAAGAGACGGTTTAAAGGTTGGGGTGTCTCGACTTCTCGGCCATATCACAATTTCGGTCATATCATAATTTCTATAACTCCCAACCTAACAGAAATATCGTCTAGAGCGAAAATACGTATTGACTTAAATTTAATTAAGATTATTTCGCATTCATATGAATATCGTAGGTCTATGTCTTCACATAAATATCCCCAAAATTTTAAAATTTTTATGAAAAAAATATTTAACGAAGCTGAATTTTACAAGGTTATGCCACCGTTGGATAGGCATTAAAAAACATTTCTTCGCATATGGAAAATCATATAGTTTCTTAGAAACAAATAGTTGAAAACTCCAAAAATCGATTTTTTGCCAAAAAATGATTTTTCGCCAATTTTTGTCCCATTTCTTTAACCCCCTAAATCACCGATAAACCGAGACCCCCAATCTTAGAATTGTCTCTTTTATATATATTTGAAGTTTCATGCTAATCGGTTCAAAGGGGTTGAGATATTTCCTTGTAAGGATAAGTATTTTTTTAGGGATTTTCTAATGGGACCTTTGTCATTCCGTTTTTAAATCATCAAAATATCGGTGTTGGACTAATTAAATCATATGTATTCTCGTGATCCTCAATCGATTTTAAGCGATGTCCATCTATCTGCTGAAATCAGTTTTTCCAGTGAATCAAAAGTAATGAGAGGAGAAGGACATCTCGAAAATTTCGGTACTTTTCATAAAAACTGCAAATACGAAATATTAAACAGGATATCTAAGTTGCCTATATGGAATTGGACAAGGTGTTGTGACGCTTACAAAATACTTCAAATCAGCTACCGGTTAATGTACGTACGGGCACGGTAGTGTAATATAAATTCCTTTAAACCACGGCCTCATTTATACTTCTGGACAAGTGTAGTGTTTTCAGACAGAGGTATTTGCAATTGATAAATCCGCCGTAATGCTATTGGCAAGGGCCGTAAACATTTTTGTGGATAGTCTCGCAGCTCTGATGGCCTTCGAATTAAACACGGTGAAATCGTGAGGAACTGTTTAAAATCCTTCAGCACACAGTCAAGCTAATCAGGATCCTTGGTCATAATGGGTTTGCGGGTAACGAATTGGCTGATGAATGTGCAAGGAATAGTTCTGTGGAGGAACAGGTAGAACCTGACATTTCGGTTCCTCTAGTAGAGGTTACGAATATAATTCATATGACAGAAAATAGGATGAAAAAAGGTGGATGTCACTAACTACGTGCAGAAAATCGTTGACCCTATGGCCCTGCCAAATTCTAAATGGGCAACTACTGTTAAGAAGTAATAAGTACGTTTTGGAAAGATGAACTATGATCTTTTATTATAAACAAACAGCGAAATTAATCACTTAATACTTCTAGTGTTGTTTTGAAAATTTGCTTAAGTCTCTGTTAAAACTTTGATGCGGTGCTCTTTAAAGAATTTTAGACACTGTTAAATCTAAAACCATTAACTATTTGTAGTGTGTCTTGTTAGACAAGTGTTGAGGTATTTATTTTTTTATTGTTTATGTTATGATTTAAGTTTATGTTTACTTTTTACTGTCACTTTCATTATTTCTGTCATAATTTACCGCAGTTGGAAAAGGTGGTACAAAAGGGTAATTTTTGGCACTTTTGAATTTTAATGCTATCAGAATATGTTGTTCTACCAGTTTTAATTTTTAAGAGCGGTTGATTTGTGTAGGAGAAACGGTCGTTTTAAGTTTCTAACAAGCAGGACCATAATTTTTTTCTACACGAGTTAAGCTAAAGTAATGTTTTTTTATTGATCAGGACAGACAGATTTCCAGCAACTTACCTTGGCTATGTACTGGCTAGGTAAGTCCATAGCTACAGCACAGACTATATAACAAAAATGGGGAAAAACTAAGTGATTTTAGGAGAAAACAGAGCGGTTTTTAGCTAGTTTTAAGCTAACATGGCAACACTTTCTACGACTTAGGGGACCATAAAATCCGATCCGGCATCTATTTTTCTTATGGCACGTTATATTAGCTCTCTCTTTCTAATCTAATTCGTAGAATAATTTAAAAAAATTAGCCATATGGTTAAGGCACAGACTAAATACAGACTCGACAGTAGAGTTTTACAAGAAAAAATGGGGAAAAACTAAGCGATTTTAGGAGAAAACACAGCGGTTTTTAGTCCGTTTTACGCTAACATGGCAACACTTTCTACGACTTAGGAGTGAGTGAGACAACAAAAACCGATCTGGTATCTATTTTTCTTATAGCGCGTTATATCAGTCTTCTCTTTCTAACCTAATTCGTAGAATAATTTGAAAACATTAACCATATGGTTAAAAAATACTTTTTTGACACCTGTCATATTTGTCGAGTCTGTATTAGTCTGTGGTTAAGGATTATTTTTTTGACACCTGTCGCTTGTGACGAGTCTGTATTAGTTTGTGGCTCCGGAATACAGTTATTTTGCACATGTAGAAAATACAAGTAAATGTTTTTAACAAATTAAAGAAGAATTTACTTTTAATTGGCTCTGTCTGAGATTTTTACCATCGGCACATAATATATAATTAGAAGCTGCTGGTATTTTCCACAAAACGAAATTTTTTAAATACCAACACTGGTACACTATTTCCAAATAATGTTCAGAAAATGCCTGAGATGCGTTATTAATAAAATTTCTGATTATTTTTTTTTTCGTGATATAAAAAAATCGTGTTTTATTATTTATTTACACATTCACAGAAAAACTCTTAAAAACAACAAAATATTATTTGTAAAGCTGGACCAGCAGTTCGATGATTTATCCCAATACTTTGTTACTTTGTTATTAACAAATTTATATATTTTTCAATTTGTGAGTATTTTGTGAACGTGATAATATCGTGAGCGCGGTTAACATTATTTCTACTCAAGTGACCGTGCATGAGCGTGAGCCAAAAAAAAACGTGAGTGATAAAAATGTTTATTTTGTGTGCGTTCGTAAGCGTGATTGAAAGTCACTCTCGAACCCATTTCTACTAACGACCTTAAACAAGTTGTTCAACAAAATACCAGTAACACTGTGCAACAAATTTGGTGTCATCGAGTGTATCTTGAATGGGACCAAATTAAAGTATACCAACATATATTTATTTATTATATTATATTCAGTTTTTTATAATAATTCATATATATTTGGTAGAGATGGGCGCGTGAGTGAATTTTGACTCACACTCACTCACGCAAAAAATAATTGAATCACTCACTAATGACTCACGCAATTTTTTTTGTACTCAAGCTCACTGACTATTCAAGTGAGTAATAAAAAACTTACTCACGCTCACGCGTGACTCACGCCAGATTCAATCACGCTCACGCGTGAGTCACGCAAAATCTACTCCACAAAATTTTTTTTTTTACAAAAAAAAAAAAAAATGTGACTCACGCAAAAAATAAAAGACTCACTCACTAATCACTCACTCAGATTTTTTTTTCAACTCACGCGTGATTCACGTGAATCACGCAAATCACGTGACCAGCGCCCATCTCTAATATTTGGTATTCCACACCAAATGTCCCGATACCGAAAAACATGTGTCCCGTGAATTTCTAAATAGGTTGTATGAATAGCCCTATATGTAACTAATTGTAAGAAAATTGCGTTTTTGGTTTTTCAATTTTTCTAAAACTGGGCTTAAGAGGCGTGGTCAAATATTGGAAAAATTGTTAAATTTGTGTCGAGTTGTTTTCTTTAAATATTTATCAAATTAAAACGGAATGCACCACAATCTTAAAAATTTACATTCTTGTATAGTTTTGTATAGGCTATCAATTACATTTTTTTTTTTGAAAATTTTCAGAACCCGTTCTGAAATTTTCCATCTTTTAAAAAAGTAAATTTATCAAAAATCCGGCCACTTTTGTTTTTTTTTAATCGCATTGCAATTTTGAATTTTATAACAATTTAGAAATTTGCTTGTATTTTCTTGTTTCAATATAGCGTATGAGTAATATTTATGCAAATATTTAATACTCATTCGCTACGTTGAAAAAGAAATACAAGCAAATTACAAAATTGTTATGAAATTTAATATTCAAATGCGATTTTCTCAAAAAAAAACGAAAAACACATGTCTGACTTTTTGTGTGAATAGACAAACATCTTAACTTTAAAAAATTAAAAAAAAAAAAAAAACAAAAGTGCCCGGATTTTTGATAAATTAACTTTTGTAAAAAATGGAAAATTTCAAAAAAAGCTAAAAATTGTAAAATTTGGCTAAACGTTAAATTTCGTTCCTAGCTCATCGAAATATCGGTCTGGGACCCCATAAAGTACATATGTTTATTATTGATCAGTAATCAATTCTAAGACATTCTAGCGATGTCCGCCCGTCTGCCTACCTGTCCGTCTGTCTGTTGAAAGTACACAGAAATGACTGAAACTTATCATATTTACTTGTTGTTCTACTGAGCAGCTAGGTATTGCACTTGAGTGAAATCGGTTTAGCGGTTCAAAAGTTATGAACGAAAATGTATGGACACCTCAAAAATGTTGGTACATTCTACATATTCTAAATATACAAAATGCTTTAATCTGGATACTGGTTGACATATTAGAACAGAATTTGATGCTAAATGCTACACTCAAAATAATAACTCTGTAAAATACTCTGTAAAATGACTGTAATCTCAATTCAACAGATATTTGACAGAGTTTTCAGTCAAAATACAGATTTAATAAAATACTTTGTATTTTGTTGTGACAAAAAAACAAAGTTTCATCTGTTATTTTACTTTTAACTTTGTAATCTTAATTTTACAGAAAATTAACAGAGTTTTCTGCTAAAATACAGATTTAAGCAAAATACTCTGTATTTTTTGTAAAAAACCTTGCAAAGTTACCAAAAAATCTCGTGATTTTACTAGGCTATTCTGGTAAAATAGGAGGTAGGTAAAATTCTCGTAAAATTACGTAATTTTGAATGCGCCAAAACTTGGTAAAATAACCAATTTTATTGGTAAAAATATTGTTTTAAAACCGGAAAAAAATGGTAAACTTACAAGAAAAAATGGTAAATATGTTTAAATAAATGGTAAATTTACAAACCAAAATGGTAAATTTACAAACCAAAATAGTAAATTTACAAACCAAAATGGTAAATTTACAAAAAAAAATGTTTTTGTTAAACAACACAGATCTTCGTTATAAAATCAGTTTTGTAAATTTACTGTTTTTTTTTTTTTTGTAAATCAATTAACTAGAATCCTCGTAATAAATTTTTCAAAATTTGTCAACTTTTTTTTAAATATTTTTCAATAAAAAAAAAGTTTTGTCCGGGACTTGGAAAAATAAAAAAAAAAAAATGGAAATTTACAAAAAAAAATTGTTTTTTTGTTAAACAACATAAATCCTCCTACACTCAAAAAAAAACCATTAACTTAAACTATGGAAAAATTTTCTTCAAAATAGTTAATAAATTTTCCCACAATTTAGTTAAATTTAACTAAAATTTTGGAAATTTTCCCAACTTTTAGGAACAAATTTTAGTTCATGGACTGTTAAATAGGCCATAATTTTCCTTAAATGGAATTCCCTAATACATGGAAAAAATTCTTACTGCCAAAGAAATTTTCCTTAATAAATGAAAAAAAAATCTTTATTTTTAAGACATATTTCTTAAAACCAAATTTAGTTCAAAAAATTCAGTTTTAGGAAGTAATTTACTTCCAATTAGTTCATCATATTTATCTTCTTTAATTTTAGGAATTTTTTTCCACAAGTTTAGTAAATTTTTCATAACATTAAATTTTTTAGTTGATTTATTTTTTTTCAAATGCTTGCTTGTAGTTCACATTTTGTTTATTATTTGTAGTATATGAAAAATAGAGTTTGGTCTTGTATAACTAGTAATAAATTTAATGTTTACATTTGTTTCTACACCTGTATGTGTGAGGGAAAAAATAATATTTTAATCACAACAAAGGCCTTGGCTTTGGCGTGTTTTCCCATAGTCTGGGAACAAACGTTAAAGACAAAGTCTTTGTTGTAATATAATTTTAAAAACTAATGAAATTTATTACTTGACCATAAGAAACAAACGTTTTTTTATATTTTAAATAAAAAATGTACATAATGAGAATTCTGTGTGTATTCACAGGCGATTCTATAAATAAACCAATAAAATATGAAATTAACTAATTTTTAGGAAAAATGTCCTCACCAAAAATGTTTTTTTAACTAAAAAATGGGAAATTTTTGCCCACTTTCTAGTTCAAATTGGTACTAATTTTTAAGAAAAATATGGACTAAAAAGTATGAATACATGGCAATGGAGCTAAATCATTATCAATTTTCCTTGGATTTAGTTAATTTTCCCATTTTTTAGTTAGTTTTTTTTTCTGAGTGTATAGAATAATTTTTGTAAAATAACAGTTTTTTTTTGTAAATCAACTTGAATCCTCGTAATATAAACTTTGTTGTTAAATTACAGTTTTTTTTGTAAAATAACCTTTCAAAATGGTAGAATACAATTACGAAAGAAAATTCGTAAAATTACCAATAAAACTGTAGTTCTCGTTTGAGCAAAGTACAAGATTTTTTGTTAAAAAACAAGGAAAATTGTTAAATATTGGTAGAACGGGACTACAAGGCATTTTACCAGGCGTTTTTACCAGTTTTTTTTTGAGTGTAATTTAAATTTTATAGTTAAAAGCAGAGTTTTCTGCAATACCACCAAAATTTTATCTGTATTTTTTTTTTTGAGAAAATGTTAAAAATGTGCCAAAAAATCTTCAAAAATCTTATAAAAATTTTGCAAAATAAAATGTATTTTGCTAAACTCTGTAAATTTACAGAGTTTTTTTCTGTAAAATTTTAGTGCACCAAAAGCATTTTACAAATACATATATGTAGATTTACAGAGTTTTTCTTTGCTAAATGGTGTTTTTTTAATCCAATAATTTACTAGAAACTCTTTAAATTAACAGTTTTTTTGTCAAAATCATTTTACAGAGTTTTATAGTAAAATTACCAAAGAAATGTTGGTAGCTGGAAAGTTTCCCAATAAGCACTTTTAAAATTCAAGTGCAAATCAAGTATAAATCAAGTGTAAATCAAGCCCTTATTTCCAGTCTATGCTTGAATTATACTTGAATTACACTTGAATTCAATAGCATTCTCCAGCAAAACGGATACTTGAATTCAAGCGCTGATTTTACACTTGAAAACCAGTGAAAAGGCTGTAAAAACAGGGCTTGAATTCCAGTGTCCGTTTTGCTGGAGTATGCTATTGAATTCAAGTGTAATTCAAGTATAAATCAAGCAGTGGCTGGAATTTAGGGCTTGATTTACACTTGTTTTATACTTGATTTGCACTTGAATTTTAAAATTGCTTATTGGGATGGTGTACTCTGTTAAATTAGCAGAGTTTTTCTGTAATTTAACAGAGTTATTATTTTGAGTGTAAGAAAAACGAACATATTTTTTACAAAAAAAAAATCGCAGATATTTTTTCACCAAATTTTTTTTCGCGATTTTTTTTTTTTCAATTTGTTTTCCAAATTCGGCGAAAGCCGAACTTAACGTTTTTACTTGTTGAATATAAATTTAATTTTTTTTATTTCAATTTGGAAACGGTGCAAAGATACAGCTAATATTGTAAAATAAAACTGAAAATTTCGTCATATTTATTATTCTTGTCATAAAAACCATGCGTTATATTGTTAAGTTACTGTTTTTGTTTAAAAAGCAATAATAAAATTAACAGTCGATTTGTCAGTTAGCACATGAAAAAATATTTAAACAAATTTAAAAAAAAGTGAATGTGTTTTAGTTGTAGAGTAACGCCGAATTCAGTGCATTTAAATTGTTTTCTTTCAGTAGTATTTAAAAAAAAAAAAAAACATTTATTGTTACCATTTATTTGGTTGATTATACCGATATACGACATAAAGACAGACAATGCTAGGACAGACAGTTTCTTAAAGTACAAAATACTCTACTACCCAATTATTTTTGTTGATTTATTTTAATGGATAACAAAAAAGAGAAAAAAACAACACTAAAGTCAAGGTTATCATATAAATTCCAAACAATCCACACATTTTTTTAAAAAAACTCATTTTTTATTATTCAATTTTACACATTTTATTTTTATTATTATTTTCAAGTTACAACAAGTGAATTAACCATATAAATTAAAAAAAAATGTATTTCCTTAAAAATAAAATCGCTAAACTAAATTAAGTAGTTTTGTACATACAGTGTGTTTTTTTTTTTAAATAATTAATTAAATTTATGGCAAATATTCCCACAGTTAAAAAATATATAGTTTGAATAAAAAACAAAATATTTGAAACTATTTTTAATTAGAAAAAAATATATAAACCATTGACCTTTGTGTTTTGTTTTGATTTTTTTTCCCTTATGACAACTAACAAAAAATCAATCAATTTTAAAATCAAAACATTCTTAATCATAATAATAAAGAAATCCCCATGTTTTTAAATTATAACATGTTTACACCCAAATAATCTTATTATCTGATTTAAAAATAAAAATCGATTTTCAAACGGAACTACACTTACAAAGTTAAAACTATGTTTAACTTATGTTGTTTCTATGTATGTGTTTACTAACTTATAAATCTTTTACTTCATCTTCTTTAATCAAAACAAGTAAGAAAATTATAGTCGGTCAAGACCGACCATATAATACCCTACACCAGAGTTTCCCGGAAAATGATTCCCATGGACCGATTAGATCTATATGTTTTAAAATCTTTAATAAGTGTAAAAAACACTCACAAATCAAATTTGAGTGAAATAGGCTTCTATTTGTTAACAATAAACCGCTTAAACTGAATATCGGGCGAAATTTTCACAAGGGGCCTGAGTCCAAAACTCGTCCGATGATTACAAGGTTTGATAAGGTTATTTAAGTACGCGTTTAACATACACAAACAAAATTTTAATTAAATATTTTCTATTTTCATGAAATTTGAGACATTTATGTGAAAATCGGGAAGGTGGTTTGTATGGGGGCCACAAGAAGAACTGGTCCGATTTCTTTGAAATTCGGAATGGTTATTTGTGAAGACAAAACATGTTTACCTTCCAAATTTCAAAAAGATACCTATTATAATACGGTTATTAGAGTCATTTGAGCCAAAACTAAAGAGGACCTTTGTATGGGGGCTAGGTCTAAATATGGACCGATTTTTTCCAATTTCAATAGGCTTCGTCCTTGGGTCAAGAGAGGCTCAAGTTTCAAATTTCAAGTCAATTGATTCAAAATTGCGACCTGTATCGTGTTTACACCGTTTACATGGACAGACAGACGGACGGACGGACATCGCTAAATCGACTCAAAAAGTGATTCTGAGTCGATCGGTATACTTAAAGGTGGGTCTAGGACCAATATTTCGGGTAGTTACAAACATCAGCACAAACTCATTATACCCTGTACCACAGTGTGGTGTAGGGTATAAAAACAATAACACTGTGCAAGTTTAATATCCAGACCGAAATTTACGTGTAATTAGTTGCGGATAGACGGGGGGAAATAGGAAATATCTGCGATTTTTTTTAGGAAAAATCTGAGAATTTTTTTATATGAGAGATTTCAGTTGAGAAATTTGTATGGCAAAAGTCTAAGAATTTTTCTATATGAAAAATATGAGAAGTTTTCTATGCACTCAAAAAAAACCTTGTAAAATTACAAAAAAAACTTGTAAATTTTTTTTGTTTGCAACCTCCTATTTGACAAAATTTCCTATTAATTTTACAAGATTTTTACAAATAATTTTGTAATTTTACAAGTTTTTTACCAATAAAATTGTAAATATAAAACTTTTTTGACACGATAAAATTTACAAAGAGGTTTCGTAATTTTACTACATTTTTTGCTATCTCCTATTTTACGAGAAATTTTACAAGCTTTTTATCAATAATTTTGTAATTTTACAAGCTTTTTACCAATAAAATTGTAAATTTGAGGCATTCCTCACCAAATGTCCCGCTACAGAAAAACATGTGTCCCGTAAATTTCTGAATAGGTTGTTTGAATAGCCCTATATGGAACTAAGAAAATTGCGTTTTTGGTTTTTTTAATTTTCAAAAACTGGGCTTAGAAGGTGTGGTCAAATATTAAAAAAATGGTAAAATTTGTGGCGAGTTGCCTTGATTAAATATTTATCACATTAAAACGGAATGCACCACAATCTTAAAAATTTACATTCTTATATAGTTTTGTATGGGCTATCGATTAAATTTTTATTTTTTGAAAAATTTTCAGAATTTCTGAAATTTTCCATTTTTAACAAGTAAAAAAGTTAAATTCGGCCTTGCCGAATGTAGTGATACCCTCCACAATTTCAAAAAGATTATTGCAAACAACTTTATTTAAAAGGAAATTACTTTTGAAAAAAAAAAAAAAAATGAAAAAAAAATTTCCGCGAAAAAAAATTTTGGTAAAAAAAAAATCCGCAATTTTTTTCTTTTTTTGTCAAAAAATATGTTCGTACTTGTTTAAATACCATTTGGTGTTCAATTATGTTCACATATGTCAACCAGAAGCCGAATTAAAGCATTTTGTATTTTTAGGTTATGTTGAATGTAGTGAAATTTTTGAGGTGTGCTTACATTTTCGTTCATAACTTTTGAACCGCTGAACCGATATCGCTCAAATGCAATACCAAACTTCTCGGAAGAACTTCCAATATTTATATTAAGTTTCAGTCATCTCTGTGCAATATTTTGTCCGCGAGAGCATTTTCCACAGACAGACAGACAGACAGACAGACAGACAGACAGACAGACAGACAGACAGACAGACAGACAGACAGACAGACAGACAGACAGACAGACAGACAGACAGACAGACAGACAGACAGACAGACAGACAGACAGACAGACAGACAGACAGACAGACAGACAGACAGACAGACAGACAGACAGACAGACAGACAGACAGACAGACAGACGGACAGACGGACATCGCTAGAATGTCTTAAAATCGATCGGGCATCATGAATATATATACTTTATGGGGTCCCAGACCGATATTTCGATGAGTTACAAACGGAATGACAAACTTATATATACCCTCTATCACTAATTGTAAGTGGAGGGTATAAAAAAGTAAATTTATCAAAAATCCGGCCACTTTTTTTTATTTTTTTTTTTTTTTTAAGTTTAGATGTTTGTCCATCCACTCAAAAAAAAGTCTTACACGCGTTTGTCGTTTTTTTCGAGAAAATCGCATTTGAATTTTAAATTTCATAACAATTTTGTAATTTGCTAGTATTTTCTTGGTTTAACGTTGCGAATGAGTAATATTAATTGCATAAATATTCCTCATACGCTCTGTTGAAACAAGAAAATACAAGCAAATTACAAAACTGTTATGAAATTTAAAATTCAAATGCGATTTTCTCGAAAAAAAAAACTTAAAACGCATGTCTGAATTTTTTGTGTGAATGGACAAACATCTAAACTTAAAAAAAAAAAATTAAAAAAAGTGGCCAGAATTTTAATAAATTGACTTTTTAAAAAAATGGAAAATTTCAGAACGGGTTCTAAAAATTTTCCAAATAAAAAAATTTTAATCGATAGCCCATACAAAACTATATAAGATGTAAATTTTTGAGATTGTGGTGTATTCCGTTTTAATGTGATAAATATTTAATAAAGGCAACACGCCTCAAATTTGACCATTTTTCCAATATTTGACCACGCCTCCTAAGTCCAGTTTTTGAAAAATTGAAAAACCAAAATCGCAATTTTCTAAGTTTCATATAGGGCTATCCATACAACCTATTCAGAAGTTAACGGTACACGTGTTTTTTTTCGCTGGACATTTGGTGTGGAATGCCTCATTTACAGTTTTTTGGCGCAATTAAAATTGCAAGGAGTTCTCGTGAATTTACTAGATTTTTTTTTGTAAAATTATCTTGGAAATTTGTAAAATTACAAAAAAAATTGTGAAATTACAAAAAAAAAATGTAAATTTCGAAACAAGGAAAACTGTCAAACATTGGTAAAATGGGATTACGAGACTTTTCCTAGTAATTTGACAAAGTTTTTTATTTGTGTGTGGGAAAAATCTGAGAAGGAAAAGTAAAAAAAAAAGGAAAATTAAAAAAAAAGTATTAATCTTAGAGTCTATTGCTAGGAAAAATTTTTAAGATTCTCAAAATTAAAAAAAAGTCGAAGATTTTTTCTATAGGAAACATGTCTCAGAATCTAGAACTTTTTCATAAAAATTTGAATCTGAGCCATTTTTATAGCAAAATTTCTCAAAATTTTAGACTTTTTCTACACTCAAAATAATTACTATATTAAATACTCCGTAGAATGACTGTAATCTCAATTCGACAGATATTTGACAAAGTTATCTGCCCGAATACAGATTTTAAGAAAATACTTTGTAATTTCTTCTGACTTTTACTTTTTACATTTTAATATTTATTTTACGGAGTTTTTTGATAAAATAAAGATTTTAGAAAAATACTCTGTTTTTTTCTTGTAACCAAAATACTAAATTTCATCTGTAATTTTACTCAAATAAAAATCTCTTTAAAAAATAAACCAGATATTTCAACCCCGCTTTAAAAAGCTTATTAAATTACAATAAAAGTTGCTAAATTTTACGATGATATCTTGTAAAATTAAAGATGCTCGTAAAAAATTCGTAATTTTCACAAAAATAAAAAAAGTAAATTTACAATTTGGAAGCATTAATTAAAGCAGGCAAATTTTAAACGATGGCATTTCCCAATTGTCTACACTGCTTGCACATTAAGGAATATATAGAAAGTAATTTTTAAACAATTTCCCTTCAATTTTATAAAAGTGTTTATTACACTGAAAAAAAAATTTACCATTTTTAAAGCATGTTGAACTTAATTTAAAAAAAGGAGGGTATGCGAGGGCTCCAAAGATATTAATTCTTCTTCCAAGTATATTTTTTCCAAAAACATAGTAATGCATTTACTTAAATATATCTTAAAAGTAAGTAAAATTGTACTTAATATAAGTTTAATTGTTTTTATCCAGAGGAAAAATATTTTTTTAAAATAAGTAAAAATTTCCTTAAAATTACGGATTCTGTGGACCCTATGGAGTCTTAATGTGAGGACCCTACGGGCCCCCAATATATGGGGTCCGCCCATGAGTATGTGCATACACTATTATAGGGTCACTAATGATTTTGATCCAAAATTTTGGTCAGAATCGCTCTATCTTGCTTAGTTTTCGAGATATGGAAATGGGGTCTTGAGAAATTTGATCATGAAATAACTCGAAAACTATTACTCGGAGGGCTTTTGGATCTTCGGCGGTCATATTCTACAAGTTGAGGACTACAAAAATGTCTTTAGAATTTTTTTCGTATCTGTAATATTTGCAGAGTTATAGGCATTTGAAAATTCCGCGAAAATCGAAATTGGGATTTAAAGTTAGGGTCTCATGGGGTCTACAGATGGGGCCCCCAGATGGGGTCCCCAAAATACCTAATGTGGTTTTTCCTTACGTTAAGTAAATTCTTTCTTAAACTGATGAAGATATGGATTCAAATAAAGTCAATGAAATCAATAAAATAAAGATCACTTTTTTCTTAAATTAAAACAAAAATGAATTAAATTGAAGAAAATGCGTTTTGGAATTAAAGATTAGTACTTATTTGATTCAATGTCTTGAAAATGTCTATACTATTTTTAAGTAAGTTACGTACTTATTTATTTTTTTTGCTCACAATTTAAATTTTTTTCTTTTAAGTAATACAAAATTTTTTAATAAACCCTT
Organism: Pegoplata infirma; assembly: GCA_963921195.1. Lineage (NCBI taxonomy): Eukaryota > Metazoa > Arthropoda > Insecta > Diptera > Anthomyiidae > Pegoplata > Pegoplata infirma. The sequence continues at coordinate 159,331,225 of OY992536.1, read as the reverse complement.
TTTTTCTTAAATGCAATCAATTCGCCATAAATGTAAAGAATATTTAACTTAATTTAAAAAAACAAATTAAGGAAAACTTTTGTGTTTTTTTAAGTATTTGCATGTACTATCTTCAAGTTTATTTTCTTTGTTTTAAGTAAAACCACCTTATATTAAGATAAGTTGAAGTAAATTCCAAAAAAATTTTTTTACTTAAATTAATAACAGTGTTTCTTTAATTTCAGTATAGTTATTTTTTTCAGTGTAGAACGACCCCGCATAAATAAGGCACTGAAATGAGAAGTTAATGAAAAAAAAACAGTGAGACCATCTAGAAAGTTTATTAATAATTTCTACAAACTTCTGGTCTTTTAACTAAAACTTTGTAATGTTACAGTTTTTTTTTGTAAAATTTTGCACTCATAAAATGCATTTAACTATGTACTAAGTTTTTTTATATGAAAAATGTATAACTACGTCCGAAAAATTTTTACTGTACACATGAACCAGACCAAAAAAATTCTGGGAGTAGGGTCGAAAATAAAATAATCGTATCTTCCAGTTTTTCTAGATCAGTTCGCGATTTCGCGAAAAATGCAAAAAAAATAATAGTTGACTTTAGTCAGAACCTGGGGATAAAAATATTATTTCCGAGTCCAGTAATATAGCCAGGGGGCTATAACATGTACAAAAACAAAACAAATCGAAAAATATTTAAGAATTTAAAATATTTTCTGAATCTGAAAATTTTTCTGCTGAAAAAATCTCAAAATGTGAAAAAAAATTTCTTAGAATTTTAAACTTTTCAACTTAAGATTCTAATGAAAAAATGTCTTATGTACGCAAAAAGTGGACCTAATTGTAAGAAAAATGTAGTCAAATCATGAAATTTTCTAATTATTTCATATGACAAAAGTTTCAGAATCTGATATTAATTAAGACTTTTTTAATATAAAAAAAAATATCCAGAGACTTTGTCTTTTAGAAAAATGTCTCAGAACGAGACTATTTCTTTACGAAAAATGTTTCAGATTCTAAGACTTTTTCTATAAGACAAATGTTTCAGAATATTAGACATTCTATATGAAAAATGTCTCAGAATATGAGACATTCTATAAGAAAAATGTCTCAGAATTTAATACTTTTTCTATAGCAATAACAATGTCTCAAAATATGACCCTTTTTCACAGACTCTAAGACCTTTCTATTGGAAAATGTCAAAGAATCTAAAATTATTTTCTATGTAAAAATGTCTAATTGTAAGAGATTTTTTCTATGTTTCAAAATCGAAACTAGATTGCTAAAACTTTTTTTAATAAAAAAATGCTTCAAAAGCTTTTTTATAGGAAAAATGTCTCAGAATCTAAATCTTTTTCTAAAGAAAAAATGTTTTAGAATCTGAGACTTTTTCCTTTAGATTTTTTCTTCACATTTTTCTTTAGAAATATTCCCAGATTTTTTCTTTAGAAAAATTCTCAAATTTTTTCTTTAGAAATATTCTCAGATTTTTCCTGCAGAAAAATTCTCTGATTATTCCGAAGACATTTCCCCTTATAAAAAATTCATATATTCTGAGAAATTTTTCCTCATGAAAAATTCGGATACATTTTTCCTATACAAAAAATATTTGATTCTTAGAAAATTTTTGCAAAAATAAAAATCTCAGCTTAATTTTTTCTTTTTAATTTTTCTTTATTTCCGCTGTCATTGCCCTTTCTGATCATAGTGTACACATGTTCACACCTCCCTCACATTTGACGTCAGAGTTTCATTTTCAAAAAAAAAAAAAAGTTGTCAAAATATTATTTAACACAAACAATCAACAAGAATCTGATAAAAATTTGACGTTTGAATATTTACACATGTGTGTAGGTTTCTCTTTAGAATTATTATTACGTTTTTTTCAAACATGGCAACTAAAATTATTACATAAGAAATTCAAGACATGTCCGTAATGGATCTCATTAGAAACAAAAGTTGTTTCGCAGCTAAATCCAGACCATACATACAATAATGATTTGACAACTTTGATCGCATTAGTAAATAATTATGAAAAAAAATAATAAAAAGCAAACCATTAACTTAAATTGTAACAATTTTGAAATTCTATTAATAGTCTGGGGAATTTCAGTGACGACGTTAGTTTACTTCATAAATACTGAAGTAGATTTTTTTATAAAAGTAATAGCTGGACAATACCGGACATTAGACTGACATTTTTTTCGTATTAAAAAAATGTTTCTTCCGATTGTAAAAGTCCGAATAATTTTTTATTCTCCTAGGCCTAAAACTTGTCTGTTACAAATTGGAGCCCAAACGGATTAAATTAACCCATGACACCCGGCGATCGAACTTTTGGATTATTGAAATTAAAAAGAAATATGCCTTGTGACCAGTGGCGGGTACTGATTTTAGGTTTGGAGGGGGGTGGGATTTTTTTTTTTAGTTCGAATAAAAAAATTCACCTTTGTCGAACGAGCAAAAACAGGAATACCTTTTTTAAATCTTAGAACATTTCATTAGAAGGAATTCTGCCTACATAGAAAATATCAGATGTTGAAACATTTTTCGTTAAGAAATAATTTTTTATAGGGAAATTGTCTCAAAATCTAAGACTTCTTCTTTACGAAAAATGTCTTAGAATCTGAGACTTTTTTCGTATAGAAAAATTTTAAGATTCTAAGAACTTTTTTTCACAGAAAAATTCTTAGATTCTGAGACCTTTTATTTTTGAAAAAGTCTCATATTTTAAAGCATTTTTGAGATATTTTTCCTATAGAAAAGGTCTCAGTTATTAGATTTGTTTCGTACTGAAAAAATTTTAGATTCTGAGATCTTTTTTCTATAGAAAAATCTCAGATTCTTAGACCTTTTTCCTATAGAAAAAGTCTCAGATTCTGAGATCTTTTTCCTTAAGAAAAAGTCTTAGATTATCAGACCTTTTTCCTATAGAAAAAGTCTCAGATTCTAAGACATTTTTCCTATAGAAAAAGTTTCCGATTCTAAGACCATTTGCTTGTAGAAAAAGTCTCAGCTTCTTAGATTTTTTTTCATATAGAAAAAGTCTCAGATTCTGTGACCTTCTTCCAATTGAGTAAGTTTCAACTTTTATTGTTGAAAAAAAGTCTCATAATTTAACCTTCTTCCTGAAAATAAGTGTCAAATTCAGAGATTTTGAGACCGTTTTTCTAAATAAAAAGTCTCAGATTCTTAGACCTTTTTTCTATCGAAAAAGTCTCAGATTTAGGGAAAAAGTCTAATTTTGAGAGCTTTTCGGTTCAGAGACATTAATAATTTGGGAATTCTTCTACAAAAATCCGAAAAAGAAAATGTTTGGGGATGTGAAAAATTTTAGTTTTTGTGTACCTTTTTCATAGAAAAAGTCTCGGATTCTGTAACCTTTTAAATACAGAAAAAGTGCCAGATTCTAAGACCTTTTTTCTATAGAATAAGTCTTAAATTCTAAAACATTTTATTCTATAGAAAAAGTCTAAGATTTTTCACAAAGAAAAAATGTTCAATCCTCAAACATTTTCTTTTACGGATTTTTGTAGAATTCCCAAATTAAAAAAATAAATAAAAGTACTATAAACGCTTCAGTCACATTTTTCATTTAATTTACAGAATTGGGCCACTTCTTATATCAAAATCTAAAATTCTGAGAATTTCTTTTTATTTATTTGATTATAAATAAAATTTTCGATTTACGGACATTTCATACTTTTATTTTCCGAATCATTTCTCCAAACAAAAATTTTCAGATTCTAAAATAATAATTTTGATCTCATGATGTGTTTTTTTTGTGTTATTTTTAGAATTATTCTAATCAGGCTTTCAAGGTCATGAATTTTCTAAACGTAAATAAAAGACTTTTATTTAATTTTTCGTATTCCTACGTTTTGTCGGTATTTTCCGACATCATCAGGGATTCGTTTTTTATTAAATAATTAGTCTTCTCGTCAAATTTACATTATTTATAAAAAATACACATCACAGGTTTTATACGACACAAATTAACGACACGAAAGAGATTTAATTGATTAAAAATAAATGCAAAAATAAATCACGAAAAATTAAAATACACAGTTGAAGTAGAACTAAGTCAAAGCTATGGTGGGTTTTTATTTATTTTTACACTCAAAAAAAAAACTGTAATGTTAGCAAAAAAAGCTTGTAAACCTACAAGAAAATCTGATTTTGAACCAACAATTTTTTTGCTAAAGTTAGCAAAAATGTTTTGCCAATAATTAGTTAACAAAAAAAATTTTTTTTTTTAACTTACACATCAGAGGACCCCATTGGGTTCGGACCCGATAGGTCCAGACCCCGATGGGCCTAGACCTAGTTGGGTTCCTTAAAAATCGTCATAGTTTTTGATCCAAAATTTGTGTCCGTTTCGCTCTACCTTGCTTAGTTTTTAAGATACGTGATTTTAGGGGACCACCGGGGTTTTGAGAACTACAAAACTCGATCACTTCAAAAATATTACTTGGAGAGCTTTTGACTATTTTGCGGTCTTGTTCTACGTGTTGAGAGCTACAAAAATGCTTTTGGACTTTTTGTTGTGTCGGCGATATTTACCGAGATATGAGCATTTTAAAATTTTCGGGAATGCTAACTTTTTTGGATCCAAAGTTAGCGCCCATTAGGGTCCACACATGTGAAGAGGACCGGCGATACTATGGAGAGCTCGAGAACCAAAAATGGCCTCCATTTTGCTCTATCTGGCTTAGTTTCCGAGATAGCGCCATTTTAAGTTTTCTTAAAAAAAAAAATACAATTTATTTTTGCTAATATTAGCAAAAAAGCTTGTAAAAATTTGGTTAACTCAATTTAGCAAAAAAAATTAGTTCAAATGTTGTTTAAAATTGCTAACGCGCTAAATGAAGTTGACAAGATATTTTTGCTAAGATGCTAATCTCAACTAAAAATTTGCTAAAGGTTAGCTTACTAGCATTAGCAAAAAAAATTAGTAAATCTACTAATGTATTATTTTGAGTGTAGGTATATTTTAAAAAAATGTTGGAAGGTAAAAATAAATGGAGGTCGGTATCACTAATGACCCCACTCGGAAGCACCAATGGACCGGTAGAAGCTGATTAAATAAAACAAATTTACAAAAAATAAAAAAAAATGTATGGGGACCGCCTTAATATTTAAAGATAGAGGGCAGGTGTGTTGAGAGAAAATGTTTGGACTAAAAAGATATTGTGGGTCGGTTATACATTTGATTGCTCTATGGGCAGTTGGAGCAAATTTAAAAAATTTCATTTTGTGTGGGAGGCCCTTAGAAATTGGAGACAGGGTATAAGTTTGTTCCGACGAAATGTTTAGACATAAAAATTAATGGGGGTCGGTCTTGGAAATGACCCTCTTTGACGCACCATTGTAGCAGTAGAAATGATTTTAAGATTAGAAAATTACAATAAAATTTGTTCAAAAAATTTAAAAAAAATAGTAATAATCGTTATCCCACGATCCTACTGGGCAGAAAATTTTTAGAATCGATAGCAGTTTTACACAAAAAAATTTCAAAAAAATCAACGATTACATACATTTTCAAAAATAAAAGTACGTAAGAAACAAAAAATTAAAAAAAAAAAAAATTTGCGATTTGAACCATTATTGAAGAAGTTAGTAGTAAAAGAAGTTTGAGTAAAGGAACAAACTACCAATTTTTAAAAATTCGATATCTTTTGAACGGGTCATAAAAAAATCTGAAAATTTACCACGAAGGTGTTTTCGAATGGTACTAAAAACTGTCAACAAATTGGGAAAATCTAAAAAAAAAATTATTCAAAGTGTCCGATTTGACATGGAGTGCCCCATATATATTCTGGCGATGTCCGTCTTTCTGTCTGTGGAAATGGTGATCACGGCCAAAATATTACACGGAAATGACTGAAACTTAACATATTTATTGGAAGTTCTCCCGAGAAGTTTGGTGTTGCATTTGAGCGATATCGGTTCAGCGGTTCAAAAGTAATGACAAAACAAGTAAGGACACCTCAAACATTTTAGTACATTCAACATAACCTAAAAATACAAAATGATTTAATTCGGCTGCTGGTTGACATATGTGAACATAATTGAACATCAAATGGTATTTAAACAAGTACGAACCTATTTTTTGACAAAAAAAAAAATAAAAAAATAAAAAAAAAAATTTTTGCGGAAGTTTTTTTTCAAAAAAAAAAAAAAAATTTTTCCAAAAGTAATTTCCTTTTAAATAAATTTTTTTGCAATATTCTTTTTGAAATTGTGGAGGATATCACTACATTCGGCAAGGCCGAATTTAACCTTTTTACTTGTTTAATAATTGTGTTTGAATAATGATAAGCGCCTCATTGCTCTCTCAGATGAAGAAGCTCTACCATTTTTCCTTGAAAATAATTTCATAAAGAGGGAATATTGCAACATAAGACTGGAAAGTAACCAAAGGAACTCGGATATATATCCGTCTTATATGAGACTATTCGCAGCAAAACAAAGCAGTAGACCAAATGGTGTTTGCGTAAGTAAAACCTTTGCTACACTCAAAAAATTATGTTAGTAAAATCAACTGAAAATGTCAGTTAAAATAACTACTTTGTAAGTTTTTTTGGGGTCAACAACTTTTTCAGTTAAATCAACTAACAATGTTAGTTATTTTAACTGACAAAAAACAACTGACTTATATAGTAAAAACTACTTACATTTGTAGTCAAAACAACTAAAATGTAGTAAAAATAAAATAATCAATATATATATTTTTTTTTTTTTTAAATTGAAGACCATTTTTTTTTTTAAGTTGTGAAAAATAAAAAAACGAAAATTTATTTTTATTTTTTGGAAAAAAAAAAACTGAAAATTTTTCAGATATAAAAAAAAATAAAATGGACTACTTTAAATAACTGTTACTATATCACAGTACTTTTTTGTTAGTTGTTCAAAAAAAACATTTAAAATAACTAACAGAAATAGATGTTTGATATTTTTCATACAAAAACAACTGACTTTGTAGTTGAAAACAACTAACTACTGTAAAATATACAAATAACTAACATGTAGTAACTTACATAATTTTCTGAGTGTACGTTCTTCTTCAACAGATTTTAATTTACACTGCAACAAGGTTAGTTGAATTACAGAAAGATGTAATTTCATCTGTAATGAATTAAAACAAATGCAACTACATCTCAGCAGAGTTAATTTTAAGTTATGTGTTTGATTACAGCAATGGCAAAGTTCAATTCAAGCAATATTTTCATGAGCCAAATTCATCCCTTTACGCAGACACCTCTCTTTTGGCAACCACGGTTATTCCTTTGAGACTTGTGATGTCTAAGGAAGAGTGATTTGGTGCAATAATATAAAAACTCCCCAATCTACAAGGTTTTGTCGACCACTAAAATTGAAATTCGTAAAGGAGACGAAAGAAGATGTATTCAAAGACGATGCTGAATTAAGAAAACAGATTGAAAAGCTCCAAGGCAGTGGAAATAACATTCAGTATGAGTTTGATCGTGATCGATAGAATAGTTTAAAATACTCTGACAGGAACCAAATCAACACAATCTTGTCCCATATGTGGAGCGTCTTCTACGGATTTTATTAAAATTATAGACCAAAAGAAACAAATTTTAAATATTGTATAAGTCCATTACACTGTCACATTAGGTTTTTTTGAATTTATACTACACCTGTAGCGCAATTCACTAACTTTTTAACGACAAAAGTCGGTAGTTATATTGTCCAAAATCGTTAATTGTCGACAATTGTCTTTGCAACCGATTCTATAACATTTTTCTACCGAATTTTGTCGTTATTGAAAATCGTTAAGTTATCACCAAAAATTTTTTTGAAGTTAAAGTTAACGAAATTTTTCGGTTCTCAATACAATTTAAAAATAAAAAAATTTCAAATTAACTATTTTTGTCGTTAATTCTTGTCGATAACTGAAAAATTTATAGAATCACATATTCGTTAAAACAACCGACAATTCTCGTTAGTTAACGATATCGATAATTTCGTTAAAAAAAGTTACTGAATCGCACTACTGGCGTTTAAAAGCGTCATCAAAATGTGGAGCAAAAGTATATTATTCTAATTTGTTTATCCTGTCAATTTCTCAATCAGTTAGAAAATTATTGTTTCGAAACTTATTCAAAATATTTACGCCTGGTGTCCCATGACGCCAACGGTTCATAAGGTTCTTATGTATTTAAAAGAAATAATGTTAAACACATTGCTTCTGTTGTTTTGGAGAGGATGCGGCAGAGTTCAGAAATAAGGTATGTATATGCCACGCTCGCAGAACTAGCCGCACCGGCAATCTTTCTGATGAATTTAGATACCTTTAGACCCGTTAATATCATCTTTTCGTTTACACAAGAGTATATATTAAAGAAAGCGCTTGGAATTACCACCAGAAGTTAATGCTTTATTAAGCAACGAGGTTCTTCCTTAAATTTCAGCTCATGAAAAAAATTTAGATAGTGATGAAAATTCAGACGATAAACCCGAAGAACCAAATGAAGAAGAATTTTGGAAAACGAACTAATTGAATAATTCCCAGCAAACTTTTCCGTTCCAAAAAATCGGCTTGGAGGGTATAAAAAGCCTAAACGGAACCTTGTTTAATATAAACATATTCTAAGAATTCACCTGTTTTAAAAACACCTTTTATTAGTCATTTTGAAACACAGTTTTTTTTTACATTTCATTGCATGCTAATTAGCAAAATAACCTAATTACTAATGAATATGGGTTAAACTACAATACCTCAATGAATTTTTATTGTAAGTTCTGCTGTGACAAAATTTGCAAAAAAAAAACTGGTATTTAAAAATTATTTGAAATCTTGAGTACCTATTTTGATAATATGTTTAATAAGTAAAAGCTAATTTGTATAAAGAAATATATAAATCACTTATTTTGTATAAAAGTTGACGAAAAAATTTAAATCTGTATCAGTCACTTCTTGTGTTTACTTCTATAAAGAACAAAATCCATTAAATAAAAATTTATTGTAAAAACATGGCTTTCAAGGTAAGCTAATTAAAGTCAGACAGTACAAACTATCAAGATTTATCTACAAGTCAAAAACTTTTTATAATTTGCCTAAAATCATATTTACTTAAAATTTTTCTTTTGTACATTTACAGTTTGTTATCGCACTTGCTTTCCTAGCTGTTGCCAGCGCTGGTTATGCTCCAGTTGGTCAGGTTTATCATTCGTCACCTGTAGCAGTGGCCCATAATGTTGTTGTGAAATCTGAAGAATACGATCCTCATCCACAATACAAATTCTCTTATGGTGTTGATGATAAATTGACTGGTGATTCCAAGAGTCAAACTGAAGAACGTGATGGTGATGTTGTTCGTGGTGAATACTCCTTGATTGATGCTGATGGTTACAAACGCACCGTTCAATATACTGCTGATGATCATAATGGTTTCAATGCTGTTGTTCACCGTGAACCTCTTGCCCACTATGCTGCCCCAACTGTTGTTAAGACTGTTGCTCCAGTAGCTCACTATGCTGCCCCCACTGTTGTAAAGACCATTTCTCCAGTTGCCCACTACTCAGCACCTATTGCTCATTACTCTTCCCCCACAGTAGTTAAAACTGTAGCCCCTGTGACTCATTATGCTGCTCCTGCTCAATATACATCTTATGCTGCTCCCACTTACGTTAAATCAGCTCCAGTTGCTCATTATGCAGCTCCAGCTCAATATACCTCATATGCTGCACCAGCTTATACCTATCATCATTAATTCTTAAAACGATTAAGCATTCGCCTCATACAAACGCCTCGTTATATATTAATTGTTATACATAGATAAACATGTATAAAATATATTAATAAAACTTTGTTAACCTATTGAAATTAACTTGATGAGTTTATGATTATTTAAAATTTAAGTGAATAATTTTAGTTCAAATTTCCAGGTTTGCTGTAAATATCAAACATATCCTGAATCGATTTACAGTCTTCAGTTTGTCAAGTCAATAAAATATGGTTATAAGACTTGTCAGTAAGAAAAGGGAGTAAATTCTTCAAGATTTTCTTCAGCTTACGTACAATCTAGATCAACGGTTTTAAAACGGTGGGTCGAGACCATCAAAGGAGTCGCATAAGAATTTCTGGGGGTTGCGAAAAGCATAGTAAACATTATCATGCTAAAAACTTTTAAACTTCTATTATACTAAAAAAAAATTTTTGTTGCTGAGTTTTAAATACACTAAAAAAAGAAAAAAATTTCTTCAAAATAGTTTATAAATTTTCCCACAATTTAGTTAAATTTAACTAAAAGTTGGCAAATTTTCTTAACTTTTAGGAAACAATTTTAGTTCATGTGCTGTTAAATAGTCCATAATTTTCCTTAATTGGAATTCCCTAATACATGGAAGAAATTCTTACCGCCAAAGAAATTTTCCCTAAATATATGAAAATAAAAATGTTGTTTTTAAGACAGAATTTAGTTAAAAAAATTCACTTTTAGGACGTAATTTACTACCACTTATTGTTAGTTCATCATATTTGTGGAGCCGCGGAACAAAATGTACTTTTTCGCATTTCAATATTGTTTGTAAAATTAAGAGTTATCTGTTTCGTTCGATTATAAAACGTCATGAACCTGAAATTAGTAAGAAAATTTATACTTATAATAATAATAATCATGATCAATTATTTTTTATTTATTCTTTCTATATATTTACATCTCATTTTTTTAATAAATTCAACCTAACCGAGAACTGGTAACAATGACCGTCGTCTCGTTGTAGCGAAAAACCAAGGGCTCTGGTGGGAATCGAACCCACGACCCCCACGTTGAAAGGCTAGCACGCTACCAACTAGCCTACGGGGGCCCCCCGAGAAAATTTATACTTAATAATACTTAATTAATAAATAATGTCTTACTTTTTCTCGGTTCGTGCTCTTTTATTAAGGTACGGAATAAATAATCCTTATTAACTCAACAATTTCAAATTTGCGAAAAAGTACGTTTTGTTCTGCGGCTCCTCATTTATCTTCTTTAATTTGAGGAAGTTTTTTACACTATTTTAGTAAATTTTTCATAACTTGGGAAAAATATTGATTTTCTATTTTTTCATGCTTGCTTGTGCAATCTACATTTGGTTTATTATTTGCAGTGTATGAATAAAGTGTCTACTAAACTTAAAGTTTTTAAAAGCAATGTAAAGTCAGTACTGCTTTATGGCTCGGAGATATGGAATCTAGCACATTCAGGTATTCAAAAACTACAGGTATTCGTCAACAAATTCCTTCGCGAATCCTTAAAATCTTCTGACCTCAAACTATTACAAACTCAGAGCAATGGTTTATAACGCAACAACCTCCTACCAAAAGGAAACATGACCTCGAGCTAGAATAAACCTACTCAAAATATAATATTTTAAAGGTCGAATAAATCAATTTTTATTTTTTAATAAAAATTAATCGGAATTTGAACAAAATGTTTAGCACGCCATGGTTAATAGCCCTAATATGGTATTATAGTGTAAATATAAATATATTCGACAACAACATAATGCATATAGGATTACCGAGGGTAATCAGTATGTATGTTCTGTTTTTAATATTTCTTTGTTGGTTAGTTGATGATCGTGATCTTACTACGATGCACACAGGGCCAGCATGATCCAATTCCGGCAAAAAGTCTCTATCGTTGTTGGATCCGTCTGAATTCGGGGGAATTCGAGGTCGCTGATTTTAAAATTTACCTAAAAATCAAAATGGCGGATCCAATATGGCGGACAATTTTTTTTTAAATTGTGCGATTGAACTCAAATTTTGTTTTTATGCGGGCCTTGGAGTTACTGAATAAGAATTATTACTCCGAATTTTGAAAAACAAAATGGCGGACTAAATATGCTTCTTAAAGTTTAAAGAAAGATCCAACTCCGTCCAAAAGACTTTATCGTGTTTGGATCCGTCTGAAAATGTGCTTCTAGGGAAATTCGAGGTCGCTGATTTCAAAATTTAAATAAAAACTAAAAAATCAAAATGGCGCATCCAATATGGCGGACAAAATTTTTTAATAATTGTTTTTTTTTTAACTCAAATTTTGTTTTAAGGGGGTCTTGGAGTTACTGAATCAGAATTACTGGCGTGAATTTTGAAAAACAAAATGGCGGACTAAATATGCTTAGTAATGTTTGTTACAAGTAATTAAAAAATAGTTATATTCCTTTTCTTTGTTGAAGCTAGCTGAAAGTGTGGCCTAGTACATTTTCGGGTCTGTTATCTTAAAATCGAACTTATAAAATTCAATATGGCGGAAACAATATGGCGGCTAGATTTTTTAACTTTGTCTGATCTAACAAGAAATTAGTTTTAAGAGTATTAAGAGTGTCTGAAGTTAAATCTACGCACATAATTTTTATATATATATATTTTTAAATGTTGTTTTTTTATTTTTAGTACCAAAAGGTACATAAAAATAAAATGTATTTATTCGGCCTTTATATATGTATATATATTCGATTAGAGTTTTATTCTAGTTACAGACATACTATGAGATAGTAACTTTTTTAAAGCAATAAATTAAAAATACTCTATTATGACAATATCATAAATAGAAATATTTTTGGGCCTCGAACTAGAATAAAACTCTAATCGAATATATATACATATATAAAGGCCGAATAAATACATTTTATTTTTATGTACCTTTTGGTACTAAAAATAAAAAAACAACATTTAACACAAAGTTTAGTACGACTTATCCTACCAACACTATTGTTTGGTTAGGCACTGTTGTTATTGTAAAATAACAGCAACACATATATTAATAGTTACCGACGGTGATTTAATATATACAATTTTTGCTTTAAAAGAGTTATTTTTGTTGGAAAACAGATTTCGGACCTTCATAATAGTACTTCTCATATAACTTGGGAAATATATCAAATATTATGTCTGGTTTGATGTTTGATTGACCAACGATGATTCTCTAAAGTCTGCTGAAGATTCCTTTAGTGGGGATGAAACTGATCAGTACAGACATACTATGAGATAGTAACTTTTTTAAAGCAATAAATTAAAAATACTCTATTATGACAATATCATAAATAGAAATATTTTTGGGCCTCGAACTAGAATAAAACTCTAATCGAATATATATACATATATAAAGGCCGAATAAATACATTTTATTTTTATGTACCTTTTGGTACTAAAAATAAAAAAACAACATTTAACACAAAGTTTAGTACGACTTATCCTACCAACACTATTGTTTGGTTAGGCACTGTTGTTATTGTAAAATAACAGCAACACATATATTAATAGTTACCGACGGTGATTTAATATATACAATTTTTGCTTTAAAAGAGTTATTTTTGTTGGAAAACAGATTTCGGACCTTCATAATAGTACTTCTCATATAACTTGGGAAATATATCAAATATTATGTCTGGTTTGATGTTTGATTGACCAACGATGATTCTCTAAAGTCTGCTGAAGATTCCTTTAGTGGGGATGAAACTGATCAGTACAGACATACTATGAGATAGTAACTTTTTTAAAGCAATAAATTAAAAATACTCTATTATGACAATATCATAAATAGAAATATTTTTGGGCCTCGAACTAGAATAAAACTCTAATCGAATATATATACATATATAAAGGCCGAATAAATACATTTTATTTTTATGTACCTTTTGGTACTAAAAATAAAAAAACAACATTTAACACAAAGTTTAGTACGACTTATCCTACCAACACTATTGTTTGGTTAGGCACTGTTGTTATTGTAAAATAACAGCAACACATATATTAATAGTTACCGACGGTGATTTAATATATACAATTTTTGCTTTAAAAGAGTTATTTTTGTTGGAAAACAGATTTCGGACCTTCATAATAGTACTTCTCATATAACTTGGGAAATATATCAAATATTATGTCTGGTTTGATGTTTGATTGACCAACGATGATTCTCTAAAGTCTGCTGAAGATTCCTTTAGTGGGGATGAAACTGATCAGTACAGACATACTATGAGATAGTAACTTTTTTAAAGCAATAAATTAAAAATACTCTATTATGACAATATCATAAATAGAAATATTTTTGGGCCTCGAACTAGAATAAAACTCTAATCGAATATATATACATATATAAAGGCCGAATAAATACATTTTATTTTTATGTACCTTTTGGTACTAAAAATAAAAAAACAACATTTAACACAAAGTTTAGTACGACTTATCCTACCAACACTATTGTTTGGTTAGGCACTGTTGTTATTGTAAAATAACAGCAACACATATATTAATAGTTACCGACGGTGATTTAATATATACAATTTTTGCTTTAAAAGAGTTATTTTTGTTGGAAAACAGATTTCGGACCTTCATAATAGTACTTCTCATATAACTTGGGAAATATATCAAATATTATGTCTGGTTTGATGTTTGATTGACCAACGATGATTCTCTAAAGTCTGCTGAAGATTCCTTTAGTGGGGATGAAACTGATCAGTACAGACATACTATGAGATAGTAACTTTTTTAAAGCAATAAATTAAAAATACTCTATTATGACAATATCATAAATAGAAATATTTTTGGGCCTCGAACTAGAATAAAACTCTAATCGAATATATATACATATATAAAGGCCGAATAAATACATTTTATTTTTATGTACCTTTTGGTACTAAAAATAAAAAAACAACATTTAACACAAAGTTTAGTACGACTTATCCTACCAACACTATTGTTTGGTTAGGCACTGTTGTTATTGTAAAATAACAGCAACACATATATTAATAGTTACCGACGGTGATTTAATATATACAATTTTTGCTTTAAAAGAGTTATTTTTGTTGGAAAACAGATTTCGGACCTTCATAATAGTACTTCTCATATAACTTGGGAAATATATCAAATATTATGTCTGGTTTGATGTTTGATTGACCAACGATGATTCTCTAAAGTCTGCTGAAGATTCCTTTAGTGGGGATGAAACTGATCAGTACAGACATACTATGAGATAGTAACTTTTTTAAAGCAATAAATTAAAAATACTCTATTATGACAATATCATAAATAGAAATATTTTTGGGCCTCGAACTAGAATAAAACTCTAATCGAATATATATACATATATAAAGGCCGAATAAATACATTTTATTTTTATGTACCTTTTGGTACTAAAAATAAAAAAACAACATTTAACACAAAGTTTAGTACGACTTATCCTACCAACACTATTGTTTGGTTAGGCACTGTTGTTATTGTAAAATAACAGCAACACATATATTAATAGTTACCGACGGTGATTTAATATATACAATTTTTGCTTTAAAAGAGTTATTTTTGTTGGAAAACAGATTTCGGACCTTCATAATAGTACTTCTCATATAACTTGGGAAATATATCAAATATTATGTCTGGTTTGATGTTTGATTGACCAACGATGATTCTCTAAAGTCTGCTGAAGATTCCTTTAGTGGGGATGAAACTGATCAGTACAGACATACTATGAGATAGTAACTTTTTTAAAGCAATAAATTAAAAATACTCTATTATGACAATATCATAAATAGAAATATTTTTGGGCCTCGAACTAGAATAAAACTCTAATCGAATATATATACATATATAAAGGCCGAATAAATACATTTTATTTTTATGTACCTTTTGGTACTAAAAATAAAAAAACAACATTTAACACAAAGTTTAGTACGACTTATCCTACCAACACTATTGTTTGGTTAGGCACTGTTGTTATTGTAAAATAACAGCAACACATATATTAATAGTTACCGACGGTGATTTAATATATACAATTTTTGCTTTAAAAGAGTTATTTTTGTTGGAAAACAGATTTCGGACCTTCATAATAGTACTTCTCATATAACTTGGGAAATATATCAAATATTATGTCTGGTTTGATGTTTGATTGACCAACGATGATTCTCTAAAGTCTGCTGAAGATTCCTTTAGTGGGGATGAAACTGATCAGTACAGACATACTATGAGATAGTAACTTTTTTAAAGCAATAAATTAAAAATACTCTATTATGACAATATCATAAATAGAAATATTTTTGGGCCTCGAACTAGAATAAAACTCTAATCGAATATATATACATATATAAAGGCCGAATAAATACATTTTATTTTTATGTACCTTTTGGTACTAAAAATAAAAAAACAACATTTAACACAAAGTTTAGTACGACTTATCCTACCAACACTATTGTTTGGTTAGGCACTGTTGTTATTGTAAAATAACAGCAACACATATATTAATAGTTACCGACGGTGATTTAATATATACAATTTTTGCTTTAAAAGAGTTATTTTTGTTGGAAAACAGATTTCGGACCTTCATAATAGTACTTCTCATATAACTTGGGAAATATATCAAATATTATGTCTGGTTTGATGTTTGATTGACCAACGATGATTCTCTAAAGTCTGCTGAAGATTCCTTTAGTGGGGATGAAACTGATCAGTACAGACATACTATGAGATAGTAACTTTTTTAAAGCAATAAATTAAAAATACTCTATTATGACAATATCATAAATAGAAATATTTTTGGGCCTCGAACTAGAATAAAACTCTAATCGAATATATATACATATATAAAGGCCGAATAAATACATTTTATTTTTATGTACCTTTTGGTACTAAAAATAAAAAAACAACATTTAACACAAAGTTTAGTACGACTTATCCTACCAACACTATTGTTTGGTTAGGCACTGTTGTTATTGTAAAATAACAGCAACACATATATTAATAGTTACCGACGGTGATTTAATATATACAATTTTTGCTTTAAAAGAGTTATTTTTGTTGGAAAACAGATTTCGGACCTTCATAATAGTACTTCTCATATAACTTGGGAAATATATCAAATATTATGTCTGGTTTGATGTTTGATTGACCAACGATGATTCTCTAAAGTCTGCTGAAGATTCCTTTAGTGGGGATGAAACTGATCAGTACAGACATACTATGAGATAGTAACTTTTTTAAAGCAATAAATTAAAAATACTCTATTATGACAATATCATAAATAGAAATATTTTTGGGCCTCGAACTAGAATAAAACTCTAATCGAATATATATATATATATATTTTTTTTTTATATAAATGTGGAAATGGTGTAAATGCCTTACTTAGTTTCAGAAAATATTTTGGAAATGGTGACGACAAATTATTCACTTTTTTTCTTTATTTTGGAAATTCAATAAAAAATCTTTGAATTTAATTAAAAATGGTGCAACTGATATTTTCCATAATTCTACAAAAAAAACTAGAAATGTAGATAATTTTTTTTCCTACACTTAAGGCACTCTCTGACATTGGCGTAGGAAGCCAACCTTTCTGGGGGGGGCTAAAGCCCCCCTAGATTTTTTTTTTTTTAATAGAAAAACCCAGACCTATTCCTGAAGCGTTCCCTTTAACATGCGTCTAGGTGTCCTAGAAACGAATGCCCCCGAAAGCGGTTATAAATTCATATTTTTTTTTTTTAAATTTTGATTCTGTAGATTTTTCGGAAATTTAGAACTCCTAGATGTTTTTGAGAATGAAAGATGTTTTTCCTATAGTAAAATCATTAGATTTCTATGATTATTTTCAAGAAAAATTTCTGATGATTGCAAAAGTTGATGATTATTAGTTAAAATTCTCAGATTCTTTCTTTTAATAACTTTTGTCTATAAAAAACCCTTTAGAATTTAGAAACTTTTTTAAATCAAAGAAGTTAAAATGTTTTCCTGAAGGTAAAACCCCAAGATTCGGTAAAGTTTTTATTACTGATAAAAACATCAGATTCATATAAAAACTTTTTTCAATAATTCAGACTATTTTTCAATGGGAAAAACTATTAGATCTTATATAATAATCATTACGAGTCCTTAAGACTCATTGAATAATCATAACGAGTCCTAAAGACTCATTACATATTATTATTATTTATTTTTGCAAAAATTAATGAAATCATTAAATTATTAAAAAAAAAAATTGTGAATGATTAAAATTCTGGGGGGGGGCTAAGCCCCCCCAGACAGGGCTATCTACGCCTATGCTCTCTGATGATAAAAAACTAATCAAGGCGTAAAACATTATTTTGGGTTAAATTTTTTTTTAAACAAATCTCGGACCACTGCATATATAGCTGTAATTCCGCCATTTATCATTTCGAGCAAGTTTGGGCAACTTTTTTCGAAAGATATGGATCCATTCTATATAAGAAAAAATATAGACTGATTGTATCGAACTGAGGATCGCTGAGGATTTTTACGGCGCGAAGTAAATAACTAAAAAATCGTAGTTATTTTCACAAAAACGCGAATTGCTGTCAGAAAATGAGTTATATTTTTCCATATTATTTTCGTTTCAAAGGCTTATATATAAAGGTGAACCCTGCAAATCAAAAGTTGATCATTAGCAATAGAAATGTGTAAAAAAAAAATATAAAAGTATCTCCACTTACAATTTTTTTTTAACTTTGAAGACCTGTCAAAGGAAATGGTATAGTTGGATCATAAAGATAAGTTCAGGAAACCAGTTATGTCCAACAAATTGGTATAGATATTTTTGAGAAATTAAATATAAGGAATTTTGGCCGGAAATCGATCTGGCTGGGCCTGTGTGCGATGGTACAATTTTCGTCTTCTAATTCCCAATGGGAGTAGAGTCGAATATGTATTAATATTTTAGTTTGATCATTAACGATTGTCCTTAAAAAATCTTTGCTACTTGTAGTATAGGGTTTTTATTTTTGCTACATAATCTTGACAATGGGATCTGATAAATCCCGAAACAGGTGCCGAAAATTTAAAACAGAAAAATTATTTTCTTTAAAATTATTCTATGAAAATATCATAGTTTTAATTAGTAAAGGAAATAATAACCTCGAGCTAGAATCAACCTACTCAAAATATATTATTAAAGGTCGAATAAAACAATTTTTATTTTTTAATAAAAATTAATCGTAATTTTCTAAGGACAAAATATGAAAACCTCGTACTAAAATCGGAATATTTTTGATCCCATGGAGATCCCACTCTGTTTAGGATATGTTGTACAACACATTATGTACTAAAAAAAAAGTGTGAACTAATTTTAAGAAAATATTGACATTAAATTAAAGACATGAATTTTTTTTTTAATCTAAGTAAAATTTTCATAAGAAATAGAAATTTTCATAGACTTAAAGAAAAATTAATTTAACTTGATAACTCTCAAAAATGTTGCTTCTTTAAAATGTTATTTTTTTTTTCATTGACTTTTATTTCTTGAATCATTACACAAATATTTTTTTTTTACTTTAATATTAATATACTATAATACACTCAAAAAAAAAAATATTGTAAAACTAGCAAAAAAAAAATGGTTAAAATTAGCAAAAAAAAACTGTAGTTTTGGACGTTGCAAAAATTTTGGTAATATTAGCAAAACCATTTTGCTAATCAAAAAATTAGGAAAAAAATGGTAAAATTACAAGAATACCATTTTATTTTTGTAAAAAATCAACCTTGTAAAATTATCGAAAAATATGGTAAAATTACCAAAAAAAAAATGGTAAAATTGAAATAGATACAAAAATTTGTAATTTGTTAAAAAAACTGTTTTATTTAGTATTTGTATACCCTCCAACCAGACCTGTAAATACTTGAAAATTTATTTACTTATTCTACAATTTTCAAATATTTTTTGTATTTGTACTTGAAAATTTCAAATACAAATATTTTTTTACTTACTTAACATTTTTACAAGTAAATAAAACAAAATACTTACTTAAAGTAAGTAAAAATGATTAAAGTTTGAAAAAATGATTACAAATAAAATATTTGTCAACAATGTTTACAAATAAAATATTTGAGAACATTTTTTCAAATATTTTTTACTTGTCCACATTTTTCAAATATTTTTATACTTGCCCAAATTTTTCAAATATTCGAAATTAGAATAGTTAACGCAAAAAAAGCCGTAACAACCAATTTTTTGAAAACATATTTTAACACAAATGCATATTTGCAATACAATTAAATTGGCCTATTTGAAAGACGCGTTTTTTTGGAAATTCAAATTTTTGCATTGAATGCATAAAAGTGGGTAAATAGCCCTTTTTGGTCACTTTAACCGTTTTTCATTAAACTGTGATGTAATATGGATGTATTTCCATTGGCCGAAAAAATGAATAAAATGAAATGAAAATAGTATTTGTGTGATTTATGTGGTATTTTTTTTTTTGGTTTTCATACAAAACCTCAGATTTCTGCTTCTTACTAACTTTTGCTTCAATATTTAAAATTTTTCGCGACCCCCAACATTAAAAATATAGTAACATAAGGAAAACAAAAGACATCTTATTTGTGTGTAATAAATTTGTTTGTCTATCCAGAGCTTTTTGTCGTAAAAGACGAATGGCTAAATTCAGATTTTTAACATTTTTGCATTTTTTATATATAAGCTAAATTCGCTAATGAGCTTCGCTGAAAATTGCAAAGCTTATATCACTTACGATAGAGTCCGATGTTAATGTTTTGGATTGTGGACGAAGAACTTATTGTAAGATGAAATATGGACGTGCCGAAATTGCGTTTTTTACAATTTAACTGATTTTGAAGACCTCCAATGACCTAGGAAGATTAAAATTGGCACGAGTATAGTTCGGACCATAAAGATCCAACGAACCTAGATTTTTAACATGCGGTGTAAGTATGGAAAAACAAAAAGAAAATAAGCGTGTTATATTTCCTTATTTGTGTTTAAACACTTTTTCATCTAGAGATTTCTAAAGTCCATTGATGAGCTAGAAAGCTGAAAATTGGCGTACATGTGTGTGTAAAACACCTGGGCCAGATCCTAACGAATTCAGATATTTTTATATTTTGATAACTTTTGTGGGCCGCGACCCAAAGTTTGAGAACCGTTGTGCTAATAGCAACGTTTTCTCAACAATTAGAAGAAGTGCTCACTTCTTTTTTGCTGCCAGCTCTGTTTTGCGTGCTGCAACATTTCATGGTGTTCGCCGCTAAGCGATCCGTATCCTGGGCGATTAAAAATAACCTTTTTACTGTTGCAGATGCAGTTTAAATTACACATGTGCGTAAGTGCTCCTTTTTGTAATAAATTATGTTTGTTTTATGAAGAAATACAAGTAATGGGATCGTTTAAATAATAATTCTGCATTTCCAATACGCTTCACGTTATGTTATTGGCTTGTGTATTTTCGTTATCAAAAAATTATAATATAAAATTTTCTAACAAAATATTTTTGACAAATAAATTTATTTGAAAAAATGTTGCCAAATATTTTATTTGAGTTCAAATATTTTATTTGTAAACATTTTCTTCAAATATTTTACTTATGATAAGTATTTTACTTATAATAAGTATTTTACTTATAGCAAGTATAAACATATTTGAAATTACTTGTATTTGATTTTTCAAATACAAATATTTTTTGTACTTACTTAAAAAAATGTCAAGTAAGTAAAACAAATATTTGAACTTGAAAACTTCAAGTATAAGTATTTCAATATTTACTTAAAAATACTTAAGTACAACTTTTTACAGGTTTGCCTCCAACTACAGTATGGGGGTATACTCACTTTGTCATTCCGTGTGTAACGCATCGAAATATCGGTCGGGGACCCCATAAAGTATATATATTATTGATCAGTGATCGATTCTAAGACATTCTAGCGATGTCCGTCCGTCCGTCCGTCTGTCCGTCCGTCTGTAGTTAACACGATACAGTCCAAAATAAAAGAGCTAGACCCCTCATGTTTGGCATAAATATGTCTTATGGTCCTAGGCAGGTTAAGTTCGGAAATGGGCCAAATCGGACCAGGGGGAAAAAAGTTTCCCTTGAAGAACTAAACCAACCTCTTAAAAATGCTAATTTTTTTGACGTTTTTTTGTATTTTTGTGAACCAAATGAGACATTTTTATGTTCGTAGAAGTTTATAGTCCTGCGCTTGGACCCAGGGAATAAAAAATGTTGCTTTTTTTGCCCCGCCCCTCTTTACGGGCGTGGAAAAAAAATAATTTAAATAATTATAAAACTTTAATACTTAAGTGCACAAAGCAGACAAAAATGGGCTTGTAAACATATACCGTGAGGGCCAAGGAGTCACCCCAGCGCACCGACCCCTCCCCCTAACTTGCCCCCCTTAAAACAACGCCCCTGCCAAATTTTTTTTTTTTTTAATTTTTTTACATGTTGGAGGGTATAATAGATTCGGCACAGCCGAATTTAACACTCTCACTTGTTTTTTCTCTGATTAGTAGTTGATTTAAAATTTGGTGAATATACTAAAAAATTTTTAGCCTGGTTTTGAGCACCACGTTCTTTAAATGTAGTAATAGCAGCATCAACAATTTCTTCAGTTGTTGGATGGTTTCTTCGGCTTTATGGCATCTTGTTTTGCCTTCTTCTCAGCAGCTGTAGTTGCAGTAACTGGACTTCCAACAACATCAAAATCCAAAATGATTTTTTGTTTTCACTTAAACACTTTAAACAAAAAATTTAAAGAATAACACTTCACTTTTTTTATTTTTTTGCGTCATTTTTATACCGTCCTCTCTGGTGATAGAGGGTATATATAAGTTTGTCATTCCGTATGTAACACATTGAAATATTGGTTTAGGACCCCATAAAGTATATATATTCATGATCCTTGATCGATTTTAAGTCGATCTAGCGATGTCCGTCTGTCTGTCTGTCTGTCCGTTCGTCTGTCTGTCTGTTGAAATCACGTTTTTGGCAATACTCCGAAACCGATTTAAACGCGTGAGGTACCAAAAGTTGCGTAATTTTCCCAGGCAAAAACTGATTTATTTCCTTTTTAAATCGGTTAAGTATTTTAAAAGTTATGAGTGATTTTCTGAAAAAAGTCATCGTTTTTTTCAACATAACCCTAACTTAACTCAAATTTTGTGTATATATGTACATAACAAAGAAAACGGAAATGAAAAAAAAAAAAAACGGAGAAAAAAGAAAAAAATCTTTACAAAAAAACTTTAAAATATGTAAAACAATATCTAAATTTAATTTAAAAAAGTTCTTTAAGAAAAAAGTTCTTTAAGAAATATTCAAAAAAAATATATTAATAAGTTCTCATTGATAGATGTTTTTTGTACATATCATGAGTGTGTGTGTCCGTTTTTTTGCTTCGTCATAATAACGGGGTTGCCAGACTTTTTTGGCTTTGTCGCAACATCGGATGTAAAATATCGCCAAAAATTCAATTTTGTTTAGATTTCTTAACAAAAAAATATTTTCATTTAAAAAAAAATAAATTTTGTTGAATAATAAAAGACAGAAATAAAATGAATGGCAAAAATCGCCCAAATCCGGAAAATCTATATATATAAAAGGGTAATGTGACTGACTGACTGGCATACTCATTCATCATCGGCCAGTCATAACCGCTGAAGCTAGAGACTTAAAATTTGGACTGTAGGTTTACCTTCCGCAATATAGATCCACAATGGCTGGAGTTTTGCCAATGTTGATTCTAAGGGGGTAAAAAGGGTAAAAAACTGTACTTTTGGTACTTTTTAAATCTCATGATATAACGATCATAGAGACTTGAAATTTGGACTGTATGTTCACCTCCCGGAATACAGATCCATTAAGGCTGTATTTTTTCCAGTGTTGATTCTAAGAGGGTAAAAAGGGTAAAAAACGGTACTTTTGGTGGTTTTTATATCTCTTGAAATAATTAATGGTCATAGAAACTTGAAATTTGGACAGTATGTTTACATCCTAGAATATAGATCCAGTACGGCTAGATTATTAAGGGGGTAAAAAGGGAACAAATCTGTACTTTTGGTACCTTTTATATTTCCTTAAAAAATTGTCACATAACTTGAAATTTGGACTGTATGTTCACCTCCCGGAATATAGATCCCCTAAGGCTGCGTTTTTGCCAATGATGTTTCTAATAGGGTAAAAAGGGTAAAAATATGTACTTTTGCTACATTTTATATTTCCTTAAATAATGGTACTAGAAAATTGAAATTTGCAATGTCGGTTCACCTTCCGGAAAAAAGATTTACTAATGCTCGGGTTTTGCCAATGTTGATTCTACGGGGGTAAAATGGGTAAAAAAGTACTTTTGGTACTTTGTTTTATTTACTGAAATAATGGTTATTCAAACTTGAAATTTAGATTGTAGGATCCTTTGGTAAAATAAAAAATTCTGGAACAAGTACTTTCCGAAAATTCTGTACCGTTTTCAAAAAGTACCTTTTATAAAAAGTACCTTTTATAAAAGGTTCCTTTTATAAAAAGTACCTTTTATAAAAGGTTCCTTTATAAAAAGTACCTTTTATAAAAAGTACCTTTTCTAAAATGTGCCTATTATAAAAAGTACCTTTTATCAAAAGTACCTTTTATAAAAAGTACCTTTTATAAAAAGAACCTTTAATAAAAAGTATCTTTTATAAAAAGTACCTTTTATTAAAAGTACCTTTTATAAAAAGTACCTCTTATAAAAAGTACCTTTTATAAAAAGTACCCTTTATAAAAAGTACCTTTTATAAAAAGTACCTTTTATAAAAAGTACCTTTTATAAAAAGCACCTTTTATAAAAAGTACCTTTTATAAAAAGTACCTTTTATAAAAAGTACCTTTTATAAAAAGTACCTTTTATAAAAAGTACCTTTTATAAAAAGTACCTTTTATAAAAAGTACCTTTTATAAAAAGTACCTTTTATAAAAAGTACCTTTTATAAAAAGGACCTTTTATAAAAAGTACCTTTTATAAAAAGTACCTTTGATAAAAAGTACCTTTTATAAAAAGTACCTTTTATAAAAAGTGCCTTTTATAAAAAGTACCTTTTATGAAAAGTATCTTTTATAAAAAGTACCCTTAATAAAAAGTACCTTTTATAAAAAGTACCTTTTATAAAATGTACCTTTTATAAAAAGTACCTTTAATAAAAAGTACCTTTTATAAAAAGTACCTTTTATTAAAAGTACCGAAAGTACACTTTTTGGTCCTTTTTTATTTCCTGAGGTATAAATAAAACAAACTTTTTTGTTTTTTAAATCATTACATTGGTGGAGGGTATTTAAAGATTCGGCACAGCCGAATATAGCTTTCTTACTTGTTTTTAGCTTAAGTAGAACAAATGAGAATTGTGTAGTAGTCTACACAAGAAATTTCTTACATTTTCACGTAAAATTTGTAAAAAATGAACAAATTTTTTTTTCGAATTTTTAATTTTTTTCACATGGATATTTCACTTTTGGATATTGAAGAATAGATATTTAAGTATGTGTTAAAAGTTAAAAAAATTAATTTTTCTAAATTATCAACTTTTTATTAACAATTTAGGTGGCAAATTTTAAAAAAATTTCATATAAAATTAGCAAAAAATATGGTAAAATTAGCAAAAAAATATGGTAAAAAATACTAAAAATTGTGTAGCCTATTTTTGAGCGCCACGTTCAAATGAATAGCATCATCAACTATTATTTCAGTTGATGGATGGCTACTTTGCTATGGTGTTGGCAGCATCATCTTTTATCTTCTTCTCGGCAGCTGGATTTTCAACAGCAGCAGAATCTGCAATGATTTTTTTCACACTAGAACACTTTAAAGAAATTTTTTTTTTCTTAAAACCAAAAAAAAAAAAGCATTACCATTTCTTTAAAGAAAATACTTATATTTTTGCTAAAATTATAGTAAAATAAAAAAAAAAAAACTAGCAAGAAAATATAGTAAAAGTACCAAAAAATTTTTGTATTTTACCAATAGTAAATTGCCAAAAAAAAATCTGTAAAAGTTAAATTTTTACAATTTTTTTTGCTAAATTACAACACCTTTTACCAATATTTTGACTAAGTTATTTTTTTGAGTGTACATTTAAATAAGTATATATTAGTTTTAAGGAAAACATTCTTATTTATATGCACACAGAGATTTGTTTCGAAGGTTGAGAGAAATACCAATTTCATCTTTTAATTCTCAAGTAGTATAAAATTGAATAGGTTTAAATATTTTAGTTTGTACACCAACGATTGGCGATTGTCATTCAAATTCACTATGCATCTTGCAGTGTAGATTTTTTAATTTTTTGGTTAAACGACTGATAAACTTTTTTTAAAACAGATAAACGATAAAATATAAATAGCATAAAAAATTAAAAAAAAAAAAAAAAAAAAGATTTTTGCTAAATTATCCCTATTTTTTCAAATTTTAAGAAATTTTCTTTAATTTTAATATGCCTTTAAACTTAAATTAAGTACATGTACACTTCATTTTATTAAATAAATTCTCAATTTTCACACTAAATTTAAAGAAAGATATTTTATAACTATAAGGAGCCAACTTATGAGCAGTTTTTCTTTAATTTTAATAAAAAATTTTTAATTTTAAGGAAATTTTTTTTCAGTGTGGGTTATCGCCAAAATTATTTTTTTTTTTTTAATATTCGCAAACAAACAATGTTTTCGCATTTGTGCTACTTTTGAAACCGTATACTTTTTAAAATATTTCCTAAAAGACCAAGATTTAAACTTTAATATGAGCTAACAATTTTCAAAATCGGATAATTCATTAGAAAGTTAGAGCACGTTTGGCGTGATGTATTTTTCTCACTTTTGCAAAAAAGTCGAACTTTGACCCGCTATATTACGATAGGTACACCGATTTTACACTCAAAAAAATAAACTGGTAAAACGCCTGGTAAAATGCCTTGTAATCCCGTTCTACCAATATTTAACAATTTTCCTTGTTTTTTAACAAAAAATCTTGTACTTTGCTAAAACGAGATCTACAGTTTTATTGGTAATTTTACAAGTTTATTTTCGTAATTGTATTCTACCATTTAAAAAGGTTATTTTACAAAAAAAAACTGTAATTTTACAACAAAGTTTTTATTACGAAGATTCTAGTTGATTAACAAAAAAAAACTGTTATTTTACAAAAATTATGTTATACGAGGATTTATGTTGTTTAACAAAAAAACTTGTTTTTTTGTATTTTTTTTTTATTGAAAAATATTTTAAAAAAAAGTTGACAAAATTTTGAAAAATTTATTACGAGGATTAATTTAAGGAGGAGTAGTTAATTTACAAAAAAAAAAACAGTTATTTTACAAAAAATTATTTTATTACGATTATTTATGTTGTTAACAATTTTTTTTTTTTGTAAATTTACCATTTTGGTTTGTAAATTTACCATTTTTTTAAACATATTTACCATTTTTTCTTGTAAGTTTACCATTTTTTTGGTATTTTTCCGGTTTTAAAACAATATTTTTACCAATAAAATTGGTTATTTTACCAATTTTTGGTGCATTCAAAATTACGAGGAAATCCTCGTAATTTTACGAGAATTTTACCTACGTCATATTTTACGAGAATAGCCTCGTAAAATCACAAGATTTATTGGTAACTTTACAAGTTTTTTTTTTGAGTGTACAAAAAAACGGAATGAAGTATCAGTATCATAGATATGTAGGATAGCTATGTGCCAATTTTCAATTAAATATGAAGACACCATTTCCAAAAACAATAACAATCGGAAGTTTAATAAAATAGAGAAGCAATTGTGTTTTTTTTTTTCATCAATATCTTAACAAAATTTTATTTGTATTATTCATAGTATGGCTATGCAAAATAAATAAATTTAAATTATAACAAATGCTTAAATGAGGCGAAGGTACAACATCGTTTAGAGTTAATGATGATAGGTATAGGCTGGTGCAGCATATGAGGTGTATTGAGTAGGAGCTGCGTAATGAGCAACTGGAGCTGATTTAACATATGCGGGAGCGGCATAAGACGTGTATTGAGTGGGAGCAGCATAATGAGCAACTGGGGCTACTGTTTTAACCACAGAGGGAGAGGAGTAATGAACAACAGGTGCTGAGTAATGGGCAACAGGTGCTGAGTAATGGGCAACTGGAGAAACAGTCTTTACAACGGTTGGGGCAGCATAATGAGCTACTGGAGAAACGGTCTTAACAACAGTAGGGGCAGCATAGTGGGCAAGAGGTTCACGGTTGACAACAGCATTGAAACCATTAATGGGATCAGCAGTATATTGAACGGTGCGTTTGTAACCATCAGCATCAATCAAGGAGTATTCACCACGAACAACATCACCATCACGTTCTTCAGTTTGACTCTTGGAATCACCAGTCAATTTATCATCAACACCATAAGAGAATTTATATTGTGGATGAGGATCGTATTCTTCAGATTTAACAACAACCTTTTGAGCAACAGCTACGGGAGAAGCATGATAAACCTGAGCGACTGGAGCATAGCCGGCACTGGCAACAGCTACGAAAGCAAGTGCGAAAACAAACTAAAAAGAAAAATTAATTCATTGTTTAACTTTTAGCCAAATCACAATATTTTGCTGTTAATAATGCTGACGTATTTTTTTTTTTAAATTGTGACTTTGCACATGTCAAACACTTACCTTGAAAGCCATGTTGTTACAATTAGTTGTCTGGTTGATTCGTTCTTAATAGAAGTAAACACAAGAAGTGAATGATATAATTTTTATAATTTGGTCAACTTTTATATAAAATAATAATTGACTTATTTATTTAATGGTTTTGATTCTTATTTTACTATCAACGAAATTCCAAGAGTTAATACCTTTCATTCATATTCGTAATTTTTGTCAAAATAGAGTAAAACCAATTAAAAACAGGATTTATTTATGTTATTATGAAATTTCAATTATATTGAATTAATTGAAATTATAATTAGTTTGATAAGTGATCAACGTATGAAAATTACAATGATGGGTGCCGAAACAATTTCGGTTTTGGTAATGGTTTTGAGAAATTATTTAGTATTGATAGTAGCCGACATGGGGGTGGGTTACTTGCAGATTTCACTGAAAATCAAATTGATAATATTGCTAAAAGCAAATCATGGCGCATTTCTCTCCAAGATGTGCCTTTCAAACGCGGTGCAGACTGCTCTTCAGACCACCATCACGTAATTGGTAATCTTTGTCTAAAGGTACTATTCGTAAACTAACATCTTCTGAACATAAATACGACGTACAAAAATTGAAAAACTTAAAATCAGATTAAAGGAGCCCTGGTTATACAACGAGCTCCCCCAGTGTTAAATTGCAAAACATTAGTAATAGCTTCAGCGATGCTGCCAGAGAACATATTGGTTACAAGACACTCAAAAGACCGCAGTGGATGTCTGACGATACCTGGAAGTTATTCCTGCAAAGGAAATAAAGGCAACACAAAATATAGCAAGAACTCGAGGTGACACGACTTGAAGAACACAGGTCCAAGGATCTATATGAAACTACAAAAAACTCACTGGCAAAAGTTTCGTAAACACAAAACCACTTGAGAACAGCAAGGGAGTATTATCAACATCTAGGAATGGACAATGGGAAATACGGTGACATCATTAGGTTAGGTTGTAAGTGGCTGCTGACGTTTTACGTCAACACACGTAGACTCTGAGGTCCATTGTGATACCACGGGATCGTAATAGGTTTCCCTACTTGTCCCTGTCGTTAAACCAGTTTGAGCTTCTTGAATGAATCTCCTTAGATATTGAATTTTGACATCCGACAAATCAGAAAGATCGTAGAGCTCCCTAGATCCCAGTGAAGCAAGTCTCTGACCAGAAAGTGCCGGGCAATGACAAATAATGTGTTCGAGAGTTTCCAATTCCTCTTCATCTATGCAACTTCGGCAAAAGTCATTCGACGGCACATTTAACCGCTCTGCGTGCTTCCCTATAAGACAGTGTCCGGTAATTATAGAAACCACCGTCGAAATCTCTCTTCTTGGAAGTGCTATCAGCTCACTTGTGCGCCCCTGATTAAGAGAAGGCCAAATAAATCATGTTGTCTCACACGTCCATCCATTTGCCCATCATTGATTAGTATCCGTCGCAGAACAAAGCCGTAGGTTTTGCTTGAAAGTTTCTAGAGGCATTCCAACACATTCCAATTCCGTTGGAACCTGTAAGGTAGTTCCTAGGTAGTTCCTAGTCATCGGCTTTGCAATTCCCTGGAATGTCTCTGTGCCCTGGGACCCATATGAGTCGTATGTTAACTTGCTTGGCCATCTCATTTATAGACGTGCGGCAGTTAAGGGCAAATCTTGGTTTCAGAAATATTTAATCTAGGGACTTGACCGCGGCTTGCCTGTCAGTATAGATGTTGACTGCGGTTGTAGACAAGACATTGCAGCTCAACCAGTCAGCCATTTCTTTTATTGCCAGCATCTCTGCCTAGTAAACGCTGCAATGATCCGGCAATCTTCGAGCCAGGCTCAATCCAAGCTCTTCCGAATAGACTCCAAATGGCTCAAAGAGGGAGCACAGTCCACATTTTGTGGTATTGTTATCTTCTTCAAGATCGCGCTATGGCCACAATCGCTGCTCCTCCATTGCAGCGTTTAAGTCGAATTGCCGACATAATTACTCTTGTTTGCTTTCAAACCCTCTATCTAATCGTTCAAACAATTGTTCATGTGCATCCCACACAGTCAGGCAGGATATCTAAACTTTATGCCCTGATATTTTCGAAATTTCAAACGCTATTTACGCTTTTAAGGCAAACAAGGCACCCTGTGTTGATAATATGGACCCTGAAATGCATAAAGCTGATCCCCAATTACCAGCTATCATTCCGCTACCCCTCATCAAGAACTCTTGGCACACATTTGAACTCAACGCAAATCTTAAAGAAGGTATCATTGTGAACATCCCCAAAAAAGGTTACCTTACCGACTGCAGGAACTGGAGAGGTATCACTATCCTTAGTTCAGTTAATAAAATTTATAGCGCATAATTTCAACCAAAGAATTGCGGGTGCTGTAATAGATGATCTCAGACCTATGCAGGCTGGCTTTCGTTCACAAAAATCTTGCGTTGACCATATCAATAGCTTGCGTATACGCCAACTTGAAGCTGAAGCAAACCAAAGTGGATGGGAAAGAGTTCGTTGCGGCCCTTTGTTCCTACCTAGGAACCATTGCGAGCACATCACTCGAATCAAGCTCAAACTATGCGTATTTCCAAGTATATGCAACTTTGGACGAACAATTTCGCGAGTGTATCAAACGATTTTTTTTTTACATTTTTTCTACTTTGAACTTTTCTTACCATAAGATAATGAGACCTTTTACGCTGTACATTTGTACAATTACTCTTTAAGGTTCCCTTAACTAATCTACATTCACAGTTACTACTTAATTTACAAATAAAAAATTTATTGCGAAATTACGAGAATATCAGAAGTATAAATAGCGACTGATCAAAAAATTTTTTTTTTCTGGAACCTCATTTCGGATTTGAATCATTAAGTTTAGTTAAGGTTTTTTAGTGTTTGTCACTTGTTTATTTCGATTTTTTCTATAAAAACATTTCCAAATTTTAAGAACTTATTCATAAAGAAAAGGTTTAAGAACTTGTTGAAGAAAATGTTTGATATTTTTAAAAATGTCTCCTCAAGAAATTCGCAGGTCCTAAAGCATTTTTCTGATGGCAAACGAGATATCAGACATGTTTATCAAAACAAGTTTCCTGATTTTGACATTTTTATGAGTCGTTTGCTTAAAAAAAAAAGCTTAAGACTGTGACGCGTTATTCCAATTAATTTTTTGTGGCATTTTGCGACAGAACAGGTTTTAGAATTTATACAATTCTTGGTATAGACAAATTTTAAGATTCTGATACATTTTCATATAAAAAATTTTCAGAAACTTATGCAATTATCCCACAAAAAAAAATCCTATTTTAGACTTTTTTCCCAAAGAAAACTTCTTGGGCTCTGAAGTTTTTTCTATTCTATTTTTCTTCAAAAACGTGTAAATTACCGAGACGTTCTTTCTACACCCAAATTTTCAGGTTTTGAAACACTATTCTATAGAAAGTGCCTGAGATTAGAAAAATTAAAGACTTTAAAAAATTTTTGAGGCAATTTCCTAGATTCTGAGAAATTTTTCTATAGAATATTTTATAGTATTTTTTTTTTACAAAAAGTCTGAGATTCTGAAACATTTTCTGAGATATATTTCCTATTGAAAAGTCTGAGATCTAAGAAGTTTTTCCTACAAAAAGTCCAGGATTCTCAGACATTTTTCCCACAGAAAATGTTTCATCTTCAGAGACATTTTTCCTATAGAAATGATCTCATCTCCAGTGACATTTTTCCTACAGAAAAAGTCTTAGATTCTGAGTCTCAGACATTTTCCTACAGTTAAAGTCTTAGATTCTAAGACATTTTTCTAATAGAAAAAATCTCAGAATCTAAGACATTTTCGCAGGTTCTGGAATATTTTTCCATAAAGTGTCAGAAGTCTAAGGCATTTTTTTCTAAAGAATAAATCTCAGACTCTGTGATATTTTGAATATAGAAAATGTGTCAGGCTATAGAAAATTTTTCTAAATGAAAACTCACAAATTCTGAGAAATTTTTTCTCTTAAAAAAGTCTGAGATTTTTTTATATGTTTCTAAGAATTTGTTCCTATAGAAAATGTCCAGGTTTTCCTATTTAAAAGTCTTATATTCGGAGACATCTTTCAAACAGAAATAATCTCAGATTCTGAGACATTATCATAGAATCTGAGAAATTTTTCCTTAACAAAATAGAAAAAGTATCAGATTTTATATAAAATGTTTAAGATTCTGAGAAATTTTTTAGATAGAAAAATCTTTGATTCTGCCACATTTTTTCTATAAAACAAGTCGCATATTCTGTGTTATTTTTCCTATAGAAAAAGTCTCAGATTCTAATATATTTTTTCTATAGAAAAATTCTCAAATTTTCCCTAAAGAAAATTTTCTTATTTTTCCTATAAAAAATTTAAAGATTCCGGGAAATCACAAATTATTCTTATCGAAAAAGTCTCAAAATATTCGTCGAGAAAAATTCTAAAATTTTTCGTCTAGAAAAATTATTAAATCTTTTGTCTTGAGGAATTCCCAATTTTTGCGTATAGAAAAACTTCCAAATTTTTTGTCGAGAAAAATTATCTTATTATTTTTAAAGAAAAATTTTATTATTCCGAGAATTTATAGAAATATTTTAACATTACGAGATATTTTTTCTTAAGAAAAATTTTAAGATTCTTAGACATTTATCATTTCTAAAAAAAAATTTAACTATAGAAAAATTGTCATATGTTTCCTATAGAAAAATTTAAAAATTTTTCCTACCGAAAAATTCCTAAATTATTCCTATGTATTTTAAAGTTTCCTATAGAAAAATTCCCAAACTCTTTCGTAAAGAAAAATTTTAACATTCCGTGACATTTTTCCTTTAGAAAATTTTTAAGATTATTTCATTTTGTTTTGCACTTTCTTTTTTCTCTCTCCTTTCTTCTTCTTTCCTTTTTTTCTTTCTTTTTTCCTTTTTTCCATTCGAATTTTCGGATTGTAAAGATTTTTGACGTCTGCCAAATTTGCCATTTATGAGACTAATTTGCCAGTGATTGCACAGTGGTTTATTATCAATTTTTTTTGGAAATAATTCGGCCATTCAGTAAGTACTGGACCGATTGCAGTGAAATTTACACCGGTTATAGCTCGAAAGAGTACTCTATACCAGGGATGATAAATGACATTTTTAAGATTGTACTGAATTGACTAAAAAAGTGCACTTTTACCCAGCAAATCTTTGGTAATGGGTAGTGATTATATAACACATTACCAGGTAATGTATATACCTTATTTGTAGCATTATTTTAGGATGTCTTACCAAACACTTGTTCCACAACGTATTATTTTAAAGTGAAAAATAATTCATTTCTAATAATTTGCTACGTAATGCATGATTATTGGAAAAATGTATTTTATATTTATTATTTCTAAACATTATATCATGGGTGATTTATATTTGGTTACATTATGTATTATTTAAAAGTTTGAAATAATGCATTATTTATAATTAAATGCATAATGCATTACAAAAACATAAAAAATAATTATTTTATAAAAAAATGCATAAGTTTAAACTAGAGATGGGCTCACGACAAGAAATTTCTAACGACACAGACTCACTAGCATATTATATCTACTTACACTCACTTACAATCACGTGAGTAAATTTAATACAAAATTACTTTTTCACTACTCGTAACACCTTATATATTACGTTCTGGTATGCTATATTATATACCTTACTCGTAACCTATAAAATATCATATATTTTACACCTTACTGGTATTCTTCGTTATAAATTTATGACTTATTTTATACCTTACTGGTATTCTATGTGATAATGTGGATGCATTACTTTGAGTCTCATCGCCTGTTAAAATCATCAATACTGCAATGTATAAAATAAGAGATCATATACCTTATTTTATACCTTATTTGGTAATCTAAGTTTTGCTGGGTATGACTCTCCGTGTAATAAAAAAGTTTGAATTTTTTTTATTAGTTCTTATTTAACAAGAACACCAGCCTTCCCGGAATTGGGTCCCAAGTTCACACATGGACCCATACGATATATCTTTAGTTATACCCTTTAATAAGTGTAGAAAACTCACACAAACCAAATTTTAGGAAATATACTTCTATTTGTTGCCAACAGTCTGATTTACGTGCGGACATCGCTACTCGACTAAAAAAAGGTACCTCTAGAAACAATATTTCGGAAAGTTACAAAGATCAGCACAAAGTCAATATATTCTGTACCACAATTAAGAGCCAGTACTTGATCTGTACTAACAGAAAAAACAACAAAAAATTATATTGTTGATTTTAGAAAATATGGTGCTTATTTTGACGATTTTATACCCAAAAAAATCGATTTGAATTTTTAATTGGAAATAAAAATTTTATATGTATAACAACAAACCCTGCAAACAATAGGGCGATATATTGCCGAAACGATATTGCGGCAATACGAAAATTTATCGTTTCAATATAAAATCAAAGTCATATTTTTATTATATCATCGTTTTCTCGTACGAACGATATTTTGGCGATAAACAAAAAAAAAAATATTGAAAATTTTTATAAATTTTTATAAATTTACTTGATAAAAATAATTTATCAAGTACAACAAGAAATCTTTGAAAGAATATAAATTTGGCCAAAAACCATAAATTTGCTGTTAAAGGTAAAATAAAAAATTCAGCGCATGTTGCGGATATATTTTTCAGGTGAATGCAAATGTTTTTAGTCCTGTTAACATGACCAAAATATGAATGAAAAAAATAATGTCTATTTTCAGATTCAGGGAATCGATATAGCTGTATCGCCGAATTATCATTTTAGTGATATTCCGGCGATACATACAAATCTTTTATTTTTCGTTTAAATGATTATTTGGCTATATTGCCCTTTTATCGCCGAAACGAATTGTTGTCGTATCGCCGGGATGTATTGCCGTCGGGTAACAGTTTCTCGCGAAGGGTGTATCGCCGGCGATACGAATTCGATAATTGCCGCAATAAAATTTATCGTCTCGGCAATACAACCGACGAATCGATGTCGTTTGCAGGGAAAGAGAATCAGGAAAAATTTCAAATCGTACTAAATCAGTCATTGGAGTACTGCAGTACTTTTGGCGTCGGAATTTTTCTGAAAAAAGTACAATTGTACTGACTTTATCGTTCCTGTACTATACTACGCCAAAGATATTTTCTCGGGCTCTTGCAGTTAAAAGAGTTCTTGATAATCTCAACGTACACACGTCTCCGGGCCAGATGGAATTACTGTACTTGTTTAAAAAAAAAAATATTAGAAAATTTGTTTTACAATTTTTTTTTCTGCGGAGTTTTCCTAGATTTTAGGGTTTGTCAAAATATTTTAAATATAGATTAATGTATATGAGAAAAAAGTCTTCAAAACTCGCCACAATTGGAATCAAATCATTTTCTCAAATCACAGATACATAAGTTAAGAGAATTAATATTGCAGAATATTGTATTTTAAATTTTATGTATTTTAACATTTTGTTTATTTGTCAAATTTATCATCTTTTCAATTAATTTAACATAATTGAAATTGCATAACAACATACATAAATAAATCCTGTTTTTAATTGTTTTTACTCTATTTTAACCAAAATTACGAATATGAATGAATGGTATTAACTCTTGGAATTACGATGATAGCAAAATAAGAATCAAAACCACTAAATAAATAAGTCAATTATTATTTTATATAAAAGTTGACGAAATTATAAAAATTATATCATTCACTTCTTGTGTTTACTTCTATTAAGAACGAATCAACCAGACAACTAATTGTAACAACATGGCTTTCAAGGTAAGTGTTTGACATATGCAAAGTCACAATTTAAAAAAAAAAAATACGTCAGCATTACTACTTACCAGCAAAATATTGTAATTTGCCTACAAGTTAAACAATGAAATGAATTTTGTTTTTTTTATTTTTCAGCTTGTTTTCGCACTTGCTTTCGTAGCTGTTGCCAGCGCCGGTTATGCTCCAGTCGCTCAGGTTTATCATGCTTCTCCCGTAGCTGTTGCCCAAAAGGTTGTTGTTAAATCTGAAGAATACGATCCTCATCCACAATATAAATTCTCTTATGGTGTTGATGATAAATTGACTGGTGATTCCAAGAGTCAAACTGAAGAACGTGATGGTGATGTTGTTCATGGTGAATATTCATTGATTGATGCTGATGGTTACAAACGCACCGTTCAATATACTGCTGATCCTATTAATGGTTTCAATGCTGTTGTCAACCGTGAACCTCTTGCCCATTATGCTGCCCCTACTGTTGTTAAGACTGTTTCACCAGTAGCTCACTATGCTGCCCCAACAGTTGTAAAGACAGTTTCTCCAGTTGCCCTTTACTCAGCACCTGTTGCCCATTACTCAGCACCTGTTCATTACTCTTCTCCATCTGTAGTTAAAACTGTAGCCCCAGTGGCTCATTATGCTGCTCCCACTCAATATACATCTTATGCCGCTCCCACTTATGTTAAATCTGCTCCAGTTGCTCATTATGCCGCTCCTACTCAATATACCTCATATGCTGCACCAGCGTATACCTATCATCATTAATTCTAAACGCAGTTATTCTTTCGCCTCATTTATACAGTTGTTATAATTTATTTATTTTACATATAAATTACGAATAATATAAACAAAATTTTTGTTAAAAATTTATTAAAAATTTAGTTAATTTTTTTTATTTTAAATAGCTTTGATTGCTACACCAAAGGCGAGTCCTAGGCGTTAAGTCTATAGAATAACCTTTAGTAAAGGCTTTCATTTTGTTGCTTGCCCAAGTATGTACCAGTGTTGGTATTTCAGAACTTTCAATTAGTGCCAAGTGGAGGGCTTAAACGGGCCAAAATGGTTTAAAAAGGGCCAAACAAATTTGGAATTCCAATTTTGACAGTAAAACCATTCAACATTACCATTCACTTAAAATTCAGAAATTTTTTGCATTGATGAAGAGGAGAACCCGGCAATGCCATGGTTCTTATGTGTATATGGTGTTTGTATGTGTATTGGTTCATGAGTTAGTGCGCATACCTGTATGTTTGCGTAAATGGTGTATATGCAAAAATATTTGAAAGGTTATTCTAAGAGGGTGAAATAGGATAAACAATTATACTTTACTACTTTTCGGAGTTCGATTTCGAACTTAAAATTTAAATTAAAAGGGGACAAAAAAACAGGTAACTAGGGAAAATTGGTACTATTTTGATAGCCACTGAACTAAAACCTCAGAATTAACAAACTTAACATATTTTTAAATTTAAAATTTTTAGGATAATAAGGGGTACTTAAGCATTTGCACTACAAATTGTGCAGAGGGTTCGCTATTATCTCGGTAAATATTGCCGACACATCAAAAAGTCCAAAGGCATTTTTGTACAGGATCGTAAAATACACAACAGCTCAGAATAACAGTTTTAAAGTTATTGAGTTTTTAAAATTCTCAAGACCCCTTTGGGACCCTAAATTCACGTATCACAAAAGCAAGGTAGAGTGAAACTGACAAACATTTTGGATCAAAAACTATCACGATCCTTAAGGGACCCGACTCTGTCTGGACCCATCGGGTCCGAAACCAATGGGATTTTAACCCAATCGGGTCCTCAAATGTCTACGAAACTAAATTGAAATAAAATGTTTACATTTTTTAGGTTAAATTGGCATAATATTAAATAATTTTTCTTTCCTTATTTTTAAGAAATCCCCAATCGGGATTGGTTTTTCTGAATCCCGGGATTCGGGATTGAAGAAAAATTTTCGGGATCCCGATTTCGGGATCCCGGGATTTTCGGGATGTTTTAAATCCCGGGATTCACGGGATTTTTTGGAAATTTTCGGGATTTTAAAAAATTTTTAGTATTTTTGCCACTTTGAAAAATCCACGCGTTCGTAAAGATTAGCAAAGTTGATGTTGTGAAGGGGATCCCCTGTAGGTTAGTTGGTAGCGTGCTAGCCTATGAAACAAAGTCGTGGGTTCGAACTCGCTACAACGAGACGACGGTCATTGTGACCACTTCTCGATTAGGTTTAAATTATTAAAAATTATTTATAATTAAATTGGAAAGATAAACAAAAACTGATCATTGGATCAAAATTATTAATATTAACAAATTATTAATAATGTTGTGAACTTCAAAAAAAGTTTGGGATTCCTCCTATGAAGAATATCCGTATTCGGTTATCTTTCGTCGTGGCTCATCGCTATCAACTTTTAGTGAGCTTGAGTTGAAAAAAAAAACAAGTGAGAGTGTTAAATTCGGCTGTGCCGAATCTTTTATACCCTCCAAAATGTATAAAAAATTAAAACAAAAAATTTGTCAGTGGCGTTTTTTTTTGGGGGTGATGGGGGTCAGTGGGGGGCATTGAGAGCACCTTCCCATCGCGATAAATATACCAAATGTTTCATTTATTTAACAAAAATACAAAAAAAAATGTACACTCAAAAAAATAACTTAGTCAAAATATTAGTAAAAGGTGTTGTAATTTACTTCAACCAAACTTTAGCAAAAAAAATTGTAAAAATTTAACTTTTACAGTTTTTTTTGGCAATTTACTCTTGGTAAATTACAAAAATTTTGTGGTACTTTTACTATATTTTCTTGCTAGTTTTTTTTTTTATTTTACTATAATTTTAGCAAAAATATTAGTATTTTCCTTAAAGAAATGGTAATACTTTTTATTTTTTTTTTCTTAGTTTTAAGAAAAAAAAATTGTTTAAAGTGTTCTAGTGTGAAAAAAAACTCATTGCAGATTGATGATGCTGCCAACACCATAGCAAAGTAGCCATCCATCAACTGAATGTGCGCTCAAAAATAGGCTACACAATTTTTAGTATTTTTTACCATATTTTTTGCTAATTTTACCATATTTTTTGCTAATTTTATATGAAAATTTTTTAAAATTTGCCACCTAAATTGTTAATAAAAAGTTGATAATTTTAAAAAATTATTTTTTTAAAATGTTAACACATAGTTAGATATCTAATCTTTAATATCCAAAAGTTTTTTTTTTATTTTTTTTTTTAAATACATGTGAAAAAAATTAAAAATTCGAAAAAAAATTTTTAATTTTTTACAAATTTTACCTGAAAATGTAAGAAATTTCTTGTGTAGACTACTACGCAATTCTCATTTGTTCTACTTAAGCTAAAAAAAAAATGACGCAAAAAAATAAAAAAAGTGAAGTGTTGTTCTTTAAAGTTTTTTGTTTAAAGTGTTTAAGTGAAAAAAAAAATCATTTTGGATTTTGATGTTGTCGGCAGTCCAGTTACTGCAACTACAGCTGCTGAGAAGAAGGCAAAAGAAGATGCTGCCACCATCAAGCCGAAGAAACCATCCAACAACTGAAGTAATAGTTGATGCTGCTATTACTACATTTAAAGAACGTAGTGCTCAAAAACAGGCAAACTTTTTTTTAGTATATTCACCAAATTTTAAATCAACTACCAATCAGAGAAAAAAAATTACTAAATAAAACAGTTTTTTTTACCAAATTACAATTTTTTTTATCTATTTAACTTTTACCATTTTTTTTGTTAATTTTACCATATATTTTGATAATTTTACAAGGTTGATTTTTTACAAAAATAAAATGGTATTCTTGTAATTTTACCATTTTTTTCCTAATTTTTTGATTAGCAAAATGGTTTTGCTAATATTACCAAAATTTTTGCAACGTCCAAAACTACAGTTTTTTTTTTGCTAATTTTAACCATTTTTTTGCTAGTTTTACAATATTTTTTTTTTGAGTGTAAGAAAAGTGTATTTTTTCAGAGGTTGGTTCAGTTCTTCAAGGGGGAAGTTTTTTCCCCTGGACCGATTTTGCCCATTCGCGAACTTAACCTGCACTCTAAAAAATGCATGTAAACTTACTACTATAAATTGGGTAAATTTTTGTTGAAAAGCACGCATTATGTGTTAATATAAACACTAAATGCGTAAAATAAGTTCAAACAAATTAAACACAGCCAATTATTAATATTATCCGTTAATTCAAATATTTTACACACAAATGTGTAAATAAAATTGTCAAACAACTACAAAAAGAAAATAAACATAATACAATTTATATCTTCGATCAATTCAACAAGTACTATAGCCTAGCTGAAGTGTGCCAGGTTTGCGTGCAGCGGGTCCTTGGTTCGTCTCCGCTGGCAATCAACTTTTTTTTTTTTTATTTTTGTTTTTTTAATTTTTTTTTATTATTACTTTTTTT
The DNA here is from genome assembly GCA_963921195.1 of Pegoplata infirma. Lineage (NCBI taxonomy): Eukaryota > Metazoa > Arthropoda > Insecta > Diptera > Anthomyiidae > Pegoplata > Pegoplata infirma. Next base: position 159,290,595 of record OY992536.1, on the reverse strand, counting down.
AACATTGTATTAATATTATTATAGTTAAATAATTAAAAAAGTTATATAAAAACTTTTTATATACATATTTTACTTTTCTTTAGCTTTTATTATAATTATTTTGGTTTCATTCTATATACATGTTAAATAACTAAAACGCCAGATAAAAGTAAAAGCTTCCGTAGCGTAGTGGTTAAGAAGTGTACTTTCAAATCGGAAGGTGGCGGGTTCGATGCTGGCTGGCGCCGAGTTTTTTTTTTTTTTGTTATATTTTATTCACCTCTTTTTTTTTAAATTGACCACAAGTGGTCAATTTATTTAATTTACACATTCAGAGTAAAATTACCCAATTTATAGTAGGAGTCCAGTTTCCTACTATAAATTGGGTAAATTTCAACAAATTTTGATTAGAGTGTGCCTATGAACATGAGACATATATGTGCCAAGCTTCAGGAGTCTAGCTGTTTTATTTTAGACTGCATTTGTTATCTACAGACAGACGGACGGACGGACAGACGGACATTCATAGAATGTCTTAGAATCGATCATGGATCAATAATATATATACTTTATGGGGTCCCCGACCTATATTTCGATGCATTACAAACGGAATTACAAAGTGAGTATACCCCCATACTGTGGTTGGAGGGTGACTGAGCGTGAGGCAAAACCCACTCACGCCTTTAAAAAAGGTTTTAGTAAAACATAAAATTAAAAAAGTTTACAACTTAAGGAGTTAAGATGTGTCAAAAGCCATTTACGGTCCTATGCTCCTTGTAAGAGTAAAAGTAATATATATAAAAGCCCTTATGTCGAACCACCACTAGTTTTTAGAATTTCTTTACATTTCGCAAACGTTTCACCTTTTTCTATAACAAAAACATGGTACCTGACGGAACTTTTGTCGATTTTTTTTGTTTTGTTCCACAAAATTCATATTTTATACAAATTATTTAAAATATCTAAAAATATTAAAAAAAAAAATAAAAAAACGGGATCCCGAAAATCCCGGGATTGAAATTCAGAAATCCCGAGATTCGGGATTTGCCTAATCCCGAAAATCCCGGGATTTCCGGGATCGGGATATCCCGATTGGAAGCCCTAATATGAACTTAAACAAGTGAGAGTGTTAAATTCGGCTATGCCGAATCTGTGATACCCTCCAACTTGTTAAAGAATATAAAAAATTCCAGGGGCGTTTAAATCCACGCCCACAAAAGGGGGCGGGCTGAAGAAAAAATAAAATTTCTACCCTCTCTGGGTCTGAGTGCAGGACTTTAAATTCCTTCTAACATAAAGAGGTTTATAAGTTTAACTAAAGTGCAAAACAAGCTGTAAAAAATTGCGTTATTATAGAAGTTGGTTTAGTTCTTTAAGGAGGAACTTTTTCCCCTTGATCCGATTTTGTCCATTTCCGAACTAAACCGGCCTATACCCATTAGACATATTAGCCTAGCTCCTTTATTTTGGACTGAATCGTGTTTTATACAGACGGAAGGACAGACATCCATAGAATGACTTAGAATCGATCATAGATCAATATATATACTCTATAGGGTCCCCGACCGATATTTTTATGCGTTACAAACGGAATGATAAAGTGAGTATACCCCCATACTGTGGTTGGAGGTATAAAATAGAAAAACATGGCAATGGAGCTAAACAATTGTAATTTTTTCTTGAAGTTAGTTTATTTTCCCATTTTTTAATTAATTTTTTTTTTCTGAGTGTGTAAAGAAATGCATCACTGTAAGTTTTTTTGTTCAAAATTTAATTTTTGTCATAGAATTATGATATTAATTACAAACAAGTAATTGGTATATGGGTCATTCTTAGTAAAATCAATCATGAATATTTTTGACCCCCTCCAATATTGATGAAATTTGGTTTAGTTCTTACACAACGTAAAAAAATGCAAATTTTCAGCCCTCGAAGTCAACAGGGGCCGAAAATACGGAGGGCCAAATTTTCCCCCAAAATCTCCCAGTCGCGACACTTTACACCGTAAAAACTTAATATCGTTGGTTCTTTTATAGCTAGAAAGCCCATTTTTGGTTTGTTTTGAAGCTCATAATATGCTCTACAAGACCTACCATAACCAAAAAATTTTGGAAAAAAAATTAGGGTTACCTCCCTTATTTTAAAAATGGGGAGGATGGTATCCCCCGATTTTTTTTACTTGATAATCTTATAGAGAAAGTCCTTAAGGATATATTCTAAAATTTTTATGTTGGGACAACAATGGGATAGCTCAAAATCAATTTTTTTTTAATTTTTCACAACTTCCCCCTAAATCTCCAAATCGCAGCACTCTTGATCCTTAAAAATTTTCTATTGTAGCTACAGAGCCCATTTTTGTTTGGTTTAAAGATTATAATACGCTTTACAATACCTACCATAAGCAAAAAAATTTTCAAAAAAAGGAAGGGTGTCCCCCTTATTTAAAGGTCGTGGCAAAGGGTGGAGGAAATGGGGGAAGTATCCCCCGATTTTTTTTACTTGGTAATCTCAAAGTGCAAGTCCTAATACACATATTCTAAAATTTTTATGTTGGGACAACAATGGGATCGACCAAAATCAAAACTTTTAACAATTTCCCCCAAAATCTCCAAATCGCGACACTCTTGCACATTACAAATTTAATATCGTGGGCTGTATTGTAGCTACAGAGTCCATTTTTGGCTTGTTTTAAAGTTCTTAATATGCCCTACAATATTACTATCACAAACAAAAAAAAAATAAAAAATGAGGGGTTCCTCTTGTATTAAAAGATCGTGGCAAGGGGTAGGGAAATCGGGGGATAGTATCCCCCAATTTGTTTTAACTTGTTTTTTTTAAGAGTAAGTTCTAGAGAGCATATTGTGAAATTTTTATCTTGGGACAACAATGGGAGTCGCAAGAGTGTCGCGATTTGTTGATTTTGGGGGAAATTTTGATTTTGGTCGATCCCATTGTTGTCCCAACATAAAGATTGTGGGATATGTTTATTAGGACTTGCACTTTAAGAATACCAAGTAAAAAAAAAATCGGCGGATACTTCCCCCATTTCCTCTACCCTTTGCCACGACCTCTAAATAAGGGGCACCCCTTCTTTTTTTGGGAAATTTTTTGGTTATGGTAGGTCTTGTAGATCGTATTATAAGCTTTAAATAAAAAAGGGCTCTGTAGCTACAAAAGCACTTATGATATTAAATTTTTAAGGTTTCAGAGTGTTGCGATTTGGAGATTTTGGGGGAAATTGTGAAAAATTTTGATTTTGAGTGATCCCATTGTTGTCCCAACATAAAAATTTTAGAATATATTCTTTAGGACTTTCTATTTATAAGATTGGGAAGTAAAAAAAAAATCGGGGGATACCATCCTCCCCATTTTCTCCTCCCTATATTACGACCTTCAAATAAGGGAGGTAACACTTATTTTTTTTTGAAAAATTTTTGGTTATGATAGGGGTTGTAGAGCATATTATGAGCTTTAAACCAACTCAAAAATGGTTTTTCTAGCTATAATAGAACCAACGATATTAAGGTGCAAAGTGTCGCGACTGGGAGATTATGGGGGAATTTTTGACCCTCCGTATTTTCGGCCACTGTTTACTTAGAGGGCTGAAAAAAGTGTGCGTCAGTTTATCACTTAGTGTTACAACTAAACCAAATTTTATAAAAATCGGAGGGGGCCAAGAAAATTTTTAGCTATTTTTGATTGATTTCACTAAGAATGACCCATATACTATTTTTAAATTGAATGCTGAAATCGCAACCCTGCTACTTGATCATGCATATGTTGTCAAAGAGCACTTCGTGGGGAATTTTAGCAGACGGTATAGTCAATATTTAGGTCTTTACCGGGAACCAATTTCAATTAATATTAAAAATCTTTTTTTTCAACAAAACAATTTATTTCTTAAACTTAAACAATAACAAGGAATCCCTACATAGGAAATTATGTAAATGGCATTTAATGATGTTGGTGGTATGCCACAGGAACTTGATATTCCTTGACAACAGGGGTGGCTGGAGCATGTGCAACATATTGTACAGGAGCAGCCTTCACAACAGTTTTAACATGATGTTCCAAAGGAATGCGATTAACTACAGCATTAAAACCACTGTGAGGATCGACTGTGTATTGGACAACACGTCTGAAACCATCAGCATCAATCAAGGAGTATTCACCATGGACAACATCACCATCACGTTCCTCTTGTTGGCTGTGTACATCACCAGTATGTTCATCATTGACATCATAAGCGAATTTATATTGAGGATGAGGATCGTATTGATCTTCGTGTTTAGCCAAAATGGGTTGGGAGTGGGCATAATGAGCTACTGGGGCTACAGTTTTAACTATGGTAGTGGGAACGGGAGACTGATGATAAACTTGTTGTACAGGAATAACTCCAGCACTGGCAACAGCGACGAAAGCAAAGAGAGCAACAAACTGAAATTTAAAAAAGTAAATTGCATTTAATTTTGTTAATTTTCTTTCTGCATCCTTATTTAAAAACATTTCTTACCTTGAATGCCATTTTAAGTAAATTTATAATTTGAATGTAGGACACTTGTGTGTATGAGATGTTAAATAATGTAAGTTGTGAATTTGTATGATTAATATTATTATTTCATTGCATATTTATAACAAATTAATTTTGCATAAATAAATACTTTGAATTTCATTCATAAATTTGGGCTTGTTAAAATTACTTTCAAATTAATGTGCTGATTTTTGTTTGTTTTTTATGAATTTGTTTCTTTAATAAAAACAATTACGTATAAAACATTATAAATAAAACAAAGGTTCGATGACAAATTCAAGAGTTAACTTGGCTTTTTATTTAATATTTTTTTGTGAAAAAAGTGGTTTCTTTTTTTTTTTGAATCCAAAACTTAAAAATCTGGCTACGCCAGGGTCTTACATTTTGAATATACTACAATATAAAATTATAAGAACTAAAATCCTTTTACCTGTTTTTGCTGTATAGTTGCAATCGATTTTGCATTTAAAAAAACACCCTTAAATCTAATGGCAACCAACACTTGCCGTGCAGAAGTAGACATATTTTTTTCAATACTACAATAATATATCTTTCTAATTTTATTAAGAACATTTCAATCACACTTTTATTTATTTGCTAATAGATGTTCAAATATTGTTATTTTAAAAGAGTTCTAAAGTTTGAACCCCCCTCGAATAATATCGAATAATAGTACGAAGATTTTTTTTACGAAATTTGTCTCAGGTAGGGTTGCCAGACGGCCGAGAATGGCCTGAATTTTCCAGTTATTTTGGGTCTGGTCCAGTTCTTAGTTAAAATATGATTTGTCCAGTTAAAATAAAAATTCTTAAGTTTTAACAATTATTTTTTTATTAAATATGTTTTAATTCTTTTTTTAATACTTTTTGAATAAACCATAAATTAAAAAGCTGCGTCTTTTGGCTACTTCAAAATGTGCTCCTTTTGCTGCATTTTCACTACATTAAGTGCAGTTTACAATTTGACTACCCTTGACCACCCTTATCATGTATTTCCCAGTAATGGGGGACCACAATTGTAAAATTTTAATAACTTTTCATACACAATTATTTTTTTTTTATAATTTGATCCAATGATCAGTTTTTTTATTTATTTTTCCAATTTTTATTTACAACTCATTTTAAATAATTTTAACCTAACCGAGAACTGGTAACAATGACCGTCGTCTCGTTGTAGCGAAATTGACCAAGGGTTTTGGTGGGAATCGAACCCACGACCCCCTGTTTCATAGGCTAGCACGCTACCAACTAGCCTACAGGGGCCCCTACACAATTATTTAAACCCGGATAATCGTGTCCCCAATACTGGGAAATAGTAGATAAGGGTGGTCAATGGTAGTTAACATGAAAGTCAACTTTTATTTATTACTTTTTCAAACATCTCGGGTAGTCTATTGTCGATTTCGGCACAAATGATTTCCTTGAAATTTCAATGATCTAAGGATTATTTGGTGTACTATTTGTTTTTTAAACAGACTCACAAAAATAAGTCCCTTTTTTGACTGGCCACCTAGATTTCCAGATTTGACCTTTACAGACTTATTTTTGTGTGGTTATTTGAAAAGAAAAATCTTCGTTAACAATCCTTAGAACCATGATGAGCTCATCATCAACACTTCGAGATGACCGAAAAAGTAGCATGGATGAAGAGTAGTTGGAAATTATCGAACACTTTATTTGCCATTGCCCGGCACTTTCTAGTCAGAGACTTGCTTTACTGGGATCTAGGGAGCTGTACGATCTTTCTGATCAACATCTAAGGAGTTTCATAATAAACTCAAACTGGTTTAACGACAGGGCCTACACCATTTCTAATTGAAATTGAGAGCTTTCTATATGAAATTGGGAAAATTTCAAATGAAATTGAGAATTTATATTTGAAATTGGGAAAATTCCATTTGAAATTAGGATTTTCCATTAAATATTGAGAATATTTCAAATGAAATTAAGACTTCCATTTGAAATTAGGAAAATTTCAAATGAAATTGAGATTTTTTATTTGAATTTGAAAAAAATCTAAATAAAATTGGGAATATCTATTTAAAATTGAGAAAATTTCATATGGAATTGAAAATTTTTATTTGAAATTAAGAAAATTTCAAATAAAATTGAGAAAATTTCAAATGAAATTGAAAAAGCTTCAAATGATTATAAAATTTCAAATGAAATTGAGAAAATTTCAAATAAACTTGAGAAAATTTCAAATAAAATTGTGAAAATTTCAAATAAAATTGCGAAAATTCCCTGTAATATTTTATTTGAAAATTTCTCAATTTCAATTGAAAATATCTCAATTTCTTTTGAAATTTTCTCAATTTCAAATGGAAAGTGTTAGTTTCGTTTGAATTATTTTCAATTTCAAATGGAAATTCTCAATTTCAATTGAAAATTTTCTCAATTTCAATTGTACTTTTCCCATTTTCATACACTCAAAATAATAACTCTGTTAAATTACAGAAAAACTCTGCTAATTTAACAGAGTACACAATACTTTTCCAGCTAACAACATTTCTTGGTAATTTTACTAAAAAACTCTGTAAAATGATTTTGACAGAAAAAAAACTGTTAATTTATAGAGTTTATAGTAAAATATTGGTTAAATACGAAAGCTTTTTTAAAGAGAAAACTCTGTAATTTTACCATAATACTCTGTAAAATGATTTGGACAAAAAAAAACTGTTAATTTACAGAGTTTCTAGTAAAATATTGGTTAAATAAACCACCATTTAGCAAGGAAAACTATGAAAGTTACATATATTTGATGCAAAAAAAAATTTACAGAAAAAACTCTGTAAATTTACAGAGTTTAGTTAAATGCATGTTATTGTGTAAAATTTTTATAAGATTTCTGAAAAATAAATTTTGATAACTTTTTTTTGCTACTTTTTCAACTTTTTCTCAAAAAAAAATTACAGATAAAATTTTGATGTTTGGTAACAAAAACTACTCAAAACAGACAACTATTTTGGTTATAAAAAAATACGAAGTATTTTGCTTAGATCTGTATTTTAGCAGAAAACTCTGTTAATTATCTGTAAAATTAATAGTACAAAGTAAAAAGTAATATAACAGAGGAAACTTTGTTTTTTGTCACAACAAAATACAAAGTTTTTTCTTTAAATCTGTATTTTGACAGAAAACTCTGTCAAATATCTGTTGAATTGACATTACAGTCATTTTACAGAGTATTTTACAGAGTTATTATTATGAGTGTATGTACATATCTCAATTTCAAATATAAAGTCTCAATTTCATATAAAATTTTCTCAATTTCATTTGAAATTTTTTCAATTTCATCTGAAATTTTCTCAATTTCATATAAAAATTTCTCAATTTCAAATGATATTTTCTCAATTTAAAATGTAATTTTCATTTGAAATTTTCTCAATTTCAAATAGAATTTCTCAATTTAATATAGAGTTTTATCAATTTCAAATGGAAATTTTCAATTTTATATGGAATTTTCTCAATTTCATATAGAAGTTCTCAATTTCATTTGAAATTTTCTCAATTTCAATTAAAAATGGTGTAGTAGGGAAACCTATCACGGTCCTTTGGTATCACAGTGGACCTCAGAGTCTACGTGTCAGCAGCCATTTACAACCTAAGAGATAGGTCAGTTCAAAGGTCATATTTGGACTCAGCACGTCAAAAACATTCATAAAAATGAATTTTGGTACCAGAATTTCAAAGACAAAAAAAGTATATTTTTTTCTAAGTGAAATTACACCACGTTTTCTTTCCTGTCACAATGTTTCTATTAATATAAAAAGTTTCAATGAAGTCTCCATCCTGAAAATTTAAATTTAAGTTGTATAGATGATTCTTAACCACATATATTTTTTTCCAAAATTTTTTTCAAAAAAAATCTTGAGCAATGCCATTTTAAAGGCTCTCTAATTACCTATTATTTGCAACCTGACTGAGACCTGTATTGTAATTACTTTTCGAGTTATCTTTATTTATCTCAGAACACTTTTGTCAAATATATACGATTTTGTTAATTTTCAAGACCGCATATCTCGATTACTGGAATGACCAGAAGCCTGAAAAATTGGTAAAATCTCTTTTTTGTTAAAGTAAACATCAGTACTAAATTTCATTAAATTTGGAGGGGGTGCGGTCAACTCCTCGGTTGAATTGAGGTGTTTTAGCTCTTATATGAAAGTAGTACAAAACGAACCAGGATGTCTTAAATTTTTTGAAAAATAAGTTTTTCTTTCACACCTTTCTCAATTCAAACCATATATATACAAATTTTTTAATAAAAACCCCTTCTTGAATTTTTTACACAAAAATCTAAACAAAACTTGAAAATTATTGAGAATCAGAGATTTTTTTTTTACTTCTCAGAATCCTTGAATTTTTTTTAATTTTTTTAAGAACTTTTTCTATACGAAAAATGTTTTAGAATCTGAGTATTTTTCTATACCAAAAACATTTTAAAATCTGAAAATTTTGTTTACGAAAAAGAATTTGAGAACTTTCCAATGTGTAACATGTTCTGAAATCTGTGAATTTTTCTACCCGAAAAATTTCTCATGATCTGAGAATTTGTCTATACGCACAATGTTTCAGAATTTGAGAATTTTTCTACACGAAAAATGTCTCAGGATCTAAGAATTTTTTCTATACACTCAAAATAATAACTCTGTTAAATTACAGAAAAACTCTGCTAATTTAACAGAGTACACCATACTTTTCCAGCTAACAACATTTCTTGGTAATTTTACTAAAAAACTCTGTAAAATGATTTTGACAGAAAAAAACTGTTAATTTACAGAGTTTGTAGTAAAATATTAGTTAAATATGAAAGCTTTTTTACAGAGAAAACTCTGTAATTTTACTATTAAACTCTGTAAAATGCTTTGGACAAAAAAAAACTGTTAATTTACAGAGTTTCTAGTAAAATATTGGTTAAATAAACCACCATTTAGCAAAGAAAACTATGTAAATTTACATATATTTGTAAAATACATTTGATGCAAAAAAAAATACAGAAAAAACTCTGTAAATTTACAGAGTTTAGTTAAATGCATGTTATTTTGTAAAATTTTTATAAAATTTCTGAAAAATTTTTTTTGATAACTTTTTTTGCTACTACTATTTAAACTTTTTCTCAAAAAATAAAAATATACAGATATAATTTTGATGTTTAGTAACAAAAACTACTCAAAACAGAAAATTTTTTTGGTTATAAAAAAATACGAAGTATTTTGCTTAGGTCTGTATTTTAGCAGAAAACTCTGTTAATTATCTGTAAAATTAAGATTACAAAATAAAAAGTAATATAACAGAGGAAACTTTGTTGTTTTGTCACAACAAAATACAAAGTATTTTCTTTAAATCTGTATTTTGACAGAAAACTCTGTCAAATATCTGTTGAATTGAGATTACAGTCATTTTACAGAGTATTTTACAGAGTTATTATTTTGAGTGTACGAAAAATGGTTTCAGAATCTGATATTTTTAATACGGAAAATGTCTCAGAATCTGAGAATTTTTCTATACGAAAAATGTCTCAGAATCTGAGAATTTTTTCTTTAAGAAAAAAGTTTCAGAATCTGAGAATTTTTTCTATTACACTCAAAATAATAACTCTGTTAAATTACAGAAAAACTCTGCTAATTTAACAGAGTACACCATACTTTTCCAGCTATCAACATTTCTTGGTAATTTTACTATAAAACTCTGTAAAATGATTTTGACAAAAAAAAAACTGTTAATTTACAGAGTTGCTAGTAAAATATTTGTTAAATAAAACACCATTTAACAAAGAAATGGTGTTGTAAATTTACATATATTTGTAAAAAGCATTTGATGCAACCAAAATTTTACAGAAAAATTTCTGTAAATTTACAAAGTTTAGTTATTTTGTAAAATTTTTAAAAAATTTTTAAATAAGTTTTTTTTGTACTTTTTTAACATTTTCCTAAAAAAAAACCGATAAAATTATGGTGTTTTTACAGAAAACTTAGTTTTTAACTATGAAATTAAAATTGCATAGAATAAGTTAAAATACAGATAAAACTAAGTTTTTTGGTTATAAAAAAATACAAAGTATTTCGCTTAAATCTGCATTTTAACAGAAAACTCTGTTAATTATCTGTAAAATTACAATTACAAAGTTAAAAGTAATATAACAGATGAAACTTTGTTTTTTTGTCACAACAAAATACGAAGTATTTTCTTTAAATCCGTATTTTAACAGAGAACTCTGTCAAATATCTGTTAAATTGAGATTACAGTCATTTTACAGAGTATTTTACAGAGTTATTTAGAGTGTAGAAAAATGTTTGAGAATCTGAGAAATTTTTCTGTATGAAAAATGTCTCAGAGTCTGAGCACTTTTTCTGTACGAAAAATATATTAGAATTGTGAATTTTTTTTATACAAAAAATTTCTCCGAATCTGAAAATTTTTTCTATGCGTTAAATGTATCAGAATTGAGATTTATTTTTATACAATAAATGTCCCAAAATCTGAGACATTTTTCGATGCAAAAAATGTTGCAGAACCTGAGAATTTTTCTTTTCGAAAAATGTCTCAAAATCTGACAGTTTTTCTATACAAAAGCATTTCTTAGAACCTGAGAAATTTTCTATACGAAAAATGTCTCAGAATTTAAAAACTTTTTCCATACAATAAATGTCTCAAAATCAGCAAATTTTTTCTAAACGGAAAATGTATCAGAATCTGAGATTTTTTTCTATTTGAAAAATGTCTCGGAATCTAAGAATTTTTTCTATACGAAAAATCTCTCAAAATCTGTGGACTTTTTCAGTACGAAAAATGTGTTAAAATCTAAGAATTTTGTCTGTACAAAAAAACTCTCAGAGTCTGAAGTTTTTTCTATACTAAAAATTTATCAGAATTGAGAATTTTTCTGTACGAAAAGTGTCTCAGAATCTGAGAACTTTTCGATACGAAAAATGTCTCAGAGTCAAGGAATTTTTCCTATACGAAAAATGACACACAATCTGAGATCACAGAATCTTATACATTTTCCATAAAAAAATATCATAAAACCTGACAATTTTTCTTTACGAAAAATATCTCAGAAACTGACATTTTTTTACTCAGGGGCTTGGGACACCATCCACTATGAGAAAATTATTCCTAATCCCCCCTAAAATACAAAGTGTAAAACACAAAGTGACGTATTTCAAATATTACTAATTTTAGCGACTTTCATAATCATGTTTTTTCATTAATATGAAGATCTTATTGAATATCTTTATTAATATGGGTGTTAAATAAAAAAAAGCGCATTTTTGATACAAAATCTGCATATCGCCATTTTTATGAGCAAAACCCTGAAAATAGCAGAGAAATCTGTAAATTTTTGCAACACTGTTAATAATTGTAAAAAACAAGTTAGAAAAAAATAAACAAATACAGGTGGCAAAGACAATGACACTAAACTGATTTGAAAGTATTGTAACATAATTAAATATGTTTAGCAAAACAATTATAAAATAAAAAATAATAAATAAATAAAGTTAATAATATGTAAAATAAATTTGCTATAAAAAAGAAATAAAATACCAATATTAATCATACAAATTCACAACTCTCATTTTATAACAACTCATACACGCAAGTGTCCTACATTCAAATTATAAACTTAAATAAAAATGGCATTCAAGGTAAGAAATGTTTTTAAATAAGGATTCAAAAACAAAATTTACAAAATCAAATACAAATCTTATTATTTAAATTTCAGTTTGTTGCTCTCTTTGCTGTCGTCGCTGTTGCCAGTGCTGGTGTTATACCTGTACAACAAGTTTATCATCAGTCTCCTGTTCCCACTACCATAGTTAAAACTGTAGCTCCAGTAGCTCATTATGCCCACTCTCAACCCATTTTGGCTAAACACGATGATCAATACGATCCTCATCCTCAATATAAATTCGCTTATGATGTCAATGATGAACATACTGGTGATGTACACAGCCAACAAGAGGAACGTGATGGTGATGTTGTCCATGGTGAATACTCCTTGATTGATGCTGATGGTTTCAGACGTGTTGTCCAATACACAGTAGATCCTCATAGTGGTTTTAATGCTGTTGTCAATCGCATTCCTTTGGAACATCATATTAAAACTGTTGTGAAGGCAGCTCCTGTACAATATGTTGCACATGCTGCAGCCACCCCTGTTGTCAAGGAATATCAAGTTCCTGTAGCATACCACCAACATCATTAAATGCCATTTACATAATTTCCTATTTTGGATTCATTGTTATTGTTTTATTAAGTTTAAGAAATAAATTGATTCATTAAAAAAAGTAATTCAAAAATTAATTTTAATTTTCGCTCTGGCAAAAAAACTTAAGCCAGCGCCATGGCGGAGATTAATAGAATGAAGTTTGAAAGAGGAATTAAAAAAAGGCTTTTTGGTTTCTTGGAAAAAAAAAACTTTTGTATAGTTTATAGGGGTAACTCGTGAATAGTAGTGTCAGTAATAACGAAGTCTTTTTTTGGAAAGTATTTGGGAACGATTTGGGAATAACGAAAAATAAACATTAAAAAATTTAAAAATGATGAAAATTATTGTTGTGTCACTAGAAAATAGAAAACAAGTGAGAGTGTTAAATTCGGCTGTGCCGAATCTTTTATACCCTCCAATATGTAAAAAAATTCAAAACAAAAATTTGTCAGGAGCTTTTTTTTTGGGGGGGGGGTCAGTGGGGGACATTGAGAGTACCTTCCCATCGCGATAAATATACCAATTGTTTCATTTACTTAAATAAAATACAAAAAAAAAAAACATGTAAAAAAGTGTATTTTTTTAGAGGTTGGTTTAGTCCCAGCAAAAATTGGCATTACTAGTAATGGGTTTTGTAATCCGAAACAGATGTTAATAAGTAGTTACTTATTGAATGAAACACTAATTATTTTAACTAGGGCGTGAGACAAAAATAACTAGTGAAGAGTATGGAGATAAATAAGTAGTTACTGTCTCGGATTACAAATAAGGAGTAAAAACCCATTACCAATAAGAAGTAAAATAATTAGTTAATTAAAACTTTTAAAATTTAACTTGTTTTTACTAAAACTTAAAAATTGCGTAATTTTTATTAAGTTTTTAAGTACTTTTTAAGTTAATTGAATTGTAAAGATTAAAAACTGCAAGTGCAAGAAAATATTATTACTTATAGGTGCTTTTATAACATATTACTGAGAAGTAGTTACTTTTGGGCTTAAAATAATGTTAATGGTATTGGGTACTAATTATAAATAATGTACTTGGTAATGATTACTTTTCACAACTCATTACCATGTTTTTGCTGGGGTTATTCAAGGGGTAATTTTTTCCCCCTGGTTCGATTTGGCCAATTAACCTGCTAGGAATATAACACTTAACCTGCCTAGGAATATAACACATATGAGGCATTCCACACCAAATGTTCAGCGAAAAAAAAGTGATGTTGTGTCAATATGAAATCAATTGCAGAGTATTCGCCCTTAGGTCACTATTAAATAACACAAATAAAATTTCAGTTTTTTCAAAAAGTGGGCTTTGTAGGCATGGTCAAATATTGAAAATATCTGAATTTTTTGCCTTAGCACCTTTATTTAAATATTTATGCAAAATTAGTGAAACACAGTGAAGCCTTTAAACTAAAAGTTTTTTATAGATTTTTGTATGGGCTATCGATTAAAAAAAAAAAAAATGGAAAATTTTCAGAAGAAGTTCTGAATTTTTTAAATTTATACTTAAACTTTATTTATCAAAAAACATGCCACAATTTTATTTCTTTTTTAAATGTTAAAAAATTAGTTAAGGTGTATATCTATCTGTTCTGAAATTTTCAGAGATGCATTTTCCCTTGTTTTCGAAAAAAAAAAATGTTGAACATTGCACTATGCTTATAATTTACAATAATGGGGTATATTACGTATGCGAATGAGTAATATTAACTCTTAAAAAACATTTAAAATAGAGATGTTTTCGTGGGTGAGTTTTTTTTGACGATCACGCACGCTCACGAAGGAAAAGTTTTAATCACGCACGATTTTTCATTTTCCTCACGTTCACGTACGCTCACGTGAGTAGAAAAAATTTTGTCACGTGCACGATACTCACGTGAGCGTGACTGAGCGTGAGCAAAATTAATGAGCATGCGTGATTAAAATAATTTCCTTGGTGAGAGTGCGTGATGGTAAAAAAAAACTTACCCACGATCAAATCTCTATTTTAAATGTTTTTTAAGAGTTAATATTACTCATTCGCATACGTAATATACCCCATTATTGTAAATTATAAGCATAGTGCAATGTTCAACATTTTTTTTCTCGAAAACCAGGAAAAATGCATCTCTGAAAATTTCAGAACAGATAGATATACACCTTAACTAATTTTTGAACATTTAAAAAAGAAATAAAATTGTGGCATGTTTTTTGATAAATAAAGTTTAAGTTTAAATTTAAAAAATTCAGAACTTCTTCTGAAAATTTTCCAATTTTTATTTTTTTAATCAATAGCCCATACAAAAATCTATAAAAAACTTTTATTTTAAAGACATCACTGTGTTTCATTTCATTGGCATAAATATTGAAATAAAGATACTTAGGCAAAAAATGCTGAAATTTTAAATTTTTGACCATGCCTCCAAGGCCCACTTTTTGAAAAATCTTAAATTTTATTTTTGTTATTTAATAGTGCCCTAAGGGCGAATACTTTGCAAATGATATCCTATTGAAACTACCATGGTTTTTCTGTAGTGGAACAGTTCGTGTGGAATGACTCATATTTGTGCCAAACTTGAGGGTCTAGCTCTTTTATTTTGAACTGCATCGTGTTAACTACAGACAGACGGACGGACGGACGGATGGACATCGCTAGAATGTGTTATAATCGATCACTGATCAGTAATATATATACTTTATAGGGTCTCCGACCTATATTTCGATGCGTTACACAAGGAATGACAAATTGAGTATACCCCCATACTGTAGTTGGAGGGTATAAAAACATAATAGGTCTATTCGATTACCCAAATTTCTTACTATTTTTTACTACAACTGGAAAGTCTTGTTTACTTTTTGTATTGAAAATTTCCAGCTGTAGTAAAATGAGTAAAAAAGAAAAACAATACAAAAGAAAATTGTCAAAAAAAAATTTCAAGACGCAACCCAGTAAAAAAAAAATCGAAGTAGTTCACAACGAAGTAGTTTTAAACTACATCAAAAGTAGCAGTTAGTGAATATATTTAGTTGCAAAATGTTGTTTAAAATAACATCCAAATATGTCGATAAGAAGTAAAATAATATGGATTAGAACACTTGAAATAAGTTTTTTTTTTTATATTTTCTAAACATGATAAAAAGAACATTGTATTTATTCAAATTTATTTAAAATAATTTTATTTAAAACTAATTTGGTCAAAAAATACAAGTTTTACGATCGAAATTCAAAAAATTTAATATTTTTACTTTCAAACATTTGTTGGTCGCCCTATAGAATTATGAAAATATGATTTGCTAGTTGTGATGCACTTCATTAACCGAAAATATGTCAAAAAATTCAGACCTATCCGAAATGAGGGACTTATGAACAAAATTAAAAAAAATGTTTCACAACGTTTTTCGCTTCTACTGTAAAAAATTTAAATGGTTTGATTTTTGGTGACGATATATTATATTGGTCATTGATCGATTCTGCGAAGTTCTATGAATATCCCTCTGTCTGTATGTAACACGATGCAGTCCAAAATAAAAAAAGCACCTGAAGTTTGGCATGCATATATCTTATAGTCCTAGGTAGGTTAAAGTCGGACCACAGGGGAAAAAGTTTCTCCTTAAAGAAGCGAACCAACCTCTAAAAAATGAAATTTTTTTAACGATTTTGTGTTTTTGTCAAGCAAATGAATCAATTTTATGGCGGATGAAGTTTAAATCCCTGAACTTGAACCCAGGGGATTAGAAAATGCCATTTTTGGGGCACGAATATGTAAAAATACCCAGCAAAATTGTCTGTTGCAAATAATCTGTTTCAGAATGCTTCATTTTAACCTGCAACCGATTCTACTTAACATTCCAGAATCAATGATTTTTGTTTGAAATTGTCCCGAAAGCAATCGTTTTTTAGAGCAAGTGTTTTTTTTTTTTTTTTAAATAATTTTACATAGAAAATTTTGTTGTGATTACCGTAGAATATATTCAAGAATCGATTGAACCAGGAATTTGTTCCAAAAAATTTTCCTGTGTAGTTAAAATAATTATAAAACTGTATTTCTTTAGTACAAAAAGCATGAGAAATGTATTTGTAATCATTTATCACGAGGGAAAATGTGTCCCCCAAAAACCTATAACGAGTGCTTTCAGTAGATCAGAATGATAACATCGATCTTTGCTAGGTTAAAGCGTTTTAAAAGCAACATAAAAAAGTGATTTTTAAATTTGAAAAATATTGTTATATTGCAAAAAAACTTTTCAAACAAATTTCGGAACTTAAAAAAACTTTCAAAAATGTTCCTTCTTTTTTTCTAAATCATTATCAATGAAACTCGTTACTAGGGCTGTCAAACGGGATCGGTTTTTTAAAATCCCGGGATTCGGGATTTGAAAATCGAAATCCCGGGATCCCGGGATTTTTCGGGATCACGGGATTTTTCGGGATCCCGGGATTTTTCGGGATTCCGGGATTTTTTGGGATTAAATTTCTTTGATTATAAAAGTAAAAAAATAGTAGACTCTTTATGGTTCAATTTTATTGTGCATATTAAGTGGCTACTGTGTGTTAGTTGGTAGCGTGCTAGCCTATTAAGCAGGGAGTCGTGGGTTTGATTCCAACGAAAACCTTTGGGTCGATTTCGCTACAACGAAATTACTAAAAAAAAATGATTTCTAATTATTCTTATTGTTATTTAAAGGTAATTAAAATATTAAGTATACGCCACTAATGCAGTTTTCAAGTAATTATTAATATTAAATATTTAGCAATGGAGTTATGGAAAATGACAACTTTAATTTGCTTTTGGTTTCATCTCATTCCGATTTTGGTGTTGCCCTGTATAATTTTAAAACTAATTTAAAGAAAATTTAAAATAATAAAAACATTTAAAGGGGAAATGTAATAATATAATACATTAGACTTGCATTTTTTTGTATAAAAAAGTTTTTCTTCCAATTTTGAACGTTCCGGAAAATTTTTTTTCTCCTAAACCTAAAAATTTGAGGCCAATCGGATTAAATTTACCCGTAGCGCTCTTTGATCAATGTTTTGGTTTTTTAGAAAATTTTCGCCAAAATCTGCCAACTTTGGTCAAAGGGCTCCGTGACTGTGGCTTAATGGTTAGTGCGTTGGACTATTATTCAGCAAGCCTGGATAGAATTCCCAGCTCAGCAAAATTCGTGGCCAGCTACGTTGAAAATTCAAAAAAAGTTTTAGTTTTAATTTGTTGATGTAAATGTAACAATAATTGAACAAAGTTGTATTTTTAAAAATAAATTCTCATACATTTTTAATGTTTCAAAAATCCCGGGATTTGAGCTTAAAAATCCCGGGATTCGGGGTTCATTTTATGACAAAAATCCCGGGATTTCGGGATTCGGGATTTCGGGATTGACAGCCCTACTCGTTACTCATTCGAACATTTCTTTTAACAATCAAACACTTTGTTCTTCGAGTAATACACAACGCTTTTAAGTGATTTGAAACCATTTGATTTTTCGAACAATCATAAACTTAAATATACTAGTACAGTGTACTAAGTACACTCAAAATAATACATTTTCAAATTCACAAACTATTTCCTAATGCTTTTAATCTGATAATTTTCAAGCATGTACCAATGTATGTTTGTTATACTCACTAGCACTATCATTTATAAGATTTTATGTCTTGTTGTGCTGGATCACCAATAAATAAATAAATAAAATAAATAAAAAAAAATTTACTAATTTTTTTTGCTAATGCTGGTTAGCTAACTTTTAGCAAATTTTTAGTTGAGATTAGCATGTTAGCAAAAATATCTTGTAAACTTCATTTAGCGCATTAGCAATTTTAAACAAAATTTGAACTAATTTTTTTTGCTAAATTTAAAATTGAGTTGACCAAATTTTTACAAGCTTTTTTGCTAATATTAGCAAAAATAAATGGTAAATTTTTGTTTATTTTCAGAAAACTTAAAATGGCGCTATCTCGGAAACTAAGCCAGATAGAGCAAAATGGAGGTCATGTTTGGTTCTCGGGCTCTCCATAGTATCGCCGATCCTCTTCACATGTGGACCCTAATGGGTCCTAACTTTGGATCCAAAAAAGTTAGCATTCCCGAAAATTTTAAAATGCTCATAGTTGTAGCTCGCAACACGTAGAACAAGACCGCAATTTTGGATCAAAAACTATGACGATTTTTAAGGAACCCAACTAGGTCAACGCCCACCGGGGTCTGGACCTATCGGGTCCGAACGCAATGGGGTCCTCAAATGTGTATGAACTAAGTTGAAATAAAAAAATTTCAGTTAACTAATTTTTGCCAACACATTTTTGCTAACTTTACCAAAAAAATTGTGGGTTCAAAACAGGGATGGAATTGTTGATACAAATGTACTTTTTTTGATACTATTTAATGTTGAAAAATACGTTGATACGCCCGTGACTCATTTGATACATTTTCAAAATTAAACGAATTTTAATTAATTTTTTTATTGAAATTTTTTTTCTTGCTAATTGAATTATTGGTTATTGGTTATTCGTGGAGAAACTTTTTTAAATTTCAAATATTTTCATTTATGTTAATGTATGGTCTAATGCAATGGTTCCCAACCTTTGATTCTCGCCCCACTGGGGGGCAATTTTAAGGTTCCAGGGGGGCAACGAGCAAATTTTCAAGATTTTTTTTAGTCAAATTAACTACAAAAACTATTTTTTTGCAAAATTAACTACAAAAATCTTGTTAATTTCTTAACATTTTTACTAAAAACTTAATTTAAATGCTTATTTTACAAAAACTTTGCTAAACAAGTAGTAATTTTTCATTAGATACAAAAATTAGAAAAACAAACAAATTTTTCCTTAGTGTAGGGGGGAGAAGACAATTTTTTACCTTAAAAGTGGGGCGTGGAGTAAAAAAGGTTGGGAACCATTGGTCTAATGAATAACAGCTGACTTTTCACGCTTCGGCCAAAATAACTTTAACCTCATGTTGCGAACACTGTAAATGTCTTTCTTGATTATGACTCTGGGGAGCCCCGAGGAATAATTTGTGTCTTAAATATTTATTTCATATCTCTCTTTTGTTTTCGAGATAAGCTTAAAATGTAAATTTTTTAACGTTTTACCGTTATTTTTTCAAAAACGGCTCTGCCAAAAATTTTGATTTTCGTCGAAATGTAGTAGTGGGGCACCCGAGATTCATATTCAGGAGATTCATATAACAGTGAAACTTGTGGTAAAATTTGGTTTGGCCGAGGCGTGTTTTGTTTATTAAATTAGTTTTTTCCCAAAACAACTGTAAAATCTCACACCTAGAAAAGTTTTACAGTAACTATTTACGGTTATTCAAAAAGTTTTTAGTTAAAGTTGTTCTAAACGTTTTATCGTTTGTTTTTCAAAAAAAAATAAAATATTGAATGATTTTTACAGTCGTTAAAACAATAAACTACAAAATTTACGGAATAATATTTTTATCAGTTAAATTATTTGTGACTGATTATACCACATAATTTTACAGAAGTACGGTTTTTGTAGTTTGTTATTCAAAAAAAAAAAATATTTTTACTCCATAAAATAAAAAATTGTAAACAGTTAAAATAACTGGGATATCATTTGTTTTTACGGAATATCTACTCATTTATTAACGTTTAAAAATAACTGAAAAAGTATGTTGTTTCAAATGATATATAAGTAGTCCGTTTTTTAAAAGGAAAAACGACTGTTTTAAACGTTTTTTCAGTTGAATTTACTTACAAAATATTTTGAATGCTTTTTATAATTTTAATACACATTCATGAATTTTTAGTACCGGCTTCGTTTTTAATTACTATTTTTTGTTGTTTTTAATAAAAAAAAAGTACATTGAGGGTCAGAAAAGTACAATTTAAAATCATTTTTGATACCAAAACGAAATTGCCATATTTCATCCCTGGTTCAAAATCAGCAAATTTTCTAGCAGGTTTACAAGCTTTTTTTGCTAACATTACAGTTTTTTTTGAGTGTAATGCAAAAAATAATGTACTTAAAACCCTTTTCCAATACGATTGCAAAATTAGGCCGACACTCATTTTTTTGACGATATTCCTTCCAGTTCGTGTTTTATCCGAAATTTTTTGAATGCCCGTACTTTTGCATAAGATAGCAACAAGCTTTATGACCGCCGAGTTATGTTATAGATTTCTATAACATAATTAAATCTCAAAACGATCAAACATTCATGGAATAAATAAAAACGTTGTCCGATATTCACTTATATCGTTCTAATGACCTTAGTTTTCCTCGCTCCGTTTTGGTTTTTTGTATTTTCTGTGATAATTAAGACCACCCAACCATAAAGATACAGTTACACTACTGAACATTTAATAAAAAAACTTGATGCGACTAGGACGCGACCTTACACAGTTAATTGCAATTGTTCTAGTGATCACAAATCTGGTCTCCAAAATTTTCCATCACATCAGGTTTTTGATTATTTTTGCTAACTCTTAGCAGATGAACCCGATGTGATAGCGGCTTAAAAATAATTCGAATGTATAGCTCAAACATTGCTCTTAAGGATGTTGAATTCATTTGGTTTTTGGCCTTAACCCTTAGGGCAACAATTGTTTTTCAATGATATCTTATTCCTCAGTATCGAAAAAAACGTTTTTTGGGGAAAAGAAATCATTTAAAACCAATAGGTACCCTAAAGGTTAATGCGACTAACCAAATGAGTTCTTATGAACGCTTGCACATTGCGTTCATCCGCTACACTCAAAAAAATAAAACTGTAAAGTTAGCAAAAAATTCAGTTAAATTTTACTAAAACAAGTAAGAAAATTATAGTCGGTCAAGACCGACCATATAATACCCTACACCAGAGTTTCCCGGACCATGGGTCCCAAGTTCAAACATGGACTGATTAGATCTATATTTTGTCAAATCTTTAATAAGTGTAAAAAGCAATCACTAATCAAATTTGAGTGGAATAGGCTTCTTTTTGTTGACAATAAATCGCTTCAACTGAATATCGGGCGAAATTTCCACATGGGACCTAAGTCCAAAATGGTCCGATGATAATTAGATTTGATAAGGTTAATAAAGTACGCGTTTAACATACACAAACAGAATTTTAATTAAATATTTTCTATTTTCATGAAAATTGAGAGATTTATGTGAAAATCGGGAAGGTGGTTTGTATGGGGGCTACTAGAAGAACTGGTTCGATTTCTTTAAAATTCGGAATGGTGATTTGTGTGTATAAAACATTAATTCCTGCCAAATTTTGAAAAGATACCTATTAAAATGCGACTATTAGAGTCATTTGAGCCAAAACTAAAGAGGACCTTTGTATGGGGGCTAGGTCTAAATATGGACCGATTTTTCCAATTTCAATAGGCTTCGTCCTTGGGCCAAAAGAGGCTTAAGTTTTAAATTTCAAGTCAATTGATCGAGAATTGCGTCTGTCTGTCCGTTTACATGGACAGACAGACGGACGGACAGACGGACGGACAGACGGACGGACGGACGGACATCGCTAAATCGACTCAAAAAGTGATTCTAAGTCGATCGGTATACTTAAAAGTGGGTCTAGGACCAATATTTCGGGTAGTTACAAACATCAGCACAAACTCATTATACCCTATACCACAGTGTGGTGTAGGGTATAAAAATTCCTGATTTTGAATCTACTAAATTTCTTGTTAATTTAATTAAAAATATTTAGTTAACTTTTCGTAGAATGAATGTTGCAAAAAAAAAGTAACTTTAACTAAAAATTCAGCTGAAAATTTCGTAATATTTTTATGTATGTATGTATTAACAAAAACCTTAGTTAAATTCAGCTAAACCTTTTGTAAAAAATTGTAAGTTTGTTAAATATTGATTTTATACACTAACAAGAAATTTCTCACATTTTTTCACTCGACAAATATGTTACGAGAAATCAGCAAATTAATTAATAAAAAATCGTAAACACAGTTTTAAAGTCAACAAAAAAATTAATTCAAAATTTGTTCAAAAATTTTCTAACAAGCCAGTAAACTCGAGTTAACAAAAAAAAATTTGTTAACTTTACAGTTTTATTTTTTTGAGTGTATAAGTTGACCAAAACTGCGATTTTTTTGAACCTTAACGTCAATTTTCTCAAAAACCTGATGTGATGGAAAAGTTTCAAGACAGGATTTTTGACCAGCAAAGCATTTGTAATTAAGTGTATTAGGTCGCGTCCCAGTCGCATTTTCCATGTTTAGAAGTGTTATTAAAACATTAGCATCGTTAGCTTCGCTTACTAAATTTACTTCTAAAAAGGTTCTAAAAAGACACTTTTTAATTAGTTCAAAAATGCTTTTAAATAGTGATCTTAAAGGTGTAATTAAACTGTACACACAAAATCTTAATCTACGACAACTGTATGAGTACTACTTTATATGTACCATAGATGGGAATTTTTAATTACCATTGAAATTTAATTACCATTGGTTGATATCAATGGTAATGAAAAAATTTTCATTACCATTTATTGGTAATTAAATTTTTTTAATTGAAAAAATAATTACTAATGGTAATGAAATGCACCAATTGTTGAAAAACACCAATTATAATTGGTTTCAAAACCATTGGTTTGCACATTTTTGTTTTTTTGAAAAGTTAAAAATTTAAACATCAAAGTATGTTTTTACCAAAAAAATATGAAAATGTTAAAGACAAAAAAAATCGCAAATAAAAATTTCAAATATTGTGTTATACAAAGGCAATCAACGTGTGTTTGGTTTATAAAATGTGAAAAACTAAAACACCATATAACAAAAAACAACGGATATTTCCAAATATTAACGATTTTGACAATATTGTGACGACTTTTACTAATGGTAATTATTTTTTTTAATGATGCCATACCAATGGTAATTTTTTTTTTTTTAATTTTCATTAGTAATTAAATTGATAAGTAATTTAATTGGTACAATTGATACAACCAATGGTAATGAAAAAAATTTCATTACCATTGACATCAATTAAATGGTAATTGACATCAATTAAATGGTAAATTGGTCCCTTTAATTAATTAGTCCCATCTATGATATGTACTTAAAAAATGTTAAAAATACTACATATTTTGCGCGACATCGCTATGTTAAATTCACTACACTCAAAAAAATACGTCAGTAAAAAAGTTTGTAAAATTGGTTGTATCCCAACTTTACAACTTTTTTACTAAATTGTACTAAAAAAATATTTTTTTGTAATTCGTTTTAGTAAACTCGCGTTACAAACTATTAATTTTTTACTGATTTTTTAATAATTTTTTCAGTTGATTTTTTAAAAATTTCGTATTAACTTTTCGGTTTTCTTTTCTAGAAAAGTAATGCACTAATGAAATACAAAAAGAAAATGTTATTAAAATATTTGGAAATTAAAAAGAGCATTTAAAAAAAATATATAGTTAGTTATTTTTTTAATTTAATGGTAAAACTGCGCTTTAATGAGTATGAATATGTTTATTATTTTCAATATTGAATTACACTTATTTGTCTGCTTCATTGTAACTACTTTGTTTTCTTTCAAATAAAAACATATATAAAAAAGGGAACAAAATGCAGTAAAGAGAAGATATGCAAAATTCAAAAAAAAAACACCGACCTTTTTCAATTCTTTTTTCTTTCTTCTCCACTTGCGGCCCTTTTTTGTTTTACGCTATCTGCGATTTTTTTTCTTGTGTGCAGTGTACACAAAGGGTTGATTTCTTAATACTCAGAATAGTATTGGTAATTTTGTGTACTTTTCTTCATGCCTTTCTTTCTATTATTCAGTTGGAAAATAGCATTTGAAGTGACAACGTCGCGGAGCGGAAGAAATAAAAAAATGTACAAACAACAAAATATTACAACTCAACCAAATGGTAAAATATTTTTTGTTTAAAATTAACTCTTTTTTTAGGACAATAAATAAAACAAAATAGAAAATGATGAAAGCAGGTAACAACTGTATATTTATGTGTTCCATTTAAATAATATCAATATAATGTATTTTTTATTCTAGAACACCAATTTATTCAACACAATTTTCAAAGCATTTATTTTATGTGGTATGTAA
Source organism: Pegoplata infirma (assembly GCA_963921195.1). Classification (NCBI taxonomy): domain Eukaryota; kingdom Metazoa; phylum Arthropoda; class Insecta; order Diptera; family Anthomyiidae; genus Pegoplata; species Pegoplata infirma. Next base: position 159,265,850 of record OY992536.1, on the reverse strand, counting down.
TTTATATTTTGTACAAAAAAAAAAAATGTATTCAATATTTTCTCTAACATATTTCAGGTAAAAAATTCAAACAAAATCTGACTTGCATTGAAATAGTAATGGCGACAACAAGCGCAATACGCAGTTTACATATAGTAAAAAAAATACCAAAAATTTAAAATACACAATTTACAATTTTTTTACAAAAAAATTTAGTAATACTAATTTTTTTAGTGTTTTTTGAGATTACTAATTTTTGAAAACCAAAGTTTGTAATGGTAACTGAAAAAGTTATCGGGCACAAATTGAAAACTTTATTAGTAATGGTAACAGACTTTTTTGTAAGGAATACTAACAAATTTTTATGAGTGTAGTGTTTCAGCAGAGTTAGAACTACTCTAGCAGCAGTTGAACTACTTTTTATTAACATTTTAGTATGTTATTTTTTTGCTGGGAAAGAGTGGTGAATATTTTAAAAAATTTTTGAGTTCTATGCGTTTTGAACTTTTGTATTGTAACTTGCTTCATTCATTTATTCAATTTTCACTTTTTGACAAACGGACGCAAAGCAAGTTCGTTCCTATGTACTTTAGTAGGACTTTTCAGGTCTTGAAAAATGTCCGTTAGGTTTGAATTTGTATTTCGTATTTCTAATTAAATATTACTAAATTGCATTGTACCTTATGAGTTGAGTTTTAATTCTGTTTTATATATTGTTGGACTTTATATTTTATAACTGACGTTTATATTTATTTCGGTTTGAGTCCACATTAATTATTTCTAAGAAATATTTATTTTTGTTGTACAATGAGAAAATCTGAAAAAAATATTTGCCTGTGTTGTCAGGCAAAGTGGAGAAGTCGAAAGCTTTCGGAAGAAGCCACCCTTCCTTCGTCAGCACTCTTCGATTGTCACTGTATTTTTAAAAATTTTTTTATCATATGAACCAGTCGCATGACTGGTTCATATGATATTAACAAAAATGCAAAAAAAAATTAAATTTAAAAAAAAAATTGGCAATAATTTTTTTTTGCATGACACAAAATTTATTGTGCGCTAATTTATAATGCCCAAGGTCCATACTCTTAAATAATAAAGAAAGTTATAAACATTTTGTAAGAGTACGCGAATTATTAAAATTTTTTTTTGAAAATGTTGATTTTTCTAAAAAAAATAAATTTGCAAATGTATCAAAAATTAAAGCTAACTTTTAAATTTGGTGTACATATTCGTAATCTACGTCCGAAAAACGATAAGAAAAGTTGGGTTGCAAGTCGTAAAATTTTGTGTGTTCCTCCGTGTAATTTGTCATAAATTCGGTGATAACCAACTTTCGTCAAAACGGCATTGTTGTCTTTGTAAATATCGAATAAGTTTAATAAAATAAATCTAACTTGTCGGATTTTTTTAAGTAGGGGGTATTAAAATACTTAATTCAATGCTTATGCATTTTTAATGAGTTTAATGCAGGAAGTTGCATTAATTACACTGTACTCGAAATTGACATTTTTTTAACAAGTTGGTCACCCTACTGGTAAAGTTAATTCGAGTACGCTGAATTCGATATTCGCTATTTAAAATGTTGATGTTCAAGTAAAATAAAAACGATATTTTAAAACTTTTTCGATAAATTTGTAAATTTAAAACCATTCAACCAAAGAATCTCAATAGATAAAGATATCTGAAGTCACTCGACTCCTGTTAAACCCTCTCTGGCTAACTATGCTATTACAGAGGACGAATGAACAAACAAAAACAAAAATTAAAAAAAATATTGCAATTTGCCGTTTTTTCGACTTAATGGAGCGTTTTTTTTGCATTTAGCGATAAAAAAGTTTTTTTTTGATGATTATCAGGAAATCCAATGACTTTTAATTTGCTAAGAATTTGTTTTAAACACTTTGAAAGGTGTTTCTTAAATAATATTACCATAGTAATTAGAAATTGATACATTTTTTCAAAATTTATTAAGCGCTTTGTCGATATAATACGTTAGCATTGTTTGTAACATAATCGTATTTTCCTCGTCTAACAGTTTTCGTACCTTCTGTAAAAATGTTGCAAAGGTTTGTGAGAGAGATGCGAGGAGCATGATTCAACTACACTCAAAAAAATACGTTAGTAGATTTTCTAATTTTTTTTGCTAACGCTAGTTAGCAAACTTTTAGCAAATTTTTAGTTGAGATTAGCATGTTAGCAAAAAATTCTTGTAAACTTAATTTAGCACATTAGCAATTTTAAACAAACTTTGAACTAACCCAATAAACACCAAAAAATTAAAATTCAAGTGCTTGAAATTTGACTTGAATTAAACTTTAATTTTAGTCTATTTTTCAAGCCTTAATCCAGTTCAAACAAAAACCGGGGAAAAATTTAAATGATTATAAAAACTTTCGTCCAATAGCCCTTTTATCTGTTATGGTTAAAGTAATAAATTTAATGGTTAAGAAGAGACTTGAAAGTTTTCTTGATAATAATAATATTATTCCTTTGAGATCATTTGCTTACAGAAGAAATTTCTCGGCCAGTATTTGTATAAATAGTGTTTTAAATCACATAATGTACGCAAAAGAAAATAAATTAATAGTTACACTGGTATTTCTGGATATTGAAAAGGCCTATGATTGCGTAAATCTCATAAATCTATTTAATATCTTGTCAGATTATAACTGTCCGGAACATATTAAAATTTGGTTGTTAAAATTCTTATCCTATCGCAGATTGCGTCTTGGAAATGATGAAATTATAGTGCGAGGGGGTCTTCCTCAGGGAAGCTGTTTAAGTCCGGCATTATTTAACATCTACACTGCTGGTCTTCACGTCATAAGGGATAATTATACTGAAATTTTTCAGTATGCTGATGACTTTATTATAGTGTCTGTGGGAAGAAATTTTGATAAGTCTGCTAACAATTTGCAAATTAAACTCGACCAATATGTTAATTTAGCTAGTATGATAAATTTGAATATAAATGCGGAAAAAACTAAATCTATGTATTGTGCAAAGGGTTCAAAAAAGATTCTTTCAATTCATTTGAATGGAATCCTTATTGAAAATGTTAGGAGAATTAAATTTGTTGGTCGCATTATTAATTGTAATTTGTCGTTGAGGGAACATTATGATATGGTATTTGATAATTCCTCTAAAAGTATTAATGCTATCAAAATGTTAACAAATGTAAAGGAAGGTCTTGCTCCTAATATTGCTTTGAACGTAGCTAAGAGTTTAGTTTTTAGTAAAATTGAATATGCAAGGACATCAATGGCACATGCCTCATTGCATTTGAATAGGAAAATTACTACTATTCAGAATCAAATTTTACGAAGATGCTTAGGTTTAAATCCCTCAACTCCAAATCATATTATTTATGCCATGGCTATAATGTTGCCATCAAGGGAAAGATCTATCTATCTTACTGCGAGAGAGTTAATAAAGTTGAAATACTTTAATCAGGAACTGTTTAATGTTGCAGTATGCGATCCTAATCTCAAGTCGAGTTATGGGTTTGTTTTAGGAAAGTTTATGAATATCTTTTGCAATCTGGCTTCTAAATCATATTGTGATAATTTTACTAAACATGAAGTAGTAATGAATTTAATTAAGGGAAATAAAAGTGAGCTCTCATCTGACATGGTTAAATCTATATATATATGTGGAGAAAATAGAATCACTCAGAGCGGACGGCTTCTGTATCTTTGCTACAGATGCTTCAGTAGGGGAAGAATCAACTGGTTGTTCTGTTTGTAATATTTCGTGTAACCAGAATTTTGTTTTTAAAATTGAGGATAAAGTTTCTTCATTGGTTGGTGAACTTGTGGCAATAAAAAAGGCTGTTGAACTGATTATTGAGGATAACATTATCAATGCTACAATTTTTACGGATAGTAAAAATGCTTGTTTGTTATTAAACAATTGTGATATGGATAATTCTGTAGTAGGTGAAATTTTAAGTCTTATAAACTTTTCTGATATCTGTAAAATAATTTTCGTTTGGATTCCTTCTCACAAAGGAATTTTAATTAATGAGACTGCTGATTATTTTGCGAAATACGCTACTTCGGTAGGGTGTATCGAGTATGTTAAATTGACAATGGATGAGGCATTAAATAGGATATACAATGAGCTTTATAAAGATTGGTGCGATGAATATAAGGAAATATCTAGGGATAAAGGACAACTTTTTTTTGAAATTTTTCCTGATCCTCCAAAAAAGTTTTGGTTTATGGGACAAAAATTCTCACCATATGAAGTAAAGTTAATTAATCGTTTGTTAGTAGGTCATACCTATAACAAGAAATATTTATTTATGATTAAAGCAGCATCATCAGATAATTGCGATCAATGTAATGTTTGTGAAGATGATAACCATATTATTTTTCATTGTGTTAGATTTAATTCTATTCACATAAAATATCCTGCAATTTCAAAATATAATAATATTACACAATTATTAATATCAAAAAATATGTTAGTTTATAGAAGCTTAGTTGACTTTTTAAAAGAATGTAATATCACCATTTAGATGAATGTATTATTTACTATTCTCAGGAATTTTTCGATGAGAAATTCAAGGTCAATGATTTGTATTGTCTTGAATTTCTCATGGGAAAGTCTTGGTGAAATTCTTAGTTTATTGTTTTGTTAAATTATGTACGTTAATTGAGATTTGTCACTCATTTATGATCCTTTGATTTATTTGTAAGATATATCTTTTTATTATAATTCTATGTAAAAAACTATTTGTATTATATGAATATTTGTCATGGCCATGTCATTCATGGAATGGGCCACTTAAATAAAAAAAAAAAAAAAAAAAAACAATTGCCGAAAATGGAATATTACCAAAAGATTAATTAAATGTCGCGTGATTGAAAACAAATGGCTCGTTAACCAAAGGATTTTTGCTGTTCAATTTCAGAAAAATCATGTAAAGGTAAGCAAATTTGAATTTTGCAAAAATAAAAATCTTAAAATTTCATTTTCATTTTAGTTATCCAAGGGCAAAATTTTCGCCAGCCAATCAATTACTTAAACCCTCTTCATTATCAAAATTTGGGCGTGGATGCTGAAAAACAAATGTTCTTCCAGTTTAATAGATTTATCAAAATATATTTTTTTTATTGTCATTTAATCTTTGTATAAAATTCGCACTATCTTCTTTTCAGCTAATAAATAATTATTTATGCATAATATTGGTCTATTTTTTATTAAACAATGATGCTGCATGATTTTTTTTGAACTGGATTTGTACTTGAATTGCACTTGATTTAGGCTTGAATTAAACTGGAATAGGGCTTGATTTACACTATAAATCAAGCCATATTCAAGTAGTTTTTTTAAATTTTGTTTGGTTCGACTGGAATTACGCTTTTATTTGGGGCTTGAATTCAAGTGTTTTTACACTGTTTTGTTTGACTTGAATTCAAGTATCCGTTTCACTGGTATATGCTATTGAATTACAGTGTAATTCAAGTTGAATTCAAGGCTTGAAAATTGAAAATATGACTGGAATTACGCTTGAATTACACTTGAATTCCAGCAATTTGGCTTATTGGGAATTTCTTTTGCTAAATTTGAAATTGAGTTGACTACATTTTTACAAAATTTTTTGCTAATATTAGCAAAATAAATGGTAAATTTTTTTTTATTTTCAGAAAACTTAAAATGGCGCTATCTCGGAAACTAAGCCAGATAGAGCAAAATGGAGGTCATTTTTGGTTCTCGAGCTCTCCATAGTATCGCCGGTCCTCTTCACATGTGTGGACCCAAATGGGCCCTAACTTTGGATCCAAAAAAGTTAGCATTCCCGAAAATTTTAAAATGCTCATATCTCGGTAAATATTGCCGACTCAACACGTAGAATAAGACCGCAAAATAGTCAAAAGCTCTCCGAGTAATATTTTTGAAGTTATCGAGTTTTTTAATTCTCAAGACCCCAGTGGTCCCCTATAATCACGTATCTCAAAAACTAAGCAAGGTAGAGCGAAGCGGACACAAATTTTGGATCAAAAACTATGACGATTTTTAAGGAACCCAACTAGGTCTAGGCCCATCGGGGTCTGGACCTATCGGGTCCGAACCCAATGGGGTCCTCAGATGTGTATGTACTAAGTTCAAGACAAAAATATTTAGTTAACTTATTATTGGCAAAACATTTTTGCTAACTTTAGCAAAAAAATTGTGGGTTCAAAATCAGCAAATTTTCTTGTAGGTTTACAAGCTTTTTTTGCGTGTATGTTATATTAATACATCAAACCATAATACTGTGAATTTTATCGCGAAAAATATTTTTTGTTCGCAAAAAATCTTGTGTTTTCGTGAAAAAAATTGCTGCAATACAATTAATTTTAGTTTGATTTGAATTTACGATACCCATCAAATATAATTAGTTCGTGTACACTAAATCCCATTGTTACATCAGTTTTTTTTTTCAAAGTTAGCATACACAGAAAATAAAATCTTAAAATTTGAATAAACACCGATCAATTGTAAATAAACCAAACACCATATCAACCAAACACTTAGTAAAAACGGCAGCCTGTTAGTCCATAATACAAAACTTCGATTTTGTTTTCAACAAACTCAGTCAAGTAATTTTATTTCAAAACTCTGTTATCATGTCAACAAATTGTGTTTGTGTTTCTCAAATTTCTTTGTTGAAAAAAAATTCATTTGTCAGATCAACAAATTGTGTTTGTGTTTGTTGAATTTCTTTGTTGAAAAAAAGTAAAATTTTAATTTCACATTCGCTATAAAATTTTGTTTATTTTTAAGTAAAACAAGTAAGAGTATTAAATTCGTCTGTGCCGAATCTTTTATACCCTCCAACATGCAAATAAATAAACAAATAAAAAATTGCAGGGGCGTCTTTTTTTTTTTGGGGGGTATCGGTTGGGTAATTGGGGGGCACATTTCCTCTCAAATAAGTGTTAAAAAATATAATTCTTATACTTTTTTGACTAAAGAAATACAAATTTATCATTATTTAAAAAATTATTCCACGCCCATAAAAGAGGGGCGGCCCGAAAAACGATATTTTCTAATTCTGTGGGTCCAAATTCAGGACTTTGAACTTCTTGTAGCATAAAAATGTTGGATTTGTTAAACAAAAACACAAAAAATGTTGGTTTAGTTCTTCAAGGGGGAACTTTTTTCCCCTGGTCCGATTTTGCTCATTTACGAACTTAACCTGCCTAGGAACATAAGACATATTCGTGCCAAATGTCGGGAGTCTAGCTCTTTTGTTTTGGACTGCATCGTGTTAACTACAGACGTACAGACGGACGGACATCGCTAGAATGTCTTAGAATCGATCACTGATGATAAATATATATACTTTATGAGGTCCTAGACCGATATTTTGATGCGTTACACACGGACTGACAAAGTGAGTATACCCTCATACTGTAGTTGGAGAGGGTATAAAACATTTTTATACCCTCCAACAACAGTATGGGGGTGTACTCACTTTGTCATTCCGTTTGTAACGCATCGAAATATCGGTCGGGGACCCCATAAAGTATATATATTCTTGATCCATGATCGATTCTAAGACATTCTATGAATGTCCGTCTGTCCGTCCGTCTGTCTGTAGATAACACAATGCAGTCCAAACTAAAACAGCTAGACTCCTGAAGTTTGGCGAATATTTTTATTTTTATTTTTTTTATTCAACTACGTATTATTTAATTAAATTTTTTTTTACAATTCTTTTTTTTTTAATTACATTTTAACATAAAATCGATGAAAATAATATTTTTCGTATATTTTTTTTTAATAAAATAGATAAATAAAAAAAAAAAAATAATAATAAAATAATTTTATGGGCATCGCCAGGATTCGAACCTAGGCTGCCGGCACGCATTAGTTATCAAGTGCTGTTGTGTAGTCGTTATGAAGTGCTTTGTGGCACAGGATCCCAGGGTTCGATTCCCGGTTTGGCCGATATATATTTTTTTAAACACATTTTTCATTATTATTATTTTTTTTTTTTTTTTTTTAAAGAAGCAACACTCAGGCAATGCTGCCTATCAATTACCAATGTAACCGTGATGCTTCTTTCGGAAAGGGGATAGAAGAGAGATGAAAGATTTGAAAGATAGAAGGGCTTCAGTATGGCAATACTGTAATTGCGCGTGTTGATAATTTTGAGTACAGTTGTTGCATCGCCATCTGTTATTGATCTGGCGAATTATTTTTGAAGCTGTATTTATAGCCATTGTTTTATTTTACTTCGTTGACGTTTTTAGTGCTATTTATCAACGAAGGAGGGTGCTGCGATAGATATTAGTTATAAATAGAAACTAATAAATATCTGAAAAAAATGTTGTTCTGCCTGAGCTGAGAATCGAACCCAGGCTTGCTGGCTAGTAGTCCAACGCGCTAACCACTAAGCCATAGCACCCTCAAATTTTTAAATAAAAAAATAAGTTTTTATAAAAAATCTATAATTTTTTTTTTTTTTTTTAATTTTTTCGTTTTCAGTTTTGACATAGGTTTTGTTAAATAAATTTTCTTTTTACCAATTTAAAAGTTCAATTATTTTTTAACTCAATTTTGAATTACAATTTAGTTAAATAATTTTTTTTTTTTAAGTTTTATGCAGAAAAATCGTTACAGTTTTAGGTTTTTTAACAGTTTGACTATTATTATTTTGACATAAACCTCCAAAACCATTATTTAGGTACATAATTTTCTATAAATGAGCACAGATATAGAAATCTGAGAAAATTTCCTTTAAAATAAGCCCTCTTCCAGCGATACAGGTCAACCATTCATCAATTGCAATGAATTGCAATGAATATTTCCAAAAAAAATAGCATTATTTTCGGATCTCCTGAGCACCAAATTTTCTCTTAAAAAACCGGAAGCTCGATTTTGATTTTAGACCCATGGTTTCTTTGGGAAAAATTCTTAGAATTTCCCGTAGATTACGAATTTGCTATACGCTTTGTCACGTTTTTTGGTCCCGAACAAATTGACCCACCCTAATAAATATGTCTCATGTTCATAGTCAGGGTAAGTTCGAGAATGGTCAAAATCGGGCCAGGGGGAAAAAAGTTCACCCTTGAAGAACTGAACCAACCTCTGAAAAAATACACTTTTTTACATGTTTTTTTGTATTTTTGTTAAATAAATGAAACATTTGGTATATTTATCGGGATGGGAAGGTGCCCTTAACGTCCCCCATTGACCCCATCACACCGTCCCCCCAAAAAAAAACGCCCCGAGAATTTTTTTTATTTTTTTTACATTTTGGAGGGTATAAAAGATTCGGCACAGCCGAATTTAACACTCTCACTTGTTTTTTTATATTATTAAGACAATTGCTGAATTTCTATCATCTAAACTCTATTGAATATACAAAAAAAAAAAATTTGCACTGTAAATTTTAATCGCGGAAATTTTTTTTGCTATTTTTTTTTTTTGAATTTTTTTTATATTGATATAAAATTTATAAAAATGTAGTTGTGTTTTTGTCGATTCCTATGAACGCTTAGATAAACTGCTTCGAAAAAAATTACATCTCCGCTTAACTAAACTAACTTGGTATTACTTTTTATTTGTGTCAAAAATAGGGTTGCCATTCGTACTGTTTTAAACAGTACATGTACTGTTTTTTATAAAAAGTACTGTTTTATGCACAGCACCTAAAACAGTACGCAAAAGTACTGTTTTTTAAAGCGTGTACTGTTTTTGTACTGTTTTTTTATACTTATCACCAAAATGTAACATTTTTCGAAAAATGTTTCATATTTGACAAAATTTTAATTCAATTTTTAAAAAGTAGCTACATGCAATTTAATTTTATACCACACTCAAAAAGAAAAATTATTTAAAAAGTGGAAAACATAACTAAATTCTATAACGATTTAGCTCCATTGCCATGTTTTCCTTCTTTTTATCTAAATTTTTCTGAAAAATAAGAAAAAAAAAAACTAGAAAATGGGAAAAAATTTATTTTATTGAGTACATCTCATTTAAAGTTCCGATTGCGGGCAGACCCCATTAGGTTCGGAACCCATCGTCATAGATTTTGATTCTTGCCCTTTTCGCTCTACCTTGCTTAGTTTTTAGGATACGGGAATTTAAGGGCCTAAAAGGGTCTTTAGAATCTTAACGGGATAACTAAAAAACTATTACACGGAGGGATTAAGACGGTCGTGTAAAGAACCACAAAAATGTATTTGGCATTTTTTTTTGTTTCGGCAATATTTTCTGAGAAATGAGGAACGCCCAAATTTTTAGATTCAAATTGAGGAGTCCATACATTGAACGAGGACCGGAGATTCTTTAGAGATTTTTAGAATCGAAAATGAAAACTTTTTTGCTCTTTCTGGCTTAGTTTTTGAAATTTTTGAAACATTTTTTGAAAAAAAAAATCCTTAAATTGCATAAAATTTACTAAACCTGAAGAAAAACTTTATCAATTCTAAGAAGATAAATATGATGAACTAATTGGTTGCAAATTATGTCAAAGAAATTTAAAAATTTTTATTGAATTTTACTAAATTTTGAAAAAAAAAAACATTTTCCCAAAATTTAGTTAGACCTTTGTTTGAGTGTAATAATACCGCTTTCGCGTTTGCTTTTTAAAGTCGTGTTTTAATTAAAACACTGTTTTATGGATTTTTTCATATGTTTTTGATATACTACAAAAGCTTTCCAAGTAAGATATCACGGCAACTAAGACAAATGCTCCAAAAAGTCAATCGCAATTTTTTTCAACACTGATAAAAAAATAGAATAAATTTGAGACGGTTTACCTAAAATGTTCCACCGTTCTGTTAACAACCGTTTATGCTCGTTTTGGCTGAGATCTGTTTGAAATCAGGGTAAAAGGGCTAAGTTTTTGTAGTTTGATATAAAATAAGACTTTAAAAAAAGTACTGTTTTTATTTGCAATGTACTGTTTTTTGAGACCAAATGTACTGTTATTCCATGTTTCAAATCTGGTAACCCTAGTCAAAAATGGAAATAAAAACTAACGTGTGCAAAAAAATAAAAGAAATTTAGAAAATTTTGCATTCCCCATCATATTTATTGTATAATTTTTTTTAATTAAGACAATGTAATCATTATTTATAACATTTTTATGAACACCTCCACTGCAGGGAAGAAATTTGCATTTCAGATCTAAAACTGTGAACTTCCCTAGACTTGATGTGTGTTTTGCAAGGAGAAAATTGTTTCCCTCCGGTCAGATTTTGGCCGTTTACCTAATTTTACCTCCCTGTGACCCTAATACATATTTACGCTTTAGTTTTTTAATGGGGCAGCTACCTAAAACTTTCTTCCAGCAGTTGTTGTCAGCTCCCGGCCTTTAATTATCCTTTCGTGGTTTTCTGTTGTCGATTTCCTTTAAACTTATTGGAATCAATATTCATTGCTTTCGTTTCGTATTTTTTATAAAAAAAAATTAAAAACAAATATAATAATTTTTTTGTTGACATTTAAAACATACGTACAAGATAATTAAAAATATAACAAATTTAGAAACTTGGTAGCATTTTTATAAGTGCTTAATTTTTAAGCACTTATAAATTTTATGTCTTAGCTAAGCGTATATAGACAACAATGGTTGTCATTAATCGTATCGAATTCAAATATGCAATTGAACTAATTTTGTTTATTGATGTCTATCTACTCAATCTGAATGATATTCAGTAATAATATAGCAAAGATTTCAACGATTTTAACTTTTTTTTTATCAATTTTACATATATGGGGGTTTTTGTGTCAACTGACACAACTTTTGAAACCGATGTCTTCCGATCGGGATGAAATTTGCACCAAGGTTAGTCCTATTGGATAGCAGTTCAGAGACAATTTTTTTTTTCAACGAGAGCGGTCAAGAACTCTCTGAGTTAGAGGGGGTCGAAATTTGACATTTTGGCAAAAGAGGTGTTTATTCTCATCCATGTTACTTCTTACCTATTGTTTTTAGCAAAATATGTCCCAAATAGTTTAGATAGCTATTTCTTCAGTCTTTCGAAAACAAATTATAAAAAAAAATAAAAACTTTTTTTTGATTATTTTTCTTAAAAATTCAAATCTTTTTTGACTTTTGCCTCAAATTGGGCCCATTTTTTTTTTTTGATTCAAAAGAAGCTTATGTGATTTCCTTTAAGAGCTATGGGGTCGCTTAGTGGGATGCGAGTGGGACATCTATGAACATTTTTTTTTTTTTAACTTTGGAACACAAAAAACGGTTCTTCAATTTGCACTATTAGGCGTGGGATAGCTCACCAGTTTTCGATTTCGATCCGGGACACCCTCTAACTTTGATAGGTTCGAAAAAGAAAGTATGAGCCAAAAAATAAGGGCGGTAGTGTGGGGCCACATGGCTCCTCATTGGGGTCAAAATTGGGCGTAAAGAGGTTAAAATCCTCAAAAAGCCCCACAACTGCCCTAGAACTGCCCATGGAGTGGTGCAATGTGAGACCGACCTCCATTAATTTTTCTTGAATATACCTAACCTCTATTTCCACTTCTTAAGGGGGCTCCCATACAAAATGACATTTTTATCAAATTTGCTCCTACCGCTCTAACTCTCCATAAGGTGACCCTAGAGAAGTAAAATGTATGACCGACCCCCAATATTTTTTCAACTCCAACATTTTCTCAGAATATACCTACCCTTTATTTTCAACTCTTAAGGGGGTCCCCATACATTTTTTTTATTTTTTTATTAGCTTTTAAAAATACATGTTTTTATAATGTATGGGAGCCCCTTAGGGTGTGGAGATAGGGTGTTATAAATAATGTTCGGAAAAAATGTTCGTAACTAAAAAATAATGGGGGTTGGTCGTAATTTTTGCCTCTCTAGGAGGCACGGTAGGAGCTGGTTTAATAAAACAAATTTATAAAAAATAAAAGAAATGTATTGGGACCACCTTAAGGGTTAAAGATACATTGTAGGTATGTTTGCAAAAAATGTTGGAATTAATAAAATAATGGAGGTCGGTCATACATTTGGCCCCACTAGGGGCACTATAGGGTAAGTTAGAATGGTAGGATCAAATTTTTTAAAAATGGTTTGTATGGGAGCCCCCTTAGGAAGTGGAAAGAGGGGTAAGGTATGTTCAAGAAAAATGTTGGGGGCAGAAAATTTTTGCAGGTCGGTCTCACATTTCACCCCTCCAGGGGCGTTTCTAGGGGGGTTTTTGGACTTTTTGAGGATTTTATCTCTTTACGCCCAACTTTGACCCCTATGAGGGGCCATATGGCCCCAACCCACCGCCCTCATTTTTAAGCTCGTGCTTTCTTGTTCGAACCTATACAAATTAGAGGGTATCGCGGATCGAAATTGCAAACTGGTTAGCTATCCCACGCCTAATAGTGCAAATTGAAGAACCGTTTTTTGTGTTCCAAAGTTAAAAAAAAAAAAAAATTCATAGATATCCCACTCGCATCCCACTAAGCGACACCATAGCTCTTAAAGGAAATCACATGGGGGACACGAAAACCCCCATATGTATATGGGGGTTTTCGTGTCAACTGACACAACTTTTGAAACCGATATCTTTCGATGGGGATGAAATTTGCACCAAGGTTAGCTCTATTGGATAGTAGTTCAGACACAATTTTTCAGCGAGATCGGTCAAGGACTCTCTGAGTTAGAGGGGGTCAAAATTTGACATTTTGGCCAAAGAGGTGTTTATTCTCATCCATGTAACTTCTTACCTATTGTTTTCAGCAAAATGTGTCCCAAAGAATCAGGGTCGCCAGTTTTTTTTTGGATGCCATCCCCAAATTAAAATTTCTCATCCCCAAAAATCCCCAAGAAAAAAATTTCTCAAAATTTACTACGCGCAAAAAACACTTGCAACCCATCAAGTGCTTTTGAGTAATTTAGCCAATTTTTTAGAACAAAAACTTGGTTAATTTACGCACAAACACTTGGTGGGTTGTATTTTACACAGAAACTTGGCTAAAAAGTGTGAGTGTATTTTGTGTGTTTAGCGATTAGCACATCATTTGAAACCGCCAATGTTTCGATAAGTATTATGATAAAATTCAAAAACCAACGGAAATGTTTTATTACGGATGGATAACTCAGGAATTTTAAATTTACACACCAGCGATAGAGTACTTTATTGGTCCAAATTTGATTTAATCTTGTTTTATATCTTAAATTCCCTCAAAAGTTTTCTCAGCAAACATGAGTCATCGGCCCTAAGAAATTGTTTGTACCCTTTAAAAACAACAACGAAAATTCTTTTAAGGTTTGATATACATATTGCCGTAAAACCCCTTAAATTTTTATAAATACTAACTCCGGAATATGTATCTAAAACGTTGTATTTCTTTTTAAGAATTTAAGAAGTCGTTAAAGACCAGTATTTTCAATGGATGTACTTTTAGACTTTTTTTCTACAGAAAAAACTATTGAATTTTGGAAACTTTCTATAATAGATTTAAAGGATATACAGTCGAACCCGGTTATAACGAACTCCGAGGGACCAGCGAAAATAGTTCGTTATAAGCGAAGTTCGCTATAAGCGGGGTATATTTTTTTATTTACCCAGTTATTTTCCAAACAAATAGATCCAATTTTGTTTTATTTGATGTTTTTTTCGTAAATAAACCACTTATTGAGAAGAAATCATTAAAAATATTAATGCATTTTATCAAAATTATAATATAAACCAAAAAATTTCAACCTATTGTTGTTTGATAAACATTATTGCCACTCATTTAAAAATATTTATGGAAGTTCGTTATAAAAAGGTAAATACACATGAAATTGTGTTCGTGGGACCATAATAAGCAGTTCGTTTTAACCGAGGATTCGTTATAACCGAGTTCGTTATAAAAGAAGTATTTTATGTGAAAATTGATGCCAAAACGTCGGGACTTTAGAATTAGTTCGTTATAAACGAGATTTCGTTATAACCGAGTTCGTTATAGCCGAGTTTGACTGTACTATAAAAAATGTATGAAAATTTACAATTTGGTTTAAAGAAAAAGAAAATCATTATAACATGATACCACTACGATCCAGGTTTTGACAGACACCATATAAAATTTTAGTTTTTTCTATATAAATGTTCCTACACCGAAAAAAATTCCTGCCTTATATGTACGAAAACGTTCGTACATTGTACGAAAAATTTCGTTGTTTCGCACCACGAAATTCTTGCGTACAATGTACGAAATGCACGAAATTTTTTCGTAAAATAAACGAAATTGTTTTTGTATTTTACAAAAAAAATTCGTAAAATAAACGCAATAAATTTTTGTGTTTTACGAAAATTTTCGTAAAATAAACGAAATATTTTTTTTACGAAAATCTTTCGTAAAATAAAGAAAAATTTCGTTAAATAAGCGAAATTATATGTAAAAATGCTTTCTTGAGAATATGAGCAACGTTTCCAACGTTTTGACAGCAACATTTCCAAGCAATTAATTGTTTCTTTTTAACAGAGACTTATAAGATGTCATTCATTATTTACTGTGATTTTGTTTAAGGCTACGTTCACACTACAAGAACTTATGATGATAAGTTGAGATGATTTTTTTGGAGGACCACCTCCCCTAATGTAAAAAAAAAACGTATATCATCAAGCCTCAAATTTTGTTTGATCCGATTAGCCTTAAATTTTATTTGATCCTTAAAATAAATAAATACCAAGTGAGAGCTTTAAATTCGGCTGTGCCGAATCTTTTATACCCCAAATATGTAAAAAAATATCAGAGTTATTATTATTGAAATTAATTCTTTATACCCACGACCACAAGACATTTTCTAATCCTCTGGATCGAACCACAGTACTTTAAATTTTTTTTGACATAAAAATGTTTTATTTGTTCAACAAAAATGTAAAAAAAACACTTTTCAGAGGTTGGTTTATTTCTTTAAGGAAAAACTTTTTTGCCCACATACGAACTTACCCAGGCAGAAATTGATGATGGTACAAAAAATAAAGCACTTAGAAAGTACTATTTTCCAAACGCTCTGAAGACGCTTTGTTTAACCAACTCAAAAGTGCTTTTACAGCACCTTTTTACGAATTATAAAAATGTTTTATATCTTCCACCCATAATGTAGAATACATAATAATTGTACCTTCAATAAGGGGAATGAGGCATACATCCTCTCTGTTAGCAAAATAAAGCACGGGAAAACATTATGAAGTCCTCTTTTATTAACTCAGTTATTTTTTTACTCTATTGTAAGAAAATATAAAAAAAAATGTAATTTAAAAAATCTACAATTACAAATAAAATTAGCATAAAGCACCTTTAAACCACCTAATTTTTAGTCTTCCGAATGCTTTTAGAGCGCTTTGAAAAACAATCATATGAGCGTTTAACGACGTTATCATTCGGACGTTTTGAGAGCGCTCTAAAAGCAAAAACCATGACGTTTTGGAAACGCTTGTACCACCATCTAGAGTACTTTTAAAACGCTTTGATGGTTGTATTTTTCTGTCTGGGTAACCTGCTTATGACCAAAAGACTTGATCGTGCTTAAATTCAGGAGACTAGCTTTTTTATTTTGGATGGTTTCCGTGTTTTATACAGACGAACATTAATAGAATGCCTTAGAATCTATCATGGATCAATAATATATATGGGGCATTCCATGCCAAATCACTCACTTTTAGGCCCGACCCCCTTCGATTAATTTTATTTTTGGATATGTTTTAGTACGTATTAAATGCAACTTCCAGCCAAATTTTCAGCCTTTTATACCAAGGTGGTGTTGAGTAATCAATTTTTCAAAATGGCGATTTTTTACAAAAAATTAAAAAATTTAAATTTTCAATCAATTTTGACCAGTAAAAAATACAGATATATTAAAAAAAGATGGACAACATTTTGTTGGTAGTTAAATGTAGTTTTAGAAAAAAAAAATATGAAAAATAATTCGAAGTAACTATCACTTGTTTTTTATCGTATAAAAATTAAAATCGACTTTTTGAAAAAGTTCGAAACCTTCGATTTTTTTTTAAAAATGTCAAAAAATTCTACTCTAAATTACGCAACTTTTAAGTCATAATTCGAGATGTGATCGTAATTCGTTCTATTTTTATTCAAATTTTGAAAATTGCACTTTTTTTTTTTTGACTCTGGTTTATTTTATATGGTGCTCCAAAAAAAATAATTTGGTAAATATTGACCGTAACTTCCCCTAGATATATTAACTTGGGTGTAAAAATACGTTTCAGAAAATTTTAGGATGATCGGACATGGGTAAGGCGTGCCGCATCGGCTTTGAAGTTTGAAAATCGGATTACAAGGGAAAATATGCATTTTTTTCTGTTTTCTTAATTTTTTTGGTATTTTAAGTTAATTTTGAATTCAAATGGTTACAGAATTGAAATGTAGAGTAAAATGTCTCTCTATTAAGGTCATAAAAACCGAAATCGGTTTAAAATCAGCCAAGTTATTACAACTTCCCCAGGCATCTAACATGTGGCAGACAACTTGATTAATCAATACAATCCGATTTTTGAAATTCATTGAAATTTTCTACTGTAATAACATTTTTTTATTCTTCAAGTTCAAATGTTATTAGATGACAAGTATTTTTCATATTATGTTTTGCTAACATTTTTTAAATTAGTGCTAAAAATGCCTGCATTTTCCACACCCTTTTGAAATCTCTATTTTAAAAAAAAATATTTTTTTTGTTTTAAAATTTGGAAAAGTCAAAAAAATATTACACTGAAACATGAATAATGAAAAAATGTTATTACAGTAGAAAATTTCAATAAATTTAAAAAAAGGGCCTCGTATTTTTTAATCAAGTTGTATGGCACACGCTAGATGCCTGGGGAAGTTGTAATAACTTGGCTGATTTTCAACCGATTTTAGTTTTTAGTACCTTATTAGAAAGGCATTTTACTCCACATCATAATTCTGTAATCACTTGAATTAAAACTTAACTTAAAATACCAAAGAAATTGCGAAAACAGAAAAAAAATCATATTTTTCCTTGTAATCCGTTTTTTAAACTTCAAGGACCATGCTAAGCGCCTTACACATGTCCGATCGTCCCAAATTTTTGTGAGACGTATATTTACCTCCAAATGAATATATTTAGGGTAAGTTAGGGTCAGTATCTACCATTTTTTTTTTTTTTGGAGCTCCATATAAAATAAATCAGAGCCAAAACATAAAAGGTGCAATTTTAAAAATTAAAAAAAAAAATAGAAAGAATTGTGATCACATCTCGTGTTATGGCTTAAAAGTTGCACAATTTAGAGTAGAATTCTTTTAGTTTTTTACAAAAAAATCGAAGGTTTCGGACTTTTTCAAAAAGTAGATTTTAATTTTTAAACGTCAAAAAATAAGTGATAATTACTTCGAATAATTTTTTCACATTTTTTTTCTAAAACTACATTTAAACACCAACAAAACGTTGTCCAACTTTTTTTAAAATATCTATATTTTTTACTGGTCAAAATTGATTGAAAATTTAAATTTTTTCATTTTTTGGAAAAAATCGCCATTTTGAAAAATTGATTACTCAACACCACCTTGGTATAAAAGGCTGAAAATTTGGCTGCAAGTTGCATTTAATACGTACTAAAACATATCCAAAAATAAAATTAATCGAAGGGGGTCGGGCCTAAAAGTGAGTGATTTGGCATGGAATGCCCCATATACTTTACGGGGTCCCCGACCGATATTTCGAAACGTTACACACGGAATGACAAAGTGAGTATACCCCAATACTGTAGTTGGAGGGTATAAAACACCCTTTAAGAATGCATTTAAAGATTTCTTCTTTTTTCATTAGTTTCCTAAAATTGCAAAATTCTTGGTTATTTTTTTTTTCGTAATATAAAAGTCCACTTTTGTATATTTTAATCGCAAAGTCAATCGCAATTTTTTTCAACACTGATAAAAAAATAGAATAAATTTGAGACGGTTTACCTAAAATGTTCCACCGTTCTGTTAACAACCGTTTATGCTCGTTTTGGCTGAGATCTGTTTGAAATCAGGGTAAAAGGGCTAAGTTTTTGTAGTTTGATATAAAATAAGACTTTAAAAAAAGTACTGTTTTTATTTGCAATGTACTGTTTTTTGAGACCAAATGTACTGTTATTCCATGTTTCAAATCTGGTAACCCTAGTCAAAAATGGAAATAAAAACTAACGTGTGCAAAAAAATAAAAGAAATTTAGAAAATTTTGCATTCCCCATCATATTTATTGTATAATTTTTTTTAATTAAGACAATGTAATCATTATTTATAACATTTTTATGAACACCTCCACTGCAGGGAAGAAATTTGCATTTCAGATCTAAAACTGTGAACTTCCCTAGACTTGATGTGTGTTTTGCAAGGAGAAAATTGTTTCCCTCCGGTCAGATTTTGGCCGTTTACCTAATTTTACCTCCCTGTGACCCTAATACATATTTACGCTTTAGTTTTTTAATGGGGCAGCTACCTAAAACTTTCTTCCAGCAGTTGTTGTCAGCTCCCGGCCTTTAATTATCCTTTCGTGGTTTTCTGTTGTCGATTTCCTTTAAACTTATTGGAATCAATATTCATTGCTTTCGTTTCGTATTTTTTATCAAAAAAAAAAATTAAAAACAAATATAATAATTTTTTTGTTGACATTTAAAACATACGTACAAGATAATTAAAAATATAACAAATTTAGAAACTTGGTAGCATTTTTATAAGTGCTTAATTTTTAAGCACTTATAAATTTTATGTCTTAGCTAAGCGTATATAGACAACAATGGTTGTCATTAATCGTATCGAATTCAAATATGCAATTGAACTAATTTTGTTTATTGATGTCTATCTACTCAATCTGAATGATATTCAGTAATAATATAGCAAAGATTTCAACGATTTTAACTTTTTTTTTATCAATTTTACATACATGGGGGTTTTTGTGTCAACTGACACAACTTTTGAAACCGATGTCTTCCGATCGGGATGAAATTTGCACCAAGGTTAGTCCTATTGGATAGCAGTTCAGAGACAATTTTTTTTTTCAACGAGAGCGGTCAAGAACTCTCTGAGTTAGAGGGGGTCGAAATTTGACATTTTGGCAAAAGAGGTGTTTATTCTCATCCATGTTACTTCTTACCTATTGTTTTTAGCAAAATATGTCCCAAATAGTTTAGATAGCTATTTCTTCAGTCTTTCGAAAACAAATTATAAAAAAAATAAAAACTTTTTTTTGATTATTTTTCTTAAAAATTCAAATCTTTTTTGACTTTTGCCTCAAATTGGGCCCATTTTTTTTTTTTTTGATTCAAAAGAAGCTTATGTGATTTCCTTTAAGAGCTATGGGGTCGCTTAGTGGGATGCGAGTGGGACATCTATGAACATTTTTTTTTTTTTAACTTTGGAACACAAAAAACGGTTCTTCAATTTGCACTATTAGGCGTGGGATAGCTCACCAGTTTTCGATTTCGATCCGGGACACCCTCTAACTTTGATAGGTTCGAAAAAGAAAGTATGAGCCAAAAAATAAGGGCGGTAGTGTGGGGCCACATGGCTCCTCATTGGGGTCAAAATTGGGCGTAAAGAGGTTAAAATCCTCAAAAAGCCCCACAACTGCCCTAAAACTGCCCATGGAGTGGTGCAATGTGAGACCGACCTCCATTAATTTTTCTTGAATATACCTAACCTCTATTTCCACTTCTTAAGGGGGCTCCCATACAAAATGACATTTTTATCAAATTTGCTCCTACCGCTCTAACTCTCCATAAGGTGACCCTAGAGAAGTAAAATGTATGACCGACCCCCAATATTTTTTCAACTCCAACATTTTCTCAGAATATACCTACCCTTTATTTTCAACTCTTAAGGGGGTCCCCATACATTTTTTTTATTTTTTTATTAGCTTTTAAAAATACATGTTTTTATAATGTATGGGAGCCCCTTAGGGTGTGGAGATAGGGTGTTATAAATAATGTTCGGAAAAAATGTTCGTAACTAAAAAATAATGGGGGTTGGTCGTAATTTTTGCCTCTCTAGGAGGCACGGTAGGAGCTGGTTTAATAAAACAAATTTATAAAAAATAAAAGAAATGTATTGGGACCACCTTAAGGGTTAAAGATACATTGTAGGTATGTTTGCAAAAAATGTTGGAATTAATAAAATAATGGAGGTCGGTCATACATTTGGCCCCACTAGGGGCACTATAGGGTAAGTTAGAATGGTAGGATCAAATTTTTTAAAAATGGTTTGTATGGGAGCCCCCTTAGGAAGTGGAAAGAGGGGTAAGGTATGTTCAAGAAAAATGTTGGGGGCAGAAAATTTTTGCAGGTCGGTCTCACATTTCACCCCTCCAGGGGCGTTTCTAGGGGGGTTTTTGGACTTTTTGAGGATTTTATCTCTTTACGCCCAACTTTGACCCCTATGAGGGGCCATATGGCCCCAACCCACCGCCCTCATTTTTAAGCTCGTGCTTTCTTGTTCGAACCTATACAAATTAGAGGGTATCGCGGATCGAAATTGCAAACTGGTTAGCTATCCCACGCCTAATAGTGCAAATTGAAGAACCGTTTTTTGTGTTCCAAAGTTAAAAAAAAAAAAAAATTCATAGATATCCCACTCGCATCCCACTAAGCGACACCATAGCTCTTAAAGGAAATCACATGGGGGACACGAAAACCCCCATATGTATATGGGGGTTTTCGTGTCAACTGACACAACTTTTGAAACCGATATCTTTCGATGGGGATGAAATTTGCACCAAGGTTAGCTCTATTGGATAGTAGTTCAGACACAATTTTTCAGCGAGATCGGTCAAGGACTCTCTGAGTTAGAGGGGGTCAAAATTTGACATTTTGGCCAAAGAGGTGTTTATTCTCATCCATGTAACTTCTTACCTATTGTTTTCAGCAAAATGTGTCCCAAAGAATCAGGGTCGCCAGTTTTTTTTTGGATGCCATCCCCAAATTAAAATTTCTCATCCCCAAAAATCCCCAAGAAAAAAATTTCTCAAAATTTACTACGCGCAAAAAACACTTGCAACCCATCAAGTGCTTTTGAGTAATTTAGCCAATTTTTTAGAACAAAAACTTGGTTAATTTACGCACAAACACTTGGTGGGTTGTATTTTACACAGAAACTTGGCTAAAAAGTGTGAGTGTATTTTGTGTGTTTAGCGATTAGCACATCATTTGAAACCGCCAATGTTTCGATAAGTATTATGATAAAATTCAAAAACCAACGGAAATGTTTTATTACGGATGGATAACTCAGGAATTTTAAATTTACACACCAGCGATAGAGTACTTTATTGGTCCAAATTTGATTTAATCTTGTTTTATATCTTAAATTCCCTCAAAAGTTTTCTCAGCAAACATGAGTCATCGGCCCTAAGAAATTGTTTGTACCCTTTAAAAACAACAACGAAAATTCTTTTAAGGTTTGATATACATATTGCCGTAAAACCCCTTAAATTTTTATAAATACTAACTCCGGAATATGTATCTAAAACGTTGTATTTCTTTTTAAGAATTTAAGAAGTCGTTAAAGACCAGTATTTTCAATGGATGTACTTTTAGACTTTTTTTCTACAGAAAAAACTATTGAATTTTGGAAACTTTCTATAATAGATTTAAAGGATATACAGTCGAACCCGGTTATAACGAACTCCGAGGGACCAGCGAAAATAGTTCGTTATAAGCGAAGTTCGCTATAAGCGGGGTATATTTTTTTATTTACCCAGTTATTTTCCAAACAAATAGATCCAATTTTGTTTTATTTGATGTTTTTTTCGTAAATAAACCACTTATTGAGAAGAAATCATTAAAAATATTAATGCATTTTATCAAAATTATAATATAAACCAAAAAATTTCAACCTATTGTTGTTTGATAAACATTATTGCCACTCATTTAAAAATATTTATGGAAGTTCGTTATAAAAAGGTAAATACACATGAAATTGTGTTCGTGGGACCATAATAAGCAGTTCGTTTTAACCGAGGATTCGTTATAACCGAGTTCGTTATAAAAGAAGTATTTTATGTGAAAATTGATGCCAAAACGTCGGGACTTTAGAATTAGTTCGTTATAAACGAGATTTCGTTATAACCGAGTTCGTTATAGCCGAGTTTGACTGTACTATAAAAAATGTATGAAAATTTACAATTTGGTTTAAAGAAAAAGAAAATCATTATAACATGATACCACTACGATCCAGGTTTTGACAGACACCATATAAAATTTTAGTTTTTTCTATATAAATGTTCCTACACCGAAAAAAATTCCTGCCTTATATGTACGAAAACGTTCGTACATTGTACGAAAAATTTCGTTGTTTCGCACCACGAAATTCTTGCGTACAATGTACGAAATGCACGAAATTTTTTCGTAAAATAAACGAAATTGTTTTTGTATTTTACAAAAAAAATTCGTAAAATAAACGCAATAAATTTTTGTGTTTTACGAAAATTTTCGTAAAATAAACGAAATATTTTTTTTACGAAAATCTTTCGTAAAATAAAGAAAAATTTCGTTAAATAAGCGAAATTATATGTAAAAATGCTTTCTTGAGAATATGAGCAACGTTTCCAACGTTTTGACAGCAACATTTCCAAGCAATTAATTGTTTCTTTTTAACAGAGACTTATAAGATGTCATTCATTATTTACTGTGATTTTGTTTAAGGCTACGTTCACACTACAAGAACTTATGATGATAAGTTGAGATGATTTTTTTGGAGGACCACCTCCCCTAATGTAAAAAAAAAACGTATATCATCAAGCCTCAAATTTTGTTTGATCCGATTAGCCTTAAATTTTATTTGATCCTTAAAATAAATAAATACCAAGTGAGAGCTTTAAATTCGGCTGTGCCGAATCTTTTATACCCCAAATATGTAAAAAAATATCAGAGTTATTATTATTGAAATTAATTCTTTATACCCACGACCACAAGACATTTTCTAATCCTCTGGATCGAACCACAGTACTTTAAATTTTTTTTGACATAAAAATGTTTTATTTGTTCAACAAAAATGTAAAAAAAACACTTTTCAGAGGTTGGTTTATTTCTTTAAGGAAAAACTTTTTTGCCCACATACGAACTTACCCAGGCAGAAATTGATGATGGTACAAAAAATAAAGCACTTAGAAAGTACTATTTTCCAAACGCTCAGAAGACGCTTTGTTTAACCAACTCAAAAGTGCTTTTACAGCACCTTTTTACGAATTATAAAAATGTTTTATATCTTCCACCCATAATGTAGAATACATAATAATTGTACCTTCAATAAGGGGAATGAGGCATACATCCTCTCTGTTAGCAAAATAAAGCACGGGAAAACATTATGAAGTCCTCTTTTATTAACTCAGTTATTTTTTTACTCTATTGTAAGAAAATATAAAAAAAAATGTAATTTAAAAAATCTACAATTACAAATAAAATTAGCATAAAGCACCTTTAAACCACCTAATTTTTAGTCTTCCGAATGCTTTTAGAGCGCTTTGAAAAACAATCATATGAGCGTTTAACGACGTTATCATTCGGACGTTTTGAGAGCGCTCTAAAAGCAAAAACCATGACGTTTTGGAAACGCTTGTACCACCATCTAGAGTACTTTTAAAACGCTTTGATGGTTGTATTTTTCTGTCTGGGTAACCTGCTTATGACCAAAAGACTTGATCGTGCTTAAATTCAGGAGACTAGCTTTTTTATTTTGGATGGTTTCCGTGTTTTATACAGACGGACATTAATAGAATGCCTTAGAATCTATCATGGATCAATAATATATATACTTTACGGGGTCCCCGACCGATATTTCGAAACGTTACACACGGAATGACAAAGTGAGTATACCCCAATACTGTAGTTGGAGGGTATAAAACACCCTTTAAGAATGCATTTAAAGATTTCTTCTTTTTTCATTAGTTTCCTAAAATTGCAAAATTCTTGGTTATTTTTTTTTTCGTAATATAAAAGTCCACTTTTGTATATTTTACGAAAGATTTTTAAACGAATTATTTTCGTAAAAATACGAAAGTCTGTACACTTTTTTTTGTAATATGTAGTCAACATTCGTATATTTTACGAAAGAAGCATTTACATTCTTTTTTTCGTTACTTTCGTAAAATTACAAATGTTTTTACAACATTTTTTTCGTAATATGTAGACAATATTCGTAAATATTACGAAAGAAATATTTACTAATCATTTTCGTTACTTTCGTAAAAATACGAAATTCAGTACTAAAGTTTTTCGTAATATTTAGTCAACTTTCGTGTATTTTACGAAAACAATAAATACGAAACTTTTTTTCGTAAAATGTTGCATGAATTTTTTTCGTTGTGCGTTTGCGTTTTTTTTTTTTTTGTATGCTTTAATTTCCACGATTGATCAAAAATAAAGTACACACAAAAAAATAATCGAGGTAACAACACCTTAGCTGGCATAGGTATTTATTTTTTCTATGATATCAAAAATATAAGGTTTATTAACTTAGCACTACGTAATTTAAATACCTATTGGCTATGCAACTTTTACTTTTCAATTTAGGTAAAAATTCGAAATTAGAAATTGTTGACAATTATTAAAAATTAAATAAAAAATAAAACATCAACATTTTGTTTATTGATGTACATTAGGGTGCGCCAAAGTTGTATGGGTAAAAAAAAAATTATGCTAGAGATCGGCACTCCCCCCAAAAATATTCGTTTTTATATCAAAATACACTATGCAAAAAGTTATGGCGATCGCTTGAGGGGAAAGGGTGCCTCAAACACCTTAAAAATGGAGAAATATGTCAAATTTGACCATTAGATAAAAAAAAAAATTTTTTTTTGTTGTTATTCAATTTCGTCAAAAAAATTTTTTTGTATTAGGTTTAATAAGAACTACTTACGAAAAATATATAAGCTCTCCACTACATCGCTTACCCATTTTAACTTGCGATACAAAAAAGGGCAGTTATTTTTAGGGGTACCCAAAAGTAACATTTTAACATTTTTCAAAATTTTATTAAAAAAAAAATTAAAATTAAAATCGCTCTCCACCAGTTTTTTACATATATTATAAAGATAAAAAATGTGAAATATTATAAATATCCGTTCGGCAGTTTTTCGTTTATAGCGACTTGAAGTTAGCGGATTTCAAGGAAAATTGATTTTTTTGCTGTATTTTCTTTAATTTTGAACTTATTACTACGTTTTAAACGAAATTGACGATATTGGCTTTGCAAGTAATTAAATTGGATCATAAATTTTAGTTAGTTAGTAATTTTTACAGTTTAGCTTTAACCCATGTAAACCCGGGTCAATTATGTCCCACTTTGGAAATATTATTCTTTAAGCTATTTTTTTTTTATCATGAAATTAGTAAATGGAAATAGTTTTAGCTATTCATCGTGTATGCACTTAAAGAATTAAACCCTTTTTATGAAGTTTTTGTATATTTAATGAAGCTTTTCATAAATATGATGAAATATTTTTTGATTGTATCAAACACATTAAGAATTCAAGATTTCTTCTACTTTAAATTTAAATTTAATTTTTTGTTTGGGTTGTTGAAAAAATTAGTTGATGACTAAAGAAAAGCTAATGGACAATTTTTTCTTTTTTTTCTTTGAATTTAGAAAAAATCGACTTCAAAATATTCTTAAATAATTTTCTAAAAAAAAATGTGTATAAATAATTTCATTTTCCAGCGCGACACGCGTATTTCATTTAATATTTGCTCAATCTGCACGCTATTTAACTTAAATTAAAGCTTTATAAATTACATTAATAACATTTTTAAAAATAATACTGACTTTAAAATAATAACGTTTAATTTTTTTTAACAAATTGGATCTACTTTAGAAAAGTTTAATTGTATTGTCACCCACCGTATATAAAAAATGCGGTATAATTTAAAAACATTGTTTTTTCACATGTAGATTTAAATAAACTTGGACTAAAACATTTATTTTTACAGATTAATTTTATTATATTTAATAAAAATATAAAAGCCGGCATACAATGGGAAATATTTGCCCTGTGGGTCATCTTCGACCCGGGTTTACAAGGGTTAATGCTGTCCTGCAAAAATTATTTACTTACTAAAATTTATGATCCAATTAAATCAGTTGCAAAGTCAATTTCGTCAATTTTGTTTAAAACGTAATAATAAGTTCAAAATTAGAGAAAATACAGCAAAAAATCAATTTTCCTTGAAATCCGCTAACTTCAAGTCGCTATAAAAGAAAAACTGCCGAGCGGATATTTATAATATTTCACATTTTTTATCTTTATAGTATATATAAAAAACTGGTGGAGAGCGATTTTAATTTAAAAAATTTTTTTTTAATAAAATTTTCAAAAATGTAAAAATGTTACTTTTGGGTACCCTTAAAAATAACTGCCCTTTTTTGTATCGCAAGTTAAAATGGGTAAGCGATGTAGTGGAGAGCTTATATTTTTTTTGTAAGTAGTTCTTATTAAAACTAATACAAAAAAAAAATTTTTGGCGAAATTGAATCACAACAAAAAAAAATTTTTTTTTTATCTAATGGTCAAATTTGACATATTTCTCCATTTTCAAGGCGTTTGAGGCACCCTTTCCCCTCAAGCGATCGCCATAATTTTTTGCATAGTGTATTTTGATACCAAAACGAATATTTCTAGGGCGAGTGACGGTATAAAATCGAAAGTTGACATTTTTGGCGCACCCTAATGTACATACATATATATTTTTTATAATTGTACAGAATAATAAAACTAGCTGAAAATTAACGGATCTTAAGAAATAGAATCAGTAAGTTTATCTCTTATATCATTGCGAAAAAAATTAGTGCAAATTTTATTGTTTTCCGTTTGTTTAGATATCGTTAATAATGATGTGGAGAAAACAAGACTCAAGGATTTTTATGCAGATTTATCAAGATTCACATATTTATTTAATTGTTATAACATCAATACATTGAGAGAAAAATATCGTGTGAACAAGAGATTCTATCAAGATTTTTTATGCGATCCATCAAGATGTTTATTCGATCCATCAAGATTTATGTACATATTCAAGATAAATCAACTTTTATATATGGGGGTTTTCGTGTCAACTGACACAACTTTTGAAACCGATGTCTTCCGATCGAAATTTCCACCAATCGAAATTTGCACCAATGTTAGTCCTATTGGATAGTAGTTCAGACACAATTTTTCAACGAGATCGGTCAAGAACTCTCTCAGTTAGAGGGGGTCGAAATTTGACATTTTGGCCAAAGAGATGTTGATTCTCATCCATGTAACTTCTTACCTATTGTTTTTAGCAAAATGTGTCCCAAGGAGTTTAGATAGCTATTTCTTCAGTCTTTCAAAAAAAAAAAAATATAAAAAAAATAAAAAAAAAATTTTTGATTTTTTTTCCTAAAAATCCAAAACTTTTTTGACTTTTTCCTCAAATTGGGCCCTTTTTTTTTTTTTTTTTTTTGATTCAAAAGAAAGCTTAGATGATTTCCTTTAAGAGTTGTGGGGTCGCTTAGTGGGATGCGAGTGGGATATCTATGAAAAATTTTTTTTTTTAACTTTGGAACACAAAAAACGGTTCTTCAATTTGCACTATTAGGCGTGGGATAGCTAACCAGTTTTCGATTTCGATCCGCGATACCCTCTAATTTTTTTAGGTTCGAAAAAGAAAGCACGAGCCAAAAAATGGGGGCGGTGGGGAGGGGCCATATGGCCCCTCATTGGGGTCAAAGTTGGGCTTACAGAGGTAAAAATCCTCAAAAAGCCCCAAAACTCCCCTAGAAACGCCCCTGGAGGGGTGCAATGTGAGACCGACCTCCAATAATTTTCTGCCCCCAACATTTTTCTTGAAAATACCTTACCCCTATTTCCACTTCCTAAGGGGGCTCTTATACAAAACATTTTTAAAAAATTTGATCCTACCATTCTAACTTACCCTAAAGTGCCTCTAGTGGGGCCAAATGTATGACCGACCGCCATTATTTTATTAATTCCAACATTTTTTGCAAACATACCTACAATGTATCTTTAACCCTTAAGGTGGTCCCCATACATTTCTTTTAATTTTTCTAAATTTGTTTTATTAAACCAGCTCCTACCGCCCCTACCGTGCCTCCTAGAGAGGCAAAAATTACGACCAACCCCCATTATTTTTTAGTTACCAACATTTTGTCCGAACATCATAACACCCTATCTCCACTCCCTAAGGGGCTCCCATACATTATAAAAACATGTATTTTTAAAAACTAATAAAATAATAAAAAAAAATGTATGGGGACCCCCTTAAGAGTTGAAAATAAAGGGTAGGTATATTCTAAGAAAATGTTGGACTTGAAAAAATATTGAGGGTCGGTCATACATTTTACATCTCTAAGGGCACCCTATGGACAGTTAGAGCGGTAGGAGCAAATTTTATAAAAATGTAATTTTGTATGGGAGCCCCCTTAGGAAGTGGAAATAGGGGTAAGGTATGTTGAAGAAAAATGTTGGGGGCAGAAAATTATTGGAGGTCGGTCTCACATTGCACCCCTCCAGGGGTGTTTCTAGGGAGTTTTGGGGCTTTTTGAGGATTTTTACCTCTTTAAGCCCAACTTTGATCCCAATGAGGGGCCATATGGCCCCTCCCCACCGCCCCCATTTTTTGGCTCGTGCTTTCTTTTTCGAACCTAAAAAAATCAGAGGGTATCGCGGATCGAAATCAAAAACTGGTTAGCTATCCCACGCCTAATAGTGCAAATTGAAGAACCGTTTTTTGTGTTCCAAAGTTAAAAAATTTTTTTTTTCATAGATATCCCACTCGCATCCCACTAAGCGACCCCACAGCTCTTAAAGGAAATCATCTAAGCTTTCTTTTGAATAAAAAAAAAAAAAAAAAAAAAGGGCCCAATTTGAGGAAAAGTCAAAAAAGTTTTGGATTTTTAAGAAAAAAAATCAAAAATTTTTTTTTTATTTTTTTTATATTTTTTTTTTTTGAAAGACTGAAGAAATAGCTATCTAAACTCTTTGGGACACATTTTGCTAAAAACAATAGGTAAGAAGTTACATGGATGAGAATCAACATCTCTTTGGCCAAAATGTCAAATTTCGACCTAACTGAGAGAGTTCTTGACCGATCTCGTTGAAAAATTGTGTCTGAACTACTATCCAATAGGACTAACATTGGTGCAAATTTCATTCCGATCGGAAGACATCGGTTTCAAAAGTTGTGTCAGTTGACACGAAAACCCCCATATAAGAATATTTTTTATAATTTCCACAGAAAAAATGTCTCAATTTCTATAGAAAATTCAGAGATTTTTTCAAGATATTCTATAGAAAAGAATCTGAGAATTTGTGTATAAAAAAAAATTCACAGAATCTGAATAATTTTCTATTAAAAAAATGCCTCAGATCCTGAAAACTTTTGAAACGAAAAACATCTCAGAATCTCAGAGTTTTTCTATAGCAAAATACTCAGATATTTAGAGATTTTTTCTACAGAAAAATGTCTCACAATCTGAGAGTTTTCTATAGAAAAAATGTTTCAAAACCTGAGAACTTTTCTATTGAAAAAAGTCTCAGAATCTGGGAGTTTTTCTATAGAAAAAATGTCTCAGAGTCTGAAAATTTTTCTGAAGACAAAAATGCCTCAGAATCTAAACAATTTTTCTAACAAAAAAAGTCTTAGAACCTGAGAATTTTTCTACAGAAAAAATGTTTCAGAATCTGAGAATTTTTCTATAGAAAAATGTCATAGAATCTGAGAGTTTTTCTATAGGAAAAAAATGTCTTAGAATCTGAGATTTTTTCTATAGAAAAATGTCTCAGAATCTGAAATTTTTATAGAAAAATCTTTCAGAATCTGAGATTTTTTCTATAGAAAAATGTGTCAGAATCTGAAATTTTTGCTATAGAAAAATCTCTCAGAATCTGAAAGTTTTCTATGCAAAAATTTATCAGAATCGGAGATTTTTTCTATAGAAAAATGTCTCAGAATCTGAGATTTTTTCTATAGAAAAATGTCTCAGAATCTGAAATTTTTTCTATAGAAAAATGTCTCAGAATCTGAAATTTTTTCTATCGAAAAATCTTTCAGAATCTGAAATTTTTTCTATAGAAAAATGTGTCAGAATCTGAAATTTTTTCTATAGAAAAATCTCTCAGAATCTGAAAGTTTTTCTATGCAAAAATTTATCAGAATCTGAGATTTTTTTTTTACAAAAATGTCTCAGAATCTGAGATTTTTTCTTTACAAAAATGTCTCAGAATCTTAGAGTTTTTCTATACAAAAATGTATCAAAATTTGAGATTTTTTTCTATAGAAAAATGTCTTAGAATCTGAGAGTTTTTCTATACAAAAATGTCTCAGAATCTAAGATTTTTTCTATACAAAAATGTCGTAGAATCTGAGATTTTTTCTACACAAAAATGTCTCAGAATCTCAGATTTTTTCTATAAAAAATTGGCTCAGAATCTGAGATTTTTTTCTATAGAAAAATGTTTCAGTATCTGAGATTTTTTCTATAGAAAAATGTCTCGGTATCTGAGATTTTTTCTATAGAAAAATGTCTCAGAATCTGAGATTTTTTCTATAGAAAACTGTCTCAGAATCTGAGATTTTTTCTATAAAAAAATGTCTCAGAATCTGAGATTTTTTCTATAGAAAAATGTCTCAGAATCTGAGATTTTTTCTATAGAAAAATGTCTCAGAATCTGAGATTTTTTCTATTGAAAAATGTGTCAGAATCCGATATTTTTTATATATAAAAATTGTCAGATTCTAAGTCTTAGATTCTGAAAATTTTTTTCTATAGAAAAATTCTACAACTCCGAGACATTTTTTCTATAGAAAATGTCACAGATTCTGAGCCATTTCTTCTATGGGAAAATTCTCAGATTCTGGGACATTTTTTCTATAGAAAAATTATCAGATTTTGAAAAATTTTTCTTTAGAAAAATTCTCAGATCCTGAAACATTTTTTCTGTAGAAAAATTCTTAGATTCTGAGACATTTTTTCTATATAAAAACTCTCAGATCCTGTGACATTTTTCTATAGAAAAATTATCACATTCTGATACATTTTTTCTTTAGAAAAATTCTCAGATTCTGACACATTTTTCTATAAAAAGTTTTCATATCTGAATTGTGATACATGTTTCTATAGAACAATTTTCAGATTCTGAGATTTCAGATTTTTCAAAAGAAAAAATATACAGAAACTGAGTATTTTCTGTAGAAAAGTTTTAGAATCTGAGAGTATTTCTATTGAAAAAATGTTTAATAGCAAAAAATTTTCAGATCCTTCATAAAATTCTGAGACATTTTTCTTATTATCAACTTTTCTTTAAAATTTGTAAACATTAAAAAAATTAAAAAAAAAATAAATTAATTAAAAATAATAAACTTTTCGTAGTTTTTATTTAAATTTTAAAAGGAAATGGTGTAAAAAGCCATTACTAATGCAAGGTAATACCACCAAATTATTTACGTAATATCACCTATTTATCAATGCTATTTAGGTATATTTCTGTCAACCATAATAAATTTTTGAACATAGGAATTACCTTAGCTTTTAAGTAACATTACCTTTTAACTTAGCAAATGCCCCGTTTGCCTGGCGCTAAGGTATTTTTATACTATAATTTTAGGTAATATTACCTCGATTTTTTTTTGTGTGTAGAGTTATTTTAACGATTTTAGCATTAAATTGTGATTAATGTATTTAAAAAACACTTGTATATCTAAAATATTTCATCCCCTAAAAATCCCCGAAAAAATCAGTGTCATCCCCATGAAATCCCCGGATGCCCAAATCAAATTTTTCATCCCCAATTTCCAAAAAAATTCCCTATTTAGGGACAAAACCCCTAAACTGGCAACACTGCAAAGAATTTAGATAGGTATTTCTTCAGTCTTTCGAAAAAAATTATAAAAAAAAAAATTTTTTTTGATTTTTTTTTCTTAAAAATCTAAAACTTTTTTGACTTTTTCCTCAAATTGGGCCTTTTTTTTTTTTTGATTCAAAAGAAAACTTTGGTGATTTCCTTTACGAACTATGGGGTCGCTTAGTGGGATGCGAGTGGGATATCTATGAAATTTTTTTTTTTTTTAACTTTGGAACACAAAAAACGGTTCTTCAATTTGCACTATTAGGCGTGGGATAGCTCACCAGTTTTCGATTTCGATCCGGGACATCCTCTAATTTTGAAAGGTTCGAAAAAGAAAGCATAAGCCAAAAAATAAGGGCCGTGGGGTGGGGCCATATGGCTCCTCATCGGGGTCAAAATTGGGCGTAAAGAGGTTAAAATCCTCAAAAAGCCCCACAACTGCCCTAGAACTGCCCACGGAGGATTGCAATGTGAGACCAACCTCTATTAATTATCTGCCCCCAACATTTTTCTTGAATATACCTAACCTCTATTTCCACTTCCTAAGGGGGCTCCCATACAAAATGTAATTTTTATATAATTTGCTCCTACCGCTCTAACTGTCCATAGGGTGCCCCTAGAGAAGTAAAATGTATGACCGACCCCCAATATTTTTTCAACTCCAACATTTTCTCAGAATATACCTACCCTTTATTTTCAACTCTTAAGGGGGTCCCCATACATTTTTTTTATTTTTTTATTAGTTTTTAAAAATACTTGTTTTTATAATGTATGGGAGCCCCTTAAGGAGTGGAGATAGGGTGTTGTTATGTTCGGACAAAATGTTGGTAACTAAAAAATAATGGGTTGGTCGTAATTTTTGCCTCTCTAGGAGGCACGGTAGGGGCGGTAGGAGCTGGTTTAATAAAACCAATTTATAAAAAATAAAAGAAATGTATGCGGACCACCTTAAGGGTTAAAGATACATTGTAGGTGTGTTTGCAAAAATTGTTGCAATTAATAAAATAGTGGAGGTCAGTCATACATTTGGCTCCACTTGGGGCACTTTAGGGTAAGTTGAATGGTAGGATCAAATTGGTTTCAAAAGTTGTGTCAGTTGACACGAAAACCCCCATATCCATATATGAACAAACTAGCTCGCCCGCCGGAACTTCGTTACCGGTTATGTTAAATACCGGATAATAGAAGGATCAGGATTACCCTACCGATTTCAAAAAATGACTCATATGTAGTCTTTGTTTTATTTAATTTTGGACGTTTAAGTCTTTTATAAAATAATATTTCATTGAATAACTTAAACAATAAAATTTGCATTATTTCGGTGGTACGTTGTCATGTACGTTCCAGTGAAAAAGATTTTGAAAATTTTCGAGCCCTTATATCGGGATTTTGGAAAAAAAATTTGGGTAAAAAAACTTATAGAAGGAAAAAATATGGAGTTAAAAAGTTTAATACGAAAAATTTTAGTAAAAGGTATCATTCTATATTGTTCCCCGCTCTATTCCATTTCGTTCCCCGTTCTACTCCATTTCATTTCCAATTCAATCTCCATGCAAGTTTCATTCCTCTCCATATAATATGCGTTACAGAAATAAAAAGTGCTATTGTATTTATATTATAGGTATAAAAATACCATTTTACACCACTTGTACCAATTTAAGTACCCCTTTTTACCCTGTCCATCACTTGGGTGTTATTTCGGCTGCAGGATAAAGGCTGCACGTCAAATTTTGAGTTTCTAGGCTTTAATAGTTAGATAGGTACAAATAACCATTTGCCACCTTTTCCACTTAAAAATAAATTTTCCAAAAACTTTTTTTCTGAACCGTTATTTCAAGAAATATAAGAAGTACCAAACTTACACATTTTTATGCCATTTACGACTCTTAGAAACAGAATTTCCAAAATACAGCATTCAAATTTTCACTGCCTAAGGATCATTATTTCAAGAAGTATAAAAAAACACTTTTCTACATCTCTAAAAACGGAATCTTTTAAAAATACTTTAGCATTGCAAATTGTTTTTTCACCGAAGGACCCCACGTTCCAAAATTCAAGCTTCAAAGACAATTATTATAGGAAAAAAAAACCTTGGTACCAAAATTACACTTTATTACCCACGTAAGAAACGGAATTTCCAAAAAGTACTTTTTCCAGTATGTTTTTCTTTACCGAAGAACCTCATTACAAATTGCAATTATCTAGGAATATTATTTCAGCAAATATTAAAAGTACAAAAAGTATACTTTTTAACCCCGTTAAGAAACGGAATTTCCAAAAAGTACTTTTCCCAATATTTTGGTTTTCACCGAAGAATTTTACATCCAAAATTTTAAGTTTCCAGAACCATTACGTCAGAAAATATCAAAATTACCGGAAGTACACCTTTTTAGCCATTTTGCCCTTCTAAGAAGCGGAATTTCCAAAAAGTATTTTTTCCAGAATGTTTTTTCTACATTGAAAATTTCAAGATTCTAGGGCCCCTAAGAAAAGGAAATTTCAAAAATTTATTTTTCTAGAATTTGTTTTCACTTAAGGATCCTACATTCCAAATATCAAGTTTCTATGATCATTATTTCAGGATATATAAAAAGTACCATAAGTACTATTTTTACCCCTTAAGAAAAGGAATTTTCAAAAAGCATTTTTCCTAGAATGTTTTTTTTTGCAACATGTAATTTTTACAACAGGTAATTTTTACAAAAAGTACTTTTTATTAAAGGTACTTTTATTAAAAGATACTTTTTATTAAAGGTACTTTTTATAAAATGTACTTTTTATAAAAGGTACTTTTTATAAAAGGTACTTTTTATAAAAGGTACTTTTTATAAAAGGTACTTTTTATAAAAGGTACTTTTTATAAAAGGTACTTTTTATAAAAGGTACTTTTTATAAAAGGTACTTTTTATAAAAGGTACTTTTTATAAAAGGTACTTTTTATAAAAGGTACTTTTTATAAAAGGGTCCGCCTAAGAAACACATTATCCAAAAAGTACTTTTTCCAGAATGTTTTTTTCACCGAAGGATCCTACATTCCAAATTTCAAGTTTCTATGACCATAATTTTAAGAAATAAAAAAAGTACCAAAAGTACACTTTTTACCTCTTTTATCCCCCTTAGAATCAAAATTTTCAAAAAGTACCTTTCCATATTGTTTTTTTAGCAAAGGATCATACATTCCAAATTTCAAGTTTGTATGACCATTATTTCAGTAAATAAAAAAAAAATACCAAAAGTACAATTTTTTACCCATTTTACCCCCGTAGAATCAACATTGGCCAAAAACCCAGCCTTAGTGGATCTTTTTCTCGGGAGGTGAACCTACATTGCAAATTTCAAGTTTCTAGGACTATTATTTAAGGAAATATAAAAGGTACTAAAAGTACAGATTTTTACCCATTTTACCCCCGTAGAATCAACATTGGCCAAAAACCCAGCCTTAGTGGATCTTTTTCTCGGGGGGTGAATCTACATTGCAAATTTCAATTTTCTAGGACCATTACTTGAGGAAATATAAAAGGTACCAAAAGTACAATTTTTTACCCCTTTTACCCCCTTAAAATCAACATTGGTAAAATTCCAGCCTCAGTGGATCTATATTCGTGGAGGTGAACCTACATTCCAAATTTCAAGTTTCTAGGACCATTATTTAAGGAAACATAAAAGGTACCAAAAGTAAAATTTTTTACCCTTTTTACCCCCTTAGAATCAACATTGGCAAAACTCCAGCCTTAGTGGATCTATATTCCGGGAGGTGAACATACAGTCCAAATTTCAAGTCTCTATGACCATTATTTCGGGAGATATAAAAAGTACCAAAAGTACAGTTTTTTACCCTTTTTACCCCCTTAGAATCAACACTGGCAAAAATCCAGCCTTACTGGATCTATATTCCAGGATGTGAACATACAGTCCACATTTCAAGTCTCTATGACCATTATTTCGGGAGATATAAAAAGTACCAAAAGTACAGTTTTTTACCCTTTTTACCCCCTTAGAACCAACACTGGTAAAAATCCAGCCTTAGTAGATCTATATTCCGGGAGGTGAACCTACAGACCAAATTTCAAGTCTCTAGCTTCAGCGGTTTGGGCTGGGCGATGATGAATCAGTCAGTCAGTCAGTCACACACTCACCCTACTCTTTTATATATATAGATCAGCGGTGCCCAAAAAGAGATTTTTTTTTGTTTTTTACGCTCTCTGTTGTTAGTTTCGTTGTCGTTTATATTGTGTGTGTGTGTCGTCGTTGATCTTTAACAAGTGTTTGGGCACCATTGATATAGATTAACCAACTTTGCATTCAATTTATATGTAGGATACAGGGAGAAAAATAAACTTATACCATATCTTTAATATCTTAAGGTCCCTAATTTAGATACCCAGCAAAAACTTGCATTACCAAGTAATGAAATGTGTAATGGGAAATTCAAAAGTTATAACTACTTCTGATTCGAATTACCTTTCCCATTACATTTACAAGCAAATGTGCCAAATGTAATGATTATCAAAACAGTATTAATAACTAATTACGTATGTACTTATAGGTAATGAAAAAATTATTTAAAAAAAAAATTTTAAAAAATAAAAAAGTATTTAAATTTATTTTATTTTTAATCAAAATAATGTACTGTGAGTCAAAAAGTGAAAATCTAGTTCTGAAATTTTTTTATTTTATTATAATGACTTAGGTAAGTCATTATTGATAAGTCCTTATTTTACATTTTAAAATAATGCTAAAGGTAATTTTCTGTCATTACTAAGTAATTCGAATGGTAATGATGTGTCATTACCAAGTTTTTGCTGGGTAATGCTCAATTTTATTTTGCAACTCCTTGCCGTTTATAAGATATAGTCAAAAAACTTCGATGCGCGTATTTTCCATACAAACCGTCCACTGTGTGCCCGATTCGCTGACGACTTGAAAATAAGTCAAGGGTAAAGCTCAAATATTGATTTTTATGAATCAAAACTCATTTTATCAGTCAATTTAACCGTTAGAACACCAATTGTATTTTGATAAGGTCTTTTCCCCCAAAAAATTTTCTCCAATGCATTGCAACGCTGGGGAATAAGACATCACTGAAAGACAATTGGTGCCCAAAGGCTTAAGACGACTAACCAAATGAGTTTTGCATCTTTAAGCGTATTGTTTAAGGTTTATCCTAGCCTTATTTTTCGGATGAACCCGATGTGAGGTTCATCCGCTATGAGTTGCCAAAAAATACCAAATTGGCGATTTTTCTGAACTTTGAACTTAATTTTCTCAAAAACCTGTTGTGATGGAAAAATTTGGAGACCGGACTTTTGACCACCAGGACTATTGTAGCCAATTGTATAAGGTCGTTTCCCAGTCGCATTTTTTATCACGTCAAAAAAATTGTAAATTTACAATTTTATTGGTAAAAATCTTGTGAAATTACTAAGTTATTGGCAAAAAGCTTGTAAAAAAAACAAGGAATTCTTGTCAAATAGAAACTAGTAATTTTACAAGTTTTTTTATGAGTGTGAACATCTTTTAGTTGAAGTGTGAAGCTAAATTATTAACAAGCCAAATCCAGCACCCACGTTTCTTACTTTTCTTTAGCACCCTCAGAACCTTTACGTTTAGCAACACTGTCAGTCACATGCAATTTGTGAGTATTTAATTACCAATCTTTAATAGTTTTATCTAATACAAAAAAAAAAACATAAATCTGTATTCTCAACTTTATATGTAGTTCTTTCATCATTTTAATATATTTAAAAAATTCATTAATCTTTATGAAAGTGAGCTGTTTATGCCAAAAATAAAAAATTCTAAACCGGAAATTAGCAAAAACGAATGAACCATATATGGATGGATATGGAGCAAACACAAAAAAATGAGAAACACCAAAGGCTTTTAAACTTATTTCAACATGCCCGTCAATATTACTCTAAGAAATTACAAAAGGTAATTCAATTTCAATCTAAAGTAATTGCTATAAAAGTTGACGAAATTTTCAAAATTGTATCATTCACTTCTTGTTCACATTTCTGCAAAGAACCAACCAACAACCAAACGTTTTAACATGGCTTTCAAGGTAAATAGTTGTCATACGTCAATTTATTGTTTAAAATAAACAAAAAAAAAACAGCAAAAAATCAACATTACAAGCAAAATAATTTGCTTACAGAAAAACACCGAAATATAACAATGGAAGTTAATTTTATATAATCTTTAATATTTTTATATCTTTATTTTTTTTTACAGTTTGTCTTCGCACTTGCCTTTGTTGCTGTTGCCAGTGCTGGTTATGCTCCAGCTCAGGTATATCATGCATCTCCCGTAGCTGTGGCTCAAAAGGTCGTTGTCAAATCTGAAGAATACGATCCTCATCCACAATACAAATTCTCCTATGGTGTTGATGACAAATTGACTGGAGATTCCAAGAGCCAAGTTGAAGAACGTGATGGTGATGTTGTTCGTGGTGAATACTCCTTGATTGATGCTGACGGTTACAAACGTACCGTACAATATACTGCTGATCCCATTAATGGTTTCAATGCTGTTGTCAACCGTGAACCACTTGCTCACTATGCTGCCCCAACTGTTGTTAAGACTGTTGCTCCAGTAGCTCACTATGCTGCCCCAACAATTGTCAAGACCGTTGCTCCAGTTGCTCACTACTCTGCTCCAGTTGCTCATTATTCAGCTCCTACAGTTGTTAAAACTGTTGCTCCAGTTGCCCACTACAGCGCACCAATTGCTCACTACTCAGCACCAACAGCAGTAAAGACCGTTGCTCCAGTTGCTCACTATTCTGCTCCAACTGTAGTGAAAACCGTTGCTCCAGTTGCTCACTATTCTGCTCCAACTGTAGTTAAAACTGTTGCTCCAGTTGCTCACTATTCTGCTCCAGCTCAATACACTTCATATGCTGCCCCAGCTCAATATACACAATATGCTGCCCCAGCTCAATACACATCATATGCTGCCCCATCTCACTACACTTCATATGCTGCTCCAGCTGTTCAATACCATCATTAAAATGTTACAAGAAAAAAATTGTTGATCTATTTGAATATTTATTTTACGAGTACAAAAGAAACGAAAAAAATAGTTAATAAAATTTATTAAAAAATAAAATCCCGTATCTTGTTATTTAATCGTACACTGTCAGAAATATTTCATAATTATGTCATCATATTGATGAAGCTTTTCAACAACCATAAATTTCGTACAAGCGATGAACAGTGGGTTAAAACATATATAAACTGGGGATTAATTGAGAAAAGCCCTTCAATATTGATATTTATATTTTTTAGGCTAACTATACACTATTTATTATAATTTTTTTATTAAAAAAGAAGAGATAACCTTTTTATTAAATTGGATCCTACCGCTCTATTTGCTCCAAGGGTGTTCCAAGTGATGTCAAATGTTTTACCGAACTTTAATATTTTTTCAACTGCAATATTTTATATAACAGCACATGTTTTAGAATTTTTCTTGATCTTTTCCTTAAACTGAATGTAACACAATCAGATTCTTCATTTTCGTGTAAGTTTAAAACTGTTTGGGAAAAAAATTAAAATTTTTTTATATTTTAAAATTTTTTGAGAGACAATCATTTTTTATACCCTCTACTCTAGTGATAGAGGTAGGCTTGCCAGATCGAAAATGGCAAAAAGCTTGACATTTAAACAAAAAAGCTTGATTTTTCTTGACATCTAGAAAAAAAAGCTTGATTTTTCTTGACATTTGAAATTTAAGTATTTTTTAAAAAGTTCTTTTTTAAACCAATTTGATTTAAATTAAAAATACTAAAGCGGGCTTCGAAAACTTTACACTCAAAAAAATAACTTAGTCAAAATATTATTAAAAGGTGTTGTAATTTACTTCAACCAAACTTTAGCAAAAAAAATTGTAAAAATTTAACTTTTACAGATTTTTTTGGAAATTTACTATTGGTAAAATACAAATATTTTTTGGTACTTTTACTATATTTTCTTGCTAGTTTTTTTTTTATTTTACTATAATTTTAGCAAAAATATTAGTATTTTCCTTAAAGAAATTACAATTTTTTTTATCTATTTCAATTTTACCATTTTTTTTTTGGTAATTTTACCATATTTTTTGGAAAATTTTACAAGGTTGATTTTTTACAAAAATAAAATGGTATTTTTGTAATTGAATGGCTTATTTCATTTTATGGTGCTTTTTACTTAAAAACTTTTAAAATAATGAAGAAAATAGATTTTTTGCAAAACTTTTATTGTCAATAAACTTGTACGAAGGGTTGAAGCAAGACTTTTGCCAAAAATCTGTCAATGGAACATCAGCAGAAGGCAAAAATCACGAAAAAATAAAATGTTGCTTATCAAGTTCTTGCAGTAAGCCCTTCAATTTTACCATTTTTTTCATAATTTTTTGATTAGCAAAATGGTTTTGCTAATATTACCAAAATTTTTGCAACGTCCAAAACTACAGTTTTTTTTGCTAATTTTAACCATTTTCTTTGCTAGTTTTACAATATTTTTTTTTTGAGTGTACAAAAAAGTGTCGGGGCGTGAACAAATGTTGCTTTTAAAGCATTTTTGATCTGTGCAACAAAAAATTCGGGGTATCAAAAAGTCAATTTTCAAAAAAAAAAAACAAAAAAAAAATCTTAAACTTTACTATAAAAAAATTTACAAAACAAATTTTTAGATAATTAAAAAAAAAACGACTTAAAAAAACGTTGTTCTTCAAAGAATTAACAAAAATTTTGTTAATTTCAGCAAATTTTAAATGCGTGTTACCAAAGTTTTCTAAATTTTTAGACTGAATTTTTTGTTGATTTCAGTTAACAAATTTTTTAGTAATCATAATAAAAAAAATTAATCAGTTATTTTTAGCTTTTTTTAAAAACATTCTCTAATAACATACTTTTTACAGAATGTTTGTAAAGAATCAGAATTCTTGCTTATTATACTGTAGGTAAGTGAAATTGACTCACTAAAACGCTGAGACATGTGAACTTAATTTTGGGTGGTAGGACACAGTGGCATTCGTCGTTTTGACAGATCAGGTCCATAATTTTCAAGCAATTTTTTTGTCGTTTTTTAAGCAAATTGAAGAAAAATAAATTATTTTACTCGCCTAAAGTGATCGGCCATCATTGTTAAATTAAAGTTTCGAATAATAAATACTAAATAATGTAATTTTAAAATATTTTTTAAAGAATTTTTTTAGGAAAATGTAATAAAAATCCGCTTGAAAATCGCAAAACTTTAAAACAGAATATCTGTTCATTTTAACCTTAAGTTTACGTGTAACAGAGTTATTTGTGAAATAAAAGTGACATTGGAATACTTAGTAGGAAAAACATAAGTATTTTTAAAAACAATCTTTGATTTTAATTCATTTACATTTAAAGATTTTTAAAATATATATATTCGATTAGAGTTTTATTCTAGTTCGAGGCCCAAAAATATTTCTATATATGATATTGTCATAATAGAGTATTTTTAATTTATTGCTTTAAAAAAGTTACTCATCTCATAGTATATCTGTACTGATCAGTTTCATCCCCACTAAAGGAATCATCAGCAGACTTTAGAGAATCATCGTTGGTCAATCAAACATCAAACCAGACATAATATTCGATATATTTCACAAGTTATATGAGAAATATTATTATGAAGGTCCGAAATCTGTTTTCCAACAAAAATAACTCTTTTAAAGCAAAAATTGTATATACTAAATCACCGTCGGTAATTATAAGTATACGTGTTGCTGTTATTTTACAATAACAACAGTACCTAACCAAACAATAGTGTTGGTAGGATAAGTCGTACTAAACTTTGTGTCAAATGTTGTTTTTTATTTTTAGTACCAAAAGGTACATAAAAATAAAATGTATTTATTCGGCCTTTATATATGTATATATATTCGATTAGAGTTTTATTCTAGTTCGAGGCCCAAAAATATTTCTATATATGATATTGTCATAATAGAGTATTTTTAATTTATTGCTTTTTTTAAAATAAATTTTTCTTGATTTTTCTTGACAATTTAGTGGAAAATTGTGTTAAATTGGATTTTAGCTCTACAAATGACATTTTAGCTTGATTCTTAAAGCCTCTATGACACTACATTTTTTTTGTATTTTATTTTTTATTAATTGATAGTAGAGATGGGCACCAATCACGTGATTACCGTGACTCACGTGAATCACGCATAAATCACGTGATTCGTGAGTAAATTTTTTTCTACTCACGTGAGCGTGCGTGAGCGTGAGTAACAAAAAAAAGTTCGTGCGTGATTATGCGTGAGAAAAATTCTTGCTTGAATTTTTCGTGATTTTAATTAGTTCCCCGATTTTTTTTGTTCGGTTACGTTCGGTTACGTTTTCTTGATTTTTTTATGGTCTTTCAAAAAAATTGTAAATTTAATAAGTTGTATCATTGGGGAATTTGCACAGTGCTTCCATGAGGAAATGTCTTCAGATTCTGTCATCAATGAATGTTTGTTTTAAGAGTGTGAAAAAAATCCTCTAAGACATCTATAAGGAAATGTCTTTAAAATTCCAGTATATAAAACTTAACTTTTACATCTGGGCAGTACCGTTTCAACCATTAGAGCACACTAGGCACGTGCCCCGACCTAAGGGGGACCAATATGCCAATAAATTCGGTTATACAAAAGTGGAGATTTTTTTTTAATTTCTTTTAAAAGAAAATTTCTTATTTTCTTACAGAAAAAGTCTCAGAATCTAACAGATTTTTCGTATACACTGAGACTTTTTCTATAGGAGAAATTTGTAATATATAAAAGTCTGAAATCCGGGAAATGTCTCACACTCAGAAAATTATTGCAGTTACTACATGATGGTTGTTTGTGTAGTAAGTAGTAGCTGTTGTTTTTAACTACAATTTCGGTCGTTTTTGTGTGAAAAAATCTCAAACAACTTTTTTTTGTAGTAGTTTCAAAAAATAAATACAAAAAATATACTACACTGTAGTAATAGTTGATTTATGTAGTTGTTTTTAGTTTTTTTCTAAAAACTCGTTTTTTTCTAGAAATTTTTATTGCAAACGAATGTGTCGAACGAGTTGGTCGTGCGGGATGCGGAAGGAATTATTTTTATACCAAATAAATAATATCTAAATAAATTAAATTACAATTTATTAAATTTAATTATAACAAAAAATATGTTTTTGGAAAAATATTCTTGAGCGAAAGAAAATAAGTGGATAAAATAGAGAAAACAAGTGTGTATAATATAGCGCTCACATAAG
The DNA here is from genome assembly GCA_963921195.1 of Pegoplata infirma. Taxonomy (NCBI): domain Eukaryota; kingdom Metazoa; phylum Arthropoda; class Insecta; order Diptera; family Anthomyiidae; genus Pegoplata; species Pegoplata infirma. Next base: position 159,221,843 of record OY992536.1, on the reverse strand, counting down.
CGTGTGTAAAAACCAATCGAAAACAAGTAGAAAAGTTAAATTCGACTTTGCCGAATCTATGAATACCCTCCACAATGCCCTATTTAAGTGATAGTAAATTTTCTAACGTGAAAAAAATAACATTTTTGGTTAGAAATATTTTATTTTCTGTAAAAAAAACTTTTTTTATACCCTCCACTCTAGTGATAGAGGGTATATATAAGTTTGTTTTTATTAATTTTTGAAAAAAAAAAAAAAATTACTAATTTTTTTTTTGAGTGTAAAATTTTTTTTTGAGTGTTTTTTTTTTTTGTTTTAGTGTAAAAAAACTTTTTTTTATTAATTTTTGAAAAAAAAAAAAAAAAATAATTTACCAATTTTTTTTTGAGTGTAAAATTTTTTTTGAGTGTAAACTTTTTTTGAGTGTATTTTTTTTTTGTTTTAGTGTAAAAATATTTTTGTGTGACAAAAATACCTTTTAAAATATTTTTCTGACTTACAAATGTTTTTAAAACATGTTTAACGGGTTTTCAACACGTGAATTTAAGGTCAAAATAATCTGAAATTTACGGTTTTGCTGATAACTTTTGAACCACTGGACCGATTTGGCTCAAAATTTAAAACGAACCGGACCAAAGGAACGGTAAATATATATGCCACACTTCAGCACCCTCAGAATTGCCGTTCGAAAGTTACCGTGTGTTTTATCACGTAAATTCCAGAAAAACCCTTGCCGAAATTCACTCATTTGCTTATAACTTTTGAACCACTGGACCGATTTCGCTGGATTGCAATACCAACCTGACCAGGTAAATGTCCAACATATATGCCAAACTTCAGGAGCCTCCGTAAAGTCTTTCAAAAGTTAGCGTGTTTTCAACAGACAGACAGACAGACAGACAGACAGACAGACGGACAGACGGACGGACGGACGGACATCGCTAGATCGTCTTAAAATCGATCGAAGATCATGAATATATATACTTTATGGGGTCCTAGACCAATATTTCGAGGTGTTACAAACGGAATGACAAACTTATATGTATATACCCTCTATCACTAGAGTGGAGGGTATAAAAAAACAAAATACAATGTATGCAGTGTCTTGTTTTCTTATGAGCGTGCCATCTTTCTTTTCTTTGTATACACAACAGAACAGGTACATACTTTTTTGAAACATTGAAAATTATTTTTTTTTTTTTTTATAAATCAATTTTGCCAAAGCATTTCGTTTTTTTTTTATTCCAGACAAATTTTGATCAGTAGCGGTGAAAATTTGAAATGAACTATTAAAAAAACAAAGGTAAATACAATCAATTTATTTCGTTTAACATTTTATTAATATAATTTTTTTCTTCTATAATTCCAGATATATACACCAAAAAATTTTATTTTCATGTCGAAATTCTATACAACCAACTGAAATGTATTGCTTTTTAAATAAATAAAAATCAATCACTTAAACGTTTAAAAAATTTTTTAAATAAAATTTCAGGCAAGTGTAATAAAAACAACTGTATACCGTCTTTTGTAGTAGTTTTTACTACATTTTGTAGTTGAAAATCAATAGTTAAAAACAACAACATATTCAGTTGTTTTTACCGTAATGTGTACACTCAAAAAAAAAAACTGTAATGTTAGCAAAAAAAGCTTGTAAACCTACAAGAAAATTTGCTGATTTTGAAACCACAATTTTTTTGCTAAAGTTAGCAAAAATGTTTTGCCAATAATTAGTTAACAAAAAAACATTTTTTTTTGACACATTTGAGGACCCCATTTTTGCGGTCTTGTTCTACGTATTGAGGGCTACAAAAATGCTTTTGGACTTTTTGTTGTGTCGGCAATATTTACCGAGATATGAGCATTTTAAAATTTTCGGGAATGCTAACTTTTTTGGATCCAAAGTTAGGGCCCATTAGGGTCCACACATGTGAAGAGGACCCGCGAAAGTATGGAGATTCTAAGAACCAAAAATGCCCTCCATTTTGCTCTATCTGGCTTAGTTTCCGAGATAGAGCCATTTTAAGTTTTCTGAAAATAAAAAAAAAATTTACCATTATTTTTGCTAATGTTAGCAAAAAATCTTGTAAAAATGTTGTCAACTTTATTTCAAATCTTAGCAAAATAAATTAGTTCAACGTTTGTTTAAAATTGCTAATGTGCTAAATGAAGTTTACAAGAATTTTTTGCTAACATGCTAATCTTAACTAAAAATTTGCTAAAAGTTAGCTAACTAGCATTAGCAAAAAAAAATTAGTAAATCTACTAACGTATTTTTTTGAGTGTAGTGGACGCCTTTTCAACAACAAAATGTAGTCAAAACAACTGTCTTTTGAAGTAGATTTTACCGACATACTTTTTTGAGTGCAGATTCTGAGATAGAAAGGGTCTCATTAAAACCAAATTTTTCACGAATATCATGGTTTTAATAAGTAAATAAAAATGACCTCAAGCTAAAATTTCACTACCCAAAATATTTTTTTAGTTTCTTTTTCTTAAAACAGGTAATGGCATAAATTTAATTTGTACCAAAAGAACGTTTTTTTGTCTTGCGACTTTACTTTCTAGCGGGGCCCCAAATTCTTGTATGCCATACTTAAAGACGGCCCTGAATCTGGGAACTTTTCAATTTCTGAGAAAAACATCGGAGACATCGGAAAGTCTAAAAGTTATTTCTTAATATGATAAATAAGACATTTCAACAAAGACGACTAATTGGAAATGTCATGGGAATGCAGCACCCCCTGACAACTGCTGATTATGATTGAGGAAATTTTTAAATTTTTTATGAAACTGTCCTCAACTCGGTATATAGAGATGTCATGGGGATGTCAGGTGTGACTCTGACATGTCAGCGAGCCGTCACCACGGATGGCTCAAGGACTTTCCCAACTGGGTAATGCATAAAGAAATATGACATAAATTATTTTTACATATTTTAATTCGTGAGTATTTCGTGATCGTGATTACGTCGTGAGCGTGATTAATTTTTTTTTCTACTCACGTGAGCGTGCGTGAGCGTGAGCAGAAAAAAAATGTTCCTGCGTGATCGTGCGTGATTACAATTTTTTTATTCGTGAGCGTGCGTGATCGTGATTGAAAAGTCACTCACGATCCCATCTCTAATTGATAGAATGAAACAGCAAAAGAAGAAATGAAAAAGAAACATAAAATCAGTGTTGCCGGTTTAGTCCCCAAATAGGGGATTTTTTTTGGAAATTGGGGATGAAAAATTTGATTTGGGGATCTGGGGATTTCATGGGGACGACACTGATTTTTTCGGGGATTTTTAGGGGATGAAATATTTTAGATAAACAAGTGTTTTTTAAATACATTAATCAAAAAATAATGCTAAAATCGGTAAAATGAACTCTACTTTATTTTTGATAAATCGTGGACATTAAAGCATCCAAAAAAACTGCAAACGTAAGAATTGTGTGAGATTTATAAAGAAAAAAATAAATTTTTGTATGGTGTCTACATAGAAAAAAATAGAAGTGTAACAGAGTCGTATTTCGCTTGAATAAGTATTAGTGACAGCACATTATGTAACTTTTGACGTTAAAAACAATGCAACATAAAGGAAAACAACAACAAAACAAAAGAGAAAAAAAGTTTTTAAACTATCAATAGTGCGTATTTTCTTTAAAAAAAACGTCGAATAAAGCAAAATAAATAATAAATTTAATTAAATGAAAGACATATTCCATTTTTTATTAACAAAGAATCTAATTTGATATTAAATACGTGTGAGATGAGGAAGAACAAGCATTTTACCACCATATTGGAAAATACATCAAATACAACACTGCGTACCTTCTAATCTTTTCTATGGGTGTCTATCAAAACCTGGATCGTACACGCAAAAAAAAATCTGTGTCGGAGTGAGCAAAAATCTGGCATAATTTTACCAAAAATATGCTAAAACTACAACCGACGAAGTAGTTTTTTTTTGAAGAAAATTTTGAAGAAAATGCTAATGATATTTAAGTACAAACTTGGTAAAATATACCAAAAGAGATATGTGAAATATACCAAAATTATTAGAAAAGATGACTCAAAATAATGCTAAAAATTACCACATTTATGCTAAAATAAATTTTCAATAAATTTTTGTAAAAATTTGTATATTTATTGAATTTAAAATTTTCACTGAATAAATCCATATTAATATAATAAATGTTGTGTAGGATTTAATTTACCACCGACCAACTGACCCTTTTTGTACAATTTTCTCGAGTGACTGCTGAATACGCTTCTTCTTGAAGTAAAGGACCTATAGCTTAAAGGACGCTATAGCTTCACGAATTTATTTAAAAGCATCCTGTAAAAATAGAAAATTATTACAAAACATAAATTTTTAATTTAAAAAATTGGTAAACCCCATTGGTCTCTTGGTAAGGAGGAACACTTACTTTGTCATTCCATTTGTAACTCATCAAAACAGGTCTGGACTCCCTTGGCTTTGGGTTTTTAGGTTTTAATTTTAAAACTAAAGGCAGGATTGGTGTCCACGCTCTTTATTGTAGTGAAGGATTCGCCATAGCTTCAAAAATTTATTTAGCAGTACCCTGTAAAAATAGAAAATTATTACCAAACACTAATTTTTAACTAAAAATCTATTAAACCTTATTGGTGTCTTCGGAATGCGGGTATACTCACTTTTACACTCCATTTGTTATTCATCGAAACATACGTCTGGGACTCCATTGGTTTTTCTTAATGAATGGTGTTTTAAGTGATGAAAGCAAAATTAACTTTAACATTATTTTATCTTACATTTATTTATCTTTTAGAAAACTAATTATTTATTTTTATTTATTAATTAATATTTATTTTATTTATCAATTTCCTTTTTACGTTTTTATAACACAAAAAATAAACGAACAACGCACACAAAAATACAAAATGAAAATGGCGGTCTGTATTTGTTTTTTTTTTTTTGTTGTTTTCTTTCGATAAATTTTTGTGTTATTTTACATAAAAAATGAATTATGTTACTTTAACATCGACAAGCATAATATTATCAAAAATTTGGTAAAAATTTTTTTTTGGTATGAAAAAAGTTTTACCAAGTAGGATTGCTCAATCTTACACAGATTTTTTTTTTGCGTGTAGTGGTATCATGTCATTATGCTTTTCTTTTTCTTTAAACCAAATTGTAGATTTTCATACATTTTCTAAAGTAAATCCTTTAAATCTATTATGGAAAACTTACAAAATTCACTAGTTTTATCTGTAAAAAAAGTCATGATGTGCTAATCGCTCAACACGAAAAATACACTAACAATTTTTAGCCAAGTTTCTGTGTAAAATACAACTCACCAAGTGTTTGTGCGTAAGTTAACCAAGTTTTTGTTCTGAAAAATTGGCTAAATTACTCAAAAGCACTTGATGGGTTACAAGTTTTTTTTTCGTGTAGTAAATTTTGAGAAATTTTTTTTTGGGGATTTTTGGGGATGAGAAATTTTAAGTTGGGGATGGCATCCAAAAAAAAACTGGCGACCCTGCATAAAATAAACAAACAAATACACTCAACCAAAAATCATTGTATTCCCAAAGAAAATCGTTGTAAATTCAACAGAAATCATTGTTGATTTTGACCCTACAAATATTTATGTTGATTTCAATAAAAATTGTTGTCAGTTTTTGTAAAAGTTGATCTACTCGTTTTTTTGTAAATCAACTCGTATTTTTTGTAAACTCAACTCATATTTTTGTTGATATAAGAAATTTTAATAATAAAAAAAAGCTTGTTGTTATATGTAAATATTCTTTTATTAAGTATCAATCACAATATTTTTTAGAATTATCGCCGGCTTTTTAAGCTGCAATATTTAAACAAGATTTTCACACATACTTCGTTTATTTATGTTATGCACTCGTAAGCCATTCCCCAGTTTTCTAATGACACCAAATCAAAAACCTTAAAAAAACAAAAAAAAATATAATATAGAATGAATACATAAAGTAATCAATGTATTTTATTACTTACCAAATATTTACAGATCAGAATCTAATCATCAGATCCTATTTTTATTTATTTTTATAATATTAAATATTTTTATAAGAAACAAACACATAAAATAATTTTATAAGAGACAAACAAAAATTCACATTGCTACCAACTTGATAATACAAAAATGAACGAAGAGGGTTGTTTTTTCTTTTTTGGTTTTATCTATTGAATTCTGTATAAGCGTTGTAAAAAGTTGATTCAACTTTACTGATTATTCAACGATATCAACATTAATTTTTGTTGAATACGGCAATATTCTGTAAAACTTGATCTACAATGGGTTTACTAATTTTTCTACTAAGATATTTCTATGAGTGGAGTGATGATTACTTTCATTTAAATAAAAACCCGCTGAATAAATACCAAAAACCGTCAAAAAAGCAAAAAAAGTCGCTTCATTGAATGAAAAACAGAAAAGTTGGCAACACTTAATATCATTAAAGCGTAAATGTCAAAAAAATATGTAAAATTTTTAAATTTTTTTTGACATTCAATTATTTGATAACCAAATTTATCGATAACACAAAAATAAAATTTGACGTTTACTGTTTTTTTAGTTTGCTTTTACTCTTCACACTTGTTCAGGTTTCCTATGGTGATATATTTGCACTGTTCACATAAATTTCATCAATACAAAAAAAAATGTAGTGTCATAGGGGCTTAACACGTACTGAAAAAGCTTGACAATCAAGCCAAATCAAGCCCGTCTGGCAACCCTAGAAAGAGGGTATATATAAGTTTGTCATTCCGTTTGTAACACATCGAAATATTGGTCTAGGACCCCATAAAGTATATATATTCATGATCCTCGATCGTTTTTAAGTCGATCTAGTAATGTCCGTCCGTCCATCCGTCCGTCAGTCTGTCTGTCCGTCCGCAGAAAACACGCTAACTTTCAAAAGACTTCACAGAGGCTACTGAAGTTTGGCATACATATTGGTCATTTACCTTTTCAGGTTGGTATTGCAATCCAGTCAAATCGGTCAGGTGGTTCAAAAATTATGAGCAAAAGAGTAAATTTCGGCAAGGGTTTTTCGCGAATTTACGAGATAAAAAACACGATAACTTTCGACACACAATAATGAGACTGCTGAAACTTGGCATGTATCTTTCCCGTTCCCCAGTTCCATTTGGAATTGAATTTCAGCTTAATCGGTCTTGTGGTTCAAAAGTTATAAGCAAAACCCTGAATTTCAGATTGGTTTCATCTTAAATGCCACGTGTTAAACAAGTTTCAAAAGCATTGGTGGTAACTTAACAATGCTTTTCAAACTTGTTTAGTTTTAAAGCAATGCTTTTTAAAATTGTTTAGTTCGAAAGGCATTGGTAACTTAAAAATTACACTCGAAAAAAAATTTACACTCAAAAAAAAATTTAGTTTTTTTTTTTTTTTAAATTATAATATTTTGTGTAAATACGTACTTGCATTCACACAGAAATATTTTTACAGTAAAAAAAATTACACTCGAAAAAAGTTTTACACTCAAAAAAAATAATATAATAACAAAATAAAATATTTCTAATCAAAATTGTTAATTATTTTCACGTTAAAAAATGTACTATCCTTTAAAAAATGCATTGTGGAGGGTATTCATAGATTCGGCAAAGTCGAATTTAACATTTCTACTTGTTTAAAGTGTGAATTGTATCAGATTCTGATACATTTTTACAAAGAAGATTATTTGTTTTAAAGAAAAGTCTAAGATTCTACGACAATTTCCAGTTAAGACAGTTTTTATTATAGAAAAAATCCAAAGACTCTAAATCATATTTCCAAAGGAAAACGTTTCTCGGGAAAAAGTCACTTTAGAAAATGATTCTATAAACATATTCATAAAATACTTTTCCAAAAGAAAAGACTCCGATTGTAAGACATTTTTTCCAGAATCTGAGATTCTGAAACATATAAGAAAAATAATTCACATTCTGAGACCTTTTTAAAAGAAAAGAGTATAAAAAAGTCATAGATTATAAAATTTTTTTCCTAAAGAAAAACTCTCGGCTTCTGAGAAAATTTTCCTATAGAAAAAGTCTAAGACTTTTAGACATTTTTCCTATAGAAAAATTTCCTAATTCTTAGACATTTTTCCTATAGAAGTCTCAGATTCTTATAGAAAACGTCTCAGATTCTTTGACATTTTTCTAGAGAAAAAGTCTCAGATTCTGAAACATTTTGCCTATAGGAAATTGACAGATTCTGAAACATTTTTCATAAAGAAAAAGCCTCAGATTCAGAGACATTTTTCCTAAAAAAAAAGTCTGAGATTCTGAAAAATACTCAGATTCTGAGACATTATTTTTATAGAAAAAGATATTTTTACAACAGAAAAAGTCTTAGATTTGGAGCATTTTTCTATACAAAAAGTCTCAGGTTGTGTCTCTGAGACATTTTTCCTATACACAAAATCTTAGATTTTGAGATAATTTTCCTTAAGAAAATTTCGTTGATTCTGAGACATTTTTCGTAAAAAAAGTATGAGATTCTGAGACATTTTTTCTAGATTGTAAGAAAAATTCTCAGATTCAGAGACATTGTTCCTATAGAAAGTTCACACATTCTAAAACATTTTTCATATAGAAAAGCCTCAGATTCTAAGAATTTTTTTTATAGAACAAATCTCAGATTTTGAGACATTTTTCAGATTCAGAGACATTATTCCTATGGAAAATTCTCAGATTCTGAAACATTTTTTATACAGAAAAGAATTTTTTATTCCTATAGAAAAAGTCTTAGATTCTGAAAAAACGCCAATATTTTAAGACATTATTCCTATAGAAAAAATCTTAGATTCTTAGACATTTCTCTTATAGAAAGTTCTAGATTCTGAGACATTTTTTTATAAAATAGGCTTGTTCTATCAAGCTTCAGGTTCTAAGATATTTTTGAAAAGTTTCAAATTCTAAGAAAAAATTTTCAGATTTTGAGATTATTTTAACAGAAAAGTTTTCAAATTCAAAACATTTTTCTTCCAACAATTTTGGATTCTTGTTTTTCGAATTTTCTTAAGAAGTTTTTTAATATTGTACTTGTTATTTGATACCAAATCCTGAAATTTTTGAAAACAATTCCCCCCTGTATACGACACTGCCTGGAGATATCAAATGTGTGACCGACCCCTAATATTTTTTACACCCCAATATTTTCTTAGAATATACGTACCTTAAGAGTTGAAGATAGAGGATCTTCAACTCTTAAGGAAGTCCCCATTAATTTTTTTTTATTTGTTATGGAATCGGCTCCAACCGGCGGTAGGAGCTGATGTAAGATTAACTATCATTATTTTCCCCCCCAAAATTTTTTAAGGGGGGTCCTTTAACGCCCCTTTTCAAATCTTTTTTTTTGGGATTTTTTTTAGCAACTGGAGTACTTTCACAAAAACTTAAATAAGTAAAAAAAACGCGGTGTATCTGCAAAAGCTTTCTTTGGAATATATAAGCTAAAACACAATATTAAAAGAGCATTTAATAAAATTTGCTTGATTGCGACCTGAAATTTGTTGAAACTCAATGTAAATATCAAAAATATCCCGGTTATGGAGCACTTTTTAAAAAAATATTAAAAATATTTGCAAATATACCTGAAGTTGATGGTTCCATAATATATCAATTTTCACTTTTTGCCATAGCATGCAAAATTTTTAAAAATTATTTAACTTTGACCGCTCACAGTCAATAGAGTTATTTACTCAAAACAAACGTTTTTGGCAAAAAGTGATGTAGAATTTAATTACCATTCGATCGGTACCAAGCATGACTGTGTAGGATAAAGCAACGACGGTAGTCGGCGTTGCCTTTATAAGGATACCAAAAAGTTGGATTTGAAATCCAAATTAGCAAATCCAAATCCACGTGGTGGCGCAAATCCAACGTTTACAACACAAAATGTTGGCCTCTACATTTTGAGCATTTAGTACATTTATTTTATATTTAGTACATTTTTTGTTTTTAATACAAAAAATGGCATTATTAGGGGACACAAAATAAAAATAAAACAATAAAATCGATATTTTCTTGTTTATTGTTAATTATTTTAATTTTATTTTTTTTAAATTAGCTGCTTTTATGAGAAAAATGTGAAAACTGAACGAAAATATAATTAACAAAAATTTAGTTAAAAATTATTATTTTTATTTTTTGATTTGTTCCCAATTTTCTTGAATTTTTTCCGACCTTTTTTTAGTTGTAGCGTTGTTTTGTACCTTTCTGCCCAACATTTTGTGTTGTAAACGTTGGATTTGCGCCACCACGTGGATTTGGAGTTGCTAATTTGAATTTCAAATCCAACTTTTTGGTATCCTTATAAAGGCAACGCCGACTACCGTCGTTGGATAAAGTTCAGCTTTTAAATTAAACCCCACTTTTGGCACATTTCAACCCTCTGTGAGACGACATGTTATTTATGCAAATATGAATGTGGTTTGCTCAGATATAAGGATTTGGTTATCGTATCAAAAATGTTTTTGAAATGTACTTATTTTGATCACCAAACCATAGAAAAAAAGACGCAACACTTATGACAGGTGCCAAAAATGAATATTCAACCATGTTTAATTTTTTTTATTTTGTTCTAAATGTTGGATTATAAAGAGTAAACTAATAACAATAATAACTACAAGGTTGGTTATTATTATTCCACTCACTCCTAAATAGTAGAAGTATTGTCGTGTTTAGTAAAAATTAGCAAAAAAATCGCTCTGTTTTCCCCCTAAAGTGTTAAGCTTTCCTCCGTTTGGGGCTCAAATAAGTATATTTTATTGGTATATAGGGACTACCCAGCAAAACTTAGATTACCAAATAAGGTATAAAATAAGGTATATGATCTCTTATTTTATACATTGCAGCATTGATGATTTTAACAGGCGATGAGACTCAAAGTAATGCATCCACATTATCACAAAGAATACCAGTAAGGTATAAAATAAGTCATAAATTTATAACGAAGAATACGAGTAAGGTGTAAAATATATGATATTTTATAGGTTACGAGAAATGAAATAATATAGCATACCAGAAGATAATATATAAGGTGTTACGAGTAGTGAAAAAGTAATTTTGTATTAAATTTACTCACGTGATTGTAAGTGAGTGTAAGTAGATAAAATATGCTCGTGACTGTATGTCGTTAGAAATTTCCTGTCGTGAGCCCATCTCTAGTTTAAACAAATGCATTTTTTTATAAAATAATTATTTTTTTATGTTATTGTAATGCATTATGCATCCAATTATAAATAATGCATTATTTCAAACTTTCAAATAATACATAATGTAACCAAATATAAGTCATCCATGATCTAATGTTTAGAAATAACAAATATGAAATACATTTTTTCCAATAATCATGCATTACGTAGCAAATTATTAGTAATGCATTATTTTTCACTTAAAAATAATACGTTGTGGAACAAATGTTTGGTAAGACATCATAAAATAATGCTACAAATAAGTTATATACATTACCTGGTAATGTGTTATATAATCACTACCCATTACCAAAGTTTTGCTGGGTACTTCCCTACATGCTCTTCTGCGTTTAATTATAATTTGTTTTTTTTTGTCAAACTGTAAATTGATTTGAAAAATATAAAAAAATAAATTTATTCTGTTTTAGATTTTCAAATAAAAAACATTATTAAATTTTTATAAAATATAAGGAATTTTTATATAGGATCCTTTAAGGATGCTATAGGTCAATGATCGATTCTAGGAAGTTATATATAAATATCCGTTGGTCCAAAATAAAAGAGCAAGGCTCCCCAAGTTTGGAACGAATATGTCTTATGGTCCTAAGTACATTAAGTTCAAAAATGGGCAAAATCTAACAAATAGGAAAAAATTTGCCTTTGTAAAACTAAACTGACCTCTGAAAAACGGAATTTTTTACATGTTTTTTGGTATTTTTGTTTCAAAAAATGTGAGGAGTACTTCTATTTGAAGTGCTTTAAAACTATATCAAATGCAATGAAATACAACAAAAATAACAAAAAACACAAGGAAAAAACGCAAAGGCATTCTTTTCTACTCCATAAAAAGTTGATATTCAGCTCTTAACTCATTACCTTCCGCGACACTCCCATACAAATGTAATACGGCGTTCACACTTGCTGTTTTGAAATGTTCAAGAGTGAGATGTTTAAAAAAGTCTTTGTTCTGTGTCCATTACGTTTTTATTCTGCTACTGGTGTTTTGTTGAACAACTTGTTTAACATCGCTAGTGTGAACTCCATATAAGTAGATATTCAGTAGATAAGAAGTACTCCGAGTTTTCAAACAACTTCCAACTACTTCCCGGAGTACTTCTTATCTACTGAATATCTACTTACTTTTGTATGGCAGTGTCGCAGAAGGTAATGAGTTAAGAACTGAATAACTATGAATTCTGGAGTAGAAAAGAATGTTTGTGTTTTTTTCTTGTGTTTTTTGTTATTTTTGTTGTATTTCATTACATTTGATATAGTTTTAAAGCACTCCACTAGGAAGTGGTAATGACTTTTTTTTGCAGGGAATGCCAATTAAAAACTCCCATGTATGGAACAGGTATATACGTACGACCGCCAAAATCACATATAATAATCTCTATTAAAATTAAGCTGTCCCGAACTTTTTCGTCTGGCGAAATTCCTGCTAGTTCGGATTTTATTCGGATTTCCCCGAACCCACATTTTTTTATAAGGTGACAACCCTTTTTATACCCTCCACACACAGAAAACGGATTCGTTGTGCCAACCAAATTTAGAACCAACCAAATTTTTGTAGTCCAGCCAACTATCACTTTTATCAGTTGTGATTACTAATAATTTCGATTTAGTCAATTGGTATTTACATCGAATTTCAGTAAGAGCAACTGAATATATCGGTTGAAACAACGAAAAATTATAGGAACAAAATGGTTGTTGTGACCGACATAATACCACCACAACTAAAGTATTTTATTAATGGGTCCATTCAACCGTTAAATAAAAAGACAAATAATGTTTTTTTTTTTTTTAAATATATTTATTAAATAAGTTAAGTTAATATATAATACAATTTTTAGAAATAATTTTTTTTTAAGAAAAATTCTCAGAATCTGAGAAAAATGTCACAGCATTAGAGACTTTTTCTATAGAAAAAATGTCTCAGAATCTAAGACTTTTTCTATAGAAAAAATGTCCCAGAATCTGAGACTTTTCCAATAGAAATACGTCTCAGAATCTGAGACTTTTCTATAGAAAAACGTCTTAGAATCAGAGATTTCTATCTATCTAATCTATTTCTATAGAAAAAACGTCTCAGAACTTGAGACTTCTATAGAAAAACGTCTTAGAATCAGAGATTTTTTTTTGGAGAAAAAATGTTTCAGAATCTCAATGTCTAGGAATCTAAGACTTTTCTTTTTAAATAATGTCTCAGAATCTAAGGCTTATTCTATAGAAAAAATGTCAAAAAATCTTAGACGTTTTCTATAGAAAAATTCTTAGAATTTAAGCAATTTTTTTTATAGGATGGTTTCAGATTTTGAGAATTTTTTTCTATTGAAAAAGTCTCAGATTCTGAGAAATTTTTTTATTTGAAAAAAATTTAAATTCTAAAACATTTTTTCTATAGAAAAAGACTCAGATTCTGAGACATTTTTTCTATAGAAAAAGACTCAGATTCAGAGACATTTTTTCTGTAGAAAAAGTCTCAGATTCTGAGACATTTTTTCTATAGAAAAAGCATCAGATTCTGAGACATTTTTCCTATAGAAAAAGTCTCAGATTCTGAGACATTTTTCCTATAGAAAAAGTCTCAGATCCTGAGACATTTTTCCTATAGAAAAAGTCTCAGATTCTGAGACATTTTTCCTATAGAAAAAGTCTCAGATTCTGAGACATTTTTCCTATAGAAAAAGTCTCAGATTCTGAGACATTTTTCCTATAGAAAAAGTCTCAGATTCTGAGACATTTTTCCTATAGAAAAAGTCTCAGATTCTGAGACATTTTTCCTATAGAAAAAGTCTCAGATTCTGAGACATTTTTCCTATAGAAAAAGTCTCAGATTCTGAGACGTTTTTTCTATAGAAAAAGTCTCAGATTCTGAGACATTTTTTCTTTAGAAAAAGTGTCAGATTCTGAGACATTTTTTCTTTAGAAAAAGTCTCAGATTCTGAGACATTTTTCCTATAGAAAAAGTGTCAGATTCTGAGACATTTTTTCTTTAGAAATAGTCTCAGATTCTGAGACATTTTTTCTATAGAAAAAGTCTCAGATTCTGAGACTTTTTCTATAGGAAAAATGTCTCAGGATCTGAGACTTTTTCTATAGGAAAAATGTCTCAGAATCTGAGACTTTTTCTATAGAAAAAATGTCTCAGAATCTGAGACTATTTCTAAAGAAAAAATGTCTCAGAATCTGACACTTTTTCTATAGGAAAAATGTCTCAGAATCTGAGACTTTTTCTAAAGAAAAAATGTCTCAGAATCTGACACTTTTTCTAAAGAAAAAATGTCTCAGAATCTGAGACATTTTCTCCTATAGAGACATTTTTCCTATAGAAAAAGTCTCAGATTCTGAGACGTTTTTTCTATAGAAAAAGTCTCAGATTCTGAGACATTTTTTTTATAGAAAAAGTCTCAGATTCTCAGACATTTTTTCTAAAGAAAAAGTCTCAGATTCTGAGACATTTTTTCTATAGAAAAAGTCTCAGATTCTGAGACATTTTTTCTATAGAAAAAGTCTCAGATTCTGAGACATTTTTTCTATAGAAAAAGTCTCAGATTCTGAGACATTTTTTCTATAGAAAAAGTCTCAGATTCTGAGACATTTTTTCTATAGAAAAAGTCTCAGATTCTGAGACATTTTTTCTATAGAAAAAGTCTCAGATTCTGAGAAATTTTTTCTATAGAAAAAGTCTCAGATTCTGAGACATTTTTTCTATAGAAAAAGTCTCAGATTCTGAGACATTTTTTCTATAGAAAAAGTCTCAGATTCTGGGACATTTTTTCTAAAGAAAAAGTCTCAGATTCTGAGACATTTTTTTTATAGAAAAAGTCTCAGATTCTCAGACATTTTTTTCTATAGAAAAAGTCTCAGATTCTGAGACATTTTTTCTATAGAAAAAGTCTCAGATTCTGAGACATTTTTTCTATAGAAAAAGTCTCAGATTCTGAGACATTTTTTCTATAGAAAAAGTCTCAGATTCTGAGACATTTTTTCTATAGAAAAAGTCTCAGATTCTGAGACATTTTTTCTATAGAAAAAGTCTCAGATTCTGAGACATTTTTTCTATAGAAAAAGTCTCAGATTCTGAGACATTTTTTCTATAGAAAAAGTCTCAGATTCTGAGACATTTTTTCTATAGAAAAAGTCTCAGATTCTGAGACATTTTTTCTATAGAAAAAGTCTCAGATTCTGAGAAATGTTATCTATAGGAAAAGTCTCAAAAATATGGAATTTTGCTGTAAGAAAAATGTCTCAGAATCTGCGAATTTATCCTATAGAAACAGCCCCAGACTCTCAAACATTTTGCAATAGAAAAAAAATCTGATATTCAGTGATATTTTTATGTGATATTTTTTTATGCAAACAGGTTACCTCTTACTTATATATCGTAAACTTATGTTTGCCTTTAAAGTTCGAGTGTTGATATTCATCGTATGTTTAGATACTGAATTGGAGAATCCACACGAATCCACATGGATCCAAATTTCTTGTTTGATCTTTAGTGTTAATTTTTTTTCTGCAAATGAAACCAATCTTTATTAAAATAGTACACATGTTTTTTGCACAGTTTTAAACATACTTACGTTTTGTGGTTTATTATCCTTTTTTTTAACAGCATATTTAATTGATGTTTTGGTTTTTCTTTGCAAAAAATATTTTTAAAAAAATATTAGATGGAAAATTATTTTGTTTTTTGATGACGTTTTAGTAATTTAACTAAGTTTTTGTATAAGCAACATACAATTAGTTGCAGTAACGTTTTTACAAAATTAAAATATGATTGTGTTTACCAATACTTAATTGTTCTTGGATAGTATTACATTAAAATTTTTAATTTCAAATGTATTTGGAATTTTTCAAAATTAACAACAATTTATACCAAGTATCAGTTGCTGTAACTGATTTTTAATAAAACTGAACTAATATCCTGTGCTTGTTATCAAAAATGAATTGCATTAAAAAACAAAATATAAATGAATGGTTCGGACTATTATGAAAGTTTTCGAACAAATATTATTTTCAAATTGATAAATGCAACCAATATTTTTTCAAAATGTGATTGTTTATTAGTAATTTGTTCAGATATTTGGTTTAAAATTTATTTTTTTAAACATGATAATTGAATATAAGTAGTTGTAACTAAAACTTATAATCCCAAACCAAATTAGAGGAGCTTCGACTGAGTTCCAAATAATTTTTTCCCTGTGTGCACTTAGTGATAGAGGGTATATATAAGTTTGTCATTCTGTTTGTAACTCATCGAAATATCGGTCTGGGACCCCATAAAGTATATATATTCATGATGCCCGATCGATTTTAAGACATTCTAGCGATGTCCGTCTGTCCGTCTGTCCGTCTGTCTGTTGAAAATGCTGTAGCGGACAAAATATTACACAGAGATGACTGAAACTTAACATATTTGTTGGAAGTTCTCCCGAAAAGTTTGGTATTGCATTCGAGCGAAATCGGCCCAGCCGATCAAAAGTTATGAGTGAAAGTTTAACGACACCTCTTAAATTTTGAAAATACAAAATGCGTTTACACAGCTTCTACTTTACAGATTAAAATAAAATTTGGTACAGAATAATATTATACCATGTACAATGTCTGTGTAAAATTTTAGAAGAATTGGACAAAGGGGAGTGGCACCTCCCACATTAGCTTAGCATGCAAAATGCTATAACTCGGCTTCTGTTTAACAGATTCGAATGAAATTTGGTATAGAATGATATTTTAGCATGTCTGATCTCTATGTAAAATTTGGGCGGAATAGAAAAAAGGGGTGTAACACCCCCCATACAAACCTAGCATGTAAAATACTATAACTCAAATTCTGATTAACGTATGTAAACAAATTTTAACATGGAGTTTAAATATGGTCTTTGTGGCTTATATAGAAAATATGAGCAAATTTGGAGCAAAATTGGCACATTTAGAAGATGATTTATCTTGGCCTTTAATAAACATATTTCAATACATTTGAAAAATGTTAATATTTTATGTTTTAAGAGTTATTACTCCAGTTTACTTAAATGCTTTTATATATATAAATGTGCTGTAATTAATTATTAATTAAATGTCGTTTTGTTTTTCTTTAAAAGCGAAATTGAATTTTGGTGGAAAAAATATGGTATATTCAACAAAACTTATTTTATACACAGCAGTAGTGGGTTTGTTGTAATTTGCTCTGTTTTTTTTTATCTCTTTAAAGATAGTCGTTAAATTGCTAAGACATTCAGAAGCAGTCTGTGGTATGATGGCTGCACTGTTGGCTTATCATTCATATGGTCGCAGGTTTGAGTCATGGTCGGGATGATTTTTTTTTTTTTTTTTTTTTATTTATTTTTTAGTTTCAATATTGTTTATAAAATTACAATTTATTAAAATCCCCTTAATAATTTATATTCGGCCTAACAATCTTTTGTATTCTTTGTCATTGGGAAAATGAAATAATTTTTGGAAAAAAAATTGTATTTTCTAAATTTTTTTTATACCATCCACCCTTTATTTGTGTTTTGATTGTTTTTTTTTGGATAATTTCTTGGATAAGATCAATATCAAACACATTCAATATATTTATATTTTGCGTCCAATTCTTACAAACGGACAGACGATTTCTGCCTATTGTCAATTTCTGGCAACTCTAATTTATCTGTTTTGGTTCTCGTTCTTTTAACATACCCGCTAAATTTTAAAACTTTTAATCAGTCTGTGGTATGATGGCTAGAGTGTTGGCTTTTCATACATGGAGTCCCGAGTTCGAATCATGTTAGGACTCAAGATATTTTTTTTTTTTTTGTTTGTTATTATTGTTTATTATTATAATTTTATTTAAATCACCTAAATCTATTCCCTTCATTATATTTATCGAGTCATTGGTTTTTCTCAGTTTTTGCAAATATATAAATGTGCTGTTGTAATTAATTATTAATTAAATGTTGTTTTGTTTTTCTTCAAAAGCGAAATTGAATTTTGGTGGAAAAAATATGGTATATTCAACAAAATTTATTTTATAAACAGCAGTAGAGGGTTTGTTGTAATTTGCTCGGTTTTGTTTATCTCTTTTAAGATAGTCGTTAAATTGCTAAGACATTCAGAAACAGTCTGTGGTATGATGGCTGCACTGTTGGCTTATCATTCATATGGTCGCAGGTTTGAGTCACGGTCGGGATGAAGTTTTTTTTTTTTATTTATTTTTTAGCTTTATATTGTTTATAAAATTAGAATTTATTAAAATCACCTTAATAATTTATATTCGGCCTAATAATCTTTTGTATTCTTTGTCATTGGGTAAATGAAATAATTTTTGGAAAAAAAATGTATTTTCTACATTTTTTATATACCATCCACTCTTTATTTGTGTTTTAATTGTTTTTTTTTTTATAATTTCTTGGATAAGATCAATATCAAACACATTCAATATATTTATATTTTGCGTCCAATTCTTACAAACGGACAGACGATTCTGCCTATTGACGATTTCTGGCAACACTGTTAGTAACGGTTAATTTTGTTAGTTTATAGTATAGTATGATCCCTATAAAAAACTAGGAATATATTTTTAAACCTACCACTGGGTATACCTACCACTGGGTATACCTACCACTGGGTATATAAGTTATTTTAAGCATTGCTGTGTTATAATCATAGAAAAGATTAGAAGGTACGCAGTGTTGTATTTGATGTATTTTCCAATATGGTGGCAAAATGCTTGTTCTTCCTCATCTAACACGTATTTAATATCAAATTAGATTCTTTGTTTATAAAAAATGGAGTTTGTCTTTCATTTAATTAAATTTATTATTTATTTTGCTTTATTCATCGTTTTTTTTAAAGATAATACGCACTATTGATAGTTTAAAAAGTTTTTTTTTTCTCTTTTGTTGTTTGCTTTGTTGTTGTTCTCCTTTATGTTGCATTGTTTTTATTAAACGTCAAAAGTTACATAATGTGCTGTCACTAATACTTATTCAAGCGAAATACGACTCTGTTTCATTTCTATTTTTTTCTATGGTTATAATCAAACAAAACTTCTAACAGAGTTGCGAATTTAACATGCATTTTTAATGCTGCCAATGGTCTAATGGTAGTGTCGTCGGATATTAATTTGGGGGCACCAGGTTCGTCTCCCGGTTTGGCCGAGAGTATATATTTTTTTTTTTTCATTTGTGGTTTTTTTTAATTTTACCATTAATAAGTTTTTATTTTGAGTTAATTATTTTTTTTTAATT
Organism: Pegoplata infirma; assembly: GCA_963921195.1. Lineage (NCBI taxonomy): Eukaryota > Metazoa > Arthropoda > Insecta > Diptera > Anthomyiidae > Pegoplata > Pegoplata infirma. The sequence goes on along the minus strand of OY992536.1, from coordinate 159,202,434 downwards.
TAAAAATTTGAAATAAAATAAGTTAATGAATTTTTTTTTTTAAATAAATTTTATTCATTAAGAATAAATTTTATAAATATTATTTTTACAAATCAAATCGATTTCAGTATTTTTATGTATGCCAATTGTGGAAAAACGTCAAAAATATTGTGCATAATATTGCGTCGTCTGTAGGTACCTTAATAAGCTAATTTTATCGATATTTCATCGAAAATGTGTAATATTTTACAAAACTATTCCAAACGATGCTAAATTAAATTGAGAAATTAATGGAAGTTAACATTTCGTTTCGTTTTTTTTTTTTTGTTTTGATGAATGTTAACAAATTGGAGCGGAAAGCGTTTTTCCGCAATTGTCCTCATAAAAATGGAATTGAATTAAAAACTTAAAAATTGCCTTGTCTTCCCCCTCCTTTTTACCACCTAAATATGAATTTGGGCCGCTAAAAAAAATATGTGTCCCTTTATTTTTTCTGATCTACAAAATAAAACCAATTCCATAAAGATCCGCGGGTGACAATAGGGAGACGTTTTAATTAATAGTTAAAAACAACAACGTAGACGTCTAAACACAAATGTAGTTGTTTTAACTGTCTTTTGTAGTGGAATCTACCGTTATAATTTTTTTAGTGTAGCAATTTTGATATACATATTCATATAAATTAAAAAAAAAACACGCTATTTTAACAGAAACGGTGTTTAGAGATTTTCCAGCCCTGGTAATGGGCAAAAAAAATATTTTCTAAACACCATAGACACAGACTATATTTCAGACTAGACAGTAGAGTTGTAAAACAAAAATGGGTAAAAAGTTAGCGATTTTAGAAGATACAGATCGGTTTTTAGCTGGTTTAAAGCATGGCAACACTTTCTACTAGTTAGAAGTGAGTAAAACAATAAAAGCCGTTCTACCTTTTTTTTCGTATAGCGTGTTATATTGGTTTTCTCTCTCTAACCTAATTAGTAGAATAATTTGAAAAAAATAACCATATGGTTAAAGACTACTTTTTTGACAATTGTTATAATTGTCGAGTCTGTATTAATCTGTGCCATTGATATTAAATTTTTAAAGAACGTGCATTAGAAAATCGTTTTAATTTATAAATACTGGGATACAGATGGAGGGTATTTAAAATTCGGCACGGCCGAATTTAACTTTTTTACTTGTTTTAATTTGAGTTTGGGCAGCTAAAAAAAAACAGTAACTCTTATTTATCTCCCCTCATTCCCATACGAAAGTTTCAGGACAATCGGTAGGTGCCCGGAAAGACCTCCCTTGTAAATGTATTGAAGTTTCAGGAGATTATATTGAAATAAAAAAAATTTAAACATCTATAGGGTGGTCCAATAACAAGTATCTTTTTAAAAATGCATTAAAATGAACAATAATCAACTTTTTTGGAATGTTATGGCTTTCTTTGAAAGAACAAAAATCCCCTTTTATACGGCAAACGACTTCATAAATGCGTCGGCTTTCTCCGCTGTATCGCGTTGTAGCGCAGTACTGCGTTGCCAAACTGTTCGTTTTTCGAAAAAAAAAAACGTTTTTAACAGAAATAAATCACCCAACTGAGGTTATGTTAACAAACAAATTGCTGCATTTTGGAATGAATTAGATTATTTACCACGGTGTTGTAAATAATCTAATTCATCTATAGAAAGCAACAGATTTGATTTGCAGCATCATTACACCATATTTTCAAAAATACTGCTGAAAATTTACGTCAAAGACGATGATTACCCACTTTTTGTTGGCCATAATAGTTTGTAGGTTAGGTTGTAAGTGGCTGCTGACGTTTTACGTCAACACACGTAGACTCTGAGGTCCATTGTGAATACAATGTGCAAAATCAAGAAATTTTCTAAGCCCTTTCGACGAATATCGTTCCATTCGTGAGATAGAACCAAAAATATTCAAAAAGGTCTTAGAAAAATGGGTGACAAGGATGAGCTATTGCGGAGCTAACCGAGGCAGCCGCATGAATGAAGTCGTTTGCCATAAAAAATGGGAATGTTTGCTCTTTCAAATAAAGCCATAAGGTTCCAAAAATATTGAATATTGTTCATTTTATTGCATTTTTAAAAAGATAATTATTAGAGTCCGACCGAAACCAGTTTTCGAGGCCGAACCGAAACCGAACCGAATATTCGGCCGAAAAAGTAATATTCGGCCGAAACCGAACCGAAACCGAAACTTAAAAAAAATTACCGGCTGGCATGAATAAAATTATTAATAAGTTGTTAAAGATTAATATACAGCATATAATGCTTTTAAACTACAGGAATTGTTGTATTTTTGAAAAAAAAATATGTTTTTTAAGAAACTTACAAAAACATTGTATATTTCATTTGCAGATTAGGAGAAAATAATTTTTGAACTGAAACAGTTTTACATTTATTGCATAAACTTGTAACATTTTCTTCAATTGAACTGAAACAAGTGTAATGAAATACGAAATCAAAAAACTCACCGACTTTTTTACATATTTTTTAAAATACCAAAAAGTTTCGGTTTCGGCTAATATTCGGCCAAAATTTTGCCGAATACCGAATAGAGGTCGAAACCCCATTATTCGGCCGAAACCGAAACCGAATATTCGGTCGGACTCTAATAATTACACTGCGGAACACTAAAGAATAAACAAGAGTTACCATTTCTATATATTTCGGACATGCTGATTCGAATGGCGTACTCCGTTTTTCGATGTATGGTACAGTTTTCTTGCAAAATGTCGTTAAAGATTTGTTGATTTCGAGCCAGTTTTTTTAACAAAAAAATTTGCAAAGTAAATGGTTTATTAATTTTATGACATGGAAAACAAAGATATGACTTCCCAGCAAAAATTGGCATTACTAGTAATGGGTTTTGTAATCCGAAACAGATGTTAATAAGTAGTTACTTATTGAATGAAACACTAATTATTTTAACAAGGGCGTGAGACAAAAATAACTAGTGAAGAGTATGGAGATAAATAAGTAGTTACTGCCTCGGATTACAAATAAGGAGTAAAAACCCATTACCAATAAGAAGTAAAATAATTAGTTAATTAAAACTTTTTAAATTTAACTTGTTTTTACTAAAACTTAATTTTTATTAGGTTTTGAAGTACTTTTTAAGTTAATTGAATTGTAAAGGTTAAAAACTGCAAGTGCAAGAAAATATTATTACTTAGAGGTGCTTTTATAACATATTACTGAGAAGTAGTTACTTTTGGGCTTAAAATAATGTTAATGGTAATGGGTACTCATTATAAATAATGTACTTGGTAGTGATTACTTTTCACAGCTCATTACCATGTTTTTGCTGGGTTGTAGCAACATTTCTTATGCAAATTCGGTTTAAAGCTTTTCAATTTAAGCCCTTAAATTCGCGGATTTCTTCATTTTTTAAGGTTTTCGCGAAATTAACAGCCAAATTGGTATTTGATAAAAAACTTGCTTTTAATGAATCAAAAATGCATCCCTAACAATGCGAATAGTGGACAAAAAACAGCTATGTTATATGGACCATCATGATGAAAATCGCGAAAAACCGTTTTTTGTATATGCCAGCATCACTTTACGAGATGATTTAAGGTTCCATCTTTTAGTATATAATGTGGGAACCTTAAACAACTAACTGACCAAAAATTCAGCCAAAAAAGTTTTCATTTGCAAATTTATCTTAACAAAAACTATTATTTCAGTGTTTGCGATACAATAATTATAGTTTTTGTTAAGATAACTTTAGCAAATGAAAACTTTTTTGGACAAATTTTGGGTCAGTTCATTGTTTAAGGTTCCCACATTATATACTAAAAGATGAAGCCTCAAATCATCTCCTAAAGTGATGCTGCCATATACAAAAAAACGGTTTTTCGCGATTTTCATCATGATGGTCCATGTAACATAGATGTTTTATGTCTACTATTCGTAGTGTCATGGACGCCTTTATGTCATGGACGCAAGTTTTTAATCAGAGACCAATTTAGCAGTTAATTTCGCGAAAACTTAAAAAAATTAAGAAATCCGCGAATTTAAGGGCTTAAGATGAAAAGCTTTAAACCAAATTTATATTAGAAATATTGCTACAAGTTATATCTTTGTTTTCAATGCCAAAAAATTTAAAAATCACTAGCTTTAGATTTTTTTTGTTAAAAAAGCAGATGAAAATCAGTCAATCTTTAATGACATTTTACAAGAAAACTGTACCATACATCGAAAAACGGAGTATGCCATTCGATTCAGCATGCCCGAAATATATTGAAATGATGGTCGTACCTCTTGTTTTCTAAAATAGTGGTTAGTTTTGTCACGCAGTGTTATCATTGATAGGCTAAGAACATTTCAAATTGAACTCGTACTGTAATTATTTAAAAATTCCAAAACTTTTATCGCCGGGAGCCACATGTTAATGTTATTTGATTGGCCTCAAGTTTGTACCCCATAAGTCTTAGACATGCATAGGTGCATAAAAGTTTGCTTGGGATTTCAAATTAGGAAAAATTAATTTTGATTTTCTCTACACTTTTCTTAAATTAATTAAAACCAGATTACTTTTGACATATTTTTGGTTTTTGTTTATTTTATAGGTTATCAGGAGGAGAAAAAGATAGCGAGAACCATATAACATATGAACTGTAGTACACCTAGGGTTGCCATTAGCATTTTGAGAAAAAGAGGACGTCAACCTCAAAAAAGGAGGACATTTGACCCAAAAAAGAGGACAATTTTTTTTAATAAATTGATTTAAGAAAAGTGCAACAACGCAATACAATATGCAAAAAAATAATTTTTATTAAGAAATCCATTTTTTTAAATTATATTTCAATATTTTGGAAATATTCATTCAATTATGTTTCGGAAATATCTATTTATAATTCAAAAATTTCATGTTATATTTAAAAAATTTCTAAATATAAGTCAAAAATTATCAATGTATATCAGAGTTTTGAATTTTTTAAATGCTTTTCAGAAAATTCTATTTGTTTTTCAAAAATTTCCATTTTCATTTAAAAGTGTTCTAAATAACCGAAGCAGAAATTGACGACAGTTCTAAATAAAAAGCACTGTAACAAAAAAAGGGTTCTCAAAACGCTATTTTCAAACGCTTTGCGAGCGTTTTTGAGAAGTGTTCTGACAGCACTATAACAAAACAAAAGCAATCTCAAAGCGTTTTTTTGTAACGCTTTGCGAGCGTATTCGAAAAGCGTTTTAAGAGTTCTTTAGATTTTTTTTTGAAAAAAAAAAAAATCTAAGTTCCGAAACTATTTTTGAATAACATTTTTTGTTTGTTTTTTAAGTAAAAAAAATTATCAGAAATGTTTTTAGATTTTTTTTTTTAATTTTCTAAGTTTCGAACATTTTTTGGAAAAATTTTTGGAGCATAAAAAATTTTGTTTTTGGATTTCACTTTGTATCAAACAAATTATTATACCCGAACTAAAACAGAAATTCTTTACTTTGGGTTTTTAAAGCGCTTTGATGACTTTAAAAAAACGTTCTCAAAGCACTTTTTTACATCGCTTTTAAAACGCTTTAAACCTAGCGTAGATCGATGTTATCATTCGGATTATCTAAAGGCGCTTTGAAGTTGGTGTACAGAACGCTCGTACAACCGTCCAGAACCCTTTCACAACGCTTTTGCGATTGTATTTTTCTGACTGGGAATTTTAGGAAAATTACTTTTGAATTTTAATAAATTCAGATAAATTTTTGATACACAAATCTTTTTTCGGAGAGCAAACTTAAAGACACACAACAGCTGATAATGAGTGATGCTAACGTAGTTTTTTTCGCACTTCATAAATTATTTTTTCCTCGAAATAAACTAGTTTTTAAGTGTTTTTTTTTCTTTGTGTGCGTTTTGCTCTCATAAAGATACAAAATTAAAAAAAAAACTTAAGAAGTAATAAAAAAAATGTATGGGAAACGTGCAAAAAGTAGGACAACCCCGGACACTTTCTAAAAAAGAAGTAGGACTGCCCCGGATGCCCTAAAGAAGAGGACGGTGTCCGGGGAAAAGAGGACGGATGGCAACCCTAAGTACACCCCTACACTGTTTTTTTTTTGAGATAATTAATATTTTTGTCTTCAATATCCTTTAGCTTGAGCTGAACAAAACACTCGAAATATTTTTTTGATTTTTATTTACACATGCTTTTTATTTTGGAGTGACTTTAGTCTTTTGTATGTTCTTATCTTTATACTTTTGTTTTTTGTAAATCATTGTGGAATTTCTTTAAATGACCCTTCTTCTTTTTTTTTTTTTGGTCTACTTGTTTTTGGAACAAAATGAATTTGTTGTATGCATTAAATGTTGACGAATGGATTTTTGTATTGTATTTTATTTTTAGCAAATGAAAAATAATAATTTAAGTTTTTGAATCCCGATTTTAAACAAAAAAAAAATAAAAAATACAATAACAACACCAATAACAACAGAACAATACAAAAAGGTAACCCTATTGTATTTAGTTATTGTTTTGTTGATTTAAAATTCAAATTGTACCCTACAGCAGTAGTAAAAATACAACAAATAATATTTCCCTGGGTGAACAAACTTGTTTTCATTAAATTTTGCTTTCAAAAAAAAAGTTCTGCAAAAACAAAAATAAAGTTCATAGACTTTAAGATGCAATTTTGATGCTGTTGCACGTTTGGTTTGATTTGGTGGTGCTGCTGCCGCCGTAGCCGTTGCTTTGAATCTTTATTAGATCGCATTATGCGTGTGATGTGTGTAATTTGTCCAAGAGATAAAAGATGAAATACCGACTGACTGACTGGCTGCCTCATGATGATGATGGCTGTTTATTTTATTAAAATCTTTTGTTAAGAAAAAGAATCCGAAAATTGCTAAACAAAAGTTTTAATGCAAAACACAAATCAAAAATGCTATCATCAATGCAAAAATTTATTAACAAAAACAATATCATCAAAATGATAAAGAGCATAGCACAACAGTGGTTCAGCTGCTGTTTATATTTTTCTATATAAAATGTTTTGTTCAATGATTTTTAAAAATTTAATCTTACCTAAACTCGGGGGTTTTATTGAACTTGTTTGAGACTACTTTTTACCGACACATTCAAAAATATATGTGATTCAGTCGAAGACACACCTTTAACAATTCGAAATAGATCAATTGTAATTTGAAGATTCCATTTGTAATTTAAAGATCCTATTTGTAATTCGAAAATTCCAATTGTAGTTCTAAAAAAACCAATTCGAACAAGTAAGAAAGCTATATTCCACTGCGCCGAATTCACGGTTTTACTCATCACTTTGGAACCAGTGCACTAAACCGATTTTACTATTATTTTTTTTTTCAATAGGTTAAGAGGTCGACGTAATGTCCACAAGACCAGTACCTGATTAAAAGTGATACCTCGCAAAGGGAAAAAAATATATAAAGATGTCAGCAATTTCAGCAGTATGTCAAGTGTGATTTCGTTTGGCCGAAAGTTAACACGATTTTCTAGAACCAGCCAAATCAGAAAATGATAAATTTCGTCGAATCTCAAACTTTCCATTGGTTAAGTCTTTACCTATTCCATTACTGGCGGTTGGTCCTGCGGTGAATGATGGACAACCAACGGATCGTTTTTAAACAAAAGCACAGGGTTCTTTTGCAACGCTCTAGTGAAATTCATATATCGTCATATCTTTTATCTTTTCATCATTATCTGAAGTTTGGGTTTTTACAGCGTTGAGTATCCAACAAAAAAAGAATGCGTTTGTTGAAGACATTTCAGAAATTGATTTGGGAATCCTTTGTCTGGATTTGGTGTTCATTGCGACCCATATAAGAGTTCATCAGAGCTATTATTATTTGTGGACACTCAATATCGTCACTCGATTTTTCTTTACGATTGTAAAAATCAACTTTTGATAGTTTTTGATAGTTGAACTGGATCTCTGAAGAGGCTTTGTGCTAAATCAGCACAGCACGCTCATTCAAATAATATCCAGCAATACCCTCTTTTAACGTTACAAAGCTCTCAACATATAATAATGAAATCGACTAGTCGACAAGTTAACTGTCATGATTTCTCCGCTTTTTTCGAGGCATATTCTTAAAGCTTCAAAAAAACCTTAACCAACAAAAATACGAGTAATTCAGGTGATCCAGAGACGGGCATTGAGGATATTTTTTTTTTCAGCTTAACCACTAAGACGGTCTACAGACGGTCTTTACAAACACTCGACTTGAAAATATTTTTCCCCAAATTAATTTGACAATAAATTATCAAAGAGAAATCTTTAGCAGTATACTAATAAAATTCCCGAGATGACTGAGCTTTTGAAAAGTTATTTTTTTTTAACTTTAACGTGCACAAAAATCTTAAATAATTTTCGCATATGTTTTCACAAAAATTTTCGCAGAAATGACTGCGAAATCCCCCTTTATATAAAACTTTTGAGGAAATTTCCTACAAGAAAATTTTCTGCCGATTTTTTCCACTAGTGAGTTAACAACTTTTAGAACAAGTTTTCTCACACTAACATTTTCTATAACCTCAAATTATTATACACCTAGAAAAGTTTTATAGTAACTATTAACGGTTATTCAAAAAGTTTTTAGTTAAAGTTATTTTAAACGTTTTATCGTTTGTTTTTCAATGAAAATAAAATATTGAACGATTTATACAGTTGTTAAAATAATAAACTACAAAAGTTACGGAAAAATATAATAAAAAATTGTAAACAGATAAAATAACTGAAATATCGTTTGTCTAGTCAATAATAATAAATAGTAATATAAATAAATAGTAATAATAAACTACAAAAGTTACGGAAAAATATAACAAAAAATTGTAAACAGTTAAAATAACAGAAATATCGTTTGTCTAGTCATTTATTAACGTTTAAAAATAACTGAAAAAGTATGTTGTTTCAAATGAAATATAAGTAATCCGTTTTTTAAAAGGAAAAACGATTGTTTTAAACGTTTTTTCAGTTGAATTTACTTACAAAATATTTTGAGTGTACATAATTAAAACCACGAAATAATATTAAACAACGCGATTTTCAGTAAAATTATAATTTATCATTTAAGTTTCATTTTAAATTTCGTAAAAAAAGTCTGAAAATATCACAAAATAATTGAATGCCTCTCTAATCTGGCTTTTTTTGCTCTAGGAACTTTTTTTACTATACTTCAACTTACTCAAACATAGGGTTGCCATCCGTCCTCTTTTCCCCGGACACCGTCCTCTTTTTTAGGGCGTCCGGGGCAGTCCTACTTCTTTTTTAGAAAGTGTCCGGGGTTGTCCTACTTTTTGCACTTTACCTGATAACATTTTTTTTATTACTTTTAAACTTTTGAATTATTTTCATCGCCATATTTTCGCTTATCAGCAGTAATGTCAACTTTTTGAGAACAAAACGCACAAAAATTAAAAAAAAACGCTTCAAATTAATTATATTTCGAGTAAAAATTCACTCTAGGTAGTGCGAAAATAACTACGTTAACATCAATTCTTATCAGCTGTTTGTGTGTCTTAAAGTTTGCTCTCCGAAAAAAGATTTGTATATCAAAAATTTCCATTACAAATTTAAAAAAAAAAAAATAATAATTTTAAGAAAATTCCTTTGAATTTTCAAAAATTCCATTTGTATTTCAGAAATTTCCAATTGTATATCAAAAGTTTCCAGTTGTATTTTAAAAATTTCTAAATGCTTTTCAGAAAAATCCGTTTCAAAAATTTCCAATTTAATTTAAAAAATGTCCATTTATATTTCAAAAATGTATAAATGCTTTTCAGAAAATTCCAATTAAATATATTTCAAAAATTTCTATTTCTATTCAAAATTTTTCAAATGCTTTGCAGAAAATTTTGATATACAAATAAAATTTTTTTAAAAGCATTTAGATAATTATATTTTGAGTAGGTTTTTTTCTAGCTCGAGGTCATTAAAACTATGATAATCTCATATAATAATTTTCAAGAAAATTATTTTTCTGTTTTAAATTTATTTATGTTGGTCATTTTTTGCAAGACTTAATCGACACGTGTTTCGGGATTTGTCTAATCCCATTGTCAAGATTATTTAGCAAAAAATAAAAACCCTGTACTACAAGTAGCAAAGGGTCTTTAATGACAATCGTTAATGATCAAACTAAAATAAAAATACATATTCGACTCTATTTCCATTGGGAATTAGAAGACGAAAATTGTACCATCGCACTATAGGAAATTTGACCCCTTTTTTTGGCCAAAATTATTTACAGCCAAACGGCTGGACCGATTTCAATGATTTTTTGGATTTGACTTTTGGAAGATCCTTAAGAGGGAGGGAGTGACTCATAAAGTTTTTCATACACTCAAAAAAAACTTTAGTAAATTTTCCTAAAAAATTTACTAACAATTAGTTCAAAACAGGGTTTTCGGGGTTATAAGTTTTCGCATCTAAGATATTTTAGATCTTTTATAGATTATCTGGTTTTCTAAACTTTTTTTTACTATTTTTTTGAGTGTACACTAACTTTCGAAGATAACAGTAGAAATTTATTTTAACAATTTTAAGAAGTGTCAAAGCTACTTTTTAATAAGTATTTTATTAAAAAATTTGATTTTTGAGTTCCAAGTCGTTAACTACATTTCAAAATGCCACTACAAGCAGCTGCAGATGAAGCAAGAGCTAGGGGCTCAACTTCCCTATTTAGATCTTTAAAGATTTCTGCTGTAATTCGTCTTTGTGTTCTCGCAGATTTTGACAAAAAGTTAATTGCGGTCGCCCAGGTTTCGATTTAGTGGGGGCAGGCTGCGTTTTACATTTTCTTATCCAAGAATTGCCTTTAAGCCAAACGGCATGCTGTTTTTCAAAAACTTCCACTCCTACAACTTTTTCAAGCCTTTTCATATTTATATTTGAACAAAATATTCTTGATTGCTCCTTTATATATTTTTTAAAGTTTTCGAAACGATCACTTTCATCTATGTATGAAAAGATATGTGCACAAATAGCGGCTCTTTCGTCATATTCGTTGTGTTTCTGTCGCCATATATTGAATAAATCGGAATTTTGCGCGCAATAGTCACCTGGAAAAATGCGTTTTTAAAAAAAGTTTGCAAATATCCGACCTTGAAATTTGATAAATTTGGAAGGTAATTGATTGTCCTAGAGAACTTATATGGTTTTGTATCTAACATATGCTATCATTTTTTTCTAAGTCTAAATAAAATTCCAATTCATAATTCCATAAGTTCAAGTTAAGGTCACTTCAATTTTTCCAATTTAATCGATCTACTAGATAAGTTCACTAACATTTCACTATATATCATTAAAGTACTCACCTTCGACATTATTTTTCATTTTTTAGTTTTTAAAAATTATTAATTTTTATTATGAAAACTTTTATTAGAAACTATCACAAAATTTACTGCACTCAATCGTTTTTGACAACTAATTTAGAAATTGCAAGAAAAACAGCCGATAAAGTAACAGTAAATGAATTCTGTCAAAAAATTTAAAAAGAAATGTTTACTTTGTTGTATTTTGTTTATATTAAAGCTAAAAAAAATAAGCTTTGTAAAAATTTTAATTTTGACTTTTGGCCAAAAAATGGGTAAAATTTCCTATAGTGCATCGTAGTAAGGTCACGATCATCATCCCGAAACACGTGTCGAAAAAGTCTTGCAAAAAATTACCAACATAATAAATTTAAAACAGAAAAATAATTTTCTTGAAAATTATTATATGAGAATATCATAGTTTTAATTAGTAAAGGAAATAATGACCTCGAGCTAGAAAAAAACCTACTCAAAATATAATATTTTAAAGGTCGAGTACAACAATTTTTATTTTTTTAATAAAAATTAATCAGAATTTGAACATTTAGATAATTTTTAAATAAAAATGGACATTTCTGAAACACAATCGAATTATCTAAAATTCCAATTGAATTTATTTAAATTCAAAAGTAATTTTCTTAAAATCATTGAGAAAAATTTGAAATGGAAATGTTTAAAATACAAATGGAATTTTCTGAAAACCATTTAGAAAATTTTGAATTACAAATAGAAAATTCTGATATACAATTAAAATTTTTGAATTATAATTGGACATTTTTTTAAATTAACCAAACATTTTTGAATTAAAAATTAATATTTCTCATATATAATTGGAAATATAGTTAAACATTTTTTAAAATTGAAAATTTTTGAAATATAATTGGTACTTTCTGAAATAAAATTGGAAGTTTTTCTTTTTTGTGATTTTTTTTTGTGATTTTTTTAGTGGAAATGAAAATTGTTTCCTTAATAAAAATGCATTTTTTTTGTATATTGTGTCTCGCAGTTTACTTTTTTTAAATTAATTTATTAAAAAAAACTGTCCTCTTTTTTGGGTCAAATGTCCTCCTTTTTTGAGGTTGGCGTCCTCTTTTTCTCAAAATGGAAATGGCAACCCTACTCAAACATCAAGTCGAAGAAATTTTCTATGAAGAAAAGAAGAAATCAACAAAATGAGAAAAATGAGTCACCATGTATTTTGTTGTTGTATCTGTCAAACATTTTCTTGTTTTCACCAGTGTTGCCACCAACAAAATCGTAAATTACACATGGATCATGCCAAAATTACACATGAAATCACGAATTACACATGCTTTTTTTAATAAAGTTTTTTGATAATTTTCAAAATATATCGGATTGAGTCTGTCGATTAAGTCCATTTTGACATATGACTCCGTTAATAAAACCTAAGTCTGGTTTGTACTGCTTAAAAACCCACGATTTATCGTTTTTTTTCGAAATTTCTGTCTGAATAAAAATTAAGTGAAATCAGAAGAAAATCAGTGAAAAACAGCAAAAACAATATATAGATTTCAACTGAAAAATCTGCTCATTTTAACTGAAACCCCTGCTGATTTTAGCAGAAAAATCTTTAGACTTGATGAAAAATCTGAACATCTTAAATGTATTTTTTAAGTAAAAAATTTCTAAAAAAGTTTTGAGCATAAAATTTTTAAAACTGTTATAAAATCAAAAAAAAAAAAAAATTAAAGACAAAAAACGGCAGATAATGTTGCTTATTTCAGAGAAACAGTTTGTTGTATTTTTTTAATTATTCTGTTTTTCAATATTTTTTTTTTTAATTAAGACTTTGAAAAAAACTATTGACAAAACAATCTGCTATTTTTTAATTTTAAAAATTTAATTCGTTAAAATTTTACAAAAACAAACAATTTCTGTAAAATTGCA